>CM060316.1:27790289-27807789 GCA_030674155.1 Stramonita haemastoma | reverse complement strand
AAAAAAGGAATAAAGATACCCAAATCAGGACACAAGGAGATATCCTACCGCTCCTTTAGACACTTTGATAAAGATGCCTTCATTAATGATATTCTTAATTCAAACTTAGACTATGTTTATCAGATTACACAATCCAGATGATGCTGTTAACTATTGGATAGAGACATTCATAGCTACCTATGATAAGCACGCTCCATTTATTAAGAAAAGAATAAAATATTTCATGAAACCTCCATGGTTAACAAAAGAAATTGAAAACGAAATGAATCTAAGAGACTATTTATTAAAATCGAAGCAAAGAGATGAATATAAAAAGCAAAGAAACAAAGTCAATTCAATGAAGCGCAAAGCCAAAACAAAATACTTTCAAGATTTGCTATCTTCAGCCCAAAATCCAAAAGCGATTTGGAAAGCCATTAATACCTTAACTAATAACTCAAGACATAACTCCCAAAAAGTCATAAAAGAAATATCAGCAGAAAACCTGAATTCTCACTTTGCAAACATTGCTGACTCTATAATATCTAATGATAAAACAGAAACAAATGAGCTGATTGAATTAAAGCAATTCTGTTCATCAAAGAGCATCTCATCTGATTTTGTTATACCCCCAATAACAGTAACAGAAGTGCTTAATAGTATACTCAAATTGAAACAGTCAAGATCAAAAGACCTAGACAAAATTGATAGTCAAATATTAAAAATCAGTGCATATGCTATAACTGACACCCTAACCTACATATTTAATTTGTGTATTGACAAGAATTACTTCCCAATGAAGTTTAAACGAGCAAAAGTAATACCCTTACACAAATCAGGAGACCGAACCAATCCATCAAACTACAGACCAATATCCATACTGTCAGTCCTATCTAAACCATTAGAAAAACATATACAGTTTCACTTACATTCTCATTTTAAAACATATGATCTAATTAATGAAAACCAGTCAGGTTTTCGTGAAAACCATTCTTGCCATACACCCTTTAAATACAACTCATTGAGCATTGTCTTTTGAATATCAATAATAATGAAATCACAGGAGTCCTTTTTCTAGACTTTGCTAAAGCCTTTGACGTGATTAGCCACTCTCTCCTTATCAAAAAATTAAAATGCTATAAAATTTCTAACCAAGCATTATCATTTTTAGACTCATTTCTCACTAATCGTCATCAACTTGTTGAAGTTGGGCCTAGGAGATCAACCTTATTACCCGTGAAATATGGAATACCTCAGGGATCAATACTAGGACCACTTCTTTTCTCCATTTATATTAACGACCTACCTCTGCATATCCATTGTTCATGTCATATGTTTGCTGATGATACATCAATTCAATGTAACAACAATGATCCAAACCAGCTTGTGAATGATATGCAGGCAGATATCAATAAACTTATCGAATGGACAGAACTCAATCACATGTCTCTTAATTCTAATAAAACAAAATGTATGTTTATAACTACTCGGCAAAAAAGACAGAAATTGCGTTCTCCATTCGCGCCTATATATATCCATGGACAACAAATCGAAGAAGTAGTCTCACACAAAGTACTAGGTGCAGTAATTGACAACGATTTGTCTTGGTCAGATCACATAGCTGCATTAGGAAAAAGAATCTCAGTAAGATTATATCAACTTAGGAAAATCAAAAATTTTCTAAATCTACAGTCACGAAAACTATTCTTTCATGCACATATTCTATCTCTTATAAATTATGTTTCTACCTTATGGGACAGTGCCAGTGAAACAAACCTAAAGCATATAAGCCGCCTACAAAAAAGAGCTGTTAAACTAATCCGATTGAATCCTAATACACTGACCACCACCAACTACAAAGAACTAGATATTCTTCCACTTAAAGACAGACTACAGTTCAACAAGTACCTATGTATATTCAATATATTAAACGGAAAAGCCCCAAAGAGAATTGTGGAAAATTTTGCTGTCAATATATACAGGCCTACCCATAGACTGTTTCTGCCCAGGCCCCATAATAATCTCTATAAATCAAGCCTTGCATATTCAGGAAGAACATTGTGGAATAGCCTACCTCCCTGTCTGAAATCAGTTCCTTCTAAACAAATGTTTAAGAAGCTTTTGAAGAGACATTTGATGGACAAACTGTAAGTCCACGATTATGTTCGATACTACCTCACGTTTGGATGTTTGTTGTTCATGCCCATGTTATTTTGTAATTTTATCATTTGTATGTGTGACGTGAGCTTATGTTGTACTGTCTTGGGTCTGGGTTTTTTGTTGTTGTTTTTTATCTTGAGAGATTTGTTGTAAAAAAATCCTCATTTACTTGAGTTTTTCAACAAGGTTGATATTTGTCTTTGCATGCTTTAGAAGTCATCTTTATGATTTTTTTTAGTGAGGGCAGGATGAAAAAAAGTTGTGTAAACTTAATCTTTTACCCTCAATAAAGATCATTTTGACTTGACTTGACTTGACTTGACACACACACACATACACACACACACATACACACACACACACTAACACACACACACACACTACACACACACACACACACACCACACACACACACACACACACACACACACACACACACACACAACACACACACACACACACACACAGAGCAGCAGTAGCCTAGCCAGACAGAGTGGCTAAGGCAGTGAGCGTTGCCTCCACAGTGAAATGTTAATGTTGACACCCCACACTAAAGCAGGCGGGGTCCTTTTCAACCATCAGACCCCAGACACTTCGGCCCTTAAAGGGTTATGGGTTTGAACCCCTTTCGCCTGCCGATCTACCCCTCTGACTATAATGGTCGGCCTGTCTCCAACAATGTTTATATTTGTAGGGATACTTTAAAATTCACTTTCGATCGTTTTCTTTTTTCTTTTTTTTTTCTTTATTTTATTTTATTATTATTGTCTGCTGTTTTGTGGGTCTTCCTGCATGTGGTAACACTGATTTCTACACTGTGAAGTTTTTTCGACAATGGCTGTATTATGTGTGTGGAATGAAACATTATGTTTGAGGATGGGGGAGACTTTAGTGGTTAGAGCGCTGATCTTGCAATCTGACGGTGCCGTTTTGTGTTGCCTGCTCGAGGGGTTTCCCCCCCTGGAGTTAGGTTAAGTGCTGACTCCACTCTTCCGAAAGCACTTCGGATGAGACTGTAAGTCTCCCATGTACAAATACACGCAAAACATCTTGTACACACGTCAAAACCTGTTCCGCCTTTTGGAACAGTAGGCCATTGCGTGCCGGTAGGGACGGATAGCAATTAAAAATAAACCAAAAAAACCCCCAGTATGAACACTGGTATCATGTTTAGCCAACATCCCTTTGGTCGGAATGTGGCAACCTGAATGGCAGACAGTCGCAAACGCAAAAACGCACCATTGGTGAACCTCAGAGTTCTAACCGAGGAACACATAAAACCTCCCTAAAACACAATAACAAAAATACCCCCCCACACACACACACACACTTCAACAAGCACACGAACTGAAATAAATGAACTAAAACCAAACAAAAGAAAACAACAATATCCCCACCCCATCCGAACCACAAAAATATGTTTTCTTGTCTACGTAGGAGCAGTCAAAGGCTTAAATATACATGCACTTACATGCATACACATAGTCCATCAAACCAGCAGACTGTACACACACACACACACACACACATGCACACACACACACACACACACACACACACACACACACACACCACACACACACATACACAGATCAATATATATTACATTTTTTAAGGCAGAGACACACAGACAGACAGGTAGGCAGGCAGCCAGCCAGAGTAACCCAATCGACAATACTAGACCCCCCCCCCCAAAAAAAGAAAAGTAGCATAAAACCAACAACCAGCCAACCAAACAAACAACAAAAAAAGAAAACCCCAAAGAAAAAAACAACAACAAAATCCCCCCTCCCCCCACCCCCCAAAACAACAACAACAACAACACCCAAACCAACAAAGATATTAAAAACCCCTTCGAAAAAAAAAAATCAACCCTACCAAAGCAAACAAGATTTTAAAAAAAAAAAGAGAGAAAAAAGGTAAACCCAAGCCGACAACAGAAGAGATGCAGACAGTGTAATCCCATTGGAGGCTGAAGTCACAACAGACGATGTCTCGTCCCCTGCTGTGTTGGTTGAGGGGGAGGCAGGGGAGGGGAGGGGGAGGCAGGGGAGGGAAGAGGGGTAGGATGGTTGTGAGGTGAGTGCACACAGGAAGTAATTTCCTCTAGGGGTCATCTTTCCTCTCTCTCTATCTGTCTACCTCCTCATTTCTTTCACTGCCCACTCTATGGCTTAGCCTAGTGATCAAACATGAAGCGATTTTGGAAGGCACGTAAGGTTACCTCCCATCTCTTTTATTTCGTACACAATGATCTCCCTTTTTGGCTTTTTCCTCCTTTGTCTTGTTTGTTTGCTCTCTCTCTCTCTCTCTCTCTCTCTCTCTCTCCTCTCTCTCTCTCTCTCTCCTCTCTCTCTCCTCTCTCTCTCTCTCTCTCTCTGTATACATGTATATAAATAGTGAATCGGTGGTGTAGAGGTAACACACCTGCCTAGAAAGCGAAACGTCAGGGTAGAAGTGTGCTGTGGTTCAAACCCCGTTTGGCCCCAAATCTTTTTCTCCCCCATCCATTAGACCATGAGTGGTGGTCTGGTTGTCAGACTTTCGGATGAGACGATAAACCGAGGTTTCTGTGTGTTGCATATAATTATGTAGCGCACGTGAAAGAACCCACGGCAACAAGAGAGTTGTCCCTGGCAAAATTCTGTAGAAAAAAAGCCACTCTGGTAGGGAACCAAATACAGTTGCAGACAGGAAAAAGACAAAAAATAGGCCTACTGGGGGGCGCTGCTCTTGGTGCGACGCGCTCTCCCAGGGAAGAGCAGCCCAAGTTTCACACAGTGGTGTCGTCGTGTTTACACATCATCTCCGAAGGCTGAACGCGGTGGGCAAAAAACTGATCGCCAAACTCTCACCATTAATGAACCTTGAAAATCTAGCCGAGGAAAGAAAATAGAGAGAAAAAAAAAAACAAGAGAGACCCCAATGTATTTCCATAGCATGTTTTAAGTATTCTGTGTTGCGTCCAGTTGTACTGATGTGTATCAGCAGAGAAGCCTGCGGGGTTAAGTGGGGAATTGGATACTGTATGAATATTGCTGCAGGCACCACTGGTATCATTAATACGTTTCTCTTCATTGCCCGTCATAACCTTGATATGACCTGCCATGTGTGTGTGTGTGTGTGTGTGTGTTGTGTGTGTGTGTGTGTGTGTGTGTGTGTGTGTGTGTGTGTGTCTTCAATTTAACGTCTATCCACTAAAAAGTGATTTTAGACAAATGATTGGGGGGGGAAAAAAAAAAAAAAAAAAAGTCGGTGTGTTTGTGTGGACAGGTGAATGGAGGATAATAGAAAAAACAACAACAAAACAGGTCTAAACATCAGAAACTGCTTGAACTATACATACTAAAAGATAACAAATAGAAGCAAGTGAACTTGAGTAAGATAAATGCTGCAATATATATATATATATGTGTGTGTGTGTGTGTGTGTGTGACTGTGTGTGTGTGACTGTGTGTGTGTGTGTGTGTGTGTGTGTGTGTGTGTGTGTGTGTGTGTGTGTTGTGTTGTGACTGTGTGTGTGTGTGTGTGTGTGTGTGTGTGTGTGTGTGTGTGTGTGTGTGTGTGTGTGTGTGTGTGTTCTTACAGGCAGTAAATACCATCGATAAGATAACATGTTATTGGAACAAGAAAAAGGTAAAGTCCAATCTAAAGTAAACGGGCAACTGGACTATGAAGCAAACATTCAGAAATTCTAAAAATTAATGAAAAATCACTGAAAACATTTTCTAATGAACAATCGGGAATATTGGGCAAATATGTTTTTAAAACTTTACATTCAAAAATCAAATGAAAACTTGAAATGTTTTCACCACAACAGCACGTAACACCTGTCACAAATTTTGTTTTAAATGCATTTAGCTTTAGTCTATAAAGTAGCGAGATTACTTGTCTGAGCTTCACTATACTATAATGTGGAAAATTCGAGACCATATTTTTAAAGTTATAAGTCTTTACAATATGATGTTTAGAATTGCTACCAAAATCTGTAACTAATAATTTCATTTCATTCTTGGATCCTTTTTCCAACAGATTGTAAGCCTCAGAGATTGAGAGTGGATACATTAAAATTATTGATCCTTTCTCTTGTTTCGCACCCCTTTTGGCAGCGCGATCTGCCCATTCATTACAAGAAAGGCCCAAATGAGATGGAACCCAACAGAAACTCACATCTATTCCTCTTAAAATGAGACAATGTATTAAATGATGAATTTCTGTCACAATATTAGAATGCGGTTTTACTGAAACAGATCTAAGTGAGTGTAGGGCTGATTTTGAATCAACACAAAATAAAATTCGGTTGACAAGAAAAGGTAGTTCATTTATATAGTTTAAAGCCATTAATATTGCCATTAGTTCCGCTGTGTAAACAGATCGATTTTTTCCAAGATAGTATGATTTTTCAATTTTAAATTCGGGGATGACAAAGGCTGCACCTGCTTGATGATTGCTAAGAAGTGATCCATCTGTATAGATTTTTAGATGATTTGAGTATGTGTTTTCAATGTGCGATCTCACGGAACTGATTAAAATATGTGGATTATCGTCTTTCCTGTAAGGTGTATGCTCAATGTCAAAGTGTGCTCTGTTTTGCTCCCACTTTGGACAAGGTGTGGTTTTCTGCTCGACATCAACATTCTCTGGGATGATTCCTGCTTTGTCCAGTAATTCTTTCGAATAAGACCTAATTGTAGATAAGGAAAAAATGTTTTTTGCTCTTTTGGGAAAATCAACATCGGATTTCATCTTAACCTCTTTTGCGACAAAATTGCTGCATGAAGAACTTCTGACAATGTATTTTGCGCATGCAAGTCGTCTGTATTCTTCTAAAGGAAGTACATCTACTTCTTTATATGTACCAAAAGATGATGCATGGAAGGGAACACCAAGTGCAAGGCGATATGCCTTGCAATCTAAACTTTGTAGCTTTCTTTTTAGGTAGTTAGGAGCACTGAAAAACACTTCTTGACCGTAGGTTAACTTAGAACGAACAAGTGATGTTGCTAAGTGTTTCAGTATCAAAGGGTCTTGGCCCCACTTTTGCTTATTAATGATTTTCAGAAGGTTAATGCTTTTTCTGGCTTTATTAATTATATATTCGATGTGTGAATTCCAGGTAAGTTTGGAAGTTATGATAACACCAAGGAATTTAACAGATTGCTCATATTGAATGACATCATTTTCTAATCTAAATGTTGGAAGATCATGGGGATTACTACCGTTATTAAAAAGTACGATATGTGTTTTTTCTGGTGACATTGTAAGCCCATTTTCTGAAATATATTGATTTACCTTGTCAAGTTCTATTTGATATACCTTTCTTATGTGATTTAAAGCCCTCTTGTGTGTGTGTGTGGTGTGTGTGTGTGTGTGTGTGTGTGTGTGTGTGTGTGTGTGTGTGTGTGTGTGTGTGTGTGTGTGTGTGTGTGTGTGTGTGTGTGTGTGTGTGTTTTCCAAGCTTTGGATTTGAATAACATTACTTTCTCCTGTACTGGCCTGTGTATGTTGTTACTGTTCTGTGTGTGTTGGTTGTATTGTTCAGTGTATGTTGTACAGTTCTGTGTATGCTATTCCTGTCCTGTGTATGTTATTCCTGTCCTGTGTATGTTGTAACTGTTTTTTGTGTGTGTTGTAATGTTCTGTGTATTTTGTACTGTTCTGTGTATTCTGTACTGTAATTTATAAAACGAGGCCCCATGTACGTACGCAGGCAGAACATCTTGCTTACACGTTAAAACCTGTTCCGCCTTTCGGAAGAGTAGGCCATTTCAGCCGATGGGAACAGATGACAAAATTTTAAAAAAGCACACAAATAACCCCCCAAAACAACAAAACTGCACGCACAAGGGGGACTGAATGTATATATGTATATATATGGGGACGAAGTGATACCATTACAACTGCTGCTGGATTTTCAACATGAATGTCTCAATATTACATAGATGATAAAAAGATAGAGAGATTAGAATGAATACAGGAGAGAGAGAGAGAGAGAGAGAGAGAGAGAGAGAGAGAGAGAGAGAGAGAGAGAGAGAGAGAGAGAGAGAGAGAGAGAGAGAGAGAAACTTTTTTTTTTTTTTTTATTCAAAGAGGGTGATAGAATAAGCAACAATTGCTTTTTTAACATCCAGCCCTCAGAAAAGATCCCAACCGTCCGCCCCCCCCCCCCCCTCCATCCCCACCCCCCCCCCTCTGAAAAACAAAACAAAACAAAAAACCACAAAAAAAACAACAACACAACAACAACAACCCCCCCCCCCCCCCCCCCGAAAGAAAAACAAAACAAAAAAAACAACACGCCCAAAACAACATAAGCAAGCAAAACCCCCAAAATATACATGAAAAGGTGTACGCAATATGAAAATAGATAATGAAAATCATTTCAAACGAACAAGCAAATACTAAATACGAAGGGTACAGAAAAAAAAAATCAATTTAATGATTCATGAAAGAGAGAGAGAGAGAGAGAGAGAGAGAGAGAGAGAGAGAGAGAGAGGGAGGGAGGGAGGGAAGGAGGGAGGGAGGGATGTAACACACACACACACACGCACACACACACACATACGCACACACACACACACACACACACACACACACACACACACACACACACACACACACACACACACACACACACACACACAAATCGACGTGTTATAAACCCACATCTCTGACTACCTCTTTCCAGTCTTTAAAGCATGACTTATATATAAACAAGAATCTATGAGCACATGGCATTACAATTTTAGCTAGAATGATGTAAAATAGATTCTGAAAAAAGGTGATTACAAAAATTGATTTAAAAACAAACAAACAAAACCCAACAACCAGCAACAACAACAACAACAAAAAACCCCAACAACAACAGCAGTCAGAGTACATTATCACTATAACATAATATACAATAATCATAATACAGAAGCATAATACACATGTACGAGACCTGAGATCATAAATACAGTTTGTCGATGCTGGTGGTTCTTTCTGTTTCCGTCTTTGCTTGTTTGTTTGTTTGGCCGTCTGTTTTTTTTACCGATTGATTTCTTTTAGAATGTGATTCTAACAGTTGCCCCAATTTTTCAACATGTATAATAATGATAACGACTATAGTTTAGGAGCATGTTTGACGCATTTTTTGAAACAGGAAAGATTTATAGTTATGCTTAAAAGATACAATACTACTTTTCTCTTTAATATTTTTTGGTAAAGAATTCCAAACAATTCCTCCAGAGTAGCAAAGACTTGTTTTATAAAGATCGAGTCTTGGTTTAGGAATTATTATATTATTGGTGTATCTTGACTGATTAATTGGGAATCTAGTAGCCAGGGTAGATGGAGCAAGACCATTCATTATGCGATACATTATGATTGCTTTATTATATTCCAGATGGTAAGTTAGGGGGAGAATGTCCAATTTAGTATAGTCTTGGGGTGACAAGGTGGAAGGCTTTAAGAGTACCACTTTAATAGCTCGTTTATGGATTCTTAAAAGGGGTTTTAAGCTATTAGCACTACATCCATCATACAATGTTGAGGCGTAATCAATAAATGATTGAATATAAGTAAAATAAAACTGTCTACGAGAATCTAGATCAAGAAAGTGTTTGATTTTAGAGAGCTGAAATATCTTTTGAGAGATTCGTTTGTATAAAAAATCAATATGGGGTGACCAGGAAAGATCATTATCAATAGTAACTCCTAGGAGTCTATGCGTGTCTACTTCTTTAATAACATTATTATCAATATAAATTGGTGGCAAAACAAAGGTTATATTTTGGCGTTTTTGTCGAGATGTAATTATCATGTATTTTGTTTTTTGATGATTTAGGGCCATATGATTAAGTTTTGTCCATTCCAGCAATTGATTGGCATTTTCTTGCATATAGTGAGATAGCTGTTTCAAGTCAGAATGAGAAGAATAGATAGAGGTGTCATCAGCAAAAAGTTCAGTTATGCCTTTCTTAACAGATAAAGGAAGATCATTGATATATAGTGAAAAGAGAAGAGGCCCTAATACTGATCCTTGGGGAACACCAAATTTTTGTGAAAGAAATTCAGAATGTTCATTATTTAGCCAAACAGTGTGGTTTCGATTAGAAAGAAATGATTTTACGAGTGACAAAGCATCTTCTGAAATTTTATATAGTTTCAATTTACGGACTAAAAGGTTGTGATCTATGACGTCAAAGGCTTTTGCAAAGTCAATGAGTAGCACACCAGTAAATTTGTTATTGTTGATATTTTTTAACCATTCATCAACGAGGCTAATCAGGGCTGTATGGCAAGAATGATATTTTCTAAAGCCGGACTGATTTGGATGAAGTAAGTTATGCTTTGAAATGTGAGACATAAGGCACTGATAAATGTGTTTTTCTAACGGCTTTGAAAGAACTGGTAATATTGAAATAGGTCTATAATTTGAAGGAACGGTTTTATCACCTGACTTGTACAGAGGGATTATTTTGGCTTGTTTAAGAATATTGGGGAAGCAGCATTTATCAATACATAGGTTATACAGGTAAGTTAGGGAATCACATATTACAGGAGCACTAAGTTTAAGAATTTTTCCATCTAAGCCATCTAGACCACGAGCAGATGTCTGCTTGAGATGTATAAGAGAAAAATACACTTCATATACTGTCAAGAATGGGATTACTACATTTGAAGTGATCTTTTTTGAAATACAGAATTCATTCAATAAGGCAAGGTCATTGAAACAAGAGCTATCATTTTTAACTGTTGAGGAAGAAATTGTGGAAAAATGTTGGTTTAAAGTGGTGGCAGTAATATCTTTTATGACAGTTGTTTTTACTGATTTTTCCTTTGTAAGAGAATTAATAGTATTCCATATGACTTTTTGCTTATTGCCTGAGCTATCTGATATGAGGTCACGA
This sequence comes from Stramonita haemastoma, assembly GCA_030674155.1. Lineage (NCBI taxonomy): Eukaryota > Metazoa > Mollusca > Gastropoda > Neogastropoda > Muricidae > Stramonita > Stramonita haemastoma. The sequence continues at coordinate 27,796,756 of CM060316.1, read as the reverse complement.
AAATAATTCTTTTTGGCAATGCGCTTCATTGATGTAATTTTATTTCGTTGCTTCTTAAAGTCAGTGAATTGTTTGGTTTCTTTGAGCTTGTCTCTTTTGATTATTTCCTCTTGAATTTCTTTACTTAGCCAAGGAGGTTTCGGAGTATGTTTAACTCGTTTTATTTTGAAAGGGGCATGTTTATTATAGATGTTGATGAAAGCATTTTGCCAAAATTCAAATGCTAGATTAGGGTCAGTAAACTGATAAACGTTTGAAAGAGAAGAATGTGAGAGGTCATTTAGAAAATCATTTTCATTGAAATTAGCAAAGGATCTGTATGTTATTACTTTGTGAATTAATTTAGGAATTTTAACGCCTTTTTTATGCCAAGTAAGACAGACAGGATAATGATCACTACATCCATTAGGGGGAGAACATATTTCTACGATGTTTTGCTTTGAACTAATATAGATATGATCGATCAATGTCTCAGAGGAGGGGGTAACTCGGGTTGGTGTGTCTATTACTTGAAGGAGGCCAAAACTTTCATACAACTGTGTCCATCGCTTATTGGGTTTCAAGAGATCTATATTAAAGTCACCAAAAAGAATGATTTCTTTATCGTTTAGTGAAACAGCTTCCATCATCTCATTAAAATGATCATACCAGTCAGAGTGCTCAGAAGGGTTGCGGTAAACAAATCCAGTAAGAATAGGTTTATTGTTTTTTATATTTACTTGAACCCATATTGATTCTATTCTATGTTTTTCAAAGGAAACTATTCGCTTGTAAGTGATTGATTTAGTAACATAAAGAATTAAACCAGTTTGCTTTGGGAAAATGGGATCAAGTCGTACAACATCATAACCAGGAATAAACACATCATTATCAGATATATGGTTTGACAGTCTGGATTCAGCACAGCAAAATAAATGAAAAGGTTTACCGTTATTATGCAAAACTAGAGATAATTCATCTAACTTATTAAGAACATGATTTATATTCAAAAATCCTATTCGGAGACCACCTTCTGTAGGCCAAACTTTCAAAGTGGACATTGCAGAAAGTTAATATCTGCACAAAACTAATAAACTATCTCTGGCAACAAAGGGTTTAGATCACAATGCATGTAACCAAACAGGCCAAATAAGACAGCAATATGTTACAAGAAAATCTTGAGAGTGTTTCAATCAAAAATAGTTCAGACACTTAGTGTACAGGTTATGTACAGTTGAACTTCCAACAACCAGTGGAAGAATAATATTATCCCAAACACCACAACTAATCAAATCATCTGATGGTGAGCAGCTGCACACACTGCCACAGTCAAAATCAATAGTAAAGAGACAAAGATAAATATCAAACAAGATAACTACAGACACTGAGACTAATTAACAATTGGATGAGAAGCAGCAATGGTAATGGGGGGAAAAAAAAAAAAAAAAAAAAAAGTATGTAAAGCAAAAGACAAGATAATAACACCAAGAAAAACACCCAAATGACTTGGGCGATGGCAACAATGCAACACTAAGAAGTGTATAAACACAAGTGAATTAAACAGGCCAAAAGCAAGTCCGATAAGGCAAAACACAAAAAGAAATCTTTGCCAATAAATCCTTCACCGATCAATAGATAACTCCAATACAATGAAATAGGAGACTGGCTAATCTGCAACACACACACACACACACACACACACACACACACACACACACACACACACACACACACACACACACACACACACACAGACAAACACACACACACACACGTACACACGCACGCACGCACGCACGCACGCACGCAGGCGCACATGCACACGTGTACACACGTACATACTCACACATACGCACCCGCGTACAGACACATACACACACAGGCGAGCATGCACCTGGCTCCCATATTCTATTTTACTTCTCTTGACATCTTTTACTTGGGGGGGGGGGGGGGGGGGGCTGGGGGATCCATTCTTTCCTTCCAAGTGAGCTGTGTTAAATATCATCAGAACAATAAATGATAAGTAAGCATGATCAATTTTCTATGTAGCAGTTGTCTAAATGGAACAGATCACACTGTAACACCACTATAAGCATAATATCAACCTTGACCATGCTGTAAGTTCATGATATGTGATGTCATCATACTTAGTAAGTGTAAACAATGATTTATATCACTCTGTGGGGAAGTTAAATTGACATTCTGCACTGAATATTTGTCTGGGAGTGCATGTGATGTAACCGGAGGTTTACCAATATTTTGGGGATTAAACTCTCTATCTATATTGAGATGATAGGGCTTCACTTTGAGAGAATCAGAGGAGATAGGGAAAACTGTTTCAGGAGGTCGTGGGTGCCTCTGGGGTAGAGGTGGAAAATTGTCCATGGAATGGAATGAAGGGAGAAGAGGTGCATCAGGTGTGTTGCTGTATAACTCCTGTTTAGGATTAAGTCTGCTAGTGTTGGATTGAGACCTACCCTGTGGTTCTAAATAAAGAGGAGGAGGAGCAGAATAATTGCTCTGCCAGCTCAGATCAGTACTGATGGATCTGTGTCGATTGTCACTGCGGTGGGTGACAGGATCATGTGCATCTGTAGGACGTGCAAAACGGCCATGGAAAGCGGTGGGATGAGAAGCTTGTAAGTGATATGGTGTGGTGCCAGAAAATGTCTGAACATGTCCACGAAGAGCATGGTTCCCTCTGCCAGGCTGCTGAACATTGGCACTGGCCATAGTGTTTCTGCTGCCAGGTTCAGTCTGTCTGCACTGGACCATGACGGTCCCCAGTGTGAACCATGTCTATTCTGCTGATTGGTGCCTGTCTCACCACGGTAGGTATGATAGTCTCTGCGTGGAGGCAGAGATTCAGCCAGCCAGTTAAGCACAGTGCTTTTAACATTTAAAGCTAGCTGAGCTGTCCCTTTGAAGCTGGGGTGAGTGAGGTCATGATACATAATCTGTTTCGGAGCACCAGAAGAAGTAACAAAAGCATCAGTATTATCAATGAAAGTTGTGTCAGTAATTTTACATGCAGACATGAGATTACGGTTAGAGGGAATTATAGAATTATTCAAATTGTGTCTACCTTTTGCTGGTACTAACGAACTCAGTGCTACTTTTGAGGAGGAAAAATCTGACAGCACTTTTTGATTAAGGTTGTCCAGTGCTCTACAGAGACTTTTCCGGAAGGGCAGTCATTTACACCTACATGGATTACTAAAGCTTTCACATTTCTGTGAGTTGGCTGTTCAGCCAGCCAATGCTCTAGATCCAGGGTCGACATGCCTGGGACACAGATTTTGTGTATGCAATACGAGCGTAAGGCAAGTCTTTTTGGGTCCAAGTGTCGTATTACTGAGTCCCCTATGAGGAGTGCTGTTGCATGATCACTCACACTTATGGTTTGGAGTAGTTCAAATGGTGATGGAGGTTTATCGTTACCAGAGTTAGTAATAGGTCTTTGCATATTATGAGTGATATTGCCTTGTGAGTAATTACAGTTAATGTCAGTGGTCATGTCATGGTGAGTACTGTCTGAAAGAGAGGCATATTTGTTAGAGACTGGAACAGAGTAATTAACAGAGAGGGGGAAGTCAGAAGGAGTGTCTTGTTTTGAGTTGTTTGGTTGGAGTGATGAGTGTTCTTCATCTGAGGGCACTTTGGCATCTGCCTGTCCCAAAGGGAGGGCACTTGGCTGGCTGTCGGGAGTCTTGGACACAGTTAAGGAAGTGGAGGTATGGTCATAGTCTGTGAGCTCGGCACCACCTGAGTAACACACAGGTGGTTCACCTGTTGCATGCGAGGGGGGCAGGTCAACAGGCGGCGTTTCCTCCTGCTGGTCTCCAGCTGGAGGCACTGGCTGAACACACACAGGAGTCTTGTTCCCCTCAGTTGTTTTGTTGTCTTGATCCTGCTCACATTGTGTGGCAGCATGAGTCACTGCAGTCTTGGGTTTTGTCTCCTTTGGTTGAGAGCGGAGTTGCTGCAGTTGAGTTTTAAGGGCCTTGTTCTCTGCTCCTATTGCATTCACTTGTATCTTCAGTTGATTTACTTGAGTGACTAGATCTTTTACGTCTGATGACAGTAAATTTATTTTAGAGAACATGAGAGTCTTTAGTTCATTTTTTGTAGCCACTTTGGCATCTTCAATTAATGAGATGAAGGTTTCCTTAATATCGTCCTGTGAGAGTGTCAGTTCTTCAATATTTTGTTTAAGTTCTTCTATCTGTAATTTGATTGTGTGTAATTGACGCTGCGGAGATTTTACCATCTTCTGAGTGAAACAGAGAGTCCGTCTTCTCAGGTTTTTACTCTTAGACTTCACAGGAGTTGTTCTACGTACTGAATGTTTGCTGTTAGTTGAAGAGGAATGCACCACAGTGGAGAGTGGGGTAGGAGGATGGAGGACAACCCTGGGTGGGTTTATCTGACACGACAGACCTGGGCGGCTGTCGCTGGGTGACCAGGCAGATGGTGGAGGCGAGGCAGGCGATGCTGATGACTCTTCTGATGCTGCCTCTCCGCCCAACTCCCCACGCAGGTCCGGCGACTCGTCGCCACGAGCCTCCGGTGTTGGCAGAGAGGTCAGGTCCATGGATGGAGCACCGAGAGGCAAGAAGCCCACAGGTCTGATGAAAACAAGGGGGACTTGACGGAGCGACGATGTAAGAATATTGATGTCTCCGCCATTTAGAAATGCTGCCACCACATCTTTGAGTTGCTCGCATTCATCTGTGTTCCACAGCTCACAGTCTTTGCCCTGACAGAGGAGGGTGCCAGCATTTGCCGCTGACTTAAAGTATAGAGTGATAGTTATTCTTTTGGATGATTTACAAAATAAGCGTACAGTGGTTTTCGCAAGTGCAGATGGGAGGTCAGTGATCCATTTTAGCCCTGGCAAAGAGAGCGTTTGATCATCCAGATCGAAGTCCGTCACCTGCAGCTTCACTGCACTGTCTTTAAGTGAGGAGTAACGATACAGTAAAATATTGCGCCAGATCACAAGTTCTGGCTCACGGCACCAAAACCGCTTTTGAATGACATCAAGTGTGTCTATAAGCTTGTTCTCACTAGGTGGAGGATCATTTCCATGGACATTTGAATATTCAGAGAAGCATTGTTGATCAGACATTGCACTGACTGACACACTACAAATTCAGACAGCCATACGTATGTGTTGACAGTGCCATTCTCCAGTATCTGCTACATCACATTATTATTTTAAAAAAAAAAAAAAAAAAAAAAAAAAAAAAAAAAACCTGGTTGTTCAAGGAATCACTAGAGGGAAAATTGCACGTGCACAACAGTTCACAGATTTCTTGGCTTGAATGAAAACAGTGTTTGATACATTATTCCTTCTTATTTATGTATAAAAATTATTTATGATGAATACTTCAAGATCAGAGCACATCAACAAAAAGTAACAATGTCACCTTAATCACAGTACCTTTAAAAGTATTCCTGCCAAATATTACAAGAATACAAAGTCCAGAAGCAGCACAGTTTGGATGAGTTTACAGAGCACAACAAGATTACGTCCATCCAACATCGTCCGCGATGGACATTTTGGAGAGAGAGAGAGAGAGAGAGAGAGAGAGAGAGAGAGAGAGAGAGAGAGAGAGAGAGAGAGAGAGAGAGAGAGAGAGAGAGGCGAATGGGGGAGGAAAACTTGCTCTGTGAAAATACAGAGCCGTGGGAATACAATGCCCTTCTTACTGGAGTAAAATAGGCCTACCGGTAAACACACGGTGGACTTTGACAGCCATTAGTCCTACATTGCTATTACCATCGCGGCATCCAGCCACTAAGCTACCAACCCCTGTACTGCTAGCTACAGCCTACTAGGCCCCTACGACTACTGCTGCTACTAGGCCTACTGAGGGTATCACCACCACAGCCACTGCTGCTACCTCACAGGGCACCCACCACCACAGCCACCCTTTCTCAAGGCACCAGGCTCTCTCTGCAGGCTACTTACCTGCTGTTAAGCGTCATTAGCAGAACGCAGTTATCTCCTGGCCAGCATCTTGAACCTGTAATAGACAACCATACTGCCTTTTGTTGTCGGACAATGTAGACCCTGACCTCTATCATCAGCTCCATTGGTCGTCTCCATCCCTCTCATCCCCCTCCCCTCCCGCCCTAGGCCCCCACGAAGATGGAATAAACTGACCACAGTCATGTTATTATCTGCCTTCTGGCCCAAGTCATTATTGGCCGATAGAGCCTGAGAGTGCTTTCTCTTTCTGGTTGGTGTCACCCTTAAGCTGTTCCCCCTCTGTGAAAAATCTCCCCCTTTGTCTGCAGCCCTGTGTCAGCGTGGGGTGTCGTCATCCTTCCCTGAGAGATGGTAGTGAGTCAGGTCCGTGTTAGAGGGTCGTTAATGCGGAGCACTATCAGTTCCAGCGTCTTGCTGTGTGTATGTAGATTATTCCGTTTTTCAGTAAAAGGAATGTTCCATATAGGCCTATCCTCCGTCAGTTCCAGTG
>CM060316.1:27770289-27780289 GCA_030674155.1 Stramonita haemastoma | reverse complement strand
GAAATTCTTTTAATCGAGGATAATGAATAAGCACTCGTGTGTTTTTTTTTACATGCAGTCCCCGCAAACAGAGAGAGAGAGAGAGAGAGAGAGAAGAGAGAGAAGAGAGAGAGAGAGAGAGAGAGAGAGAGAGAGAGAGAGAGAGAGAGAGAGAGAGAGAGAGAGAGAGAGAGAGAGAAGGAGAGAGAAGAAGAGAAAAACGATGAAGAGGAGAGAGGGAGCACCAATAGAACACAGAACAGAAGAAGAAGAAGAAAAAAAGAACAGATGATGGAGAAAGAAGATGAAGAGAAAAAGGATGAAGGAAACAGGACGGAGGAGACGGAGGAGGAGGAGCCGAAGAGGAGAAGGAGGAGGAGGAGGTGTATGTGTAGTAGGAGAGGGTGGGTGTTTGAAATGACCTAGCAAGTGAAGAGAGGTGATTCATCAATGTGGGCGGACTTCTGAGCTATCGTTTTTCGGGCCGTCTGTTGTTGCCAGGGCTGAACATGTTGCTGCACTCTTGTGGCCAACCTGCCACACAGGCAGACAAGCAGGCAGCAGTAGACAGGCAGACACAGCAGGCAGGTAACAGGTAGACAGCAGAAGCAGGCAGGCAGAGACAGCAGGCAGGCAGGTAGACAGGCAAGACAAGCAGGCAGGCAGGCAGGAGACAGGCAGACAGAGCAGGCAGGCAGGTAGACAGCAGACAGGCAGGCAGGCAGGTAGACAGGCAGACAAGCAGGCAGTAGGTAGACAGGCAGGCAGGGTAGGCAGGTAGGTAGACAGGCAGACAGGCAGGCAGGCAGACAGGCAGCAGGTAGGTAGACAGGTAGACAGGCAGGCAGGCAGGTAGACAGCATCAAGCAGGCATAGTAGAGAGGCAGACAATCAGGCAGGTAGTAGAGAGGCAGACAAGCAGGCAGTAGGTAAGAGCAGACAACAGGCAGGTGTTTAGAACAGCAGGCAGCAGTAGAGACAGGCAGGCAGAGGTAGAGCAGCAGCAGGTATAGAGACAGGCAGAGGTAGTAGAGACAGGCAGCAGCTAGGTAGAACAGCAGCAGGTAGTAGAGACAGGCAGCAGTAGTAGAGACAGCAGCAGGTAGGTAGAGACAGGCAGGCAGGTAGGCAGGTAGGTAGAGACAGGCAGGCAGGTAGGTAGAGACAGGCAGGCAGGTAGGTAGACAGGCAGGCAGGTAGGTAGAGACAGGCAGGTAGGTAGGCAGGTAGGTAGACAGGCAGGTAGACAGGCAAGCAGCCAACAAAACGACTTAACCTGAAACAACCAGTCGATAAACCATCAATCAACCAATCAATCAATCAAAAAACCAACCAACCATCTAGGAAACCAACCAACCAACAATGTTACGAACCAGCCAACTGACTGACCTACACCGCAAGCAGACAGGTAAGGAAGCAATCAAACCACCAATCAGCCTCCCAGCCAACCAGCAACTGCCAAGCAAGCTGGCAGCAAAGAAGCAAGCAAACAAGCAACCAACCAACCAGCCTTCCATCCATTCAGCCAGCCAGTCAACCAATCAAAACGCCCAGCCACCCATCTACCAACGAACCAATGACCAACCTACCATAGGCTATTACCAACCAAACCAACCAACCAGCAAGCTAATCAAAGCATCTGACCACCTAGGCCTACCTACCCCAAACACGCACCCCACACAGATCTAACAGGAGACACTCCCATCATCTAGCATTTCACACAGTGTCATAGGATAGATCACCACACCCCCCCCCAATTCTCCTCTCCTCTCTCTCTCTCTTCTCTCTCTCTCTCTCTCTCTCACACACACACACACACACACATACACACACGGGCGCGCGCGCACGCACCCGCACGCACGCCTACCCATCATCCACAAAGGGCACACGACACACATAGGGTCCCTTGCCTCTAAGTCCATCAATTTCACCAGCCAGTGGTTGTAGTATAGTGGCCCAAAGCCATTACAGCTTGTTTTATAGGCGATGGTAGTCTTCTCCTTTGACCGTGATCACAGACCTCGCCTCCTCTGCCTTTTGTGGAAGGAAGTGAAAATGACTCCTGACCCTCAAATGGAAAGGAGGGAGAGAGGTGGGGAGGGAGGGGCTGATGCCCTGACATCCAGATTTTCAACAGTGACTCTTCTCTCCCTGGCTGCAACTATGAAGGAGGACGAGGATGGAAAAGACAGAGACACTGACAGACTGACACTGACATTGAAAATCGGGCATTGCCCTTGACACTCCTGACCTGGCAAGGAACACTGAATAAAAAGCAGTTCTTTTTTTTTTTGGTACGTGTGTGGTTTTGTTGTGGTTTCTTTGTTATTCGGATTTTTTCGATCAGATTTTCCCTTTGTCATTCTGCAACTACAGTGTATAAAACCACACGTGTGGGCTAAGGAGTAGGCTACTGAAGTGGGATCTTCGCTTTCCTATGCTATTGGATGGTATAAATTGAGCTTGCACTATTCTTTCTGTTTTTGTTGTTGTTTTGTTTGTGCGGGTTTTTGTTTGGTTTTTTTGGTGTTTTTTTCAGGGGAGAGCGCATGACAAATTGGAACAGAAATGATTATTTGAGAACGAAAACTGTGCTAAACAACAAAAAAAAGAAAATCATGAACACTAAAATGATTTTTTAAAAATGTAATGTCCTGCTGAAAAAGGCTTATAATAAGATCGTAGTGACATAGTCTAAATCACAGTCCAAGTATGTGTATTTCTGACAAAATTTGTTTTACGCTATGCAGACATTCATGCCATAAAATGTTGCTCTGCAGTAGCCTAGATACATTCAGCCATCCGACCTGTCGACATCAATACTGGAAGATTTTAAGTCATTCTGGTACTAAAAATATGAAGGAAAAGAAAAAAAAAGCAACGACTTTGCTCATACGCGCGCACGGGCGTGCACACACACCACACCCACACACACACACACACACACACAACACACAACACACACCACACACACACACACACACACACCACACACACACACACACACACACACACACACACACACACACACACACACACACACACACACAACACACACACTGTAATTTTTCACGTCAGCGAAGGACTGGAGCTTAATCATAGACCTGTGCAAATCGATAATTAAATGGCCGTGAACTCCGCCTCCTTGTTTCCGCTAGGCCTAGCGTCCCCACGCCAAACTCCACTCTGTATCTTGGCTTGGCTTTGCCTGACTTGCTCCGGACACCAGACTCCACGCTTGTCTAGCACAGCGATTTATAGACTGCAATTTCTGTCTTGACTTGCTGCAGTTCTAGCGGAAAACATCTCCAGCCATTTCTGCTTCAAAGCTAAAGGTATTGTCTGATGAAATAGCACGATGGTGAGAGAAGAATAGACGTCATCAGAAGCCAGGCAGTTGGGTGGGCAATGAATGATCAGAGACAGTCATTGTGCGTAAATGATCAGATCCAGTAACTTGTGCATAGAGGCCAGTCATTGTGCAGAGGCCAGTCCATTGTGCAATGAATGATCAGAGGCCAGTCCATTGTTGTGCAATAAATGATCAGAAAACCAGTCCGTTGTTTGTGCAATAAATGATCAGAGACCAGTCCTTGTTTGTGCAATAAATGATCAGAAACCAGTCCGTTGTTTGTGCAATAAATGATCAGAGACCAGGTCTTTTGTTTGTGCAATAAATGATCAGAGACCAGTCCTTGTTTGATGCAATAAATGATCAGAAACCAGTCCGTTGTTTGTGCAAAAATGATCAGAGACCAGTTTGGGTGCAATAAATGATCAGAGACCAGTCGTTGTTTGTGCAATAAATGATCAGGACCAGTCCGTTGTTTGTGAATAAATATCAATACTATCTTTTCATAACTGATCAAACATACTTTTGTCTAATAAATATAGACCATCTATTAGTTAATAAACTATACAATCTGCTATACTATACTATACTATCACATTACAACTACAATACAAAATACAAACAATACTAATACAATACAATACAACACAGCACAATAATATACAATATATAACAATATAACGCAACACAGCAAACACAACATAATAACACAACACATCGATTATTTGCAGTGTTTCGTGTTTCCCCTACAATTCCCCGAAAAGGACAGATTAATTGTTGTATTGATCGAAAATCAGTGTTTGTATTTAAAGAAAAAAAAACCAAAAAAAAACGAGAACACTTGTTATTGATTTTTACCCCTGGCAACTGTATTGACTGGGACAACAGAACCAACGTGTATTGTGCCTGTATTATCCAAATATTTGTATTGTGCCTGTATTATCCAAATATTTGTATTGTGCCTGTATTATCCAAATATTTGTATTGGCCTGTATTACCAAATATTTGTATTGTGCCTGTATTAACCAAATATTTGTATTGTGCCTGTATTATCCAAATATTTGCATTGTGCCTGTATTGATCCAAACATTTGTATTGTCCTTGTATTATCCAAATAATCTGTAAGAGCCTATTAACCAAAACATTGTATGCTTATATTATCAAAATCTGAAATGCCTATTAACCAATATATTTGTATTGCGCCTGATTAACAATATTTGTATTGGCCGTATAACCAAATTGTATGGCCGTGTGAGTGATGAGCGACATGCATCGCTGGAGTTAATTTCAACTGATAACAGACATAGCAACAACAACAAAACCAATACACTAACAAAACGAAATGTACATAAAATATACCGCAAGCGCGCGAGCATGCATGTGCACACCACCCCATGCGCGCGCGCACGCGCACAACACAAACAACACAACTCACTTAAACAACAAACATACACACACAATACACACACACACACACAGAACACACACACACACACACACAACACACACTCGTTTTAGCTCACATATTAAGACCGATTTAAAACAAAAAAGAGTTTTAAAAAGCAATCAAGCAAATAACTATCAAATGCACATAAAACAAGAATACACAGAAGAACACATATGTGTGTTGAAGTGATTAAGTCTAGCGGATTCCGATTTAGATCCACCCCCCCCCCCTCTGCAACACTTCAGTATTTAATCACCATCAACCAACGATCTAAAACCATCATTCACAGCAAAAAACAGTAACAACAAAACAACAAAAAAGCAAAACAAAATTTAAAAAAACAAACTCAACAATAACAGCCACCAGGTCACACACACACAACACACACACACACACACACACACACAACACACACACACACACACACACACACACACACACACACACACAAGAAACCAAGAGCCCCTTAAGTCTGGACCAGTGTGTACGTGTGTGTATGTATGTGTGTGTGTGTGTGTGTGGGGGGTACTCAGTGTGTGTGTGTGTGTTGGCTGTTGTGTGTGTGGGGTGTGTGTGTGTGTTGTGGTGTGTTTGCGCGTGTGTGTGCGTGTGCGTGTGTGTGTGTACTCAGTGTGTGTTGTGCGCGCGCGCGTGTGTGTGTGTGTGTGTGGCGCGCGCGCGTGTGTTAGTGTGCGTGTGTGTACTCAGTGTGTGTGTACTCAGTGTGTGCTGTGCGCGTGTGTGATGTGTGTGTGTACTTGTGTGTTGTGTGTGTGTGTGTGTGTGTGTGTGTGTGTGTGTGTGTGTGTGAGGGTCAGAGTTGAGGCCCTGACTGCAGACTCTGGCCATATAATAACAGTGTGTGTATTTGTGTCGGACCAACAGCACGTAGGCCTATAGTAAGGCCCCGCACGGTCCGTCCCTCCCTCCCTCCCTCTATCATTGCCTTTAAGCCTATCCCCTCCCGACACCCTAGCGACCATAGGCCTAGCAGTTTTTTTCTGGTTTTGTTTTTGCTATGGCGCCAATAGGCCTATACACACACAGACCCGCGCACGCACGCGCGCATACACATGCATTTATGTAGGTGATATGAGCACACACTGGCACGCTTGCGCACGTACTTTTGCTTACAGGCACTGTTGCATACATGTCACGCACGCGTACATACAGACATGTAGACACGCATACATAATATGCATACTGGCACACATACACACACTTGCACACACACACCACACACACACACACACACACACACACACATGTCATGCAAGTATACACAGTGCGTGCGCATGTACACACACACATACACACTCACACGAGCACACATACACACACAAACACATACACACACAATCACACACACACACACACACACACACACCACACACACACACACACACACACACACACACACACACACACACACACCCTATGTCCCTTTGTCATTTACCTCAGGTCTCCTACATAGATCCAATTAGCTTTTCGAGATCTGAAGATCACGTCATGGTTTCTTCCTGCTGCAAATTCCCAATATCAAGCCTTCATAATGGACTACACTCCATTCCACCTCCCCACCACCCCCACCCTCTCTCTCTCTAACAAACACACACACACACACACACACACACACACACACACACACACACACACACACACACACACACACACACACACACACACACACAGAGTCTTTCGGATGAGACTATAAACCGAAGCCCCGTGTGCAAACGCACGCAGAACATCTTGCGCACACGTTAAATCCTGTTCCACTTTTCGTGAGAGTAGGCCATCGTGTGCTGGTGGGAACAGATGACATTCACAAAACTGCATACACACGGGGACTGAATGTTAAAAAGCATATGATTGCTTATTCCATTATCCTAGATATAAAAGAATAAATATATATAAAAGAATAAACACACACACAGTGGGTGTATTTTAAAAGATTACTTTTTCTGTTTACTTCATTTGTATGACTTATTTTGCTTGCGTTTTTATTCTCATCTATACATATTATACATTATTTTTTCTTAGATGGATGGCTTGATAAAAAAAAAAGCATTTGCACAGCTTATTCAACGTACCATCTGAAAATAAAAGTTTGCCTTGTCTTTGACTTTGACTTTGACTTCGACTTTCACACACACACACACACACACACACACACACCACACACACACACACACACACACACACACACACACACACACACACACACACACACACATCCTTCGGATGAGACTATGAACCGAGGCCCCGTGTGCGGACGCACGCAGATCATCTTACGCACACGTTAAATCCTGTTCCGCTTTTCGAAAGAGTAGCCATCGTATGCCGGTGGGAACAGATGACAAGATTGACAAAACTGCATACACACGGGGACTGGATGTAAAAAAGCACACACGAGTGCTTATTCCATTATCCTCGATATAAAAGAATAAATAAATAAATAAACACACACACACACACACACACACACACACACACACACACACACACACACACACACACACACACACACCGCCCCTACACCCTCCTATCTCTTCCACAATCATCCAACCCTCCCCTCCCCCCCTCCCTCTTCCCTCACCCCCAAACATACCCTCCTCCACCCCTCCCCAGTCCCCTCCCCCCACCCCCCCAAATCATCCCATCTCCACCCTCCCTACCTGTGTGTCCGGAAAAGAAAAATTACCTGAGGCCACTCACGGCAGACACAAATAAAAGAGAGAAGAGAGGGAGGGGAAGGAGGAAGAGAGGAGGATTTTAGAAAATGGGGAGAGAGTGGTGGGGGGGGGGGGGGAGCTAGAAAGACTTTGGGGATGGAGGATGGTGGTGGTGACGGCGGCGGGAGGGGGGCGGGCGAGAGGAGGAGGACGGAGAGGAGAGAGAGAGAGAGAGAGAGAGAGAGAGGGGGGGGGGGGGGAAGGGGTAGGTGAGATGGAGGGGTGACAGGCCAGTTTGTCCCGTAGATCTGCTTGACTGGCTTTCTGTGTCGTCACGGTTGACTGTACTGAGCCTGGCCACAATACAAGACACTGGCTAGGAGCCTACTTGTATTTTATTTTATTTATTTATTCATTCTTTTATATCGAGGATAATGGAATAAGCAATCGTGTGCTTTTTTTTTTTTTTTTACATCCAGCCCCCGTGTGTACGCAGTTTTGTAAATCTTGTCATCTGTTCCCACCAGCAATGCTCTTACGAAAAATGGAACAGGATTTAACGTGTGCGCAGGTGTTTCTGCCTGCGTTCGCACACGAGGCCTCGGTTTATAGTCTCATCCAAAAGACTTTTGGGGTGAGTGGAGTCAGCACTGATGTTAACTCCAGGGGAAAAATCACCTCGAACGGGAATCGAACTCGGGTGGTCAAATTGCGAGGGCAATGTTCTGACCACTAGGCTGTCCTGTCCTCCTGTAGGCCAATTGTGTCTGTCTGTAGGCCTAGCCTAGTCCTTGCTGAAGGGGACAAAGTGTACAGTGTGAGATGCAAAACAAAAACCTGGCTACAATGTTATGTAGCCCCCTTGTCCCTCCCCTCCCTGGCTTCTGTGCTACTGTTGCTTCTGCTGCTGCTGCTGATGCTATTGTTGTTGTTTTTTTTAATTTATCATTAGTTATTATTTCAGCTGCTTCGGCTATTAATATTTCGTGATAAATAACATGATTACATATAGATCTAGCTGAGATAATCTCTGTAGCTGCTGCTAGTAGTGCTCGCAGTTGATGCTGATGCTGTTGTTATCAGCATTACTGCTGATAGTACTTGTAATACTACTGATACTACTGTTGTTACTACTACTACTACTGTTACTACTTCTTAGCTGTTGCTGCTACCACCACCACCACCACCACCACCACCACCACCACCACCACCACCACCACCACCACCACCAGCAGTACTCCTCCTCCTTTTCTTCCTCCTCCTCCTCCTCCTGTTGCTGTCACTGCTGTTGTTGCTGTCACTGCTGTTGTTGCATTGTTGCTGTTGTTGATATTGTTGCAGTTGTTGCTGTGCCCTCGGGTCTATGGCTGTCTTATAGCGCTGCCAGTATGACTGCTCTAGTTGGTCTGCTTCAGCTGCTGTTGGCTGTCAATGCTGCTGTTCAGTTCAGTTCTTCTTTTCATCTTCATGCCCCCTTCCTCCTAACACACACACACACACACACACACACACACACACACACACACACACACACACACACACACACACACACACACACACACACACACGTCCAGTTTGATTCTGGCTGCAGATATGGATGCGGACCTGTTGTTACATATACAGACTGACTGACACTCTCTTCAGCATGTGGCAAAGGGGGATGGAACCATTGACCGAGACCCCATGAGCAACACACATTTAGCATTTGCGAAAGAACCCACGGCAACGAATGAGCTGATTTCAAAAGAATTGTTTGTGGTGTGACAATGACACGATGTTTTTTTTTCTGTTGCCAAATCATGGATTTCATTTTGTTTGGTTTGGTGCATTGTCAGTGTGTTGTTGTTCCATGTGGATTTGTGTGCGACGAGTTAGTTTCTTTTCTGAATAAACCAACAAGAGAGTTAAACCTGGCAAAATGATCAGATACACAATGTAGACTAGGGGAAATGGGTGGCGCTGCTCTTGTGGCGACACACTCTCCCCGGGGAGACCTACAGCGGCCCAAATGTCCTGTAAAGAAATCTGCCGATAAAAAAATGGTTATATAAATACATAAAAGTACGTGCAATCAGAACAACAGCAGAATCATAGATCTAATACGAGTACACAGATTGCGTTTTGTTGCTGTAATTGTAGTTGTTGTTATTATTGCTGTTCCTCGCCTAGAGCTCTGAAGTTCACCAGTGGTAACATTTTGCCTACGTGACCGTTTTTATCCACCATTAAGGTAGCAGCATTCCGACTTCGGGGATAGATTGCTATTTGAAATTCATCACCCTCACCTACATATTTTACCCAGATGGTGATTTCTTAAACCTGAAAAAAATACCCACGGAAAAAACCCTGTAGTCTTCAAAGCTTTAGAACCTGAAACACCCAGGCCAGGTTAATTAAGCAGAACCCGGGGAGGGTGGAGGGAGGGAGGGAGTAACGGCAAATACTTTTGTAGGCTTAAAGTGGCCAGTGTGCTCTTTGAGTTGATCGGCGTTATGTCCACTCCTCCTGAGATCGGCTTAAGTGTGACATCACCGGCATCCCTGCCTGCCT
>CM060316.1:27750289-27767789 GCA_030674155.1 Stramonita haemastoma | reverse complement strand
CCATTATCCTCGATAAAAAAGAACAAATAAATAAATAAAAAGAATAACACACACACACACACACACACACACACACACACACACACACACACACACACACACACACACACACACACACAGAGGTAGGGTAGATCGGCAGTCTAGAGGTAAGGGACCTTCCTAGAAAGCGAGAAGTTCGGGCTCTATCCGGTCCGGGTTCAATCCCTGGTTATGCCCGAAACATGTACCCCATCTACTAGATCGTGAGTCATGGTCTCGGCGCTAGTCTTTCGGATGATGGGACGATAAATCGTGCTCCCGTGTGCAACACGTATTTAAAGGTAAAGGTAAAGGTGTTCCATAATCTATGTGGTCATAAGGCAGCGAGGCATTAGAGACTCAGCTTCTCTATGGGCCAGCATATTGAGGGTGGCGCCGATCTCCTCTGCCTATCTTGCTGCTTTACCTTCCCTGACCCTAAAGAAAACATGTGTCCATTTACAGCTGAGTGGACTGGGGGACTATACTGAAGCCAAGGCGCACAAATGGTCACCCATCCAACTGGTAGCCACGTTCGATGCTGCTTAACTATGACTTGGGGGAAATCGAGTGCTTTGACTACTTAGCTATCCCCGCCTCTGTATTTAAGCACACGTCAAAGAATCCACGGCAACAGGAGAGTTATCCCTGGCAAAAAATCTGTTTTAAAAAAAGCCACTCTGATATGGTAACGCAAGCACGCGCAGACAAGAAAAGAAAAAAAAAAGGTTACGCTGCTCTTGTGGTGCGATGCATTCTCCCCAAGGAGAGCAAACAGAATTTCCTGCAGAGAAATCTGTCGTGACTAGTATGGTATGCAGATATACAAATACAAAAAACAAATAGTGTCAACTTAAAAGACGCTACCTTACACAAGCCAGGCCACTTTCACTTGTCATGTGTGGTGAGATATACAGGAATCCCAGATCCACGAGCGCATTGGGGGTTTAAGAGATAAGGACTGGACACACATGTCACACACTAAAGCGATATGGAATGGAGACAGTGCGGGTAGTTGGTGCTCTCTCTGTCTCTGTCCTCTGTCTCTGTCTCTGTCTCTCTCTCTCTCTCTTAAATCCTGTTCCGCTTTTCGTAAGAGTAGGCCATCGTGTGCCGGTGGGAACAGATGACATTTACAAAATGCATACACACGGGGACTGGATGTTAAAAAGCACAAGAGTGCTTTTTCCATTATCCTCGATATAAAAGAATAAATCAATCAAATCAAATCAAATCAATCAAATCAATCTCTCTCTCTCTCTCTCTCTCTCTCTCCTCTCTCTCTCTCTCTCCTCTCTCTCTCTCTCTCTCTCCTCTCTCTCTCTCTCTCTCTCTCTCTCTCCATGTGTGTGTGTGTGTGTGTGTGTGTGTGTGTGTGTGTGTGTGTGTGTGTGTGTGTGTGTGTGTGTGTGTGTGTGTGTGTGTGTGGTAATTTCCCCCCTCCCCCCTTATCTTTTGTTTTTATCGGTCTCCAGGTTATACTGATCGTTTGGATGCATGTGGGTTTACAAGGACAGATTGATTGTAAGACTAGGCTCCACTTTAATTAAATCTAAATTGTTCCTTATATTCTCTCTCTCTCTCTCTCTCTCTCTCTCACTCTCTCTCTCTCCTCTCTCTCCTCCTCCTCTCTCTCTCTCTCTCTCTCTCTCTCTCTCTCTCTCCTGTGTCTCTGTTGTCTGTCTTTCACCTCTTCTACTCTCTGTTCTCTGTCTGGTTCCTGTCTCTCACTTCTCTCTCTGTTCTCTTTCTGTCTCTCTCTCTCTCTCGTCTCTTCTCTGTCTCTCTCTCTGTCTCGTCTCTCTCTCTTCTCTCTCGTCTCTCTTCTCTCCTCTCTCTCTCGTGTGACAATAATTTACAAAATTGCGTACAACGGGGACTGGATGTAAGAAAACACACTATAGCCTATTCCATTATCCTTCGAAATAAAAGAATAAAAAATACTCTTCTCTCTCTCTCCTCCTCCTGTTACTTCCTCTCTCTCTCTCCGTCTTCCTTGCCCTCCCCCCCTCCCCCTTCCTGTCTTGTTCTCTTTTTTTTCCCAGACTATCTATGTCAGGCCAGGCCAGGCCTATCAGGGAGGTCATCCCATTAGCGGTGTGGACAGGGGAACCTTACACTGTAGCTGAAACCTGGAAGAAGAGGGCCTGATAAGGGAGATAACCCTGTCGTCCATCACGTCCACAGTCTACAGACCCATGTTGCATGTCTCCGTCTCCCCGCCCCTGGGTGGGGGCAACAGTATGAGGGGTTGTGCCTTCCTGCCACATGCAGCACACAGCGGCAGACAGGAGTGAACACAGGCCTGAAGTAGGAGATATAACCTGTCCCTCCTGCAAACGATACAGTTTTCAGTACAGTGTACAAAACTTGGACGTGTATTAAGGCCTATGTCACACACATGATTTTACCACTTAATCATGACCTGTGGATTGACCCCTCACCACACCCCCCCCCCCCTTACCCCATGTGCTCTGATGAACCGTGCATAGCATTTCAGCCATTATGACTGACCCAGTATTTCCGACAAAACTGACTCCCAAGGATTTCAAGCAGTTTTGTTGCTGGAGTGTCATGTATCTAAAGCTCGATCAGCCACATATATATAGGGCGCCTACATTGGCGTCAAGATGTTTCTGCAGAAGAGACGAAGTTGCAGTTCACAAAACACACTTGTAAGACTGACAAACCTAACCCAGTGTGACTACGTGCATTCTCATCTTAGCTCTGGACACAACCTGCGATGTGTGGTACAGTACTGACAGTGAACCAGCTCGGCCTATGATCATCATCATCATTTTTGTTATACTTCAGTATGAACAAAACAAGCCTCACTAAAAACGCGCACTGTGTTCAAATTTTGGTTCAGTGCTCCCAGAAACGGTATTCAAACAAGGCAAACAAACAAACAATACCAACACGCCAAAACGAAAACCAGACGTGGTGTGACAGACCAAGAAGTTAGTCTACACGTAACGTGACGTCCTGTGACACGTAGTGTGACACAACCTGAAGCTGGTCCATTGTAACATGATGTGGTGTGCACTGAGCTCCAAACAACTGAAGCTGGTCCATATGTAACATGACGTGGTGTGACACAGCCTGAAGCTGGTCCATATGTAACATGACGTGGTGTGACACAGCCTGAAGCTGGTCCGTTGTAACATGACGTGGTGTGACACAGCCTGAAGCTGGTCCATTGTAACATATGTTGACACAGCTGGCTGGTCATTGTAACTACTGTGTGCCAGCACGAACGGTCCATGACATGACTTGTGATACACGTGTGCGAAAAGGTCAGATATGGGTCAGGCGATAGCGAGAAGAGACAGAGAGAGAGAGAGAGAGAGAGAGAGAGAGAGAGAGAGAGAGAGAGAGAGAGAGAGAGAGAGAGAGAGAGAGAGAGAGAGAGAGAGAGAGAGAAGGGATACCTGGTCACTACATCAACGGGGTTTACCAGGTATCTGCTGCATGAAAAGCTTGGATCACCGTGATTAAGGGTCCTACAGCCACACAAACACTTTAGATAAAAGGATGTGCTTGTCTTTAAAAAGTGATGGACGTTGACACATGCTTATAAATCATGTTCTTCATAGTCTGTTCTAAACAGGTGTGAGTGTAGTGTAGTGTAGTGTAGTGTAGTGTGTGTAGTGTGTGTGTGTGTGTGTAGTGGGTGGTGTGCGTCTGTGGTTGTGTGTGTATGTGTGTGTGTGTGTGTGTGTGTGTGTGTGTGTGTGTGTGAGTGCATCACCTTTTCTTGGGTCATGGCTTATGCTTACTGACAAAAGCATCACTGTATCTACCGTCCCCTCCTCCCCCCCCCCCCCTGCCCAATTTTCCTTTCTACCCCAGCAGAACTAGAGGTTCACCAATAGTGAGATTTTGCGTATGCAATTCTTTATACCACCATTAAAGTAGCTGTATTCTCACTTCTAAAATCCCTCCAAATTTAGATGTTTGTTTTATTATTTTTATTTGATGCATATGAATACTGACGAGATCCGGTTTTTGCTTAAGATGCAAATCTTCAAACTCTGTGACTTTTATAGAGAATAAAAACCCCTGGATGATGGCTCCTTAAATTGCAGAATTAAAAACAGTGGTGTGCACAAAATTATAACTTGAGGTGAATCTCAAAGTTCTACTTTAATTGCAAGGTAAAAGTAACAAGACGTGTTTAGCTTGTAGAGATGGAGGAGTATTTAGATCTTTAGCTCTATTGTGCCTGGAGATGCCATATGACAAATCACTTTACTGGTCTGAGCCTGCAGTGTAGAATATTTAAAAAAGGACTGACTACATGAACACAAAAATCTTCTTACAAGACTGAAGATGTCCAATAAAACAGACATGATGAGTTTCATTAAAAATACAGATGTTCAACTTGAACCTTAGTTTGCCTCAGTTACAACAGTGAATAACCTAGTTATTTAGTTGCACCTTTGATTGAAAGTTCCCGTCCTGGAATCCTTAACAAAGAAAAACAAGCTAAAGAAGCACCACCGAAAGACTTAAGAATTGGGATGACAACAAATATAAAGACGTCCATCATTCATTGTTTCCAGCCTGAAGCCGCCAGCTAAAGACAGTCCTGGTGCTGCTGTGTGTGGATGGCTGGTTGGGGTGACCTACACAACAGCACATGACCTAACTGCTCGCCTCGTCAGGCACCTCAGCTTCACATCAGGGCAACCCTAGGGCAGTGCACATTCCTTTTTGTCTTTCCACTGTCAGCATGGCCATCCTGACCTCTCTTATTTTTGTGCTTGCCAAAAGGTGCACACAATTTTTGTTCTCCTTTTGGGAGAATGATCCAAAAGGGGCATAAACCTAGTAACTCCCCCACCCCACTACTTCCTGGATAGATCATTATTGCACAAAGTCTTTTAAATAGGATGATAGCTTTGTTGATTTGAACCATAAAAACATTAAATTTTCAGGAAATGGATTAATTCAACTTTCAAAATGTAATTTCAGTACTATTTTTTATCGAAATCTGCTATAACGTAAGTGAAATAGGTTAATCCGTCAGGGCCCTCTTTTCAAAACACAGTGTCAACACAACCAGGCTGCCACTGACCGGTGTGGCCATTTTGACCAAAGCCAAGCCAAGCCAAGAGTGAGTGACCCCATGCATCACTCTCTGACAAGCTGACCCTTGCCACACACACCCCTGTGGAGTGTGACTGTCACGTTAACCTGGGGCACCATGTCACGAGAGGGGGGGATAAATGGCCACGTGTCACGGGAACATTGAAAGTCGTTAGAGGTATAGTGGGGCGGGGTGGGGTGGGGGGTGGGTAGGTGGGGGGGTGGGGTGTCAGATGTCCCGCGTTGTCCTGATAACGATGAGCATGGGACTGTTGTGTTCTTACAGACCTGTCCTCGGTATTAGTGTATAGTGTCTATGTGTTCTTGTAGCCACCCCCCCCCCCTTCTCTGTGTGTGTGTCGCATCTCTCTCTCTGTCTCTGTCTCTGTTCTCTCTTCTCTGTCTCTGTCTGTCTGTTGTCGTCCTCTCTTCTCTCTCTGCTCTCTGTCTCTGTCTTGCCTCTGTTCTTCTTGATTTTCTCTCCCATCTCTCTCCTGCTTCTCTCTTTCTCTGCTCTCTCTCTCCTCTCCATATCTCAGCAGGCAGTGAGTCTGACAGGTGATTAAAATTCTTGATGCTTTGAGTTGCATGTCCCAAATCAGAAATCTCTGCTTCGCTTTTGTTGTCGCCTCAGCAATGCTATGAATCTCACACAGTTTTTCTATTGGACTGAATTTTTTTTTTAGTGTTGCTTGTGATAGTTTTTTTTGGTTTGTTTTGCTTTGTCATATCTTCTTCTTCTCTTCTTCTTCTTCTTCTTCTTCTTCTTCTTCTTCTTCTTCTTCTTTTTCTTCTTCTTCTTCTCTTCCTCCTCCTCCTCCTCCTCCTCCTCTTCCTCCTCCTCCCCTCCTCCTCCTCCTTCTTCTTCTTCTTGTTTTTTTCAAGGGAGGGTGGGCGCTGTGGGAGGGGGGGGGGGTATTTTGTTTTGCTTTGCTTTGTTTTGTTTTTCTCCAACGAATATTGTGTAGTTTATCAGCTAAAGAGGTTAGTTGCAGTCTATTCTGCTGTATTTATTTAGTTGAAAAATGTGTGGGTTTTTTTTTCATTTTATTCTTTTATATCGAGGATAATGGGATAAGCACTCTTGTGCTTTTTTTTTTTACATCCAGTCCCCGTGAGTATGCAGTTTTGTAAATGTCATCTGTTCCCACCGCACACTATGGCCTACTCTTACGAAAAGCGAACAGGATTTAACGTGTGCGCAGATGTTCTGCGTGTGTGTGTGTTGTGTGCGTACGTGTATGCGTGCGTGCGTGCGTGCGTGTGCGTGTGCTGTGGTGTGTGTGTGTTGTGTGTGTGTGTGTGTGTGAGGGGGGAACAATCTACAACATTATGTTCCCAAAGTAAATATGTCATCTTGAGGAGGGTTGTGGTCCCCTTCAGCGTTAAAAGATCTTAACAGTGCAGAATATAGTCTGTTTCTCGATTGTATGTGGTTTTTTTTCTTGTTTTGTTTTTTGTTTTGTTCTTTGGTTTTGCTGGGTTTTGTTTTGTATGTTTTTTAATTTTCTATTGCTGTTTTTTTGTTTGTTTTGTTTGATTTTAGTTTTGTGGGGTGGGTTTTTTTCTTGGTTGGGGGTTGTTAGTTTTGTTTTGTTTGTTTTGTGCTTGGCCTTTTGTGGTGTTTTTTTTTCTTTCTTATTTTTTGCTGGGTTTGTTTTCGCTACATCCCCTCAGCATCTCACCTACATCTCATCTCTAGCTCCTCCTCTGTTTCCAGTTCAGCTTCCTTGAAGTGGAGAAGTGGGGGAAGAAAGAGAACAGGAAAACATGGGGAGGGGAAAAAAGAAAGTAAAGTATGTCATCAGAAGCTTGAAAAATGTCAAAGCCTAATCCTCTTAAAATTCTTTAGACTGGGGAAAGATAGATAGATAGATAGCGTCTAGACAGGGAGCAAAGGTCAAATTGAACAGGTCTTCACCTTTTGTGATGAATACTGTGTAAATAGACTCCCCCAAAAAAACAAAAACAAAACAACAACAACAGAAAAACAACAAAACGAAACACTATTATAACGAAAGGGCAATGCAGTGTGTCTTTTCTTCAAAATATAGTAAATTTCTCTCATAAATAGAACTTATGGACTCATCCTAGCTTTTTGATTGTTTTGGGGTTTAGCTTTGTTTTTCTTTTTTCTTTATCTATTTGGTTCTTTGTTTATTTTGTTGTTGGGCCAGTTTGTTTCCCCATTTTCTGTTTCCCTATTGTGCAGCAGTAATCATCATCATCATCATCATCATCATCATCTCATCATCATCCTACATCATCATCATCCTCCTCTCCTCCTCCTTTACACCAGTGTGTGTAGGGCAGCAACAAAGTCTTTCCACTCCTGCCTATCCTGGGTCAGCCTGGTCAATGAACTCCAAGAGTGTTGCATGGCTTCCACTCACATTCCACTGTCCTCCTCCGTGTTGTTCTTGGTCTTCCTCTCTTTCTCTTGCCGTCTGGGGTCCAGTGCAGGCAGCAGTAATAATGATGATAAAAACGTGTCTGTTTTTCGTTTAGTTTATGCTGTTCTGGGGTTTTTATTCATGCCAACAAAATATGGGTAAGATTGTTGTCCATGTTCAGTTTGAATTCCATGTAGTTCTGCCAACAAACTACAAGAGCAACAACACCACATTGTATCGTTTTTTTAAAGTTCATTTCCCCTTGCAGTTCTTTTTTTAATCCTTAAACTTTTCCTATCATTATTTTTTGGTTACCTCTCATCTTTCTTGTGGTCATTTCCCCCTATTTTCTCTTCTCTTTTTCTGTCTTTCTTTATGTCTCTCTTTTTTCTCCTTCATTATTTCTTTCCCTTTTTTAAAACTTCTTCCCCATCTCTTCTTCCTTCTTTTTTCGGGTTTTCCCATCTTCTGTTATTTTTTCCCCTCTTCATCTCTCTCTCTCCCCCCCCCTTTTCTTGGGGAACGGAGGGAGAGGAAGAAGGAGATCCCTTTCAGTCCTCCTCCTTCTTCTTCTTTTCCTATCTTCTCCTTTAACTTTTTTCTTCTGTCTGCCTATACATTTTCCCTCCTTCTTCAAGTCTCCTGTGCTGTCATAAAGGCCTAGTCTAGCTGGTAGCCTATGGTAGGCCTGGGGTGCTGTGGGCGCCTGTACATCCCGCATGACAGGGGGTGTATTGTTGGGCCAGGGCGGATCAGGAGGGGGTGGTGTGGTGGTGGTGGTGGTGGCGGACAACGAGCATTGTGCCATGAGTATTTTCCCCTTTTTTGTCAAAAGGGGTGGAGGGTGAGGGAAAGAGAGGGAATCTTTTCAAACAGTTTTGTTTTGGTTTTGTTTTTTTCACCTGTTCCTCAGCTGGAACTCCGAGGTTCACCAATGGTGAGATTTTTGCCTATGCGACTGATTCCCCCCCCCCCTCGCCTCCACCTCCCCTATCACCACGTTTAAGCGGCCGCATTCCGACTTCGGGAATGGTGTATAAACAGATACCAGTGTGCACGCTGCTTTTTGTTTGTTGTTTGGGGATCTATTTTGGTGTGATTTGTTCTTACCGGCACACAATGGTCTACTCTTCCGAAAGGCGAAACGGGGTTTTAACGTGTGTGCAAGATATTCTGTGAGCGTTTGCACACAGGGCCTCGGTTTATAGTCTCATCCGAAGGCCTGTGTGGAAGTGTGTGTGTGTGTGTGTGTGTGGTGTGTGGTGGTGGTGTGTGTGTGTGTGTGTGTGTGTGTTGTGCGTGTGTGTGTGTGTGTGTATGCGCGCGTGCGCATAGATTTTTAAGGGTTTTGTTTGTATTTTTGCTTAAGGTTTTTTGTTTGTTGTTTGTTTGTTTTTGGGGGGAGGTGGGTG
Organism: Stramonita haemastoma; assembly: GCA_030674155.1. Lineage (NCBI taxonomy): Eukaryota > Metazoa > Mollusca > Gastropoda > Neogastropoda > Muricidae > Stramonita > Stramonita haemastoma. The sequence goes on along the minus strand of CM060316.1, from coordinate 27,758,875 downwards.
GGTGGGAGTGGGTAGTGATGATGATTATTAAAACTAGGGCCGTAGTATCTTAGTATTCCTTTACGCGGGTGCGAGCGCGCGCGCGCGCGCGCGCGCGTGTGTGTGTTTGGGGGGGAGTAGTGCGTGTGCCCTCACTCTCTCTCTCTCTCCTCTCTCTCCTCTCTCTCTCTCTCTCTCTCTCTCTCTCTCTCTGTAGTCTGTTTTTCCCTCCTCACTTTATTGACGAATTTAGCAGGTGATAAAATATTCAACAATCACGGCACGAGCCCACAACATAGAGGGAAAAAAAACCCGGCAAAGATGACCACAAAAAAACAGAGAAAAAGAGAAGAAAAAAAGAAGGCTAAAAGGCAACACTGTGAACAACCAGCCGATGATAAACGGACCTGGCTGTCTCAAGCACACAAAAAGAAAAACTTCAAACAGCTCCTGATCCCCACTTTTGACTTTTCAAGCCAGTGTACACTAAGAGGATAGAGGGAGAGTTTGCAGAGGTCGGTCCCCCTTAAAGCTAAAGCCAGCTAGGCCTAGCTCCCTGTGGGTCCCTTCTATGGCCTAGTAGTGGCCCTAGCGGAGGGAGAAAGCCGCTGCACTGTCCTTTGAAGCTGCCGTGCTCTGAATTGTACTCCGTGAGTTAAGTAGCCCACAGCTGAGCCCTGTGTCTGTTATCATAGTGCGCAGGTGAGAAGGGACACGCACTCCATGAGGAAGTGACCTCCTCTTGGGTGAAGGACAGAGCTGGACCACCGGGGAAGATGGCGACAGTCAGGTGGGGACAGTCGTTAACCCCCCCCCCCCCCCCCAAGGGTCCGATGTTCTCCTTCGTCTTTGATCCAGTCTGAAATATGTGGGTCACTGTAATAAATGTGGGTCACCATCTTTCAGAATAAGACAGCCAGCTTCTCATCCATTCGAAAGTGTGAATTTATCACTAGAGCCAAGTCTCTGTTCCATTCCAAGTTGTGAATTTATCACTAGAGCCAGTCTATTTCCATTCCAGATGGTTCCAAAATATGAGATAAAACGCTGCTAACTTTGAAATCTGCAGATCTAATTGGTCTGAGATATATACAATCCCTTCCTAAAAAAACAAACCAAACCCCCCCCTTTAACTAAACAGAACAACAACAAACAATGACAAATAGAAGCCCCACACTACCTACTTTTTTTATGCGTTATGTTCGTACAGTAATAAACAGACAGACAAGGTCAGGTCTTGTACTTCAGAAATGAAGGCTTTGGTACATTTTTATGTTATTTAATGTTAAAACACATTCATTCGATGAATTTTTTAAGAAAAAGCATTCTATTTATAAGGAAGGTTTCCTTTTAGATTTACTTTTAAACACTCAGTTAGAGAAAACAGGTTATTAGATATTTTATCTTATAATTCACCAGGGACTTCTGTCCAATCTTTTTCCTTTATTCTTTGTTTGTTGTTGATTGTATGAGAGTCCCAGAGCATTTATTGATCATTAAAAAAAAATGTGACACTACAAAGTAACAAACCCCAGCTCTCTCACTCTGCCACCTGCCTTTGTTCAGGTTTTAACTATATTTCATGATACTGCTTACTTTTTGTATTGCAGGACAACCTAGTTCTAAAAATGTGTACAACTGCTGAAAGCTAGTGGACATTTCTTTTTTGCTTGAAAAGATACCTGGACTTAGTTCTAAAAACGTGGAGATCTACACCTAACAAAGCTGGTGACCATGTTGCATCAAGCTCATACTTTGGTTACACAAGACTCAGGGCAGGGCAATGCAGCATCTGTCCTTCCTGTCACCCTCTGACTGACCCTCGCTCTTGTTACGGCTTAAAAGCCTAGGTTCTTCCCTCTGATCCTGTGCTGTCATTAGGTGATAATGGCCATCACAGCACGCTTTCACCAACAGACATCAAAGCCTGTGCGGGCTCATTCCAACCACTTGCACATCTTGCGTGTTTTCACCTTCTTTGTGCTGTCAAAGGGAAATGGCTGGTAATGACGCCTTGCACCGGAAGTGACGACAACAGGAAATGGAATGATGTCATGCAACCTTCAATGTCGTGCTTTGGTCTTCAGAAGGGTTGGTAATGCTGTGGCTTACCAGGACTTTGATGACTAGACTGAAGAGCTAGAGCCAAATAAAAAACAAAGTGAAAGTCACATATTGAGATAGTGAGTGGAAAGATAAAATATTGATATATATCTCCAATAGATTGTATTGTACATCCCTGTGGCGATCAATGCTGTAGAGTTCGGAGACTAACCACAAGGCATGACTTGTATTTAGCAAAAGTGACATGCTGACAAAACCAAGAAAAGCATTGCAAGTCTACCCTATGCACACACCACACACACAATCCACTGAAAAACACAAAATTAACAAAACAAAAAGAGACTTAATGAAAGATAGAAATCAGGAAGAAGAACAACACACAAGACAACAACACTACACACACACACAACACACACACACACACACACACACACACGTACACCACACACACACACACACACACACGTACACCACTCCCACACAACCACACAACCCACTCTCTCTGTAAAAAACACAAATTTAAATGGAACAGAGAAAGAGACTAAGATTAGACTAAATTCAGAAACCAGAAGAAACACCCACACACCACACACACACACACACACACACACACACACACACACACACACACACACTGTCTACAAATAAACTGTACAGGAATAGTTCCGTGTTGTTTTGGCTATGTTTTCAAGTTCACCCACCGCTTTTTTCTTCTCTTTTGTGGGTGGTGTGTTGTGTTGTGGTGTTTGTGTGGGTGTGTGTGTGGTGTGTGTGTGTGTGTGTGTGTTGTGACAAAGACGAACAAGGCTTATCTTCTGTCTACGTTGTGTATATAATCACTGAAGAAATTCGGACAGTCCCTCCCGGCTGTAAGCAGACAAGGAGGTGTGGTAGATAGGATCTGACAACCCCTATTGAAACTCTTTAACCTAGTTTTTGCCTACAGAGCAGCAATCGATCCTTCATAAAACCAATCCCTGATCTCTCTGTGATTTAAAAGGGAAAGGGGGTGGGTGGGGGGGGGGGGAGGGGGAGAGAAAAGGGGGAAGGGTAGGGGTGTCAAAACTGTAAGGCATACATGGAGTACCTAAGGTTGTTTGTTTCTTGTTGTTTGTTTTAGTGTTGAAGTTGTTGTTAGTGATATACTGTTGATTGGGTTGATGTTTTGGGAACTAATGTGTTTGTTGTGATTTTATTCACCTTTTCTCACAACATAAATAATAATAATAATAATAATAATATAATATATATAATAATAATATATAATTAATAATTTAATATATATATACAACAGAGCAGAGAGAAGAGGAAGAGAGAGGAGAAGGAGAAGACAGAACGAGAGAAGGAGGAGAGGAAATACAATATAATTATTATTATTATTACTATATTCATGAGGAAAAAGTAGTGGAGGAAAAACAAGTGCAGGTTAATCACTTAAACTTCTCATTCATTTTGAAAATGACTTTTCAAGATTCAATAATAAGATTCCAATATAATAATCAATAAAACTAATATAATATAATAATACTAATAATAAAAAAAAACAATACTATACACTACACTAACTAATACACTTACTACACTAATAACTACTATATAGATGGAATTTACATAGCGCTATATCTTGTAAAAATAAATCAAAGTGAAGATCTATTCATCAGCTCATAGGGGAAAGAAAAACAAAACAAAAATAAAAGGTTGTTGTGGCTGTGTGTGCGTGTGGCGTGTGTGTGTGTGTGTGTGGTGTGTGTGTGTGTAGCAGGGTCAGGCGTGCCTATATGCATGCACGGTGTGTGTGTAAAAAATGTGTGTGTGCAGGAGCACGCGCGCATGCGCGTGTGTGCCTGGGTGTGTGTTGTGTCTGTCTGTCTGTGTGTCTGTGCGTCAATGAAAGAGAGAGAGAGAGAGAGAGAGAGAGAGAGAGAGAGAGAGAGAGAGAGAGGAGAGAGAGAGAGAGAGAGAGAGAGAGAGATGGAAGGTATGCGTGTACGTGTGTGCATGCAACCACGCGAACGTGCCTAAATTTATCGGCACTGTGACTGCCTGCACATGTTTGTGTGTGTACTGTGAACAAAACTGTAGATTTGTGTATTTGTTGATCAGTGCAGACGTCCCTATAATATGATACCGGGTCCCTCCCCACACACCCAGGCAGAAATAGAAAAAGAAAAGTGGTTATCTTTCCCAGGACAATTATGATGTATTTGAGAAGGATCGGTCTTTTCACTGTGATGTGTCAATATGGCTGTCATAGGGGTCTTTAATTATCAATTCACACACAGTTTATTTTTTAGTGGTGCAGTGTAGCGAATCTGACTTGCACTGTAGCTGTTCAGTGTTAGCTAGAAAAGAAGAGGAACCAGTTTGCTTTACATCCGTCTCTGTCTGTCTGTCTGTTCTGTCTCAGTCGTCTCGTCTGTCTGTCTGTCTCTGTCTCTGTCTCTTCTCTCTCTCTCTCTTCTCTCTCTCTCTCTCTCTCTCTCTCTCTCTCTCTCTCTCTCTCTCTCTCTCTCTCTCTCTCTCTCTCTCTTGCACAGATACAATACACAGTTGAATGTGTCATAAGGTATATCATATATATATATATATATAATATATATAATATCAATACACACAACTATACACACACACACACCATACACACACACACACCACACACACACACACACACACACACACACACACACACACACACACACACACAACGTGTGTGTGTGAGAGAGAGAATACGAGACAGACAGACAGACAGACAGACAGACAGACAGACAGACAGACAGACATTGAAAGAGACAGCTAAACACAGAGAAACAGATCACAAAATATTGTGCACACTAAAAAAACAACCCAAAACCTCGGATGAGAATGTAAACCCGAGGTCCCGTGTACGAACACACGCAGAAAATCCTGCGCAAACGGTAAAACCCGTTCTGCTTTTTGAAGGAGTAGGCTATTGTGTGCCGTTTGGAACAGATGACAAAATTACAAAACTGCAAACACACAGGACTAGATGTAAAAAAGACTAGATTTTTGTATTCTCGAAATAAAAGAATAAATTGATAATTAATTAATTAAATAAATTATAACAAATACTTCCCCATCCTTACTTTTCTACCTAACCTTGCCCTACCCCCTACCCCCACCCCCACCCACCTCCTCACTCCCACATCCACCCCTACCCCACCCCTCAACCTCCCACCACCCTCATCCTGCGGCCTTCTACTCTCTCTCGTCATGCTACCTTCTTTTCGTGTTTCTTTCTTTTTCTTTTTTTTTTTAAAAATCTGTTCATAACCCGTTTCTCAATACTATCCTCCCTCCCCCACCCTCCCTGTATGTGGTATATCGTAGGCTGTGGAGAAAACCACAAGATTCCCACGGCCCTAGGCCCCAGATCCTAAACCTGAACAATACCCACAATGTAGCTTGCTCTTGTCAAGGCAAAGGTTTTGGTTTGGTTTTGTTGTTGTTTTTGCTGCATTTTAAATAATGTAATATTGTGTGTGTGTTTTGTGGTGTGTTGGTTGTTGTTGTTTTTGTGTGGGGTGTGGTGTGTGTGTGTGTAATGTGTTATGGTGTGTGTGTGTGTGTGTGTGTGTGTGTGTGTGTGGTGTGTGTTGTGTGTGTGTGTGTGTGTGTGTGTGTGTGTGTGTGTGTGTGTGTGTGTGTGTGTGTGTGTGTGTGTGTGTGTGTAACATATTGCTGTAGATGGTACTAATATAATAATGTGGCTCTCTGAATCTGTGTGTGTATGTGTGTGTGTGTGTGTGTGTGTGTATGCGTACGTGCACGTGTCTGCACGTCTGCACGCGTGCGCGTGTGTGTCTGGTAAGTCCATGTGTGAGTGTTTATGTGCATGCTTACGTGCCTGCGTGCCTGTCTACCTGCCTGTTTGTGTGTTCTTCTTGAGAAGTTTTAGCCTCTTTTTTATTTTAGAGGAAAGGAGAGAAGGTGACAATAGCTTTAAGGTTATGATTATGGATAGTAGGGGTTTGTTAACAGATGGAGGGGCGGTGCTACACATAATGCACAGAGGGAGCGGAGTACCGTGAGAAATTGAACCGTTGTTTTTTTTTTTTTTTAAGGTAGGCCTAGTGTGGTTTTGCATTGTTCTCATTCCTTTCGTAGGAAAAGCAACATGTCAACATCAGTAGATTGGTTGGTAATGATGGTGTGTGTGTGTGTGTTGTGTGTGTGTGTGTGTGTGTGTGTGTGTGTGTGTGTGTGTGTGTGTGTGTGTAAAGTGCACACAGAGACAAAAAACTTACAAAAAGATCACTGTGTGTAAAAGTATGAGCAGAGGCTGGAACACCAGCCAGCCCAGAAGCCCAGAAGCGCGCGCGCACGCATACACATACACACTCACACACATACACACACACACACACTTACACACACACGCTTACACGCACACACACACACACATACACACACACACACACTTACACACACACACACACATACACACACACTACACACACACCCTTACACACACACACACACACACACACTTACACACACACCTTACACACACACACACTTACACACACACACACACACACACACACAACACTACACACACACACACACGACACACACACACCCACGCACGCACACACACAGAGTCATACATACACGCGTGTGCACTTATTCACTCACTCACTCACTCACCCACACCCACACCCACCCACCCACACCCACATCCACACTCACACTCGCACACATTGTTTCCATTCTCGTTTTTTATTCTGTTTTAAGGATAGATTTCAGATGCTTTTCTCTCTGTCTCTCTTCTCTCTCTCTCTCTCTCTCTCTCTCTCTCTCTCTCTCTCTCTCTCTCTCTCTCTTCTCTCTCTCTCTCTCTCTCTCTCTCTCTCTCTCTCTCTCTCTCTCTCTCTCTCTCTCCTCTCTCTCTCTCTCTCTCTCTCTCTCTCTCTCTCTCTCTCTCTCTCTCTCTTCCGAGCTGATAATGGTATTTTTCTTCCAGGTACATAACAACAATTATGTAGAACAAGAAGTCACTATCCATTTTGAAACTTTCAAATACAGTCATGAGAATGGTTCGTCTCAGTACTTAGACCTTAAGCTAGGCATCCGTTTTTTTCCTTTTGTCCCCCTTGTCTCTTTTCCTGTTTTCGGTTTGTTCTTCTTTTTTTCTTTCCTCCGCCAGAGTTTCTCAACATTTATCATCAACTGTGAGATTTTTGTGTAGGCGACCATTCCACCACCACCTTTAAGGTAGCTGCATTCCTACTTCGGGGATAAGTTGGGAATCGAACCTACCAATTTTGCCAGGACAGTCGGGAGATATCCCCCCCGCTCTTTCTGATTTTCAACTGTCGTGGGTTCTGTTGGCATGAACAAGCTACACAGGCTTGACTGGTTTAGAGTCTCCTCTGAAAGACTTGACATTCAGTTCAATTTTCCGTTCAAAACTGGGAAGAAAGGGCAAGGCTGGGAATCGAATCCAGAACCTCACGGTTTACTTGTTGGCAGGTGAAAGTCTAAACCATCCTGCCACCTTCCTTTCTTGATTTAGAAATTAATTCGTTAAGCCATTCAATAAAGAGACAAAAGACTTAACTAAACAACTGGGGGGGAGGGGCGGCTGGATAGCCTTGTTGCGCGTTACATTGACGTTTTCTTGGTGGAGGAGAGGGGGGGGGTGTGTTTCGAAACGAAGTGACAAAGGTAAAATATTTTTTTTAAAAATTGAATTTTTAATTTTTTTTCTATAATTTATTTTTTTGTTTTTATTTATTTTTTTAAATTTAAATATTTATTTTATTTATCTAATTGTTTTGGGTAAAATGATACTTGCATTGGCCCCCCAAGAAGTAATGAATGAAATAAGATAATGAGGTCATAACAGCATCATTCCATGCCAAGCAAAGACAAAATAGGCACATACAGAAGGAGATCCTGCGTCTGAATCCTCAAGATAAATCTGTGTGTTGAATGACTGTGTCCTATTTTCTGTGCCCACCAATCTTTTTTTTCTTCATAGACATGAAAAACTGTAATAAAGCAATATGAATTTATTGAAATAAATCATTCATTCATAATTCACTCAACTAAACAAATCCAGTCTTCTGTTTTTAACAACAGTAACCTACAAGTACACCTATCACAGAAACAAGAAACAAACTGACAGAAAATCTGTCAAGCACGAACAGTTTTTCCTGGTTTGAAAACTGTTATTCAGTAAGAACACCACACAGAACAGTAACAACACAAGCAGTAGAAGGGCGTGTCAAAAACATTAAATGAAATATATAAATGACACATCATATGTACAAGTACACAAACACAAGCTTAAATGAAAACTTTGTTCATTTCACTTTTATATATCCGCTGCTACACTGAAGAACGGACTAACTCTTTAAAAATAGACAATAGGTAAAACCTACCCAAAAAATGGATAGAAAGCACGAAACCTGGCAGTCAGTAACAGGAAGTGTCAGGTCATAAATTCAAGTTTCTAATCCTCAGTCAGTCCTGCCACAGGACCCAGAGCAGCTGGGGTAGTGTAGTGTCGTGAAGTGT
>CM060316.1:27727789-27745289 GCA_030674155.1 Stramonita haemastoma | reverse complement strand
AAACAACGATTGATTCCCGAAGCCGGAATGCCGCTACTTTAATGGTAGGCAAACACAGTCCCATACACAAAATTTCACCATTGGCGAACTTGGAGCTCTCACCGAAGAACCCCCAGCCCCTCAAAAAAAAAACAGCAACAAAACAAAAGCAAACAAAAAAGCAAAACAAAACAAAAAACAACAAAACCCCAACAACCACAACCCCAAATTAGCCCATTGACTCTGGAGAAACGTTTGTCAATGAAAATAGTTTCTGAAAAATAAAATACACATTTTGATTGATCTCCAGGAAATGACCATGAATTATGGCACGTTTATTTGATTCGTATGACATTGAAGGATCACAAGTGGTTTCATTGTTGGCTTATTTATTTGCTTAGTGTTGCTGTTGTTTCTTTTTGTACTTTTTTCTGGTTTGTGTCCGTAGCAAAAAATACACTGAATAAAAGAAATATTTTTTTAATCAAAAAGGGAAACTCCTCTCATCCTCTCATTTTGTGGTAGACGTCCAATTCACCTTATGCCCTTTCCTACCCTACATCGATTTTTTGTTGATCAATAAGCAGACCTACTGGTTGTGGAGCTGACACGTGAATTCTATTATACAATCAATGTGCATTTGATATTGCCCAAGACAGAACCCACACCCATTCACGCTCTCCAGGAATTTTGATTGATGATAATAAAAATAATAATAATATCATTATGTGATCAAGAGCAGAGCCTGTGGCACCAAACTTCTTTTAAATATTTTTTCTTTAAGCAAACTACAATCTGTAAACTCGTTGATAGAAAGTGTAAGCACTTACGGGGTATTCAGTACTATACTGAAGAAGGTTTCTACCTTTTATTTTTTTAGCTTATCGAAGAGAAAAGAATGAACGTTTTGATGACACCAATACCGAATTAAAAATGGGAGCATTGAATGAAAAGTGTTTGCATTAGATCGGGGTAAAGCCAGTTCGTGGGCCGCGCCCATGTGTACACACAGGCGTACGCATGCGTGAACTCAGGCACACGCAATCGGCACGCATGCTCCTCACACATACACAATTACTCGCGTGTGTATGCTCATCTACACAGGCAAACGCACAGGCAAATAAGCGTGCTTGCTCATAAATACATATGCATGATTTATGTAGACAAGTACATGGGTACTCACATATACACATTACGCGCACGCATGCGCACGCGCACGCGCGCGCGCGAACACACACAGACACACACACATACCCCCCCCCCCCCCACCTTCACACTGTTCTTACGAGCCAGGCTTTGTTCTGTTCAGCTTGCCTCAGTAACTATGCAGACATAGACTGGGGAGCAACATGTAGGCTAGATAGGCCATGACAGGAAAGAGTCTCCTTGTATTGTTTGGCCATGGGATCAGCATGTACATGTGTATACAGGCCTGTCTGCGCCTTGCATGCTCCTGAACAGGCAATAAAAACAAACAAAACATTATGACTAGTGATAATAATCATTTTTGTTGGTGTATGTGTGTGTTGTGTGTGTGTGTGTGTTGTGTGTGTGCGTGCGTGTGTGTGTGTTGTGTGCTGTGCGTGTGTGTGTGTGTGTGTGTGTGTTTTCGTGTGCGTGCCTGCACATGCTTGCATGCGTGTGTGCATGTGTATGTATATGCTGTCTGTCTTTCCATCTGACCGTGTTTCTATCCCTCTTGCACCTCTATAGGTGTGTGTGCGTGCGTGCGTGCGTGTGTGTTTTGGCGTGCGTGCGTGTGTATGGTGTGTTGTGTGTGTGCGTGCGCGCGCGCATGCGCGTGTGTGTGCATGTGCATGTGTGTATCTGTATATAAAGTAGACCTCTTTTTCTGCTTCTGCTCTGTCTGCTTCTACGTGCTCACTTTCGTAGTAAGAAAGCTTACACATGACGTCAGTTAAAAAAACAACAACCCAAAACCAGACGCCTTTTGTTCAACCCCCCACCCCACCCTCCCCTCCCCCCCCAAAAAAGTAAAAGAATTATTTTTTTCTTACCCAGACACCTACAGCACTCCCCACTCCCCCCCTCCCAAAATCCCCTCTTTCCCTCCCCTCTTCATGACCGCCCCTACCCCCCCACTCCTTAGGCCTACCCCTCCCCCCTCTCCAGCAGTGGTGACCACCGAAGTTGTTTTATTCACAGCACGTTAAGCACTGACCTGGGGGCCTGTCTTTTGAACCGCCCAGCCCACTGCTGGAGTGAATGCACCAGTGCACCTTTCACTGCTATTGTACAAAGAAAGAGAGAGGGGGGGAGACAGACAGACAGACAGAGACACAGACAGAGAGAGAAGAGAGAGAGAGAGAAGAGAGAGAGAGAGAGAGAGAGAGAGAGAGAGAGAGAGAGAGAGAGAAGAGAGAGAGAGAGAGAAGAGAGAGAGAGAGAGAGAGAGAGGAGAGAGAGAGAGAGAGACGAGAGAGAGAGAGAGAGACGAGAGAGAGAGAGAGAGGAGGAGAGAGAGAGAGAGAGAGAGAGAGAGAGAGAGAGAGAGAAGAGAGGAGAGAGAGAGAAAGAGAGAAGAGACAACACCAGAGACAGAGAGGCAGAGAGAAACAGAGACAGAGAGACAGAGTGCAGAGAGAGGAGAGACAGAGGAAAACAGAGGGAGAAAGAGAGCAAAACACACACACACACACACACACACACACACACACACACACACACACACACACACACACACACAGAGTAAGACTGAGAGAGAGACAGAGACAGACAGACAGACAGACAGAGAGCTTAACACCCTGGAGGTCATCCTGAATACACACTGCGTCTCACCTCTTCCTACGTTAAAACTACTGTGAAACCGTAGTACAGTGTAGGTGAAAGGTTTCCAAATGTGACTGCTTTTAGAATACCTAGCCATATAGACAGCCATACTCCGACTTCAGAGAATTAAGACCTAGCCATATAGACAGCCATTATCTGACTTCAGAGAATTAAGACCTAGACATATAGACAGCCATTATCTGACTTCAGAGAATTAAGACCTAGCCATATCGACAGCCATACTCCGACTTCAGAGAATTAAGACCTAGCCATATAGACAGCCATTATCTGACTTCAGAGAATTAAGACCTAGCCATATAGACAGCCATTATCTGACTTCAGAGAATTAAGACCTAGACATATAGACAGCCATTATCTGACTTCAGAGAATTAAGACCTAGCCATATCGACAGCCATACTCCGACTTCAGAGAATTAAGACCTAGCCATTATAGACAGCCATTATCTGACTTCAGAGAATTAAGACCTAGCCATATAGACAGCCATTATCTGACTTCAGAGAATTAAGACCTAGCCATATAGACAGCCATACTCCGACTTCAGAGAATTAAGACCTAGCCATATAGACAGCCATTATCTGACTTCAGAGAATTAAGACCTAGCCATATAGACAGCCATTATCTGACTTCAGAGAATTAAGACCTAGCCATATAGACAGCCATACTCCGACTTCAGAGAATTAAGACCTAGCCATATAGACAGCCATAATCCATCTTGAGATAACTAATACCTAACCATATAGACAGCTATACTCCGACATCAGATATTTTTTCTATGGTGAAAGAGAAAGTCCAGGGAGGAAGAAAAAGAGACAGACCAAGGAAGAGATGGGAGGACAACATCAGCAAATGGACAGGCCTAGAACTCAACAAAATTTTGAGAAAGGCAGAACAGAGAGAGGAATGGAGGGAACTAGTTGTCAAGTCTTCAGGGGTGCTCCCCCCCCCCCCCCCCCCCCCCCACGTCACCAGACTAAGGGATAGATAGATAGACAGATAGATAGATAGATAGATAGATAGATAGATAGATAGATAGACAGATAGATAGATAGATAGATAGAAATAGATAGATAGATAGATAGATAGATAGATATGATAGATAGATATAGATAGATAGATAGATAGATAGAGAAAACCCTTTTGTTATGGTCAAAATGAAGTAATTCGCTAACATCGCCAACATCGAGGTCGATCAATCAACTGGGCACAAGCACAACACGTGTCTCACGTGCAGGTCATACTGACCCCCCCCCCCCCCCCAAACCTGTCACCCCTCCTCCCCCTCACACACTAATTACAGGCATCAAGGGAAGAGGAGGACAGTAAAACTGAAGTTGAATAACTAGCGGATATGTCGGATATGTCTGTATGTATACACAAATGGGACTGACCATAGGACTAGGGGAGAAACAATACCCCCTGATATCGACACACTTGCCCCACTGACCCGTGGTGACATTGACCATGGCAATATTGGTGTCATTAAATGGCCATTAATTTGAGACTAGCAGTAGTGAGGGCTGAAGGGTGGGGGTGGAGGGAGAGGAGGGAGGGGAGGGGGTGTGGCGTGTTGTGGTCAGACAGTTTGTAATCCAGGGGGATGAATGAATGGTGGATTGCAGTGTGGGGTTTTGTGATAGCAGTGATGTTCTGTTGAAGACGTAACGCATCGAACTTCCACCGTCCCGCTTCCTTTGCCCTTTTCCTTTGCTTCCTCCTTTGGATGAATGGAGAGGTCATGGTGGTGGTGGTGGTGGTGGTGGAGGTGGTGGTAGCTGTGGTGATGGTAGTTGTGGGGATGGAGGTAGTGGTGGTGGTGGTGGTGGTGGGTGTGGTGGTAGCAGTGGTGATGGAGGTGGAGGTGGTGGTAGTTGGAGTAGTGGTTGTGATGGAGGTGGTGGGGGGAAGTGGTGGCGGTGGTGATGGTGGCGGTGGTAGTGGTGATGGTAATTGTTGGGGTGGTAGTGATCATAATGGTGGCGGTGGAGGTGGTGGGTGGATATGGATGGATGGTTGGACATGTAGGCATAACAGAACAGGAAGAAAGGAAGAAGGAAAACACAATGAAAAGGAAACACACAGACACAGACACACAGACACAGAGACACGGGCGCAAAAACACACAGACACACACACACAGACACACAGAGACACACAGAGACACACAGAGACACACACACACACACATGTGCAAAAACACACAGACACACAAAGACACACACACACACACACACACACACACACACACACACACACACACACACACACACACACACACACACACACACACACACACACACACACACTTGTAAAAAGCAAATCTACCCCCCCCCCCGCCCCCGCCATCAACATTGCGAAAAAAAAAAAAGAAGAGGAAAATGACAACAAAAACAGAAAAAAATGAATACCTCTAGACCATCGATCCACTAAGTCTTAGAATTATGACTTGTTCTTCTCTTTTGAGATGGTGGTAGTCGTACTCTTTTGCCCCTGTCTTTCAAGAACTAGTCTTGCTGCAACTCTAAAATCCTATTCCACCAAAGAAAGAAAAAAATCATGTTAAACAAAAAAGGGGTGGGGTGGGGATGGGGACGGGGAAGAATCTACTGTAGGCTACGACACTGACAATGAATAAATGATGGACTTCAGACTTCATTGTCCCTACCTTTAGACAAGGCCAGTTCTGAAGAAAAACAAAAAAAACCCAACTCTATTCAGCCTAAGGTGAGGAATTATATTCATAGTCACGTAGGTAGACTCCATTATGTAAATAGACAAATAAAAACAAAAAAGAAAGAAAAGCGAAATAAAGAAGAAAGCCAAACGTATGTCTTCTAGAACAAGAAAATAAACAAACCACACAAAAGAATTATTCAATGGACATCAGCACAGAATGGTTTAATTCAGAAGAGCTGGCTAGGTCTATTTGCCTGGTGCAATTCTTCAAAAAAAAAATCTGCAAAACTCATAAGTGCTAATCAGGCTCTTCGAGAAAGCAGCGAGTGTGTGCATGCGCGTGCGCACGCGCGCGTGTGTGTAAGGGTCCACGCTGTAGGTGTGTGGCTTCATGCTCTGGGTACCAAACATCCATAAAAATAAAGCGAGTAAAAAGCAAGTGGAAGGAGTGTTTTATGTGGCGTGAGGCCTTTATGGATGTATCGATACTAAACTGTCCGTAAATGGTCACTCACGTGTGTTTAGGAGTGTTGGTCCATCAACATTCTACCTTTCTTCTTATCACTTCCACTGCCTTACTATTTCTCTTTTTCTCACGTTTGTTTACATTGTTGCTGGTGTTTGTTTGCTTGGTTTTGTTGTTGTTTTTTAAAACCCAGGAGCAGATTTTTTTCTTTTCTGTGTTCGTGGATGTCCAGTTTGGTCTTGTGATGAAGGCAGCACTGCGCTACAAGTCCACTTTCCTCAGACTCCAAAGAACTTCTTGGCCACTGGGGTAGTGTCAGGCCAGATCCTCTTTCGAATGCCTCGTGTAGCCCGCAAGACTGCAGCACATGTGCTGTTGTCTGGCTGCCAGTCTTGCAAGGCGCACTGCTCTGTTGGCCTATGTGGAGTTTCATGTACACATGAAAAGGAGAAACCATGTCCTGAAATAATGTTCATTTTGTGTTGTAACATTGGCTGGAGTTTTACTGGAGTTTTGAGAAATTATAATTTCTGTGTGTTGACTATAAATGTCTAAGTTCTGTTTAGATTGAACATCTTCACGTACTGACAACTTTCTGTATCTAAATCAGTAGAGCGCTGTTAGCGCTGTCTCGTGTCTTGAGGGTTAGGGTTTGAGTCCCCAGTTGTGTTATCTATGACAAAGCATTTTTCTCTGTTTTGATGTTTCATTGTTTCTGGAAATTCATTTTAGTATAAGAATACCTCACCCCCTTCCTCCTGCTTCCCTTTATCCCCCTAAGTACACACACATATGTGCGTGCACACACGCACACACACACACACACACCACACACACACACACACACATCACTCACTCTCTCTCTCTCTCTCTCTCTCTCTCTCTCTCTCTCTCTCTCTCTCTCTCTCTCTCTCTCATTCATTTTCTGGGATTTCCGTCTACGTAATCCAAATTGAACAGGATGTTTTTGAAGTAAAGCAGAGGTTGACTCATCAAAGTTTTCTTTCCTATTTTTTTGTATGATCAACACAAAAACTCGTAAGCAATCATTTCAAAGCAAGCCATCTGTTAAATGACCGGGTCGTGTGTGTGTCGTTAGCTTGTTGCCATGCCATTGACGTTCGTGTTGTCATGTATTGTCTTTGCAAAAATGAGAACAAGTTTGACTGCACCATAGCAAGCCTTGACTTGAAAGCTGAACATAAAAAGCAAACGGGACACGCTCTTGTTCTTTGTGGCCCTGTGACAGAAAGAGAAAAAAAAAAACACCCCCGCCAACGGTCTTTTTCTTTCCAGTTTGTTTGCTCGGGTCTGTCTGTAAGCCTTGTAGGCCTCCATGGTAATAAACGATGTCTGTTCTGTTCATAAATCTATTTTGAGCTCTAATGTGCAGAAACATCACGCTAGTCCAAGGTATAAACTGGTTTCATCATCCATCACCCCCTACCCCCTCCCCCCCCCCTCACACACACACACACACACACACACACACACACACACACACACACACACACACACACACACTTTTCTTCTTGTTCTTCTTCTTCTTCTTCGTCTCCTGCTATAAGATTGATGTTAAGTCCGACATACAAATTATACATTCACCGTCTTGTAGGGATAGTCAACTACCCCATAGCAACAAGCCAAACAGAGTAGTACACACTATCCTATAGCACTCTGATCACTGAATGCCATGAATTAGACTGTGACAGCCTCCAGGCTATATCATTATTATTATTATTATCATTGTCATTATTGTACAGCCCCAACTGCCATGTCAGTCTGTTATTACAGTCGGCTGGTAGGATTTTATCACTCCTACTGAAGGTATTAGCACCTGCCGCAACACCAGTAGCGTGAAACTGATACCTTTCAGCAGTCTGTGAGATCAGGAGATAATGACATATTGTATAGTGTTGGTGTCGGGTACCTACGTTTGATCGTACAAAGTTTCGTGAAGAAAATACCTGTTCACCATTATAAAGGTGTGTGTGTGTGTGTGTGTGTGTGTGTGTGTGTGTGTGTGTGTGTGTGTGTGTGTGTGTGTGTGTGTGTGTGTGTGTGTGTGTAAATTAGTATTTATCGGTTTGCGCTGAAAAAAAATTCAGCGCAGATAAGCCTAATTAATACAAGTGGTCAGAATCATATTCTCTCTCTCTCTCTCTCTCTCTCTCTCTCTCTCACTACCACACACACACACACACACACACACACACACACACACACACACCACACACACACACACACACACGCCACGCACGCACGCACGCACACACACATACACACACACACTGTGTCTGTCTTGTTCAATATTCTCTACGGTTCAGTACTGACGTGTTTGATGGAGTTTGGATCCTGGAAGAATATGGGCAATGACATATGGAATTCATAAAGAAAAAAAAAGCAGAGAGAAAGAAATAAAAGATAGAGAGAAAGAAAAGAGGTAGAGTTCCGAGGTTCAGGAGTGGTGATACATTTGCGTATGTGACCGTATTTGCTCACCATGAAGGTAGCCACATTCCGACATCGGGATTGTGTTTAAAACAACACCAGTGTACACACAACTTCCAATTGTCGCGGGTTCTTTCCGTGTACACAATTCTGTAAACACACGGATCCGAATGGTTTAGAGTCTTCCTCTAGAAAGACTTGACATTCAGTTCGATTTTCCCATCAAACAGGAAAGAATGGGCAAGGCTGTGGAATTGAACTGAGAACCTCACAGTTTACTCATTCGGATGAGACTAGAAACCGAGGCCCCATGTGCCAACGCACGCAGAACATCTTGCGCACACGTTAAAACCCCGTTCCGCCTTTCGGAAGAGCAGGCCATCGTGTGCCGGTAGGAGCGGGTGACAAAATTATTTTTTAAAAGCCCAGCATGCACGCAGGTGTCGTGTTTAGACACCATCCCTGAGAAAAAAGAAAATGGGTAGGCGCTGCACTTGTGGCGACGCGCTCTACCCGGGGAGGGCAGCCCGAATTTCACGCAGAGAAATCTGCTGTGACATAAAGTGGTATAAAATAAACTAGAAGAAATAAAGTGAACGTCTAAATCGTCCTGCCACCTTTCTTCTCCTGAGCCTATATCAAACGAACGGGACGAAAAAAAACAACAACTTTAACTAATGCCATATGAATTGAACAAGGAAAAGGAATACAAGACAGAAAGTAGGAAAGAATAAAGAAAGCACAAAAAAAATCAAAACTAAACAAAGCAAAACGCCAAGAAAAGAAAGAGAAGAATAAATATACTGAAAGATCAAAACTTCATTTCTGAATGTCTTTTCACTTACAATGACTGTTGAACCCTATGAAAACAAAACTCTTACATAATATTATCAATTATCCATCTTTGACGCTTTTACGAGATTTTACATGGTTAAGAACAAAATCGCTATGATGCAATGGGATTGTAGGATCAGAGGGAGAGAAGATTTGATGTCTGAACACGAACTGACATTAAACAATGCCTGCTGTCGAGTAGGATAGAAAAGATGACACAACCGTTACCACTCTACTAGATTGTGTTACGCTGGGGGTTGTCTCTTTTGTTGTTCAGCATATATATCTTAAGTAGCAATAAGTCTCAATGTGATGTTTAGTGGCCTTTTTGTGTAAAGTTCTTCTTTCTCTCTCAAAATTCGTAAGATTGGCAGGTATTTCTTTAAAGTTTTTCTCCTTTTTTAATTTTTTTATTTTTATTTTTTACAAGTATAGATTGTGTTCTATAAAGAAACTAATATACTTTTTTTTAATAAATGTCTCGAGTCTTAATATTGTTTGTTTACCATTTTGCCATAAACTCTTGCTGTTAGTATATATATTAGTTTTGGGTGTATTGCTGTTAGGTTTAATTCTACTGTTGAATTCGCTTGCAATCCTCCATACCCCAAAAGGGGTGAATCTTGAAGTGTGCGCTCGTGCGTGTGTGTGTGTTCTGTGTGCGAGCGCCTGCATGCATATGATACGCGGACATAATGTCTGTTCCTACATGTGTGTCTGTTTTTATGTGTCTAAGTTTGTGTGTCTATATGTATATGATATACACACGTTTGTGTGTCTGATTATGTGACGTTTAGTGGCCTGAGCAGGTGTGTGTGTGTTGCATATGTGTGTGTGTGTGTGTGTGTGTGTGTGCTGCATGCGTGGGGCGTGTCTTCTGTGTGTGAGCCTGCGTACTTGTCTAGGTGTGTACCAATGTACGTGTGTCATCGTCATTATATTTCAACTTTCTCATTCGCCTCCCCGACTAATTGTCTCATTGTTACACTTTGCAGTACCCCGCCTCCGAAGCTGAACAATAACAATTCTACCTCACAGCACACACACACACACACACACACACCACCACACCACTCCCCATCTACCCACCACTCACCACCTTCTCACACCCTCAGCACTCTCTGTCTCCGTCTGTCTACCTGCCTGTTTGTCTCACTATCTTCTGTTTGTCATCTGTCTGTCTGACTGTCTTCTCTGTCTCTCTGTCTCTGTCTTTTGTGTCTGTCTCTGTCTCTGTCTCTGTCTCTCTGTCTCTGTCTCTCTGTCTCTGTCTCTGTCTCTGTCTCTCTCTCTCTCTTCTCTCTCTCTCTCTCACACACACACACACACCACACAGACGTTTCACACGGTTACAAACTATCCCGTGTGCAATAAAGTCACGTCCTACAATCAAAATGCAAATGACGTTCATTCAGGGAGCTCTGCAGGTAGTGTGGTAGGCCTAGTGTGGCTGGCAAGGCTGCTGTTAGTGTCAATGGGGCCTGAAGATCTATCACACTTGCAACACAGCCACACAGACAGCAGGCAGGCTTTGTACTACACTGTACTGAGCTTGCTTACTTCCTCCACTACTTTTTCCTCAATAGAGCTTGCTTACTTACTATACGAGTAGAGCTGTAGCAGCCTGTGTGAACTTGCTGCAGCCTTTTTAATTTTTTGGTCTTGCCTCCCTGTATTTTCATGTTCGACTTTCTACATTATTAGCCTAAGTGTGTGTGTGTGTGTGTGTGTGTGTGTGTGTGTGTGTGTGTGTGTGTGTGTGTGTGTGTGTGTGTGTGTGTGTGTCTGCCCGTCTGTCTGTCTGTCTGTCTGTCTGCCTGTGATTATATTAATATAATATATATATATATATATATATATATATATATATATATACATAATACATATATTTATATATATATATATATATATATATGTATGTATGTATGTATGTATGTATGTATGTATGTATGTATGTATGTATGTATGTATGTATGTATGTATGTATGTATGTATGTATACATATAATATGTATTCGTTCGTTCGTTCGTTCGTTCGTTCGTTCGTTTTTTTTCCATTCCAATCGTCCTTTCTCCCTTTCTTTCATCCGTTCGCCCTTCCTCCCTTCCTTCCTTTCGTCTTTCCTTCTTTCTCTTCACTTATTCATTCATTCATCCTTATCTTCCTTCCTTTCATTCATTCATTGATTTACTGACTGGTGTCAGCCATCTACTATTAAAAAAGGAAAACAGCGGAAGGTCGGGGGGGGGGGGGGGGGTATCGCTGTCATTTGTGTTCTCATGTGTCAGGGAGACAGGTGGAACACGACCAGGAATGAAGCATAACATGAAAGATCATGTGGGGCAAAGCGGATGTGTGTGTGTGTGTGTGTGTGTGTGGTGTGGTGTGTTGTGTGGTGTGTGTGTGTGTGTGTTGTGTGTGTGTGTGTGAGGACGATAGCGTGAATGGATGAACGGTTTGTATGTAATACACAAGAGAAAAGATTTTAGGCCAAGCTTAGTCTTTGTTAAGATACCCAAAACAAATAACAAATAATGGGGAACAACAGCCCCCCCCCCTAAAAAAAAACAACACACACACACACGTACTCACACACAAAAACAAACCACTTTACTACATAGCAAAACTAAAAAAATGATAATGTTAAAAATCGTAGTTCAGGTAACATAGTTTATCAGACTATTCTCAGAGAGAGAGAGAGAGAGAGAGAGAGAGAGAGAGTCAACAGACAAGAATGTGTCCACAACACGAGAGGACAGTGTTCATCCAGTCAACGAACAGGCCCTGTCATATGGATCACCAGCACCATTGTGGAGTCTCCCAGGGAGAATGGGGCCCGGTCATGTGGATGGCCATCACCTTCATCCTTTTTCATCATCCAGATGCCGGCGTCAGAAGTGGTGTGAGGGGACATTTTGTACCTGTGTGTAGGGGGAGGGTTTTAGCTGTGCCATGAAATTTGATCTGCAGGGTGGGGCTGGGTTAGGAAGTTGGAAGTTGGGTGTTATGGGAGAAAGGTGTGATGCAGAGGGAATAAAAAGCTACGTGCTTTTTACATTGGGGCTGGAGCTGTGTGAAGCTAGGGTCTGATGAAATGGATAGCTATGTAGCTACCTGATTCTTCTGAAACTCGGCTTGTTTTCGGTACATTCATGCGGACTCCCATAAATGAATCTGGTCTCATCTATGTACTCTGTTGTTTTTTTTAATGAAATCTTGCCATTTCTTATCACAGATTGATATACGAATCTGACAGACAGTATCAGATTCATGTAAAATACAGAGATTTCATAATCAGATTCATGTATAAAAGTACCCAAAAACAAAACAGTACATTTTCATGACTGAAATACAGAGATTTCATCAGTTCCAGACAGTTTTATAATGATATCGAAATCAAGAAGCAGTTTCTTGTAAAATTTGGAGATTTGACCAGATTTGTGTTAGTGGGTCTACATGAACTTGTTGTAAAACAAGTAGAGTTTCAGAAGAATCAAATGCCAACATATTTCATCAGAAGCTAGGCTTCACAATCTGTCTCTCCTTAACATGTCTGGTTACTACCTGCCGCGGTGGGTCGGTGGCTAGTGAGTCGATATCCTGACTGGAGGGTCGTGGGTTCGAATCTCATAAGTGTGACACGTCTCCTGCCAGCTCCTATTTATGTCGTTAGGGCAATGTGCTCATTGGGAACACTGGGACCACACAGCAGAGCATCATCCACTGTACAGGTGCGATTCTGAATGTTGCTCAGAGTACTTGACCAATACTGCAGGTGTCTGTATCTCAGACTTTAACTGACGCTGGGATCTTATTATGACAGGGAGAGTAGAGTACATCCCTGTTAATTAGTCAAAGCTAGGTATACTTTCATGCTCTGTTATTGTATCATCTTCATCCCCATTGATCATCAAGCAATGGGGACCAAAAAAAAGTCAGATTCAGAGCCCCCTTACTGTGGTCAGATGGTAACTTCAGGATCAATTTCCGTGCCGTGATGAGTTCGTGTCCAAGCTATTGGGAGAATTGTACAGATTTATGGAGACAGTCACTGAAGGAAAGCTGGGAGAACACAACGCTGGATGGGCGTCTCCCTCAGTCTGCCTCTGTTACCAAGATAGACAGACACCACACCCGTTTTCAAAATTAAGATTGTCCCTGGAATAGAAAATTCATCTGAGACTTTGATATACAACAACAACAGTAATAATAATAATATTAACAACAACAACAAAACAATATAATAAAATAATAATAATAATAATTAAATATAAAATATAATAAAAAATAATAATATAAATAATATACCCAGTGTATGCACGGGTTTGCACCAGAAGAAAAGCATACTCGCAGGCACGGGTGCCCCTGCACACCCATTGAAGCACAAGCCACGCGCACGCGCACGCACGCACACACACACACACACACACACACACACACACACACACTCCCCCCCCCCCCCCCCCCCCACACACACACACACCGTGAATGTTTCCGTAATCCCCCTTCTAAGTGATTGATTAATAACCTTATCCGGCAGCCAAGTCACCCCGGAGGCTGCCACCAGTCTCTAAACTGGGAATGGCCACAGACTACACCACCCTCACCACCATCCTTCCCTCCCCCCCTCCCCCCCCCCCTTCTTTCTCCTTTTCCTGCTTCTGTCTACCCACTTCTTGGAAGACTATCATAAATCAAATGTGATATCTGACCAAGGCCAAAAGAGATAATTATGCCTCCACCTCCCCGTTCCTTGTCTCTCCTTTGTTCCTCTGAACAAACTGTTAAATGAATGACTTAAGTCTTCTTAAGCACTACCTTAATACAGCAGACAGTATAGTGCCCAAGTACTTTTATTTACCCAATAGGTAAACAGAAATGATACTTTGTAAACTTAGGTTAGAAATGAGTGATTTAAAGCATGACTTATTCCGACGCCATTTAACTAACTGGTCTTCATGTGAATGTGGGGCCGCTGTTGAGGATGTTACTCATTACTTGATAAACTGCCCTCTTTACCACCAGAGCCGTGTGGTCACCATAGATGTCTTGCCTGGTGATATAAAATCTGATGTTACAGCTTTATTGTATGGTAAAAATGATAAAAGTATACAAGATAATTATACAATATTTGCAGCTGTAGGGAAATGTTATCTTACTGTCGGAAAGGTTTAATTTAGGATGACAATTTCTATTAGCAAAACAACTTTGATATTGTATGTTGCACATTCATGGCACGCGCGCGTGCGGCCTTGTCCGTATGCATGCGCGTGTACATAATATCATAATTGTATGTTTGTATTATTGTTTTCTGGTGTAAGCATGTTACTATCAGTCTTGTGATGGTGTTGCCTTGCATTGCCGTGATGCATCTACCCCCTTGTTATTGTTTATTCATTGTTTTTGTGTGTGTTTTTCCGGTATTTTCACAATCTTTAAATACTTACGTTATCTTATCATGTCTTATCGTTCATTATTTGATGCAATGTTGTTCAGCTGCAGCCTATCCTTGCATATATATGGATGTTTGAGTACCCATATAAGCTTTGCTTGTTGTACTCATATCATATACAGTTGCTTGTTGTTTTCTGAACAAATAAAACTGTTTAAACCAAAAAAAAAAATGAATGACAAAATTGAATGCTGGAGTCTAAATGAGACTGCAGGAGAATACTGTGTGTGTATCATGGATCAGGATAGAGAGGAAAAATTAATAGGTCTTCCTACCACTGAAGGGAAATAAAATAAAAGTGAGGAGACAAGGTGCATAGTTTCCCTTTGCAGTCTGGCGTATGTGTTTGCATGGTGTGCTATTTTTGGATGCACTGACTAGAGAAGTGTGCAGTAGAGTTTGCTGCCTTGGTGTCTGCTGTCTCCACATCTACATGCAGCTGAATGAATGTGTAAAAGATAGTTATGAGCAAAGGCGGTATCGTTCATTATCTGTGATCCAGTGTACTTCCCTCTTCTGTGATCATTCAGTGTTACAGAAGACACGTGCCTTCACAGGCCCAGTCGGTCCATTACTTTGAGCATCAGCTGAATAGACGCTGCCTAATGTCTGCGATAAAAGATCTTCATTACAGGGCAACCTGTGACCAGTGAGCAGCCAACAGCAGCTGCCATCCTTCCAGGGCTTCTGTGCCATGGAAAAGTGCCATCCATCAGGCACTGCACTGTGGGTAAGGCCCAGAGATTGGGTGACTGCTGCAGTGTAGGGTATTGTCTAGAGAAATGATGGCTACAGGACAGGCAATTAAAACATATCGTTAGCAGGAGCTATTGGCAGGGTAGTGAATAACTGTTGGCAAGAACTGTGAATAATGTATCTAAGTACCCCATCAAAAGACCTAGCTGTAGGGTGAGCTAAAGTAGGGTAAGGAGTAGGGGTGGGGTGTTAATGACTGCTTTTTTTTTTTAGGAATAACTCTCGTGTTGCTATGAGCTCTTGTAGATGTGCTATAGGCGTTTTGTACACTCAAGATCGGTATAACATTATTTTCTGAAAGACTAGCGCCCAGACTACCACCAATTGTCCAGTGGATGGGGAAAAGGTTTTTTCCCAAGGGACTCGTCCCCAACGTCTGGCTTTTTGGTAAGGGTGTTGCCTTCCTCTCGATCCCCAGACCTGGTGGGAAGCATAATTATTTTTTTACGATGTAAAACTGGGCGTAACCAACACCCTTTAACACCTTAAGTTGAGAAACATCCCCCATGGTGATCATAGGAACACCCCTTTAAGAGGGTGGCCTGGACTCCAAAGCCCAGATTGTTGTTGGTTCCACTCCCCTAATTCAAACTAGCAGGCAACATTTCTGACATGAGGGGAAAGGGTGGAGGGAGGTGATGACTGGTGAGAATGACCACACCTTTGGAGAAAAAAATTATTTTTGACGGCAGTGCAGGTAATGTTTCCTTTATCTTTGAAAAATAACAACTGTCCTTGTTTGACTCAGATCTAAAGCTACCAACAGAATACTTTCATCAGATGATGTGCTGGAAACGCTTTCACATCTTACCCTACAGGTCTGTCAGACATTCTAGGCTGCCCCTGTGAAAGACACACGACCATGGAACACGCAATGATAATTATAATCCTTTTCCTGCTGCAGAACGGCAGAATCCCTGTCTGGTGCCAGGTAGAGGCAATGACGGAAAAGAGCTGTGGGAGACACTGAACATGGAATAGTCATCACCACTACACATCATCACCACCATCACTTCACTACAGCGCTGGTGCAGCAGGAAAAGCAGAGAAAAAGAAAACTAAAGACACAGTAAAAAGGTAAAGGTGTCCCATAACCTATGTGGTCGTAGAGGGAGCGAAGCATCAGACGCCTCAGCTTTTCTAGAGCATCATATTGAGGGTGACACCCATCTTCTCTCCCTCGCTATTTTACCTTGCCTGGCCCTAAAGGGGGCAGGTATTCGTTCACAGCTGGGTGAACTGGGGGACTATACTGAAGCCAAGGTATGCAAACAGCCACCCACCCACTTGGAAACCACGCTCCCTGCTGCTTTGAACCTTAGCTTGGGGAGAGTTTGGTGCTGTGATCATGAGTGTACCGTGGGCATAAACAAACAAAACCAAGGGGGAAAGGGGGAGAGGGGAGAGTTATAGAAAGGCAAGCAAAAAAGAAAGACAGAGGGACAGACAAGTGTCCATGTTGTGGCTGTAAACCTGTCTGTGGCCTTGCTCCTCTAATCGATCACACACATGGGGACAACACACGTGTCTTCTCCACGGGCAAAGATGCTTTTTCTGTTTCACCGACTAGCTGTCACTTTCGTTTTTCCATCCCATTTATATTCATGTCACAGTGTGTGTGTATGTGTGTGCGCGCGTGCACGTGTGTGTTTGTGTTTGCACGCGGAGGCCTATACTTACTGACAGAGGAATTTGGCAAGGAAGGTATGATGGGCACACACAAACCTGCGCGCACACACACTGCTGCACGTGTGGGTGAACGTAAGCAAGCAAGCGCGCGCACACACACACACACACACACACACACACACACACACACACACACACACACACACACACACACACACACAGAGGAAAGAAAAGGGGGAGGATTGCAGAAATATACAGAGATCGAGAAGAACTAAAATGGACAGACTAGCAAGCAAATAAACATGCATACAAACAAAACCTGTTTACAGAGAGACACACACAAGCCAACAAATAAACAGGCATACAAACAAAACCTATTTACAGAGAGAAACAGACAAACACGCGGTACTGATAACCGCCCACTCTATGCTGGTTTTATTTGCCATTT
>CM060316.1:27685289-27707789 GCA_030674155.1 Stramonita haemastoma | reverse complement strand
TTGTGTCTTTCTTTTATACATTTACAAAACTCTATTTTCGTTTTCCTTTTTTTTTTCTTTATTTGTGTCTTTCTTTTATAAATTTTACAAAACTCTACTTTCGTTTTTCCTTTCTTTTCTTTATTTTTGTCTTTCTTTTTTATAAATTTTTAAAAAACCTACTTGTGTTTTTCTCCATTTTCTTTATTTGTGTCTTTCTTTTATAAATTTACAAAACTCTACTTTGCATTTTTCTTTTCTTTTTTTTCGCCTTTTTTTTTCTTTCTTTCTTTCGCCTTTTCTATTCCTTCTTTTTTCATTTTGTAATATGTTATTAAACGCCATGGCCAAACATAAAACAGTTTCTGTCTTCTCATGTGGACATTGTGGTGTGGCTACTCACTCACATGTGGTTGATGAAGTTAACACACAGAGCACCCACCTGCTACACACTGATGAGAGTTACTGTGAAGAAAGAAGATGACATTAACAAACACGAAAAACCCCACCACCCATCGGAGTGTCAGTAACTGTAATGAAGTTCACACACACACACACACACACACACACACACACACACACACACACACACACACACACACACACACACACACACACACACACACACGCACGCACAACCTTTCGACCCCATAGACAAGTGGGTGTGCACCAAAAAACTTAATGAGCGCGCACGTTAATTAAAGGTTGTGACGTTGTCATCGTCGTTGTTATTGCTACTACTACTACTACTACTACTACTACTACTACTACTACTGCTGCTGCTGCTGCTGCTGCTGCTGCTGCTGCTGCTGCTGCTACTGCTGCTGCTGCTGCTACTGCTGCTGCTGCTGCTTACTGCTGCTGCTGCTGCTGCTGCTGTTACCATATGGAAACAAGAACGAAAAAAAAAACCACGGTGCATTTTAAATCTATCTAACCTATGCTGTAAACCACTGCAACATCAAGAGTGGACACAGGTGGACTAGACAGGTGATCTGAACAACTTGACACAAGGCTGAAGAAACTGACACACACCGCGTCACCATGCACAACCACAGCCTTCAAAGCCAATCACCAGTTTAATCCATCACGCTCTCCTCACCCACAACCTCCCTCCCTCCCTTCACCTCCTCCTCCTCCTCCCCCACCTGTTTCCACACCCCAAGGGTCTTAATTAACCCCATCCAAATTAGTTGTGACTGTGGCTTGCACACCTGCGTGAGATGGATGGGGTGTTAGGTGTGGGTGTGGCGCACTGTCACTTTCAGTGGCTTACAGTGTAAAGAGTGATTCAGAAAAGCGACTGTTACTGCAGTAGACATCATCGATCCAATGAATGCACGGCCAGGAAGAACTGATTTGCGTAGATTCATTTGTTTTCTCTTTTGTTTTCTTCTCTTTTTGTTGTCTTTTGCCAAAAGTCTAAAGTTTCGATGGATAGGTAATTTTTTTTTTTTTTACGTATTGCCATCCTTCCATCAAAGGTCGCCATATACCCTCTACGGAGATCTCTAAACATACGCCAGTTGTTTGTTGGGGGGGGGGGGGGGGGGGGGGGGTAGAGAGTGGAGGGGGGTTGATGGTTTGTTTTTCTGTTTATTTCTTTTTTGTTTATTGTCTGTTTGTTTTTGAGGGGCTATAGCTCCAAGGCTCACCAATGTATGCGACCGTTTTTACCCATCATTAAGGTAGCCACATTCCATCTTTGGGGATGGTGTCTAAACATGACACCTGAGTACATGTGTTTTTTAATATAAAAAATTGTCATGGGTTCCTACCGGCACAAAATGGCCAACATTTCCAAAAGGCAGAACGGGTTTTTCACGTATGTGGAAGATGTTCTGCACACCAGGGCCTCGGTCTATAGTCTCCAGGATAAAATTCCCTAAAATTCCCTAAAACAGGTACCTCTGTGGAGGCTTGATCCTTGAGCTGTCAGATCAGGAGTGCAAAAAAAAAAGACCAGGAGTGCAAATCTAACCACTGGGCTACACCCCCTTCCTTGTAGGGGTTTTTTGTCTGGTTTTTTTTTTTTTGGTTTTGTTTTTGTGGTTAAAATTTATTCACAGAGTGGACTTGCTGTTCCTCAAAAGCTGGACTGAGGTTTTTTGTGGATGAGAGAGAGAGAGAGGAGAGAGAGAGAGAGAGAGGGGAGAGAGAGGAGAGATGGAGAGAGAGAGAGAGAGAGAGAGAGAGAGAGAGAAGAGAGAGAGAGAGAGAGAGGAGAGAGAGAGAGAGAGAGAGAGAGGAGAGAGAGGAGGGAGAGAGAGAGGAGAGAGGAGAGGAGAGAGAGAGAGATTTTCCTTCTTCCTGTTTTTGTCTTTCATCGCTTCCTGTTTTTAGGTTGTCCTTTTCCCATCTCCCAGTACAGTCGATCATACCAAGTGACACTGGCCCACAGTTTGACTTGTACAACACGTACAGTGCAGTGAGAAAAACGTATGTCATTGTCTTACAACCGGCAATTTCCTGTCAGATTTATTGCTTCTCTGTCTCTCTCTCTGTCTCTGTCTCTCTGTCTGTCTCTCTGTCTGTCTGTCTCTCTCTCCCCTCTCTCTCTTTCTCTCTCACATACGCACACACACACACACTAACACACACACTAACACACACACACACACACACACACACACACACACACACACTAACACACACACACACACACTAACACACACATATGGACCATTGACCCTCATGTTTTAACAACACTTTTGCCAGATAACCTGCAGTGCAGTGTTGTGTTGATAATGATTGATATGACATGCTGACAGCCATATGTATCAACAGATAGCATTAATCTTGCTGTTGTCACCCAGGGTGAATGTCACTGAAGGGATATGCACATTAATAATAAATTGTACACTTGGCAAGCCGCCTGTTGGTCAGACCCTCCTCCTCCTGCCCCTCCCTCCCCTACCCCACCCCATATTCCCCTCTCTTGGTTCGTTAGAAATGGAGATTGTAAGAGAACCCACACGTTAAAATCTCTCCAGGGAAAGTTTCAGACAGCCTAACATTACAGCAAACTAGACAAAGTTCTATGTCTGTCTGTTTGCCTGTTTGCCTGTTTGCCTGTCTGCTTTCTGTTGTGTGTGTGTGTGTGTGTGTGTGTGTGTTGTGTGTGTGTTGTGGTGTGTGTGTGTGTGTGTGTGTGTGTGTGTGTCTGTGTCTGTGTCTGTGTCTGTGTCTGTGTCTATGTGTCTGTGTCTGTGTGTCTATGTGTCTATGTGTCTGTGTGCCTGTGTGTCTCTCTCTCTTGTCTCTCTCTTTGTGTCTTCTGTTCTCTTGTCTTGTCTTGTCTCTCTCTGTCTTCTCTGTCTGTCTGTCTGTCTGTCTGTCTGTCTGTCTCTCTCTCTCTCTCTTCTCTCTCTCTCTCTCTCTCTCTCTCTCTCTCTCTCTCTCTTCTCTCTCTCTCTCCTCTCACCTCTCCTCTCTCTCTCTCCCCTTTCTCACCCCCCTCTTCACTCACCACCACACACAAAAAAGGAGAGGGACAGGCAGACATGGACAGGGGTGGAGGTGAACATTATGACAATAATGTTATTTGACTATTGACCCTTCTGTTGTTCCCTTGTGACCATGGCCAGAAGACCTACACTGTGCTAATGTTATGACATAGAGACAGCAAAGTGCAGCAGCAGTGTAGTGTAGTGTAGTGTAGTGTAGTGTAGTGTAGTGTAGTGTAGTGTAGTGTAGCGTAGCGTGGCGTGGGTGTGGTGTGGTGTGGTGTAGTGTAGTTAGTGTAGTGTTGTAGTGTAGTGTAGATGTAGTGTAGTGTAGTGTAGCGTAGCGTGGCGTGGTGTGGTGTGGTGTGGTGTAGTGTAGTGTAGTGTAGTGTAGTGTAGTGTAGTGTAGTGTAGTGTAGTGTGGTGTAGTGTGGTGTGGTGTGGTGTGGTGTAGTGTAGTGCATTGTAGTGTAGTGTAGTATAGTGCAGTGTAGTGTATATGTAGTGCAGTGCAGTGCAGTGCAGTGTAGTGTAGTGTAGCGTAGTGTAGTGTAGTGTAGCGTAGCGTAGCATAGTGGTAGTGTAGTGTAGTGTAAGATGTCAGAACATCTTGCGCACAGTTAAATCCTGTTCCGCTTTTCATAAGATCGGCCATCGTGTGCCGGTGGGAACAGATGACAACATTTACAAAACTGCATACACACAGGGACTGGATGTAGAAAAAAAAGCCCACATGAGTGCTTATTCCATTATCCTCGATATAAAAGAATAAATCAAATAAATAAAACAGTGTAACGTCACCTGGGGTGATGGTTGCTGACAGCGATAGCTGACAAGTGCACAGGAAATGCACACCATGATAAATAATGCACGCCTCGCTGGCGCACAGGTCACACACTCCAGGCAAAAAGCCTTTGAATATAAAAAAGAAAAAGATAGTGATCCAAGAGGCCGTACCTAGGCCGAAAGGTTTGTCAAAACAAAAGGAAGAAAAAAGTGTACTTTTTCCTGCTTCATCTCAAACAAAAGCAAGCAAGCAAGCGCCCAAACACACACACACACACACACACACACACACACACACACACACACACACACACACACACACACACATGCACACACATACACACACACGCGCACATACACACATACACACACACAACCACCACCACCATCTTCACACACACACACCACCACCACCACCACCACCTTCATCTTCTCTCTCTCACACACACACACACACACACACACACACCACACACACACACACACACACACACACACACACCACTGCCTTCACACACACACACACACACACACACACACACACACACACAACACACACACACACACCACTACCTTCACACACACACACACACACACACACACACACACCACACACACACACACACACACACACAGAGAACCACCACTTTCACACACACACACACACACACACACACACACACACACACACACACACACACACACACACACACAACACACACACACACAGAAAGACGGGGGCCTATTTCAGGTGGGGGTCTGCTCTGCGTAACACCGCTGTCAAAACAGTTGGGTTTTTCCACCGAGGACAGGGAGGGAGAGAGAGGGAGGGAGCCGGGAGGTAGATAGGGGGGGGGGGGAACATTACAAGGGAGAAGGGGCTTGAGGGTGCAAGGGCAGGCCCCCTGGCTGTAGGCTATAATATCATGACATAGGCCTACGCATTTTCAAAGAATTGCAGCGAGGGAAAAAAAGAGAGAAAGATTTGCCACAGTAGTCACTGCTACCTACACTGTATAAGCTCTCTCTCTGTCAGTTTCATGTTGCCCCCGTGTCCATTTCGTTGCGGGGTTATATGTCAGCATGTTGACAGCTGTCAGTCATCTTGACCACGTGACAAACTAATTGTGGGTTGTTGTTTTTTTAATCAACGATAAGATAGATGTGTGACTGAAGGTGGTGGGTGTGTGTTTATGCATCACTGTCTGTCTCAGCTGTTAAGAAATGAAAGGCGGGGGTAGGGAAAACACGTACATTCTTTCTGTTTTGCAGTTTCGTTAACATATACATGGAATTTGTATCTAACATATGCATATTTCCAGTATAGGGCTAGCTACATTTCACAAAGACAGGCTGAATTGAATGAAAGAATAGAATTGATATGTGAATCGGTGTTTAATGAATAAGAACAAAGATTTTACAAACATGGTACGTCTCACAATCTGTCCTTGTCAAACGCATGCGTTAAAACAATCAGTAAAATCATGAGAAAAAAAAGAGGGAAATAAATAAAAAATCCACAGCACTAAATAGTAACAATATGTTTATACATGTATGTATGTATGTATGTATGTATGTATGTATGTATGTATGTATGTATGTATGTATGTATGTATGTATGTATGTATGTATGTATGTATGTATGTATGTATATAAATATATATACATATATGGATATAAATATATATAAATATATTATTTTATATATATATATATATGTGTGTGTGTGTGTGTGTGTGTGTGTGTGTGTGTGTTGTGTGTGTGTGTGTGTGTGTGTGTGGTATTAACAAAATTGGGCAGGTAAAGTTTGTCTATTTTCGGAAAACACACACACACACACACACACACACACACACACACACACACACACACACACACACACCACACACACACACACACACACAACCACACACACTGAAAGAAAGAAAGAAAGAAAGACAGAAAGAAAGAAAGGGAAGAAAGACGACCTAATGCGAGGTTGAATGGCATTGTATACAGCGTACAACTCTGAATCAAGGCATTATACCTTTCTCTGCGTGATATCAAGTTAGGTGCTCTCAAAGCACTGGCACCAGAAGTGCAGTGTCACGCTTTCTTTCCCGTACATGTTCAACACCCTTGAAGTCAGCTTAGACGTGACGTCACGGATAATATCTACATTTTTCTCCTATCCAAGAAAATAAATTCTTACCCCTGCTCAGGTGAAAAATATAGACTTCATGTTTTTAACCTTTATTCACAGGATTTTTTTTAAAGACATCAACTGTCAATTTTTTTCGTTCCCTGTGGATATAGCCCATGACGTCACACCTGATTCCATGTTAAGAAGTACTGAACATATGACATGCTTTTCATCCTGTTGACTTGATACAAACCTTTAATTTAGTGTAAACATCTCCCTCCCCCTCTCCCTTCCCCCGTTTGGTGATTTCGATGGGTTAATAATACGTGCTGTGCTGTGTAGATCTAAATGTCATCTCAGCATGTCCGTGATTGCAGTCAGTCAATGTATTGATGATTCCTCTTCCTCCTCCCATGGTCTTTCTTGTCTCTCTCCTGTGTCACACGTAAGATGGCAAGTACATTCAGTAAATATCAGCGAAATAAATCACAATTTTTTTGTGTAAGTCCATAAACAAATATTTTGTCATCTCATTCCGATTTTTCTTTGGTGCGTGACGTAATTTACGCTGTATAGCCGATTGTCAATGTAAATGTCACCTGAGAGGGTTAACGATTAAAGTGAGAGTTAATTCACGAATTGTCCCCTGCCTCTTTTCGATTTTGTATCAAGTTGTGCAGAATAAATGGAAATGTCATCCAAACTTGTCGATGATTGTTTGTGAGTCAATAGATAAAATATTCCCTTCCCTCTAGCTCCCTTTGTGTGTGTGTGTGTGTGTGTGTGTGTTGTGTGTGTGTGTGGACCCTCCCTGTGCGTCATGCGGAACTTCCCGGCTTCTGTTCAGTAGACAGATGTATACATGTAGACAGCGTACAAGTGATGATGAGACTGGGCGTGGGAGTGACAGGAAACGTGAAGAAAGCAAGGTCACCCTGAAAACCACCTGACAGGTGGCTGCACAGTAAATTCAACACCCACCCACCACAACATGCCCACGCCCACACACACACATACACAACCACGCGTGCGCGCGCGCGCCGCCCACACACACACACACAGAAGATACAATCAAAAAGAATCAAACACACACACACACACTTTTAAAAAAAAAAACACTTTGAGAGAGGACAGACATCCAGTTGCCTTTGAAGGATTTGGCAGGGAGAGCACATTTTTCGTTATGAACAGAATTTATTTAGGAAAAGTGTCACAAAATACTTAAACCATATCTTGACAGGACAACGATAAACTAATATGAGAGTCCTGAGGGGAGAGCACATGAGGCTCATTGTCTTTGGAATCAATCCACGGTGTGTGGTTCACTAACACCTTTTTTTTTTTTTAAACTGACAGATGATGTGTGTGTGTGGTGTTGTGTGTGTGTGTGTGAAGGGGGGGGGGGGGGGTGGGTGTGTAGTGTAGAATTGAGTGTCTGTATTTACACTATGTATTTGTTTAAGAATCCAGTGCACCACTACAACCAATGTATGAGTGCAACAAGTGAAAGCTCAGCTGGTGTTTTATTCATCCTGAATAGGCCTGTGAGTCTAGCCACCTTCTCCCTTCCTCCCCAGGGGGTAGATCTATCATAATATGATAATTTCATTTTATTTTATCTCAGCAGATTTCTCTGCGTGAAATTCGGGCTGCTCTCCCGGGGAGAGTGGCTGGCCACAAGTGCAGCGCCACCCGTTATTATATTTTTTTTCTGTCTGCAACTGTCTTTGTTTCCCTATCAGAGCGCCTTTTTTCTACAGAATTTTGCCAGGGACAACCCTCTTGTTGCGTGGGTTCTTTCACATGCACTAAGTAATGATTTGTAACACATTGTTTCTAAACACACACATTTGCTTTGTTAGTGAGTTTTATTTTTAAGTTTTGCAGGATTGTTGCGTGGGTTTTCGTGTGCTAGTATGATGTGTTTTGACTGTTTGTTAGTGCTTTTTAATTTAGTGTTGTGTGTTTTCTTATAATCGCTCACAATATTATGACAGACACCAGTAGTTGCTGTCTGAGCGTTCCTCGATGAAGAAGAAAATCTTTGTGTTTGTTTCATATCTCAATATTTTTGTTTTTTTTCGATGATCTCTCTCTCTCTCTCTCTCTCTCTCTCTCTCTCCTCTCTCTTCTCTTCTCTCTCTTCTCTCTCTCTCTCTTCTCTCTCTCTCTCTGTGTGACCCATGTGACACAGATTAAAAGATTGACGAGGTGTGGCATACAGCTAATCGTGGGGTCCTTTGTCCTACTCCAGGCAGAGCTCTTCAGAGCACTAAGCCTGTATATTATACAGCAAGAGGCACATCATAGGCTTTGAATGTATAGGCCCTTTCCTCTTCCCTCTATTTTCCAGTGTGTGCTTCTTGTTGGGCACTGAGAGAACAACACAACTACTGGTAAACTTAGTCTTAGCCTAGCTATCTCTATAGGTTGTGAACATGAAGGGTGAGACCTGAATTTGAGAGGTATTCCCCTTTTTGCCTACTAGTTGATGGTGGTGGTGGTGGTTGTGTGTAGTTGTGTGTGTGTGTGTGTGTGTGTTGTGTTGTGTTGTGTGTGTGTGTGTGTGTGTGTGTGTGTGTGTGTGTGTGTGTGTGTGGGAGTGGAGAGAGAGAGAGAGAGAGTGTGGTGGGTGTGTGTGTGGTGTGTGTTGTGTGTGTGTGTGTGTGTGTTGTGTGTGTGTGTTTTTGTTATCTTTTATTCTTTTATATCGAGGATAATGGAATAAGCACTCATGTGCTTGTTTTTTTTTACATCCAGTCCCCATGGTGTGTGCAGTTTTGTAAATCTTGTCATCTGTTCCCACCGGCACACAATGGCCTACTCTTATGAAAAGCAGAGCATGATTTAACGTGTGTGCAACATGTTCAGCGTGCGTTCGCACACGGGGCCTCGGTTTATAGTCTCATCTTAAGGACTATTAAGAGATGTGTGTGTGTGTGTGATTTATGTGCGTGTGTGCGAGCGTGTGTGTCTGTGATAGATAGATAGATAGATAGAGATAGATAGATAGATAGATAGATAGATAGATAGATAGATAGATAGATAGATAGATAGATAGATTGATTGTTTGATTGATCGATTGATCGATTGATTGATTGATAGAGTGAGAGAGTGTGTTTGTGTGTGCGTGCATGCCCGCGCGCGCGTGTGTGTGTGTGCGTGGTAGTAGGTATGTATGTATGTGTGTGTATCTGTGCTTGTATGCGTACGTGTGTGTATGTGTCTGCCTGTCTGTCCGTTCTTGTGTGTTTCCAGCAACATAATTTATATGGTTAGGTGTAGACCGGGTTAAACCACAGAAACCAAGTTTCCCACAACATGAATTAAAATGCTGGCATTTGTATGTAGACTAAAGGCGTGGCACCACCAGGGTAAAGGGTACCACCTTGTGTTGGGTTAACCCATAGACTGGCGTCCTATCCAGGGGATCTATGATCTCAGTCGCTAACGCACAGAACGTAAGCCGCATGGCCTTATGGTCGGACAGACTTTAACTTAACTAAAGGCGTGGCAAAGAGCTCATTTCATTATTGTCAACGTCCAAATTTCAGTTCGGTATGTGTGTGTGTGTGTGTGTGTGTGTGTGTGTGTGTGTGTGTGTGTGTGTGTGTGTGTGTGAATGTGTGTGTGTGTGTGTGTGTGGTGTGTGTGCTTACATCCATATACCATTTTGTGGTGCAAAGAAAAGGGAGGAAGAAGAAATATATAAAAAAAAGCCCAGCTTTCTGAATACAGTGACAAAACAGCTATTTCGTACATCTCACTAATAAATCCCTCCCCCCCCCCCCCCCCCCCCCGCGTGAAAGACTAGGCTGTACCTAGGGAGTGATTGACACAGAATTGTCAAATCAAAGGTAGATTTTTCTGCTTTCAAAACAGAGCAAGTGAAATGTCTGGCTGCACTCAGTGACTGTCACTGTACTGTACCACTAGTACTTTGTGACCTGGACTGTTTGTTTAGAAAATGATTGATCAGGGTCTGAAAATACCCACTGTCGTTTTCTTTACCTTTTATTTTCGCAGCAGAAAAACGGTACCTTTTTTTTTTTGGCAAACAAGAGCTTAATTGAATGGGTTTTATAAAAAAGTTACTTTTGCAAAATTGTTTGGAGGATCTGGTTTGTTGGGTTTTATATTTGTTTTGTTTTGTTTCATGAGTATCAGATGTAATTGTCAATTATTATGTTTTTTTGTTTTGAAATCATTCAAACTTTTCATGTTATGCAACTACGAAAATACAGATCTACAAACAGCTATGTTAAGATGGAGGGACATTGACAATGACAATGAAGTTTATTGCTGTAAGCTGTGCAACCCATTAGGAACTCGACCGATGATTGATATTGAACGCAGCGCCAGTAGGCTACATCGACATTGCATGGAAACCACGGCAGTGCTCTTGGAAATGTACAATTACATGTCTTGTTTGTTGTTCACAACCCATTTTGCTCATGCCAGAGCATCAACACGACTAGCAGTTTGTCCATGTCCATGTATCTGTCTTCTATCTGTTTAGTCCATGTGTCTGTCTGTCTGTCTGTTATCCATGTGTCTGTTGTTTCCATGGTCTTAGTCATGTTTGTCTGTTTAGTCCATGTGTCTGTCTGTGTGTCGTTTAGTCCAGTGTCTGTGCTTTGTCCATGTGTCTGTCTGTTTAGTCCATGTGTCTGTCTGTTTAGTCCATGTGTCTGTCTGTTTAGTCCATGTGTCTGTCTTTGTCCTGTGTCTGTTGTGTTTAGTCATGTGTCTGTTATCATGTGTCTGTCTGTTTAGTCCATGTGTCTATTCTTTAGTCATGGTCTGTTGTTAGCCCTGTGTTCTTCATTTACTTATTAGAAGATCGAGAAGGAAGGTGGCAGAATGGTATAGACGTTCACCTGCCCAATAGTAAACAGTGAGGTTCTAGGTAGCCTTGCCCTTTCTCCCCAGTTTGACGGGAAAATCAAACTGAATGTCAAGTCTTTCGAAGGAGACTCGAACTGTGTGCTTGAATGACTTGTGCGCATTGACAGAAACCCACGACAGTTGCAAATCGGAAAGAGCAGGGAGGCTCCTCTAAACTGCCTTGGCAGAATTGGTAAGTTCAATTCCCAACCGTATTCCCGATGTCGGAATGCGGCTACCTTAGTAGTGGAGGGGAAAACAGTCGCATACACAAAATGTCACCATTAGAGAACCTCGCAGCTCAGGCTGAGGTACAAATAAAGACAAATTCCACCAATACCCTTTGTTATCCGTAAACACTCTTTAGGGGCCATACATTGACACTGGTTTACAACCATTGACATGTCTGTCATTTGAGAAGGGGTTGAACAGCACCCTTACAGCTCGACTGGCCAGCACAACACAGCATGTCAAATATACCCCAGTGCCAGCACCACGTCAAAACGAAGCCGACAGGACATGATTTGTTTGACATGGCTACCAGGCAAACTGCCTGTATAGCTGTAATAATTAAACCTGGGGGTCTGTCTGTCTTCACCAGTTGGTCAAGGTTCCATTTCACAACAACTAATATTGATGATAAGTAGACTAATACATTCTTTTCCATCACAAAAAAACAAAATTGACAACAAAACTTCTTTCCGCCTATCTCAGAAGACCTGGCGGTTTTGACAGGCAATTATGCTCGCATATTTTTTTTGTAACCTATACACTGTAGAGACTTTTCTTTTAAAAAAAAAAAAAAAAAAAAAAAAGAATCGTAGAACGAAAATTATCAAAGTGAGGAAAGGGTTTATAAAGGCTGTTCAATCAGAGTTCAGATTCTCTGAACTGCTTTGACGAACTGTCTTGAAAAGAATTCTCATGATTTTATTCTCCGACGACATGCAATTTCTGATTAGGTATGCGATTTCTTTCACACGAAACTCAGTTAAGCTCCTCAGAAGGCCACAAGCCATGGAAGACAGCTGTTCACTCTTCTCAGGACGGGTATGACAGCTTCACCAGCAAAGAAGTGTGTGTCCCTCTCTCCAAGTACTCAGCCCTGTCTCAAGATGCCCTGAACAGGCCTCTAGTCTGCCACTTCTCCCGGATTCCAACAGATTGTAATAGCCTAGCACTGGACTGTGGGACTGTCACATTCTTAAGAAGTGTTGTCTACATTTCATCTGCGCCTGTTTTTTCCCACGGGTTGCTGCGGACTTGTTCAGGCTACATCTGGTCATATAGATACTCACAGTCCCTAGATCAGACATCTCCCCTGGAACTTAATAATGTATTGTAACCCCAACTTAATTAGGTATTGTAACCCCAACTTAACAGTAGGTACACGACTTCATCTTATGACTCTTTCACAGACAGCCTTAATCAAAAGTTGGTAATATTTTGTTTAGGGGACCGGTGGCTCAGTGGTCAGAGCACTTGCTTTCCTCCAGCTAGGCCTAAGGTTAATCAGCATCGAGCGTGGTTACCAATGGGATGGGTAACCGTTTGCATGCCTTTGTTTCAGTACAATCCCCTAGTCCACCTAGCTGTAAGTGGGTACCTGCCATCTTTAGCGTCAGGGAAGGTAAAGCAGCGATGGAGAGGAGATGGGTGCCGCCCTCAATATGCTGTCCCCACCACCACACCACCACACAAAACCACCACACTTCCATCTCCATTGGTGGAAGACCCCTTTGCAACCTCAGATTTGCAGATGACATTGACCTCATGGGCAGCAGCAAACAAGAACTGCAAGTCCTCACAGACAATTTAACAGATCGAGCGAGCGCATATGGCATGGAGGTCAGTACAGAGAAATCAAAGATCATGGTCAACAGCGCAAGTAATGACATCACGGAAATAAAGATGAATGGGAAACACTAGAAGAGGTGAGCCAATTCAAATACTTAGGCTCATCCTAACAAAGATGGCACATCAAACAATGAAGTGAAAGCTCGCATTGCAACAGCAACATTGCTCTAGTCAGACTCGAGAAGATCATCAGAAGCAACAACATCAGCTTCGGCACCAAATACCACCTTTACAAATCCCTCGTGATATCTATCCTCCTATATGGCTGTGAATCATGGACTCTGACAGCAGAGCTAGAGAGGAGAATCCAAGCATTCGAGAACAAGTGCCACAGAAGACTTCTCAAAATATCATACAAAGAACACAAGACCAATAACTATGTGAAAGAAGAAATCAAAAAGCGTGTGGGCCCCCAAGAGCCTTTGCTCTCCACCATAAAGAGGAGAAAGCTGATGTGGTTTGGTCACACCACAAGACACAACACCCTAGCAAAAACCATCCTGCAAGGAACAGTCGAGGGCAAGAGAAGAAGAGGCCGCCAAAAGAAATCATGGGTTGACAACATCAAAGACTGGACCGCCCAACCCCTACAACACCTCCTACTAGCCACACAGGATCGTGAAGCATGGAAAAAGATCTCTGTTGCGTCTTCTCTCATGTCCCCCCTACGTCCTTTGGGACATGGGACTGAGTGAGTGAGTGAGTGAGAGAAGCTGAGGCCTCTGATGCCTTGCTCCCCTACGACCACGTAGGTCATGGGACACCTTTACCTTTATTTACCTTTCAGTATTTTATTACTGTTTTCTTTAACGTTTTGGACACTGGGGCAGGATGGTTCTATTCTGAGTGGAAAACTATTCCTTTTAATTCACCATTTTAAGCAGTTCTCTGATGTCACTCACATAGCTGAGGCAGGTAGGCATCTGCTCAAAACAGCTAGAAAACACACACACACACACACACACACACACACACACACACACACACACATCCATGTTCACAAGGGTCACCAGTCTCCACCCTGTGTCCACAGTCTCCAGCTGTGCATAGGTTACCATGGCAATTACAGAGGTTTTGGGATGTGCGTGCATGACGGGAAGAGGGCGAGAAACACAACTGGATACAGGCAACAACCAAGCACACTGCACCTGACCTGTCTGTCTGTTTGGCTTCTCTTCACAAGCCGCTGACACACACTGTCAGCCTATGTGTGGTAGAGTGTCAGGTTGCCTCCAAAACTGGGGGGGGGGGGGGGGGGGGTTGCAGAAAAATGGTACTACCTGTCTGCTTTTGTACCCTGGCGGCAAATCTGGTGGAGAAGCAACATTATTTTCTTGCAACAGTTCTTTGATTAAATTCTGTCATCCCTGAAGAATTTAGGGAACTTCACATGAATATCAATACGTGTTGGGAAAATTGGAGAGCAGATTTTGTTTGCTAGTCTATTGCAAAAAAAAAGAAAAGTAATGAAGGGAAAAAAATCGAACAAAAGCAAAAAAAAAGAACTTGCAAAGCACTGATACACCTCAGGTGAAATGACTTCAATGTGAAATTATCATTTTTTATTTTTGCATCCATCAATTCAGAGCTCCATGTGCAGCCTGTATTTTACTTACATACATGAACCACGAAAACATAAATTGTCCTGGCTAACAAAGTTAAATAGACACACTTACCCTTGCAAACAAATACACAACAACAACAACAACAACAACAACAACAACTACTACTACTACTACTACTACTACTACTACTACTACTACTACTACTACTACTCTACACTTGTCCCTGAAAAAGGGTGGCGGTGGGGGTGCTGCATTGTGGAGAACACCATCTTTCTCTGTTTGTGAGGATTGTGAAGAACAATACCACACAAGAAGTGAGGCAGTGAGAGATGTTAAATTATGAGGATGTGCACTTTTTTCGTTGCAAAGTCACCATTGGTGCTCCCATGGTCCAAGGGACTAGGAGATAGTTGAAGGTGACAGTGAAGACACGATTTCTAATATTCCCTGCAAAGAAATCGTAGAGTATTACACAACACAATACAACGTCTGCAGTACATTATTTTCTTTGGCGTTCGTCGTATGGACAGCTCAGTCCTGCAATGAAGGCAACTGTACACTGCATGCCCTCCCAATCTCCAAAGCTTCTTGGCCACTGGAGTGGGATCAGACCAGATCTTTCAGAGTGCTTCTTGTAGCCTAGCGGGCATGACTGCAGCACATGTTCTGTTGTCTGGCTGCCAGTCTGGCCAGGGCACTGTCCATGCAGTTTCATGTAGCCTACAATGGCTAGGCTGACAGTAGGCTACATCAAAACTGCCCCTAGTGGCAGATCTGGTTTGGGAGGAAGGTGAAGCAGTCTGTAGGAAATAAAGAAGAAGTGGAGGGCAGTGTTGACCCACCAGCTGTGCCGTGGTCTGTTGACCAACTTGCGTCACTGACAGTGGTCAGTAAACAGTCCCCCTTCCTCCCTGACTACAGACAGACCCCTTGTTCTGCCCAACAGCCAGCTAAACACAGTCTGCATTACGTGTGAAGGGCAAGCTTTGCCAGCCATTTATAGGGGGTGTTCCAGGAGGGGGAAGGGGTGCGTGTGTGTTTGCGTTCGTGCGTGCACGTGCTGTGCATGTGCGTGCGCACGCGCGCACGCGCGCGCGCGCGCGCGCGCGGCGCGCGCGCGTGTGTGTGTGTGTGTGTGTGTGTGTGTGTGTGTGTGTGTGGATTGAGCATAAGCGTTGCATGCTCTTGTGTCAATACACAAAAAAGGCATCAAACTCACAGGACTTTAAAAAAATGTATTTTCAAAGTG
Source organism: Stramonita haemastoma (assembly GCA_030674155.1). Lineage (NCBI taxonomy): Eukaryota > Metazoa > Mollusca > Gastropoda > Neogastropoda > Muricidae > Stramonita > Stramonita haemastoma. Next base: position 27,691,898 of record CM060316.1, on the reverse strand, counting down.
TTTTTTTTCTGAAACCAGTCAACAGAATTTCTTTATCTCTTTGCAAGGCACTTAAAGTGTCCCCCTTGGTTGAGAGACACAGGCAGACAGACAGACAGACAGACAGAGATAAAAAAATTAATCATACCCTGTCATTTATTCCCTCACACATTTCCCTCTAAATGGGCCTAAGATGCCTTCACACATCATCCTGTTTTTGATTGATCAAATGATGGAAAGCAAACATTCCCCTCCAAGGAGACAGCCAACACAACATTGTCCATGGTCTGTTACCCAGGTCTACAACAGTCTACACCTGTAACGTAAACTGTCCACATTTCATTTGACTCCTGTCAACATCACACTGACCCTCCAGTCACTGAAAGCACCCTCCCTATCTTCTGGTCAAGCTGGTGTCCACACAACGAAATACACCTACAAACGTGCGTGTGGGCATACACACACACGCACGCCCAGCAACAGACACACACATACAACACACACACACACACACACTTTTCTCTCTCTCTCTCTCTCTCTCTCTCAAATGCACTCATACACACACACGCGCGCCTGCACGCGGCGCACACACAGAGGGCTTTGGCTTTATTTCTTTGCATAGCATCTCTTTTTTTTCATTTTGCCATCATTGTTATTGTGGACGATATTGATGTTATTTAGATGGCCTGATGAATACAAAACAAATGCATTCCATATTGGATGTACCATCTGGATTTTTTTAAAAATATGACTTTGACACACACACACACACACACACACACACACACACACACACACACACACACACACACACACACACACACACAGGTGCGCGCGCCCGCACACACGTGTATGCCCTTACTCCTGGAGTTAACATCAGTGCTGACTCCACTCTCCCCCAAAGTCCTTCGGAGGAGACCTATAAACCGAGGCCCCGTGCGTTCCCACGCAGAACATCTTGCACACACGTTAAATCCTGTTCCGCTTTTCGTAAGACTAGTGCTGGTGGGAACAGATGACATTTACAAAAACTGCATACACACGGGGACTGGATGCAAAAAAGCACAAGAGTGTTTTTCCCATTATCCTCGATATAAAAGAATAAAATAAAATAAAAAGTAAAAAAAAAAAATAACACACACACACACACACACGCGCGCGCGCGCACACACACACACACACACACACACACACACACACACACACACACACACACACACACACACTGACTTTTGTCAGGCTGTGTTAGGTCCACACCTGAGGAGAAAACATCAAACACTCCACCCTCATTAGCCGACAATGACGTGTACCCGCTTTTCACACCTGGGGCTGGGGGGCAGAGAAAGGAGGGAGGGAGGCTAGTGCTGGGGGGGGGGGGGGATAAAGGGGGGGAAGGAGGAGGAAGAAGAGGGGAGGAACTAGGAAAGGAAAGATTGGAAGGGGCTGGGGGGGGTATCAGGGAGTGAGGTGGGGGGTGCTATACTAAGGACCCTACTTTGACCAGTCACAAACATGCAAATTAGTGACTTTGTGGAACTGTGGACCAGGAGAGTAGGGCAGGGTTGTGAACCTTGAAGGGAATTAATTACCTGTGAAAATGGGGCTGTAGTGTCAGTTTTAACCATGAAAGGAGCTTTTTTCACCTCGAACAGAGTGGTTTTCACCCTGAAAAGAGTGAGAGACTTCACCACAAAAAGAAGGATTTCACCACAAAAGGATTAATTTTTACATGAAAAAAAAAGTTGATTTCATCACGAAAGTGTGATTTACAACACAGAAAGTCAAGTCAAGTCTTGTCATGACAAAAGACTCTGATTATGATAGAAATCATTAGTGTCATGCTCTTTTCCAGGTTGGAGTTTCTTCTTTTGTTTCACGAAATTTCTGTTTGAATGATGTAAATACTTCTCTTGATTCTAGAAACTGTTTTTTTTTTCATACAAGAAATTCCTCTTTTTTATTGTCGAAATTCCTCTTTATGTACTAAAAAGAAAAAAAAGCCAACCTATTGACATTGTGGAAATTCCTTTTTTTCACACTAGAAATACGGCTATAATTTTATCGGGGAAACCTTTGTTTTCATGTGTATCTCCGAAGTCAAAATGCGGCTACCTAAATGGTGGATCAAAATCTCAGTATTGGTGAACCTCGGAGCTCTAGTAGAGGAACAAAAAAAATTCTATGTTCATGAGGGAAATATTTCTTTTTATACAAGAAGCCACTCTTTGGGTTTAAGGATATTTTGCTCTCTCTCTCTCTCTCTCTCTCTCTCTCTCTCTCTCTCTCTCTCTCTCTCTCTCTCTCTCTCTCTCTCTCTCTCTCTCTCGGGGGGGGGGACGATAAAACATGGCGTCCGGGTGGCAGTGCCTGTGAAGTGTGGCGTAAAATTGTGTGTATTACAACGCCTTAAAGGATTGTTTTAAACTGATACTTGTGCTGCATTTTTCATAAGGTTCATCAGTGCATGAAACGACATTAAAATGGTGGACTTGGGGATGTGGAGGGCTGCAATAGGGCTGTTTGGTGCAAAATGTCAACCAGTGTCACAGTGCTATAAAAAGCTGTCTCCTGACTCGGCACGGTTGAATGGAGATAGGGTCACGGTGACACACCTGACATCGGCTGATGTCGTTGTTGGTTTTGCATGTTGTGCTATGCTGCTCTCTTTGGTCAACTGCCTGGCAAGGAACTTTGTTGAATTTGTGCCATCAGATTGTGCATGGGTAGAATCAACTACGTTTTCAAAAGGGACAACGTGGCAGGAGATGTCGGATGTGGGTGACAGTGACAGTGGGCCAGCGTGTCAGTCTGGATTGCACGTGCCCGTGATTCTCGTGGCCTGTTGTGTGCAGCACGCTGCCTTCTCTCTACGCAGGCTGTTGCTAAGCGGCGACGTGGAAACCAACCCAGGGCCCAATACTGACGGACAGAAAGATGCTAAAGACAGAACAGATTCACTAACGATCACTCCAACTGAAGTCAGCGATCTGATGAACTCTATAATGCAGAACATACAGCAGCAGTTCTCAGAGCAGACTAGTGTCATCAGAAATGATCTAGGTGAAATAAAGAACGAACTTTGTCAAGTGAAACAACAGTGTCAGGAAATAAATCTGAGATGTGACAGACTGGAAAGAGAACAAAAAGAGTTGACAGGGACAGTCACAGACATTACAGAAGACATTCACCAGCTGTTTGAGAAGAGAATTGAAGACAGAGAAGATATGAAAGAACTGAATGATACCATCAAAGAACTGAAGTCAGAAATCGAACAATTAAAAATAGACACTGACAGACTGGAAGATTTTTCAAGAAGAGACAACCTGAGATTGTTTGGCATACCTCAACAAGCTGCCAGGGAGTCTCACGAATCATGTGCTCAATCTGTCATCGATGTGCTGAACAGCGTGGATGACCACAAGACTTGGACAGTGGATGACATAGCCCGAGCACACCGAACAGGGCAGGCACGAGATGGACAGCCCAGGCCTATGATCGCCAAGTTCAGTCGATGGAAGGACAAAATGAACATTTTGACTGGCAGACATCTGAGGCAGAAACTACAAGATGAAGGTGTCAGGGTGGCCAACGACCTGACCAGATCCCAGGCGCAGATGGTGGCTGCAGCACGCAGGGAGGGGAAGAGGGCCTACTTCCACAGGGGGCAGATGGTGATCGGGCCCAGCCTTCCAGATCCCCGATCCTACGCAGAGGTGGTGGAGAGTGGGGGTGCACAGCAGTCCTCCACCCCTGTCCCCTCCTCTCAGCCCAGTCAACATGGGGATTCCCCTTTCCTCACTGACAGAGGGCGTGTGACGTCAGAGGAGCGCACCACGCCTGGCAGCCGACAGACGACCACGAGCGGCAGGCCCCCTTCTCCTTCCTCCTCTCCCTTTGGGGCACGTGCAACACGGGACCAGCGCAGGAGTGACGACATCGGAGGCAGTGCAGGCGGGCGTTACCATGGCAACCACGGGGCGACTCCGCGGGATGAACGTCACAGCTCAGCAGTTGGCGGGGGTTCCCCTCGCTATGACGTGGTGGGGTCTTCCGGCAGTGACAACCGTGCTGCACGTGACGGGCCGCTGTCCTACCAGCAGAGGGGTATGCGGGATTTCCTGCGTAACCCGCCGGGCAAGTCGTCTGCTCGTGGCAAAGTGGCCAGTGACAACAAGATCTGTCGCAGGAGTCAGCGTCCTAGCAGCTTAAGAAAGAGCTAGGACAGGCCCGGCCATCCAAGTCAACTGTCATTTTTAAACTATAATGTCGAAAATTTATACAGTAAATTAAAAGATGTATCCTTTATAAACTATGTCAATAAGTTTGATTTTGTTTGCCTCACAGAAACTTTTCTTGATTCTAGTTTTGACTACAGTGGTGTTTTTCTTGATTATATTAAGTTTCATGTACCTGCACAAAAACTTTCACATCATGGAAGGAATTCTGGGGGAGTGCTTTTATTAGTAAGAAAGTCTTTAGAAAATTATGTAGCAGAGATTAAAATAGAGTGTGACAACACTATTGCTATTAGAGTAAACAAATGTATTTTCAATTTAGATAAAGATGTTATTTTGATATCATGCTATATTGTGCCAGAAGGTGGCCCTATTTACAATGAAAAACTAATTAAAGATGGTGTTATATTATTAGAGGAAACCTTATTACAGTATTTTCAAAAAGACGATTTTCATTTCATGATTATTGGAGATTTAAATGCCAGGACAGGTCAAGAACAAGCCGACCTTGAGGTGATGTCAAATTATTTGATTGATGATGAGTTTGATGGTATGAATGATGAACCTTGTGTGCGTGCCTCTAAGGATGACACAATTAATAATTTTGGTAGATCCTTGTTAGATTTATGTTTTATGTTTGACATGGGGATTCTGAATGGCTGTTGTGAAGGGGATAGGGAGGGGGAGTATACCTTTGTGTCTCCTAATGGATGCAGTGTTATTGATTATTTTCTTGTTCCTAGTCAAATATTAACATGTTTTGATTTGTGTATTGGGGATTGTGTTCATTCATGGCACCTCCCTGTTGAAATAACATGGAAAGTAGATAATGAATGTATTGATAGTGAAAGTAGAGAACAAGAGAGTATGGAAAAAATCATATGGTCAGAAGATTTTGTTGATGTATATAAACATGAGCTTGATAGTGCAGAGTTTCAAGAAAGCATACAAACAGCTTCCCAACTATTGAACACAGATATGAATGACAGCTTAGAGCAGTTTGTTAAGGCGTTATGTGGGGCTGCTGCATGCATGGTTAGAATAGTTAGAAAAGGTAGAAAAAAATGTAACGACTGGTTTGATGCTGAATGTGAACAAAAGAAACAAGAAGTTAAAAGATTATTAAAAAGATTCCAACGTTGTAAAACAAAGGAGGATAAATCAGAAAAAAGACAAATGTATACGACTGCACGAAAAGAATACATTAATTTAAGAAAAACAAAAGAAAGAGATTTTGACGAAAAGAGATTAGAGAAACTTAAAGATTCTTCAAAGGACTCCAAAACATTCTGGTCTGTCATCAGATCTGTTAACCGTAAATCATTAGTGTATAACGATATAACTATTCAACAATGGTATGATCATTTTTTGAAGGTTTTTAATGACTTTAATTGTACAGAAACACAAGAGAATGTAGATGTGTCAGAAGAAGATGAAATGTTTGAACCATTGTTTAATAATCCTATAACTCAAAATGAAATTATTGATGCCATTAAACATTTAAAAACAGGAAAAAGTGCTGGTCCTGATAAAATAATTGGAGAAATGCTTAAATACGCAAACTCCACTGTAATTACTTTTCTCGTTCAGTTATTTAACCACTGTTTGAAAGTGGTGCTTTCCCTTTAGAATGGGCCAAGTCAGTAATAATTCCGATTTTTAAAAAAGGAGATATTAATAATGCCGATAACTATCGTGGAGTAGCTCTCACTAGTATCTTAAGCAAACTTTATACCTACGTTTTGAATAAGAGATTAACCCAATGGGCAGATAATGAAGAAAAATTAATTGAAGAGCAAGCGGCTTTAGGGCAAAGTACAGCACTGTAGATCATATATTTACTCTTTATTCTCTTGTTCAAAAACATTTGCTTTCCAATAAAAAATTATACGTAGCTTTTGTGGACTTTAGAAAGGCCTTTGATTCGGTAAATAGAAATATATTGTGGCATGTACTAAGAAAAAACGGTGTGAATGGTAAATTATATACGGCCCTTAGAGCTATTTATAGGTCAGTTTTAGCGTGCGTGCGTGCAAAGAATGAATATTCTGATTTCTTTGAATGCCCCAAGGGAGTGAAGCAGGGTTGTATTTTAAGCCCACAAATGTTTTCGTTTTTTATAAATGAACTAGCTATTGAGTTATCAAAAAAAGGAAAACACGGCATTCAAATAATTCCGGGAGCAATCGAAGTGTTTTTATTACTTTTTGCCGATGACATTATCCTTTTGTCTGAGACTGTTATCGGTTTACAGCACCAGTTAAATATCTTAAAAGAAGAGGCAGATCGTTTTGATTTAACAGTGAATATGGACAAAACAAATATTATTGTTTTTAGAATGGGTGGACATTTAGCAGTAAGTGAAAAATGGTTTTACGGTAATGTTGAAGTCAAA
>CM060316.1:27647789-27680289 GCA_030674155.1 Stramonita haemastoma | reverse complement strand
AACGCATAACAACAGTGCAGCAGTCATTACTTGGATTTGGATAGGAGATGTAGATCTCGGTTTTACTTCAAATGATTTTATGTGACTTCAAACAGCCCTCTGAAAGTGTATCAAAAACATATGGTGGATCTGTGGTCTAGATGTAACGCTCCTACATAGAAAGCAAAAAGTCCGGGCTAGGCCGGAAGTGTACGGTGGTTTGGGCCCAAAACTTTTCCCCATCCATTAGACCGTGAGTGGTGGTCTGGGTACTAGTCTTTCGGAAGAGACGATAAACCGAGGTCTCGAGTGTTACCAAAAAATTATTAAGCGCACGTAAAAGAACCTACAGCAATAAGAAAGTTGTCCCTGACAAATTTCTATTGAAAAAAAAAAGCCACACTGATAGGGAAACAAATACAATTGCAGACAGGAAAAGAAGAAAAAAAAAAGGGTGGCGCTGCTCTTGTGCCACGCACTCTCCTCTGGGAGACCAACCTGAATTTCACGCAGAGAAATCCGCTTTGACTTAAAGTGGTGTAAAATAAATAAATAGTGTCCCTGATTATATATATAGTGTGTCCAGGTTTTGGAAAGAAACAGATTGGTAGACAGACTAAAGAAAACACAAGAAAAAGGAAAACAACAATAACATTAAAAACGACAACAGCAGAAGTAGTACGTGTGTCTGCACCTCAACATGATTGGATAATATAAAAAAAATGTAGACGGCTTTCATATTACATAGAGTAAAAACAAACAAGCAAATCAAACAACAAACCGAGAACTAAATCAGTAAAAATAGATCAACAAAACCGTCCACTCCAATGCCAGCTACTGGCATAAAGGGCTGTTTGTTTATCCTCAACTTTCGAAGCGAAGTTGAAGGTCACATCGACATGACACCGATCAGTGACAGAGTATAGTGAGGTAAAGCTCTTTACTACGTAACTTGATCACCCTATCTGCACAATCAGCTGCGTATAGGGCCGGCTATCAGTGCTGTACTACACGCAGTCAGGTTAATAATACTTCAGATACCACGGAAACTCGTGCGTGCGTGTGTGTGTGTGTGTGTGTGTGTGTGTGTGTGTGTGTGTGTGTGTGTGTGTGTGTGTGTGTGTGCGTGATGGAGGGCGGGGGCGAGGGGAATAAGGGGAATCAGTAATTGTGGGGTCTTGTGTGTGTGTGTGTGTGTGTGTGTGTGTGTGTGTGTGTGTGTGTGTGTGTGTGTGTGTGTGTGTGTGTGTGTGTGTGTGTGTGCGAGGGGGGGGGGGAATAAGGGAATCAGTGAATGTGTGGTCTTTTATTTTTCGTTCCTCATCTCTGAGGTTCACAAACGGTGAGAGTTTTTAGTATGCGACTGATTTTACCTACCATTGAGGTAGCCGCATTCTGACTTCGGGTATGATGTCTAAGCCCGACAACGGTCTGCGTGCGGTTTTTAAATATTTCTATTGTTGTCAGTCGTTCTGGCCGACAGAATGGCCTTGGCTTTTGAAAGGCGGAACCTGTTATAACGTGTGTGCTGTATTGGCTCAATCCCAGGCCTCAAATCAGGCGAGCCCAGCGCTCTAATAGCTAGGATAACCCCCTACCCCCCCTTCTGCCCCCCCCACCACCCCCCCCCAGTGTGGGTGTTATGTATGTAACATGTAAAGTACGTTTGCAAGCACATAGTACGTATATACTAGTGCAGGTACATGACACTTCAGTCAGTTTGTATACTTTTTTTTCATGCTTGTCACGGCTTTCAGTGGTCCAGAATATTTCCTTTAGTTTTCATGCAGATGGTCAAGTAGATACCAAATATGCTCCCTGTCAAACACGCACAACCACACTTAAGTATGCTTTACTCAGGCGAAGAGGATTCCAATAATGTCTACTAGTAGAGTATGGCTGATGTAGAGCTTGTGTATTCTTATTATTTCATTTTCTGCCTACCCCACACTCAGGCACAATGTTTTGGAAGAATTGGTTATGTAGAAAACATTATCATTGTACATGATATACAGAATCAGAGCAACGTGAGGTAATAGTCGATGGCATGTCCAAGACAAAATGAATTCTCGAGCCAGGCAGCTGACAAACATGGAAATCAGCCTGACAAGAGAGATGCTCTCCAAAACAATTTCAGTTCCAAACAGTTTCTATTTTATAACGAACAGAAAAGAGAAATAAGACTTGTTTAATACACGAAACAGAATGCGCACATAGAAATAAACACCAGTAATCAGGAACAAATGAAGGAATAGACACCTAGAAAAACAGGAACACATTGAACAAAAGAAGTACGTACTGTACGTAACATCGATGACTCTTGCTTTCATTGCAAAAAGTAAGTTAAGCCTGCTCCATTGTAGAGAATTACACTAATTAGCTGCACTTAGAAGTGCTATGAACCATTTCAGGTAAATAGCATGAACTACAACAAACACACACACACACACACACACACACACACACACACACACACACACACACACACACACACGCTAAGATTGAGGAACCCACACGCAGTACATTGTAATGATGTAGTCCTGAGAACTGAAGAAAAAAAACCTACTTCACCTTCATCTTCAAACAAGGGGGGAATGTTTACAATAGAGTGGACCGGTGTGGCAGCACAGAAGTTGGTGGAAATAAAAGGAATGTGGGGGGGGGGGGGGGGGGGGTGAGAGAGGCTAACAAAATACAGAGAGTTACTGACAGTTCTTATCTTCCAAACGTGATCAATGTGCTGAAAATAGAAGTGGCTGTGACCATGAACACTACAGGACAATCTTGTTCACCAACAGAGCAGACTAATACTTCATGTCAGTATGACAAAGAGGGGCATCATTTCAACGGCATTTTTTTTTAGTGCCAAGGTGTATTATTATGATTACCTTTATAATTATGTTATGAGAGAAGAAAACATAGCCTGTCTTATGTTTTTATACTTGTTTTTTGTTGTTGTTTTGTTTTTCCATGTAAAATGTACAATCTTCACCAGCTTTCAAGAAACAAAATCCCTATCATTCAGTTGTTTTTCATGTCGTTTATAGATAGACCAATCGTTTTTTTTACAAGCCTTCGAGAAGCAATGACATCTTTTTTAAATCTACTATTTTCTTTGTTGTTAATAAATTGCCTAGTGGTCTTCACACACCTTTGAAAATAATTGCGGTTCACGTTTTTTCCCCGATTCCTTTGATGTATTAAATTTTATCTATTTATTTTCTGTTATTCTTTCTTGGAGGTTTTAAGGGAAATACATTACATGAAAGCATGTTTTGTTTACAGGACTTGAATACACTATGCAACAGAACAGGCCCACGGGGCACAGAGAGAGAGAGAGAGAGAGAGAGAGAGAGAGAGAGAGAGAGAGAGAGCAGCTTGTCTGGTGGGTGAGATGGGATAACAGATTGCTGATAAAAACTAATGTGAGTGGCTTCACAATCACTGTTACAGGCTCTTAATGTTTCCGGCTGCAATAATCGATATACAGTTCAATGACCTGGCCTGTTTGTGGGGCGGGGGTGTAGGCTAACTCTGTTTAAATTACACTTGAAGGACGCTAAGTTCGATGCTGCCCTAAATGTGTTCATCGATTGGGGAGTAACGTAGTCATAATCATTAACAAAGCAATCAACAAATTTGGGCGCATGAATTAAGAAACTGGGTTAGGTCTTTTTGTCTGTTTGTCATAATGAGCATGCATGCACCCCTTATCCCCCATTATGAATAATAATGATAATTATCAGAGATTTATAATTTACCTCGTTTGTGATCGACCTGGCTCATCTGACTGATTTGTCTGTTTACACGAAGTGTGAACAAGGTGTTTGATTGGCTTAGGTGTTTCAGTGTAGGCCTAGCTTCAGCAAAGAGAGGGGGCGGCTTAGCCTCGTTAGTGGGGGTTAGTGTGTGCGTGCGTGCGTGCGTGCGTGCGTGCCGCGGCGCGCGGTGTGTGTGTATGTGTGTCTGTGTGTTAGTAGTGTGTGTGTGTTGTGTTGTTTAGTGTGTGTGGTGTGTGTGTGTGTGTGTGTGTGTGTGTGTGTGTGTGTGTGTGTGTGTGTGTGTGTGTTGTGTGTTAGGTGTCGGAGAGATGTTCTCCCCGAATAGATAGGTGTCAGTAATTTCGGTCATCCCTCTTACAGCACCAAGGCTTCTGCAGAAGGCAGAAGTTTATATGTCACAGTGCGCACACAGGACCTCGGTTTATAGTTTAATCCCAAGGTCTTTTGGGGACTGGAGTCAGCACTGATGTCAACTCAGGGAAAAGCATTCTGGGAGTGGTTCGAACCTGGGTTCGATCCTAGGCCGTCAAACCTTGAGTGCAAGGCTCCAAACACTAGGCTACCCCTTCCCTCCCCTATATGTTAATGGTTTCATCCCAAGGACTTTTTGGGAAGCAGAGTCAGTGCTGGTGTTAATTCCAGGCATGAAAATCCTCTTGAACCCCCGTCTCAGTGGTGGCTCAAACTGAGGCTCAATCCCTGGCAGTCAAATAAGGAGTGCAACACTTTAACCACAAAAACCATCAGGCTCCCGTGGGTGTTTGAACGTCGTACTTGCGACTTGACAGTAACTGAGGGCGTGTGTTCGAGCCTCCGATGAGGTGTCTGTGAGACAGGGGTCCAAAAGTGGCCAATATCCTGTTTTTTTTAGAATAAAAAATTGCTGGATACATTTATGGAGATTTCCCTGTGTGAATTTAAAGAAGGCGGACCATTAAATATGTCTGTACAAACAGGTTACTCATACTTATTATAGATAAAAAGGTTTAGGAGTTTGAAATATTCAGTTTTGGTGGCCATTTTGGATTGTTTCCATGGCAACAGTGAGAAAACTGATTAATTCTTTGATTTTCATGCTTTACAAGTTGTGCCCTTTAAATCTATTGCATAACTTTGAACATGGGCTTGTAAACAAAAATTCATCCATTTCGACCCCACGTCCCACCTTAAGGGGATATTTTACCCAGGTAACAATATTGGTACCATCTCGGTGTCCCTGAAAGTCCTTTGGTGAAGGCTATGAACCGAGTCCCCCCTCCCTCTTTTTTTGGTTGTAAACCAGCACATCTTGCACACAGGTTCAAACTCCATCCAAGAAGAGTTGGTCAGCAAAGAAGGGTGTTGTGGATGGCACGAACATAGCTTAGCATGTACCCTGTGATGTAGAGAGTAATGGGCTCCACCAGCCTTAACATGCTCAAGAGAGGGTCCAGAAAGAGAGAGAGAGAGAGAGAGAGAGAGAGAGAGAGAGAGAGAGTGGAGAGAGAGAGAGAGAGAGAGAGACTTCAGACTTCAGACTTCAGACTTTTACTGTACATCGGCCTTGGGCCACAATACAAAAGAATGGTGGGCAAATGGAGTGTGCATGTGACATAAATGTTATACACGTATTGTTGCTATCAACGAATAAATACATATGGAATAATGTTTCCCCAACAATAAAAACACGAAAAATTACATCAACTATGTAGTAGATCCAAAGTGTTCATCGCAAAACAATTCACCTGGATCATAATCGACAATATTTTAAACATTGTATTCATCAATATAAGGATATAGTTTTAGAGAGATATCTTGTTTCTTCTTTTGATAGCATGAAAAATAAATCGTGATAAATTATATCTGTCAGAAAGTGTTGTAGCATTAAGTAGCACGTGCATAGGAAGTCTTTTGGAATTTTTCAGAAACTTAGTTCTCAAATCTTCATAGACAGGACAATTGAATAGAAAGTGTTCTTCATTTTCTATCTGGTCTTTACAAACAGGGCATTTCTTAACTTCGTTTGAACTATTATAACGATATGTATTATTATTCAGTGGTAAAGCATTAAATCGTACTTGAGTAACTGCAACACGAAAACAATATGTATCCATTTCACTGATGTACTGAGAGAGAGAGAGAGAGGAGAGAGAGAGAGAGAGAGGAGAGTGAGAGAGAGAGAGAGAGAGAAGAGAGAGGAGAGAGAGAGAGAGGAGAGAGAGAGAGAGAGAGAGAGAGAGAATTAACGAAAATATAACAAAACTCTTCAAGAAAGTAAGAACCTCAAAGAAAAAAGCCAAGCAAGATTTGTTGGAGCTGCAACACACACACACACACACACACACACACACACACACACACACACACACACACACACATACACACACACACACACACACACACACGCCAACCAAACAGCTAAATAGCCAAGCAGTAAACAACAATACAACTTAGGTTCGACGTGTAAAATGAAACAGAAATCTCTCAAGCGTATTATTCGATGTTATTGCAAAATTCAAGGACGGATTGGCACACAACAGATCAATTGCAATGTAAACAAGACCGTTCACTGTTTTCTTGTTAGCTGCAGTTAGCTTTCACTTTTCGGGCGGTTTTTGTTTTGTTTTGTTTTGGTTTTGTTTTTTTTTTCGTCAAGCTACTACTCCTTATATTTCTTCTTTCTTTTTTTTTTTTTACCTACATCAGATGGTTTCCACGATCAAAGCAGAAGAAGTGTGCTCCAAGTGGTTAGTATGTCATGCATACTTGAAAGGGGAGAGAGAGAGAGAGAGAGAGAGAGAGAGAGAGAGAGAGAGAGAGAGAGAGAGAGAGAGAGAGAGAGAGAGAGAGTCTGTCTGTCTGTCAATCTGTGTCTGTATAAAGACGCTAAACCCAAGAAGGTGGTCATCTGCTTGAAGGGGTGGATGATGGGCTATAGAGAAGGTAGGTGTGGCAAAACACAGGGGTGGACAGGACCAGAAGACCATAATAATGTAATACTAATTGGTCATTTGTATTGCGCTTTTCCTATGAAACTATCAAACTAGATTAATACCGTAATAATTGGCATTTGTATAAGGTAAAGGTATTTTTTAGATTAAAGAAAGAAATTGCAGTCCGTAGTGCATACACACACACACCTACGCACGCACACGTGCACACGCGCGCACACACACACACACACACACACACACACACACACACACACACACACACACACACACACACACACACACACACACACACACCAATACAGATTCATTTCATGGATTAGATGGAATTAATAGCCGGACTCCCGATCTGAAGCGTTTCTCACATAATTGCTGGCTTCGACCATTTGCAGACTTGTGTGTTTCCTGCAATAATGTTCCACACCAGTTCAATAACCGGGCTTTTTCAAGGGCGCACGCATGTGTGTGTGTGTGTGTGTGTGTGTGTGTGTGTGTGTGTGTGTGTGTGTGTGTGTGTGTGTGTGTGTGTGTGTGTGTGGGGAGAGAGGAGAGAGGAGAGAGAGAGAGAGATGAGAGAGAGAGAGAGAGAGAGAGAGAGGAGAGAGAGAGAGAGAGAGTTGTATGTGTGTGTGTGTGTGTCTGTCTGTCTGTCTGTCTGTCTGTCTTTTTCTTTTTATTCTTTTATTTCGATAATAATGGAATAAGCACTCAATACCTTTTTTTTTTTTTACATCCAGTCCCCGTGTGTATGCATTTTTGTCAATTTTGTTATCCGTTCCTACCGGCACACAATGGCCTACTCTTTCGAAAAGCGGGACAGGTTTTGACGCGTGAGCAAGATGTTCTGCGTGCGTTCGCACACGGGACTTCTTCGGTTTATTGTTTCATTTGGAGGACTTTTAGGGGAGTGGAGTCGGCACTCCAGGGGAAAAATCCTCTTGAACGAGATTCGAACCCGAGTCAGCGGATTACGAGCGCATGACTCTGACCACCAGGCTATCCCGTCCCCCTTGTCTGTGTCAGTTAATCTGTGAGTCTCTGTGTGTGTGTGTGTTGTGTGTGTGTGTGTTGTGTGTGTGTGTGTGTGTGTGTGTGTGTGTGTGGGGTGTGTGAGTCTGTCTGTCTGTCTGTCTGTCTGTCTGCCTCTGTGTGTGTGTGTGCGTGTGTGCGTGCGTGTGTGTGTGCGTGCGTACGTGCGCGCGCCCGCGTGTGTGTGTGTGTGTGTGTGTGTGTGTGTGTGTGTGTGTGGTGTGTGTGTGTGTGTGTGTGTGTGTGTGTGTGTGTGTATCTGTCTGTCTGTTTGTCTGTCTATCTGTCTGTCTGTCTGTGTCTCTGTGAGTGTGCAGTGTGTGCAGTGCGTGCGTGTGTGTGTGTGTGTGTGTGTGTGTGGTGTGTGTGTGTGTGTGTGTGTGTGTTTTGAAAGTGTGTGTGTGCGTGTGTGCGTGTGCGTACATGCGTGCAAGTGTGTGCGCGCGCTTGTGTGTGTTTCTGCATCTGTGTGAGCGAATGTAGTGTGTCTGTCTCTCTGACTCTCTGTGTGTCTGTTGCTCTGTGTGGTAGTGTATGAATGCGTTATGTGCCCGAAGCCAGAAAGCAGGAACCGATCATGCGCTATATCTATCGATCAGCGAGTAATGCAATCCTGTGCTGTAAACAGACTTTAACAAACTCTATCATTTATCAAGAACCCCGTGCACATTTCTGAAGCTGTAGTTGTTCGATAGGCATCAGAGCATAGTCCTTGTAGAATCAGTCCACAAGACCTGTAATCATAGCAGGCCTCTATCCATCAATCTATCTAACCGACCAACCAATAAACTAATATCTAATCTACCAACCAATAAACCAATCAACCAACCAAGCAACCCACCCACACACCAAACCAGTCAATCAATCAATGGGTCGATCAAACTGTCAAACTGTTTACACCAAGGGATGGTAGATAAGCAACGTTAGTGTGTGTGTATGTGTGTGTGTGTGTGTGTGTGTGTGTGTGTGTGTGTGTGTGTGTGTGTGTGTGTGTGTGTGTGTGCTTCTTTTTTTTCTTAAGCTAGCCCATGTCCCACAGGGGACAGGCACACTGCAGACAAGTACAGAAGTCTACATACACACACCGACAGACAGTCTCTTCTTGATATTGCTTGTTGTAAGCTAGTTGTTGAAATTCTACTAGGTCTATAACAGGTAAAAAAAAAGATGGAGGACTTGGTCGTAGCAAAACGAGGTCCTTCCCTTTCTCCACCCCCCCCCCCCCCTCTCTCTGTCTCTCTCTCTCTGTTTATTTATTTATTTATTTATTCTTTTAAATCAAGGATAATGGAATAAGCACTCAAGAGCTTTTTTACATCCAGTTCCCGTGTGTATGCAGTTTTAGTCAATCTTGTCATCTGTTCCCACCGGCACACAATGGCCTTAAGTTAGTCTGTCCAGAGCCTAAGGCTCATCAGGCGGTGCTTATCCCGTTTCTGTGGCGTTAAGCGACTGAGAGTGTTCTGCACTAGAACAGAACTGCACTAGTTCTGCCCTAGTGTTCTAGGGCAGTCCCCCCCTTGATTGGACGCCAGTCTATCGCAGGGTTAACCCCCAACACAAGGTTGGTACTCCTTTTACACCTGGGTGGGGTGAGAAAATAGCCGTAAAGTGCCTTTTCCAGGGCACAACGACATAGCCGAAAGCTGGTATCGAACCTGCAACCTTAAGATTACGGAGTCCAACGCCCTAACCACTAGACTACAGCAGCACACAATGGCCTACTCTTACAAAAAGCGGAACAGTATTTAACGTGTGCCCAAGATGTTCTGCGTGTGTTCTGCACACAGGGCCTCGGTTTATAGTCTCATCAAAGGACTTTTTGGGGAGAGTGGTGGTGTGTGTGTGTGTGGTGGTGGGGGGGGGGGGGGGGGGGGTGTCGCATGTGCCCAACTATTTCAGGCGCATTTAAAAAAAGAAACACACCCTGCAGATGAAGGAAAGCCTGCATGACTAAAATCACGGAAGACAGAAGTGCAGCTACTTTTTTGCCAGTTGTGTGTGGGTCTGAAAACTGATGGCTTCGTGGATTCTACAACAAGCCACTACACTGCTTTTTATGCCCTGACTGGTCCAGACTTGCAGAATTTCTCAAGTTTGGCCACACCGACAGCAATAAACAAACCATTGTGCCCCTCTCCCCCTCCCCTCCCTGTTCTTATGTATTTCCTTCTTATTGATATTTAGATGAAACTGTTCTAGGGCAGTCCGTATGAGTCACACCGAAGGGCATTGTCATTCAATGAGAACTCTGTTACTACAATTTCAGCCCTGAAGATACTCATCCATTAAAGTCAACCCTAAACTCTTGCCCCTTTCCTTTCCTACTGGTTTACTGCTTTATCCGTGGGACTTTCTGTAGCCAGTCAACAGTTCACGTAAGTCTGGCAAGTCACTAGCCTTTTCTAAAGGGGGTAGGTCTTGTGTGTGTGTGTGTGTGTGTGAGAGAGAGAGAGGAGAGAGAGAGAGAGAGAGAGAGAGAGAGAGAGAGAGAGAGAGAGAGAGAGAGAGAGAGAGAGAGAGAGAGAGAGGAGAGAGAATAGCTCAGTTTGTTTGCCTTAGTTACTTGCAAGGCGCTAAACCTTTCGAATCTCGACCGTCCTGAGAAACGCGCTCTAACGGGACGTCATTGTGCTTCAGGTGTGCGTACGCTAGCGTACAGGTAAGTTGTGACCCGTGGGTGACAAGTCGTTTACTACTAACATTCTGGAAAGAGAACGATAAATCATATCATTGCATAGTTTTGTTAGACATCTTTTGAATGAATTTTTAATACTTTGAAAGCAGTGCGTATTTACTTTGTCTGTATTTATCTGATCAAGTAGAGGACTCTTTATTTTCCGCGGCTGGTGATAACGCGACGAGGCTATTGTTTAGCCTGTGAAGAATATTCGTGCGCGCTCATTTGCATAGCCTAGCATGGCGAGGTGCGCGACTGGCAGTGTTGTGAGTGTCCTACCGCCGACTTCGCACACCTTGATAGTCTCAACAGTGATTGTGGAGTATTTCAGTTATTCTCATCCTCTGGATCTGGATTATCGACGAACATTTTAAGGAAAAGGTAAGATCTATGTCTAAAATACGTGTTGTTCCCGTTGTTAGCCGGCAACTGGTTGCCGTGTCATGTGTGTGTTCAACTTGTTGGAGACTCGCCATTCTCCGTGGGGCAAGCCCCCTTTCTCACAGGTAAAACCCCGCCGTCTGCTGATTTGCCTTCAAGCATTGTACTTTCAATCCATCTTGGATTTTGCATGGGAAGGCTGCAGTTCTCGTATATTTTTTGCATACAATGATTTTTTTAATGTCTGCATCAATGCATGTTAGATGTTGCAAGTTTGTAGATAAACAAAAAAATAATGTTGGCCCATTTGAAGATCAAGGGAAGCAAATCGTACTTGCTTAGCAGACGAGAAACTGGGGCGCACCCTACGTGCAACGAAGCAGAACTTTTTATGCTTATAATTGTAGTCTGTCTTACTGTTTGAATCGGGGGTACATTTCTATGGATACAGATATAAACAGTGTGGTTAATCATTTGTATCGTGTGCCTAGGACAGTTTGATGTGGAACAGGCACACACCCACCCACCCACCCACCACACCACCCACACACACACACAACACACACACACACACACACACACACACACACACACACACACACAACTCACTCCTCTCTCTCTCTCTCTCTCTCTCTCTCTCTCTCTCTCTCTCTCTCTCTCTCTCTCTCTCTCTCTCTCTCTCTCTATATATATATTATGTGTGTGTGTGTGTGTGTGTGTGTGTGTGTCGCCTATGTCAGTTTGTGTGTGTGTATGTATATAATATATAAATATATATATATATATATATATATATATTATATATATATATATATATATATATATATATATATATAGCACTAGTCTTCTACTGAGTACTACTGTACTACATCCTGAAGTGGAGGGTGGGGGATGTATCATTAATTTCATTGTTTTTCTTTAGTTTTCTGCCTGTGTCTTTCAAAATGTTTATTATGTTTTTAAAACCAGCATGATTTAGTTGCATGACAATTGGCTTGATGGAAGTGGTGAAGAAAAAGAGAGTTAAACATAAGTACTACGATATTAATAAATTTAATTAGTTAACTTTAGGAACACTCCAAACAGTCTGAAAAGTAAGTTGTGCATATTAATTTTTAATATAGTAATGTCACATTATGGGCACATGACTTAGAATGCCCTTTTCTTTCTAAAGAATACAGACAAAAGTTCTCAAGTCCAACTCCAAGACATCAGAATTTCAAATTAAATTCCAAAATAGTTTTGGATGATGTTCTGATGTTGTATCTTTGATTAAAAGCTCTTGAAAATTTATCATATCCACAGCTCTAGGCATTTTGAATTTTGATCAGGCTAGATGCTGAAGGTTTTTGAACAAAGAAATAGAAGTTAGAACTACATTATTTGAAATGTACTTGTAGTTGTACACTGTCAACAGTGAATACACATTAATTAGTATTTTAGTGGGGTGGAAGTGATGGGGGGGGGGGGGGGGGGGGGGGGCTCAGCTTTTGTTTCATCATTTTGTCAACAGTTAATTAGTTGAAGGTCAAGTTCCACTGAACCAATGTGAAACTTGAAACCATGTTGAGTTTCATACTTTAGTTTCAACAGTCAAAAATAATTACCATTAATTGAACTGTGCGTTCAAGGTAAGTAAAACAGTGAGTGAATTCACAAAACACACAGCAGCTGGACTAGTACTAGTAGTAGTCTGTTGAGCTCTCACTCCACACTTTTGTACTTGTAAACAGTAAAATTGATATTAATTAATTATACAGGTCACAGACATACTTCTACTGTGTACTAGACTGTTGCGAGATGCTTTCACTTAATTAAATGTTTTGTTAAACTGCTCTTGCAATTTCCAGTAACTCCATTTTTATTGCAACAGCCATGTGATGGCTTGACTGACTGCACTGTTAAAAAACAAGAATATATATATATTTATATATATTATTCTGTGTTTTTTTAAATTACTAGTTTTAGCAGTGTTTTCAGCTTTGTTTCTTTGACCTCTGAGGTTCACCAATGGTGAGATTTTTGCGTATGCAACCATTATTATCAATATTAACCACCATTAAGGTAGCCACATTCCAGCTTTGGGAATATTTAAATTTAGTGTTCAAATTTCATGAAGTGTTTGCCTAGTTTAGAACTTTTAAACCTGGTTTTATTTATAACATTTAAAATAAAGTTTTCTTCATAAAATGTTGGCTTTGACAATGTTAGGATAGAATTTCTGGGGCAACCACAAACCAGTTTGACAGTTTCTAGAGCAGGTTTCATCATTAACTTCATCTTAGGAGTAGGTTTGGTAGGTTTCTCTTTTTTTTGGGGGGGGAGGGGGGGGGGGGGCGATAGTTAACTCTACATGACTGTAAACTATATCAAATTTGGAAGTTGAAAGTGAAGTGCAAATGTGGTGTGTGATTTGATCTTGCTTTATTTGCTGAACATTTCGTTGCCTTAAGTTATACTGTGGTGTGAATTTGGATTTGTCAGTCTACAAACTTTGTAACCTGGCCACTCTCACTTTTCTTGCTGTTTTCTTTTTTCCTTTCTTCTTTTTCTTTCTTTTGTGTGTGTGTTTGTGCCATAAGCTCAAAAGTATGATTCATTAAATGCACGTGCATGCATTCAGATTGATATACATATATGTAAATCTATACTATAGCTCTATTTCTCAAAGATTGCATAATGTGTGTGTGTGTGTGTGTGTGTGTGTGTGTGTGTGTGTGTGTGTGTGTGTGTGTGTGTGTGTTTGTGTGTGTGTGCACAGACAAAATGCAGCCTGTACATACCACACACACACACACACACACACATACACACACACACACACACACACACACACACACACACACACACACACACACACACACACACACACACACACACACACACAAGTTAATGATTCAAGGTTTACTATGTAATATTCATTGTATCAGTGGACCATGAATAACATACAGTCATGTGTTGTAATATATCCCATGTAAATATGTAATACTAACCACGTTTTGAATAGTGTTCATGTTTAGTGATAATTATAATTTCAAGGGTCAGTGTATTACTGTATGAATTATAACAAAAAGAATAATGTATATAATTATAATTTAAATCTTGAAGTGAATCACTGAATGTCATGAATTTCACCATCCACATTATGATAGTACTTTGTTTTTTTATAATCTTCTACTGTACTCAGTCTGTATTTAATACATGTATCTTTAAAAAAAATCATATGCCCATTTAAAAATAAAAAACCAAATGAGTCACATGCCTTTGTTTTTGTTTTTTTTTAAGATATGTTAAAGAAAAAACTGTATTATAATTTTGGCATAATTAAAAAGCATTGTAATGAAGCTGTCTTTAAAAGCCATTTGGTAATTTTGCTCTTAGTTTTTTTTTTAATTCTTGATTTTTAACTTTTCTGAGAAAGGTTGCTGATGTGTACACATGGTTCTCAAAGCTTCTGTTTGTTGCTCTCTATACTTTTGCTTTTTGTGGGCATAGAATATCATATGATGGGTACCTGCATGATTGTGTGTGTGTGTGTGTGTGTGTGTGTGTGTGTGTGTGTGTGTGTGTGTGTGTGTGTGTGTGTGTGTCTCCCATGGGCTTGTGTAGGTCCATGCCATTCAGAAGTTGCATAGTAATTTGCAGATTGTGTGAGTAAGCACTTCCGACCATTCATGCACATGTATTTGTTTCTGAGATGGATTAATGTATAGCTATACATGCACCAAACAAAAAAACTCATTATAGAGTGACGTCAGTAAGCAAGGGGAAGTACAAGGATTACTTTATCATACTGAGACTAGACTCTGGGGATTGGCTCAGGTCCAACAAAGGAGGGCATATGCCCTTAGCCATTTATTCAAAACATTCAAGCATGCAGTTTCAGTTGTGTATGTCAAAGAAAGTACTTTTGCTTGACTTAACTGCCCCTGGTGCTATTACTCTTTGGAAAAAAGGAAAAGAGAAGAAAGTATGACGAAGTGGAAAAAGTCTTTGTGTGTTTACC
The DNA here is from genome assembly GCA_030674155.1 of Stramonita haemastoma. Lineage (NCBI taxonomy): Eukaryota > Metazoa > Mollusca > Gastropoda > Neogastropoda > Muricidae > Stramonita > Stramonita haemastoma. The sequence continues at coordinate 27,665,502 of CM060316.1, read as the reverse complement.
ATTGGAGCAGGTATCACCACTAACAGACCAAGTTGTCTGGAACTAGTGAAAGTCACAGCAGGAGAGAGAGAGAGAAGTCTGAGGACTCATTATTGTTAGAATCTTCAACAATGTACATGTTATTGTAGATCTTGTTAAAATAGACCTCCTTACTAAGTTTATGTTGATGCACAACATTTACTCTCTTTCTCTCTCTCTCTCTCTCTCTCTCTCTCTCTCTCTCTCTCTCTCTCTCTCTCTCTCTCTCTCTCTCTCTCTCTCTCTCTCTCTCTCTCTTTCTTTCTTTCTTTCTGTATTGAAAGGCTGGAAGAAAAAAAAAAGTATGTAAATGCTTACTCTGTTACCCTTGAAAAATAAAGGTTATTCATTCATTCATTCATTCATTCATTCAATCATTCAATCATTCTCTCTCTCTCTCTCTCTCTCTCTCTCTCTCTCTCTCTCTCTCTCTCTCTCTCTCTCTCTCTCTCTCTCTCTCTCTCTCTCTCTCTCTCCTGCCCCTCTCCCCCCCTGGCCTGGTGTATGTGTGTGTGTGTGTGTGTGTGTGTGTGTGTGTGTGTGTGTGTGTGTGTGTGTGTGTGTGTGTGTGTGTGTGTGTGTGAAAGTCAAAATTTTATGTCCAGATAGTCCATTGAATAAGTAATAAATTTGCTTTTTTTCATCAAGCCATCTATCTAACAAAAAAACAACAACACACAAACAAAACAAAACCGAAAAAAAAACCCAAAAAACTCTTAAAAAGAAAATCAAACAAACAAAAATGAAGCAGCAAGCAAACAAGCAAAATACAACCAAGAAAACCCCACCAAAATATATATTTAGCTACAACATTGTTTCAACTTGTAAACAAAATAAACTCAAGGAACTTAAAAAAATATGATAATAATAATAATAATAATAATTAATAATAATAATAATAATAATAACAACAACAACAACAATAATGTGTGTGTGTGTGTGTGTGTGTGTGTGTGTGTGTGTGTGTGTGTGTTTTAACCCATGGGTATTAAAATTAGAAGTTCGGAGTAGACCTGTTAGTGTTGCTTTATTTCACACCGGCTGACAGAACATGATTGTCAAAACTAGCTGGAGACAACAAGGCCAGGAATTGAGGTCCCCCACGCTATCACAGCGAAGCGTGGAAAAGGGGACACAGACCTGTGGGAGAGAGAGCTCTAGGTGTGTAAAAGGTAGGCCTAGAGATCTAGCTTGACAGTCAGTCGCTGGCTGGCCTCCAACCACCCACCCACTGTTAGGCCTACTACCTATACTATATCTGGCTGCTTGCCAAAAGAAAATGGGGGGAGGGGGGGGGGGGTAGGCCCGAGGCCAATGGTATAGGACGTCACCACCTACTGAAAGGGGATGGGAGGAATACAGGTGGGGGGAGAAGGTGGTAGGAGGACGGGAGGGAGGGGGAGGGGGGGGGGTGTTGACATTGGGGTAGTGGTGAGATAGGGAGTTGGTAAACTGTGGAGGATACTCTGGATAGGCCTAGTGGTTGCACGATTTGATATCGCTGTCAGAGACTGGGGGAGGGCTTCCTGGCTCATGTTCTCACCGTCTCTGTCTCGCTCTGTTTCATCTTCTGCCTGTCTCTGTCTCTGTCTCAGTGTCTGTCTAGAGCTATGTCTCTGCTTCACTCTGCTTCTGTCCATCCGCCTGTCTGTCTGTCCGTCCGTCCGTCCGTCCATCCATCTGTCTGTCTCTCTCTCTGGTGACAGTGGGCGTCGGCTGGCATCGGGCCAAAGCATTGAGTGGACATAATGTTCAGGCCATGTCGGCACTTCTGACTACTGGACTTGTCGAGCAAGTCGCGTTTTATGTCTGGACGGAGTAGTGCAATATTAATGTGTGCATGTTGAGGTCGCATGGACATTTTCTCGCACAGATTCTCGGTCAAGTACTCGCAGTCAGTTGTACGGAGCCACGCGCAGGCTTACAGTTACATGTTGCTCATGTGTTACACAGACACTGTACCCTATACAAACCATAGACACCCTATACTAAGCTCAGTATACAAACACACAGATATACATATGTATACATCATGTGCATTTAAATGTATTTAAATGTGGGTGTGGGTATTGTTCTCACACTGACAGGGCTTATGTGCTTACACTCTGATGCACATGACTGTGGTACGGTATGCATACAAACGGACACACAGGTGTGTATGTAGTTCAGTTTTTGTGAAGGGACATAAAATTGAAGACCACCACATGTGTGTTAGCGTTGGCCGGCATGGCACTGGCGCCACTGACATTGGCCATACCAATGATACCATTGAGCGCTGACAACGGAACATACCACACACGGACACAGACAGACACTTCACACACACACACACACACACACACACACACACACACACACACACACACACTCACACACACACACACACACACACACACACACACACACACACACACACCCCACACACACACACAACATACATACACACACTGTGCGTGCGTGCATGCGTTCACGCACTTTTGCATGCACGCACGCACGCGCACATACACAGTAGAGGGAGAATTTTATATCAACACAAACAGCTACGTATTCCAATCGGCGCGTGTGTTCGTGCACTGTGCCCAGGTGTAGCCATTATAGATTTCCGTGTCAGTTATTACTAATGTCAAGTGTTAACAGGCATTACAGCCAAGTATAACTGAACTGACAAGTACCAAAATGCAGTTGAACGATCTCATTCATCTATCGGGGTTTATGGCAGCGTAAAATTTCTCTTCGTTATCTCTGCTGTTTTACACGCCCTATGAGCTGAACTTTGCACAAGCGTTCTCTATCTACGTGATTCCAGCGATAAGATGTACCCTTATCTGTCTCACTCTCAGCCATCATTGTATGACTCATAACCAGATTATATACTATGAGTTTGCTAGTGAGTTTATCTTAGTAATTATTCATAATATTAACTCATGGGCTTATATAACAATCTACGTTGTAAACGGGATTTTGACTTTCAGCAAGCAACACACGGTTGACAAAGGACGTTAGGCCTACTGTGACTCTCTTTGCTATGTTTTCCTTCTTCCTCTCCTCCCCTTCCCCATCTCAGTCTTACTCCACCCTGTGGTCCCACCCATCCTACGGTTTCTTTGATCCTAGTCTCTGGAAATGTGCAATTCAAGATAAGATCTTTTATCAATTCATTTGGTATGTGTCCTGTTTTTCTGGGTACTTCTTGGACAACTCTTCCCCGTCTGTGTGTGTGAGTGCGTTTATGCTTTTGCCTTTTCAGAGAGAGAGAGAGAGAGAGGGGGGGGGGAGGTACTGGCTTTTATTTTTGCTTTTTCTTTCTCCCTTGAATCCATCTTTCGTTCCATACATGCGTGTTTGCATCCTTCACGATGAACATGCGGGCGGCCGGGGAAGAGCTCAACTGGTTGTGATTTATGTCTATCATGTGAGCGTCACAGTGACGGTTTTTAATGGCCGTCGTAGAGATTTTTGCGGCTTGGATGTCACTATCATTTTATTCTCTTTGCTTGTTTTTCCGTTTTATCTATTTATTAAAAGACGTTTTTCTCTCACAACCAGCAATGACTCTGCAAAATTTTCATTATTCCGATCGTTCTTGGAATGTCATTGAAATGGATTCGTCAGGCCATGAGGAATCAGTTTTCAGTCAGAATCGATTTTTTTTTTAGTTTATAGATCTAAGACTATAGTTCTTCCAATCTGGCCAGTGAGGGTAGTACTTACTGTGTAAGCTTATGTGTGGTCACGTCTGTCAAATTCAAGTGGTCCACTTGTCATCTTTGCTTTGTGTTTTTTTTCCTTTGTTGTCATTGTCAGTGTCTCTGCCTACTTGTGTATATAATGTGGCGAGTGTGTGTGTGTGTGTGTGTGTGTGTGTGTGTGTGTGTGTGTGTGTGTGTGTGTGTGTGAGAGAGAGAGAGAGAGAGAGAGAGAGAGAGAGAGAGAGAGAGAGAGAGAGAGAGAGAGAGAGAGAGAGAGAGAGTCACGTAACATCAGCTGCACACAAATAATGGAACTAGCTCATTCCAGTATCCTGGAACATTCAGATACTTTCAGCATATACAATACATCACATGTATCATGATACCTCGGCAATTATTGATTGGGTGTTCAGGGAGAAAATGGGACAGCATCAGTGCCAACCTTGCACCAGCTTGTTCCTATTAATACACAGTCTGGGTTTACCAACAACAGACTGGTTCTGCGATGCAGGTGAGATTGGTACCTGCGCATGACGCTTGCCGCAAACTTCCGAACGTCAGCGCGTGGCGGCGTGTTTTCCTCTTGTTGTTTCCGTTGCTATGGTTACGGAGACACGGAGGGGGGGGGGGGGGAGGCCTTGTGTGGTTTTAGTATTTCCGGTGATGTCACGCAGACCTGGTGCAAGACATAATATATTCATTGTTATTTTGTTAGTGACATCTTTGGGATGAACTGTTCACATTAGGCCTATAGTTATAACTTGTATCAATTGTCCAGTGACTTACAATGTATGCAAGTATGTTCTCTTACATGGCGTTTCCTGCTTGTTGTCTTAGTGGTACTGGTAGGGCATACTGCTCACTAGTAAGTAGTATTGTACTTTTCTAGAGCTAATAACTGAACAAATCTTTCTGTATGATATTATGGCATGGTTCAATTTTTGTTGAGTTCTTACTGGCGGTAACAGGTTAATAAGTAGATGTTAAGAATCGGAGAGTTGTTTTCTTTAGCTTCCACCCCCCCCCTCTCCCCCCTCTCCATTCTCTTTCTTGAAACCTCTCTCACTCTTCTCTCTCCTCTCTCTCTTCTCTCTCTCTCTCTCTCTCTCTCTCTCTCTCTCTCTCTCTCTCTCTCTCTCTCTCTCTCTCTCTCTCTCTCTCTCTCTCTCTCTCTCTCTCTCTCTCATTTACTTCGAAAACTGTCTTCTATTTTCTGTCATATACTGTTGTGCACATTGTTCCGGTGACTCGTTCTGGTGCGCTGTAGTGAAGAAGTACTCCTACCAACGGTACCAGTGTAAGCTGTTACTGGGACTGATGGTAATGCCTAATTGTAATTCTGTATGATTAGAAATTCTGTTATAACAATCGAAGCACTGAGTTTTCTTAGGCTAGCTGAATAGTGAAGTGCATACATAGAACGTGCCCTCATAAATGCACGTTGCTTGCTGTATCATTGTATGTTCATAACAGGTAGATAGGTGTCCCATAACCTTTGTGGTCGTAGGGGAGCGAGGCGTCGGAGGCTTCAGCTTCTCTAGGGGCCAGCGTGTTGAAGGCGGCGCCCATTCCTCTCCCTCACTGCTTTAGACCTACCCCCCCCCCCCCTGACCCTAAAGAGGGTAGGTACCCATTTGCAGCCAAGGTGCGCAAACGGTCACTCATCCCATTGGTAACCACCCTCGACGCTGCTTAACATTGGCTGGGGGAAAGCGAGTGCTCTGACCACTGAGCTATCCCATCCTCTGTGTTCATAACAACGTGACTTATTTCAGCTTATTATGTTGCAGATGGTGATCTGAGACGTGAGGAAGAAGACGTTGGATACTTGGCCAGTACAAACGGAGTGGTTTACTGAAGCATTCTGGAACTGTGTCGCCGTGGTAGGAGTAGCTGTCTTCGTACGCCAGTAAATGAAACGTCTTTCAGTGTTCTATGAAGTGCTGTTTTTGTGCCGTGCCCATGGAGTATCAGATTGATGGTAGACCCTTAACTGCAATGACAGTCTGTAACATTTTACCTGTGACAGTAAATCAGCGGTGAAGGACAATTAATTTCATTTCATCAGTTGGGAATTACGATTAGGGAAGCAACTGTGACAGTATTCTGATAGAAGTAATGGAGGTTGGTTCTTTCATCGTGCAGGGTTAAGTATACATAACTTTTTAGAATAGTTTGTGAATCTTTTGTTTGGTAGTTTCTTGGAAGACAGCCTTGGTACCTCAAGATTGTGTCTTCGTGTGGAAAATCTTGAAAGTTGAAGAGGATCGTTCTCGCCCTTGAGGAGTAGCCATGCAGACGACAGGGAAGTGAGTGAAGGAGAGAGCTGGTGAGCAAGATGGCTGACTCAGGAGATGATCTGGACTACATGCTGCCGGCCAACTGCCCCAGCCCGTACTTCGACACCTGGGATCGCCACAACAGCATCGCCTTCTCCGCCACCAAGGGCCTCCGCAATGCCCCTGGAGAGAACAACTGTTTCGTCAACTGTGCCGTGCAGGTAAGGTGCTGCATGCCCCGTAGGGAAAATAGTGTTCTTTGTTCAGTTCTGGTACTGGAAATAAAAATCGTAGCTGTTAAGTAATTGACAAACACTTTGTAAAGTACTTGACAACTGCAACACTTTTGAAAAGTTGCAATCAGAAAGGAGAGGACATGCTTGTTTTATTTTCTTTTGTTTCTTTTCTTCTTCTTGGAGATTAGAGTTTTTTTCTTCTCTTAATATGTTTAATATGTCTCTCTTTATCACTGTCAGTGTCTGATTCTCTCTGTCTCAGTTGTTCTCTTCCCTTGTCTCCTTTGTTTCTGTTCTCCTCTTTGTGGATCTGGATCTCCTTCATTTCCTCGTTTTCCTTTACTGGTGTGTGTTGTTGTTGGATTTTGTCAGTTATGTCAGTTTTTGGCACTTTCTGTATTTGTTATCTCTGTAGGTCTTACTGCCTCTCTCTCTCTCTCTCTCTCTCTCTCTCTCTCTCTCTCTCTCTCTCTCTCTCTCTCTCTCTCTCTCTCTCTCTCTCTCTCTCTCTCTCTCTCTCTCTCTCTCTCTCTCTCACTCATTCACTCACCCATTCTCTCTCTCTCTCTCTCTCTCTCTCTCTCTCTCTCTCTCTCTCTCTCTCTCTCTTCTCTCTCTCCTCTCTCTCTCTCTCTCTCTCTCTTTTAGTCTCTCTCTATGTCTGACTCTCACTCATTCACTCACCCATTCTCTCTCTCTCTCTCTCTCTCTCTCTCTCTCTCTCTCTCTCTCTCTCTCTCTCTCTCTCTCTCCTCTCTCTCTCTCTCTCTCTCTCTCTCTCTCTCACTCACTCACTCACTCACTCACTCTACACACACTAACACTAACACTAACACACTAACACACACACATTACACTGTTTCCATCTTTGACTTCCTTTGGCTTGGAGATGGTTTCATTTTGTTTCCCTCCTTTGTCATTCACGTTTGGTCTGTCAGTCTGTTTAGTCATTTGGTTTGTCAGCCTGTCACTCGCAATCTGTATACATGTCGATTTAGTCAGTTTGTTTATCATGTCTAACCTAGCTATCTGTTTTATTCTGTCTTGTCAAATAGACACGCGAAGAGTTTCCATTTGTGGTTGCTGTGCGTTTTTTTCTCTTTCTTTTACTTGTGTTTGCCAAATTGTCAGATCAGGATAATCTATAATTTACAATCATTGATGATAGATGACAAGATGTACATTGAGTTGTTGATAGTATTGTTTACAAAAACTTGTGCCAAAAACCCCATATCTTTTAGAGTTATCTCTGTTATCATACAAGGACTTTTTTCTCTGTAGAAGGCTATCTCAGTATCTAGTTACTGGAAATCTGAAACGTCATCACAGAACGTTTGTGTTTGGTATATATTCAGTTTGTGGGTCTGTGTTATTTGTGTTCTGTGGTATGACTATCTTGTCACATACAATATTCCCATTATTCGTTCTATATTTTGACCTTTACAGAGTTGTTATTATTTTATTCCTCGTCCTACAAGAGTTCTATTTTTTAAAAATAGGAAACGAAGAATGTGTAAGACTGTCAAGCGGCTTGTTAGTTGTGTTTATGTGGCATAAATCATGCAGTAATTCAGGGGTTTTACCTGGTGATAAATTCTTCATTTTGCATCTGCTATCTTTTGCCCTTTATACAACACACTTAAATGCGCGATCGCTGGCATACTTTCTCTGTCTCTATCCTCTCTCTCTCACACACACACAGTCACACTCACACACACACACACACACACACACACACACACACACACACACACACACACACACACACACACACACACACACATCCACGAGTGCATATTTTCAGAGAACTCAGATTATAAACTGAGAGTCTGTAAATGAAGTTAAATTCCTCTTGTGCTCTGCATGATTGTTCATTTTCTGTTCTTCTTGGTTCGTTTTTCTTTCTTACCATCCATCACATCAGTCTCCCATCTCGGCGTTCTCTTGTCAGACGAAACAGAAGGACAATAATGGGAAAGGGCAGGCAGATACTGGGTGGTAGCTGTCGTTGCAAACTATCCTTTGAACTTTGAACCAGGCAAAAACAGACCCATATAAAACATTCTGTATCAGGCCACATCTGACCTAGCGGGTAACCCAGCCCTGCAGGTATCTGAGGAGGAGTCGTTTTCCCCAGTTCATTCCTGACAGCCTGCAGCTGGGACCACTTGTCAGGCCTCCATTGTCTGAGGATGGCGTAGTTAGGTCAAAGTGGAGAGGACACCTGACACCTCCTCTCTCTAATCAGACTTCTCCCTCTGTCTGTGATGGCCCCTAAGACCCGAGGGTCTCCAGAAAGGGCACTCTCTTATTGTCTGCCTGCCCCTGCCAACACCATGATGGATGTTCGTTTGTGTGATAGCAGGCAAGAAGCAGAGCTTTCAGCCTTCTTTCCCAGCAGCAGACGATTAAAATAAAAGCGAGATGAGCACATCAGGGCCTGTGGGTTAAGGTCTTCCCAGTATTTGGTGAGTAGGCGATCAATTGTTGACCACCCAACACTTCTGTGGGGATGTTTGTAAACACTGTGCTGTGTCTTCTGACAAAGAAACTCGAGAGGATCACCCAAGGGTAGGAAAGGGGAAGACAGTTAAAGTAGTACCCCCCCCCCCCCCCCCTTTCTGTCCCTACTCTTTATAATCTGGGAACATGTATAAACCCAGGAACAGTTAAGGAAGGGGCCGGCTTTGTTGGGTAACTGTGTATTGACTCTGTAGGTGTGGACTGTTTGTGCAGTTGTGAGATCAGGGGACAGGTTTGGACAAAACCAAGGGCTCTGCGTATGGGTGTAGACAATTTCATGTTAGGTCTTAGGGAAATTAAAATCTCTGTGGAGAAGTTGACTGCATGATTTATTTGCCAATTGTGTTGGTATATATATATTATAACAATCTTAGGGTTTGTTTGTACCATATGTTTTCTTATAAATCAATCTGTTTTCACTTGTGGTAATTTAGTTTACTCTTTTTTTTTAAACTAAGCACCAACAAAAAGAAAATATCCTAGATTTATCGTGTACAACGTTGAATTATTTGGTTCTTGACGCAGTATTTATATAGCTTATAGGGGGTGAGAGGAAGCCAGCTGAGCCGTATTATATCATAGTTATCTCTATCAAGTAATTCAAATGTCCATACTTGTGATAAAGCACCATTCATGGTGACCATTTTTACTTTACAGTCGGAAAGAAGACACGGGACAGTTACAGATATTCTGATATTTTCAGGGACTATTGAAGCATGGGGGTGAGGGGTAGGAGTGGGAGAAGGGAGAGATTAGGAAAGTTTTACCAAATCGAATTTCCAGCTTTGACTTTGTAAAGCTGTTAGTGTTGCTGTGATCGGGTGTAAAAGAAAACGAACAAACGTATTATGTAAAAATCGTTGGGATTGGGTCACAACTTATTCATGCAGTTGAATGAACGTTGATGACGCTTTTCTGACAACTTTTCCGCTTGGCTGGTGCCAGAGTACCTTGCCCAAGAGAGCCACACGTCAGCTGTTGGCTGTCCGGGCTGGAACCCAAATAAAACCGCTTAACTGTGCTTATCCGTAAAGAGCTGTAACACCCCCGGCACAGAGAGAGAGAGAGAGGAGAGAGAGAGAGAGAGAGAGAGAGAGAGAGAGAGGAGAGAGAGGGAGGGAGAGAGAGAGAGGGGGGGGGGGGGGGAGAGGGGGGGGGGGGAGGAAGGGAGAGAGAGAGAAAGGGGGAGGGGGGGCACTGGAATAGATCCAGGTGTGTGGGTGTTTTGCGACACGGCTGAGGAACTGACCAGAATAGCTTGTCACAACACAGTAGACTAGTAGTAGACGTATCGCCAAGTGAACGATGAACTTACCTGCTTCACCCCTCTTTTTCTATATGATTGACTGACCCTTACGCCAGGAGGTGAAGTAAGCCGCATAAAGCGAACGAGTCAGTGGGTGTGTAAGACTTAAACCTGGAAATCCCCATCCCGCCGCCCCCCCCCCCCCCCCCCCAACTGCTGACACACAACAGTTTGCTTCCTGTTATAAGGTGAATCAGAATATCAACAGTTAAACTTAATGTGTTGTGTGCGTTGTGCGTCTGTCAAACCAAAACCTCATTCTTTTAGTCTTATTCATTTATAATTTGATTGTTGCTGTTAGTTAAAGCAGTACAAGTTTTCAAGGCATTCTGTTGGTTGTTCTGATCTTGAAAATTTTGTTTTTATCTAGGCCTTCGTTGAAAATAACATTCGATAAAAAGATATGTTGTGGCACAAAGCCTTGAAAGACCCAAATATTATTTCAGTAGACTTTAAGTCTTCAAAATTCAGAACAATTTGCCCTGTTTTGTCCGTTTCGCCATTTGTCTTTCTTAGTTTTTCTTTCTTTTTATTGTAATGTGTAATAACAAAAAGCATACTCCTAATTTTTTTTTGATGTGAAAAGAATGATATAATATATAAAGCAATACCATCATGGATTGTTGGTATAGTGGCACTAGTATCACATCCCCTCTAGGGACCTAAACTTTTGAGGTGAGGCCCCAAAAAGACACGGTTTTATTTACAGAGACATCTCACACAGTACAGATCCAGGTGGTAGCCTACCCAATCCTCCCTGCATGGGCAGCTCTGCTATTGTTGTTTCTCGGCCGCCACTGGTGTCAGTGCTCAGCAGGTGTCATTGTTAGTTTTTGCCTCCCCGCACCGCTACCGTGGACCTCTTGACAAGTGTCTCTGACCCTGTGGGCAGGTACTGATGGGGTTTGGAGATAGCTTTTCAGCAAAGGGGAGGAGAGAGAGAGAGAGAGAGAGAGAGAGAGAGAGAGAGAGAGAGAGAGAGAGAGGAGAGAGAGAGGGGAGGGATGTTCTTTGACGAAGAGATTGGGGGTGGTGTTGTTAGCTTGCACTGGACAGATGGCGTGTGGACGAGGCATAGGCCCATGTCCGAGGGTCAGCTCTATTCTAGCGTCTGTTCTTTTTAAAAAAAAATTCTCAGGCTGCGAAAAGAAAAAAGAATAGGATGGGTTGAACAATGATGCTTCTGCTTGCCATGGTGATTTGTAGGATGAAGACGAAATAATATGCGATGTGGTGAAAATCAGTGAATGAGAGAGAGAAGGGGGGAGGGGGTTGAGTGAGAGAGGGAAGAGACAAAAAGATGGGGGGGGGGGGGGGGGCAGGAGGCATTTTCATTAGCCTGTGTGTGTGCATGCGCACGTGTGCGTGCGTTTGTCTCTTGTGTGCGTCCGTGCGTGTGCACATGCGCGCATGCAAGAAAATTTGTGCGCAGGCGCTAGCGTATGATAGTACTTGTGTACAGGTCTATATATGGGCAAAAGTTGGGGACGTTCAGCTTGTAATGTGATGGACAGCTGCACGTTCTGCAGTAGCATGCCATCATTTCAAAAACAATGATTTTATCTTCTAAGTGAAGGTAAAACACGACGAGAGTAATTACTGAATTGTCTATGTGCTTTGTAAGAAGTAAAGAACCCTCTTCTATTCTTTAAGAGCCAAAGAAGGAGCTAGATGGTTGAAGAGTTTGGTGTACTGAGGCACTGCATCTGCTTCAACAGTGAGTAAAGGAAAGTGCTACTCTCTGTGAGGTCGACTGTAGGAGTTACCAACACGTAAACATGTCAAGGACTCCTGTCAATTTTCGGTTGACCAGACTCACTTTTCTCCATCACTTACCATTTTCCCCTCGGTTGCTTCCCTCCCCTCCCGCTTCCTTCCCTCTGTAACCATCAGGAAGGGAACCAATCAGAAGTGTTCCTTGCGCGTGACACTTGACCAGCTGCAGGTAAAGGCCACAGGCAGCCACGAGACACGATGGGTAGTTACCGGCGGCTATTTCTTTCCTAGCAACTCGCTCGTGGAGGATTAATTGTAACTCGTCCTTTCTTCTATTTCAGAGTATTGGCCGGAAGAATGGGAATAAGGAAGGAGGGGGAGAAAGGAGAAGGAGAAGATGGTGGAGGACATTGGAGATGGAAGTCATGTGTGGGTCTTTCTCAGACTGTTGCTTGAGAAAGAAAAACTAATGAGGGGAGATGCTCTTTATGAGTCATAGCGATTAGGTAGGAGGGGTATGGGAAAATGTGTTTGCAAAGTTTTGTATAGTGAGAGTAATCTGTGCAACTACAGACAACCTTTGACCTGCATGGTTTTATTATAATTTGCACTAAAGCTATTAGATCTTAAGCTTTGTAGTTGAAAACATATTTTTAAAGCAGAAATGTTGTTTATTGAACTGTCATTTTATATAACTTGAATACTGTTTTAAGGAAAAATATGGACATGATTCTGGTGAACTCATCCCCCCCAAAAAAAACCCAAACAAACAAAAGACAAATACAACAAAAAACCCACCAACTCCACCACCAACAACAAAGAAAGCAACAACAAACAACCCCCCCCCCCTCCAAATTTATAAACAAAAATTGAGGGATCGACTTAAGTCTTGAGTTAGATGGGCAACGTGTTTGTAGAGAAAGTGTAAACAGGAGAGAGAGAGAGAGAGAGAGAGAGAGAGAGAGAGAGAGAGAGAGAGAGAGAGGAGAGAGAGAGAGAGAGAGAGAGAGAGAGAGGAATAAAGCCGATTTTGCCACACAGAGAGAGTCAGAGAGGCCCAGATGGCAGACGGGGCGTGCTCGGATTTCCGCATGGACCATTTCTCTTCATTGTCCTGCAGCAAAGCTACTCCTCCTTCCCCTCTTATCTTCCAGACGGTGTACCCAGGTAAAAACAGCGACGTGATGGGGGCGGTCGGATGTCTGTCTGCTTCACGCTGGGCGCACCCGCTTTGTTGGCTCACCTGTGGGTGCGCGCGCATGCGCGTGTGCGTGCAAGCAAGACCTTGGCTGCACTGGTCACAGTGTTGTAGCCAGCGGTCAGTGGCTTTTTGTAAGCAAGGGTCACGGCCTGGTCACAATATTGAATGATTCATTGATAGGGATGGAGGTGAGGTGGGTAGGGATGACTGGAGAAGGGGGTGGTTGTCACGTCTGTAGTCAAGGGTTTTGTGCTTTCACCAGCAAGGCGCTTCGTGTGGCTTTACTTTGAGGTCTTGCTACTTTTTAAAAAAAAGCTGCTGTACTTTAATTTTGCCCCCCCCCCCCCCCCCCCCGCCCCTGTTCTTTTGAAGATAGAGGTGGGATGGTAGAAATGTGGGGTAGATCTAGAAGATGATTGTGGAATAGAGGATGAACAAGGGTAGAAGAACAGGTGGTAGCTAAAAGGAATAGCGTAATTGTCAGTGTGTGTGTGTGTGTGTGTGTGTGTGTGTGTGTGTGTGTCTGTCTGTCTGTCTGTCGTCTGTTGTCTGTCTGTCTGTCTGTCTGTCTTCTGTCTCCCTGTCTCTCTGTCTGTCCCTGTTGTTGTTTTGGGTTGTTTGTTGAACGCTGTTGGCATCTCCAATCTCTGTCTTTTTCTTTCTTCATTCTGTCCCCAACAATCCATAGATTACAGTGTGTGTGTGTGTGTGTGTGTGTGTGTGTGTGTGTGTGTGTGTGTGTGTGTGTGTGTGTGTGTGTGTGTGGAGAGAGAGAGAGAGAGAGAGAGAGGAGAGAGAGAGGAGAGAGAGAGAGAGGAGAGAAGAGGAGAGAGAGAGAGAGAGAGAATCATTGATTAAAAGACCGAATGTGTATAACCATGAATGGACTTGTCAAGGCAGCGACAGAGGTTGTAGAAAATAAGTCCCAGGTCGCTGGCAGTAGGCTTTAGTCCATTGAGTGTGTCAGCTTGAAGTGAAATAGGAGTGTCAGCTTCTGTGGCCCTTTTGAGACTGACACTTGGAGGGGGGGGGGGGGGGGGGGGAGCTAAATAAAAGGATTAGAGTACGATTTTAGGTGTTCCGTCTGCCATGAAACATTGTTGCCTGCGAACTGGCAATATTTTAAGGAGCACTGAAGCAGTTAGAGAATTGCTCACTACAGATTGATTTCTGTGTATTGATCAACAATTTTGCAGTCACCTCTTTTTTTTCTTTTCTTTACTTTTTAAAGATTCCGGTAAACATTGTATTGTTTTGTATAACAGAACCAAACCAGTAAATAACCTATACAAAACAATACCAGTGCTGTGATGACTGTCAGTACCCTCACACAAAGTTCACTGAAGAACTGTTTAGTGTATTTAGATGAAGTTTGGATCGAAAAACAAAGCAAAAAACAACTCGGTCAGTAATACTTTGAAAGCAATTAACGCCCTGTAGTGCATTTAACTCGATGTTTTAATATAATTTGTCCTTTACGTGATTTTCTGTGTCATGTACCAAACAGTGCAGTATTAGTCTATTACTGACGACTGAGCAAACAAATTGACGTAAATATCAACACACGAACATATTTCAGTTTATCATGTTGATTAAGTTCAGATATGATATTATTTGTCGGAACAGAATGCAATGCCTGCAGACATACTTAAGCTTTTGAAAATGTACATATCAGTAATATGACATCTAGTTAGTGAATGGAAGCAGTGACCTGTAACCTCTTTATTGCCGAAATGTGACAGGTAAGCCCTCGATGGCTGTTTTGTCAGCCTCATGTCAGGGCAATAATACCGTTTGTGGAATTCGCTTCTGTATCAGCAGTATACCCTTGGGGGTTATATTAACACAGTTCGGAGAGGAATGTGAAAAACGGCCACGGAGGAATGCGGAGGTTTGGGGAGACCGCACCTACCGTCTTACTCACACTCAGCCGCTGGAAAGTATTCACTGATTGATTGTGTGCGCATTGTATTATATATATTTGGAATATTTAATGTGAATAGGATTGGCGGTGCACAAGTTCTTTGTTAAAAGATTTATAAAGGTGCTGGAGACAATATCGAACTCCGTCTTCCGCGATATCAGTTGTTGTATATGACCAGACTATTTTCTGAGTGTCGAAAAAGAAAGAAAACTATATAACAGAATTCTAAAAGGTTTTGTTAGTTTTCTTTGCTACTTTAATGTTGTTATGCTATTGTGTCCAAAACTTCTTGGATGTTTATCACATGGCTGTATAATTAAGTGGTTCTAACCCTAAAGGTCCACTTTCAGCAATTGATGTATAATTTACGTGTACAGAGAACCATTTATTGTACAGAGAACGTTGACTGCATTCAATCGAAACCTTGTCAAGCCCGACCTTTCTCCATGTTTTCAATTTGGAATGTGTCAGATCATGACTTTTAATGGTTTTTTAACTTTTTCCAGTATAGCAGAAGGTGAGTATGTCTTCATTCAGGTGACTAAATGCAAGGCTGAATCACTGTTTCCTTGGAAAAAAGATCATTAGACTTCACAACCATGTGAGCCATGAACCAGCGGAAACTTAGCATCTGTTCGGGGAAAAAATTACACGCACGCACGCACGCCACGCTCGCACGCAGCAGCACGCACGCACGCACGCCGCACCACACCACACACACACACACACACAACAGGAAGAATGGTGACTTTATGAAAAACTTGATATGAAACGAGGATCCAGTTCCTGAATTACTGTAACATCTCATCTCAGATCAAACTACAAAGACTCGAATCGAGCGGAGGACAGGCTAACGATGCTTTAATGCAACTCCAAAGGAGAAGCTTTTCCGTTTCACTTCTTCAGAAGACGATTCTTTTTCTTACGGTGATGTCGTTTTTAAACTTTTTACATGTCAATTTTACATTTGCATATTTTGTCTTCCTGGTTCGTGCACAGTCTTCATAAAGATTTCTGCAATCTAATTGACAGTGAGTGCACTTCTGTTTGAGGAAACTTGACTAGAGAAAGATAGTTTTTGTATCTTGAAGCTAGTAGTTCCCCCCAAAAAAAAACAACAACAGGCAAAACAAAACATAAACTAAAAAACAAAAAACCACCCTCCCCCCACTAAAAACCATAAAACAAACAAAGAAAGCCCCAACAGCAAACAGCGGAGAGCAAAATTGGTTTAGCCGAAAAAGAGGGACTTAATAATTGGGTCTGTTTTGTTGTAAGATGAATCAGCTCTGAACAGGCTGTATGCTGGAAGCTGTAACTATACTAGTTTCTGAAATTAAACGTTTTATTTCCGTGTACTGTTAGACTATGTAATGTTTTTTCAGATAAATTGATTGACCTCCATCTCAACCTTTCATCTGTCACATACACTGTTACAGTGTAACCCCCCCCCCCACCACCACACCACCACATAAGAACGAGGGAAAGAATAAGAGAGAGAAATTGTCTGATGCAGCCGGAACCAGCAATGATCGTGTGATCAAAGTGAACTTGTTCCCTTAATCCATCTAATTGCCATCAATCAGAAACGTCCTTCTCTTTCTCGCTGTCTCTGTTACAGGGTTTTGTTCCTGTTTACTGCCGTCTTCCTGGGTATCGGACTCTGTTTCTGTTTGCCTCAGTCTCCACATCTCTCTCTCTCTCTCTCTCTCTCTCTCTCTCTCTCTCTCTCTCTCTCTCTCTCTCTCTCTCTCTCTCTCTCTCTCTCATCACTCACTCACTCACTCACTTGTTTGTGTGCATCTTTCCACATCCATCCTGAACGCTTGTGCGAGCGCGTGCGCTCACACGCATTGAGCACGCACGCACGCACGCACGCACGCACGCACGCAGCACGCACGCACGCACACACACACACACACACACACACACACACACACACACACCGATTCAAGATTCAAGTCGTCTTTAACCCCTCTTGGGGCATGGGTGATTTCAGTTAACAAAATCAACCTAACACATAATAATTTGTATTAAATAAATAAAAACGTGTACAACACTGCATGTCAAAGAAATAAAAATGCAACACGCATAGACAGACATACAGACAGAGCAGGACACAGACAGAGGAGAGAGAGAGAGACTCTGACCTGCTATAAAAAGATTGAAGTGAACATGCACAGATAAAGAAGCCGTTGACCCATACATTAAAAGATCGCTGATCAAATCAATGATTAATGATAAGAATACATGGTAAAGTACAGCTGCGACAAACAATTACAAAAAATATACACAGCGGTAAACTAACCGGGTTTGGAGGGATGAAAACAAAACCGATGACACTATGAGAGAGACAGAGGCAGAGAGAGAGATCTGTTATTTATTTTTGTGCTTAAAACAATTTTAGTCGAAAAAGAAAAAAAAAAGGCTTCTTGGTCCTAGCAAATTACTATTTAGACCCCCTTTTCCCAAGAGGTGAATTTCTATTTTGAAAGCTTTTATCTACACTCGTTAGGTCGGTTGTTTCCGTTGTTCCGCCAGAGTCGGTACATTGCCCACCGTACATGCCCCGAAGGGAAATGCACACCTTTAAGTTGTACCTCTGCATTAGAATTTGTCAGGGTTTTCAAAACCTCTGTTGTTTAGACAGCAGAAATGACAGTTCTTAAAATTCATGTGGTAGTGCTCATGCGGGTATGACTTTAACTGGGTTTGGGGTAGTTTAGTTTCAGATGCTTGCATTATCGTCGAAACCTGCTTATTATTGCTTCGTAAAAAATCGGTTAGATAAGTGACTCGTGAGTTCACGAGTGTCGTAAAC
>CM060316.1:27635289-27645289 GCA_030674155.1 Stramonita haemastoma | reverse complement strand
CTCTCTCTCTCTCTCTCTCTCCTCTCTCTCTCTCTCTCCGGTTTTTTAGTTGAAGCCTATCCTTAAAAAGTAAAAATTGATCCACCCTCTGGAAGTAGATACATAATGGAGTCTTCACTAACAGTAACAGTGCCTATAACTGTGGTGACTACATTTCTCCAGAGGGGCAGTGATAGTAGCACCGTTAACTTGCGTATCACCGGATCTGCATTGAACTACTGTGGGTGAAAGTGTTTCAGGTCAGCATTATGATTTATTGGTCATACGTGATGTAGGTGTATGTTCTCTGCTTCAAGAGATGGCACTGGCCGAGGTGTTGTTGGTCATCTCCCAGGTTAACATCCTGGAGATCATCCAGAATGTGCACTCTATCTCATCACTCCTGGGAATCACTGAGAGACCCTACACTTTCGGTGAGAAGCTTGTGTTAGGTAGTCGCTGTTTTCGAGTACCTTGCCATATAGGCAGCTGTACTAGAAACTTCAGAGGATTGATTGAACTGTTGGTATTTAATTTTGTTCTATTAAGTTTTTTTATCGTCGCATTTGTGTCATTGATGACACTGGGGCACGTAACTTGTCAGCTGTAGTGGCAGCTACATTCAACCTCTCTACAAGGAAGAAAACAGAACTAATTAACTGCTATTTTAGACCTGGAGTGTATTCCCCAGAAAACCCTAGTAACACTGTATAACGTCTTCCTGGATTGATAATCAAAAACCGATCATGACCAAAAGTGGCCTTGTGAGCGGTGGACCTGTACAATAGAAAAGCGAACTTGTTAAAAACCAAAATGAGCAAAAGAGAGGGAAAGAAGCGAGTAGTGGGTGCCCAGGTGAAGGGGCGGATGTATTAACTGGGAAAGGTAATCTCCTTTTCCTGCTTCCGTTGTGATCTGATAGGGGAATACCCTGGGTATTGTGTGTGCTCTTTTCGCGAAAGAGCCGGCGGTTTCTAGCTTTTTATGGTCTCATTTGGAGTCAATTTATGCGCTGAGTCAGGCGTCTTGCTTGCCTTGCCGCTTTGAGTCTCTCGTCACAGTTGGTCACAAGTGTTTCCTGTTCATAGTGATGATTTTGTCGTCTGTGCTTTTCTTCTCGCAGTCAGTTGTCCTTCAGTCATCAGAGAGAGCTGCTGTTAAGTGTTTAGCATTATTTACAACTTTAATCTTTTAAAAACTTGTCAGGCTAGTATGATAAAGGTTTTGCTGCTGCTAAGTTTTCATCTTAAAGTTGGAGTAAGGTCTTTTTTCTGGAGTTTTAGCGGGCCTTTGAGATTATGCACATGAAACAAACTGCTAAGTATTGTTTTTGTTGAAAAATAACGGGATCACTTTTGTTTTAAAATTTGTTGATCCTTTCAGCACAAGCCCTTTTTCAGATGAGATGTGTCGTTTGAATTCGACTAGATTTCATTGGTGTTGCTTCACTATGACGAAGGTTATCGGTTCGTTTAACACTAGAATGAATTTATTACCTTTGTGCTCAGTGAGGGTGTGTGTGTGTTTATAACCAAGGCCGTTGTCAGTTCAGGTAAATGCTTTCAGATTAAGAATTACTGAGAGAAGCACGTAATCAGATTAGGAATCGGAGGTGCTGCTATATCTGAGATGCTGCTGGACCTGCAAGCTATTCCAGCTGTATCGGGTCCGTGTGGTGTTAGAAGGGCAGGGCTCTCTGCTGGAAAACCTCACGCCCTTTCGAGCAATAACTGCGGCGTCAGAATGTTGAACGAGGCAGAATCTCTACCACGTCTACTTGACAAGATCATTCCGGCAGGTTTACGTTTTGCCTTTCCTTTTTTCAGTTATTTTGCTGCTGCTGCTTCTGATGGTGTTGCTGCTTTTTCTGCTTCTGCTTTTGTTTACAATTTTGAAGATGAAAATGTGGTGGGTTCTGTATTTGAGAGACTTGACTCAACTCCTTTTTACTTGTTTTAGACTGTCACTCTCTGTGCCTTTTGTCTTTTTCTCTTTTCTTTTCCTTGTGGTTCCATCTGTTCGTCAGTCATCTACACCCACCCACCCCCTCTCCTTTCACTGTGCGTGAGGTGGGTCTAAGGAGGGTCACTGCACTTGCACCAAAAATAGCACCTATTGACGATGAAGATAGTGTCATAACGAAAAAATCTGTGGACATGAAGAAAGCAGATCTATATTACAAAGGCTATTCAGGTTGGTTGTGGCGGCAGCTGTCAATTTATCGTGTGTATTGACTGACCTCCGAGCTTGTGGACAGACAGACCGACAGTGTTGGGTGTCGTGTCCTCTCTGGCCGGGTGCACAAATAACGGTCTTATCATTTAGCAGTGACTAGATGGGGTTGACTGACTGACGTCTTCGTTGAGGGTTCATCAAGGAAAAAGATCGGTACTTTTGTGTAAAGGAAACGTGTGCGTGCATGCTTGCACGCGCATGTGTATGTGTGTGTCTGTGCTTATCTGTGCGCGCGCGCGCGCGTGTGTGTGTGTGTGTGGCACATGTGTGCAGGCGTGCGTGTGTGCGTGCGTACATGTTTGTGTGTATGCGTTTTCTGCAATGATTATCCATCTGACTTGTGTGGTGGGCGCTTGTGGTTTTCCCCCTTCTCTTCCTTTACTTTCGCCCCCAACATTCGTTTTCTTTGCTGCTAACCTTCTCAGCCTCCGACCATAAATTTTAGAAAAAGTAAGTACGTGAAGCTCGCTTATTAATTTTCACATCACTAGTGTAGTGTTACTAACCAGTAAAATACTTCATGAAAGTGAGAACAGTTTCCCTTTTGCATTTCTTTAAAATTCGACCCTTAGATGACACAAGTAAGGAACGTAAAAGAATCAGTCTAGGTTTGTGTTGTACATACTGTTTGTCATTTGACCAGGCAGGGGAGCAGGAAAGTGGAAATGGAGGGGAGGGAAGGGATAGAGACATTTTAATGGATACATGCTAACTAAACTTACGTCTTTGATGCCTATCCTAAACTGTAAAATACGGCTCATCATTGGATCGTATAACACTGTGGGAATGACTTGCTGCAGAAGTGTTTTGTTAGGTAAAATTTGACAACATGTTGACGTGGAACTAGTGTAACTGAATAAGGGCACATTTTGCCAAGAGGACTGCAAATCTCTCGCTTCGTGAAAACAGTCGACACCTTTTAACTTGACAAACGTGTTCGTGGACATAAAGATAACGACTGAATGTTATCAGCGTTTGTGCTCAGTGAGTGTGTGTGTGTGTGTATGTGTGGAGGGAGGGGAGGGTGATCTGGACAGTGAGCTGAGTAAACTGAAGATTAGAGAGAGAGAGGACTGAATGGCTGAGGTCTTTGCCTCTGCTCAGTGATAGGTGAGTAGTGCACCCGATCGTTGGCTGCTACGTTTAACGTGTACAGATCTATCCCTGTGCCATCAGATCCACCAGCTACGATGGACTCTATGGAGTCATGGCCCTTAGGCAGATAGTGAGTGGCCATTGAAACACAGAGGCTTAATGACAGAACTAAATCACTTTTTCAGCGACGGTTGACAGAAGCCGATATTCAGGTCAAGCTGACATTACTTTTGGTCAAAGTCAGTTTGGACAGACCAGTTACCCCCCCCCCCCCCCCCCCCTACAATAAAAGGGAGAAAAAAGTCTGTTCAGGTCAAAAGTCAAAGTTATCATAAGGGTCACAATGGATATGAAAAACTCGTTTTTCAGTTAATGTTCCGAGATGTTTGACCCTGACATCTGTCAGTTAATATAAAATCCTAGTGTGTGTGTGCGCGCGTGTGTGTGCGTGTGCTCGTGCGCGAGTGCGCCTGCAGAATGAATGAAAGACACATTGTTAATCCCTTTGCATACACACACACACACACACACCACACCACACACACACACACACACACACACACACACACACACACACACACACACAGGGGAAGTTGTGGCTCATCCAAAACCCGAGTTGACAGTGTAGGCGTGAGGGCTGTGATCTCGTATGTCCTTGTGCTGTTTGTGTTTGAACAGCAGACATGTCCCCGGACATTGCTGCTGTGTCTGTGTGCTCAGGCTGACTACTTCAGTTCATCTTTTCTATCCTCAGCACTCCGCTTTTCCCCCCACACCCAGCTTTGCCACTTCAGCTGCGAAAGTTGCTTTCGTAAGCTGTGAAAAAAGGAAGGGAGGGGAATTGATATTCATAGCACATCTTTTTTGTGTGTTTCTTTTGCTGAGTTGTGCAGAACTAGGGTCTGTGCTTATAAAGCACGTGTATGAACGCATGCTGTTTACATTAAATAAAAAATCGAACTGGTAGCTAGATAATTTCATTGTTTGTGGTTTAGGTACTGAAAGTACGATGAGGTGGGAAATTAAGTAACGGAACAGAAAAGTTCAAAGGTGTATAGAAAACCGGTTGCAAGGCATTGGTTAGAATTTGTTTTATTTACATATCCTACTTCAGATTAAATGCAGCTTAAATTTTTGCACTGGGGTACAACTTTGTTTGACTTTGAGTGAGGTGCACCTTGCGCAGGCGCAAAGTGTATATAATAAATTAACTAATTCATTCCGTCAAATCAGTTTGTTGCGTCTTTCGAGTGCTAGTCATAAGTACTAGATTTGTAATCGGCTGGTTTTGCTGTCTGTTGAGTTTTTCTTTGAAGTAGCGGATTTTCTTTTTTTCTGTTTTTTTCCCCATCCAAATAATGAGTACTGGGTTCAGGGTCCAGGATTTTCCAATAGAGTACGTGAACTGATGTGTTAAGTTATTCAAACGTTCTGTTGAAGTTATGCAACATTTATTGAAATTGTTATCTAACTGATGTATCCATAGTTAACTTTGTTTTGAAGCAAAAAACGCTGTTGTTGGATTAGGTAAGATGTACATGTAACATTTTATAGTGCAATCAAACAATACCTATAATGAACCAAATCAATGGAAAGACTTATAGTCAGGGCACATCTGATCAGTTAACTGATACTGGTTCACAGTGCGTTTGTTTTATTGTTGTTGTTAACATGAAGTAGGCCAACTGATATTGATGCTGTGCCTTGGGCTATCTACAACAGCTGATAATGTCAAGTGCTTGATAGTCTTTGGCAGTAATCTTATTACTGCCATCCTTACGCGAACGTGTCACATTTTGTTGGTAGGCTAGTTTTGATCAGAACAGAATCTGTTTTGGTCACGCCCTCTGAGAGCTCGCTATTTCAAGTACATTTTTGGCATGTCTTCCTTGCTTAGTACGTCAGTGTGTTGGAGAGCTGTGTGTGACAACACCATTGGAGTTTTACACCAACACTTCGAACTATGGCTGAGGGGATAAGCATCTCATAAGTGTCAAGAGAAGAGTCTGTTGAGCCCTATACAGCATGCCACTTGACTGTTACGATCTTCGACCTGGGGATCTTTGATAGCATGTTCACAGCTTCACTGAACTTGAATGAGGTGGGCTTGTATTGCTGGAGTGTTTGACTGGACCTCAAGTCTGCTATACAAGCTCTGGGGTGTCACCTGGCCAAAGCAAATACAGATGACGAGGAGTGGGGCTGAAGTCACTGGGCCTTGTTTATCTCCCTGTACAGATCAGGGGAAGTGGCCAGAGCTGGGATGAGGTGGGTCTTTACTTCGGCTCCTTCACTGCCAGTCATCAGCCAGTGACTCAGCGCCCCTTGTTGCGAAGTGTTTGTGAGCTTGGGGCACTAGGTCTATAGGCACCTAGTCTGGTGGCTGGGCCCATCAAGTCTGAAGTGATGCAGTTCAGTTGAATCTTTTCACGTTGCTAGAAAGCCGTCCTTGTGATTGTTTCAGCAGCAGCTGGGAAGTGTAGGACATTGTAGCCTATACCCTTTGTAACGAAAGACTCAGCGCTAGCCGTGAAGTGTGTGTGGGTTTGAGGGCACTACAACCTGTTTCCTATCCACAGTCTGAAGTGGTGCAGCTCAGTTGAAGATCTTCCCGTTGCTAAAGAACGCTTGGCTTCTCTTATTGTTTCAGCAGGAGCCCTTAAGTGTTTGTTGGCTCCATGACACTGGAGCCTGTTGCCTGTCGAGTCTCAACGTGATGGAGCTCAGTTGAAGATGTCCACGCTGCTAAAGACCGCTTTTCTTACAGCTTCAGCAGTAGCCGTAAAGGGTTTGTGGGCTCCAGGACATAGTAGCCTGTTGCTTGTTGAGCCTCAATTGATCTCAGTTGAAGATGTTCACGCTGCTACAGAACGCTTCTCTTCAGTGTTTCAAACACCCACACGGCTCCAGCCTGTCCTGTGTTTTCCCACAGTCAAGTGATGGGATTCAGCTTGACTTTCGCTTGTTAAAATTCTCGCGTTTTTCTTACACTTCTTGCGGTTGCCGAAACCACTTATACTGTCCCTTGAGCAGCACAAGATAATGGTGCTGGTTTTGTTGTCTAGCAGTGTCTTCGTTGGGATTCTGTGTCCTGCACGGACAAAACTAAGACCCCAGACATTTCATCTTTCTGTTTGTCCGTTTCGTTGTGTGTGCATGTGTGTGTTGTGTGTGTGTGTGTTGTGTGTTGTTGTTGGTTGTTTTTTTTTCAGGGTGGTGGTAGTCCTCTTTACAGTTACACCTCCCTTACCCGTTTTTTTTGTTTTGTGTTGTTCAGTGCACATTCCATAATAATGGCTTGGTGACATCATAGGCTCTGGCAACCTAGCGCTACTCTCAATACTTTTTGAAATGAAAAAAAAAAAGACTAGACACTAACAGCGTCTGCAAACATTACGCTTTAACGACCATTGAAGTAGAGTAGGAGAGGGTGTTATCCAGTTTCCTAGATAATGATGACAGTTTGCATACATGCTATGCGGCCTGTATGTGATAATGTCTGTGGAAAATGTGCTGTTGGGTACTTGTCACCCAATTGTCACTTTGATGTGATGTATACAGTCACGTAACACATTATGTAGTAACTGCCAACTGCCATACCGTACTGTAACAACCGTCTGCTATTAGTGCAGTTGTCAGTCATCTGTCACGCTGAATGTGTGCAACGTGGCTCCAGATGCTGCGGTCTTAAATGTCATACAGCGGGTTTTGGTTTCGTGGAAAATGCATGAAGCCTAGGCAGCTATTAACACTGAAAATAATGGAAAATGTCCAGGTGTGCTTTTAAGTGCTGCATTTAAGCTGTTACGTCAAGATAAACAACTGTTGTGTATTTGTGTGTGTGTGTGTGTGTGTGTGTGTGTGTGTGGTGCACGCGCGCGCAATTCTTTTTTTGTTTTTAACTGAAAGACCTACGAAGTTATGCAGAACTTGCTCGATATTTCCCCTGTATTTTTTTATTTACTGTGGTTAAACCGCAGAGTTTTGTTTGAATGAGAATGCTATTTAAAACAAGTGCATGGGGTGCAAGCTGTGGTAAACTACTACAGCGAAATTACTTTACCAGTATCGAAGTGACGCTGATAGGCAGGAGAAGAGCAACAGAGCCAGGAGAGTGCGCATGAATCTGTAGAGCTAGAGATTTAGAAGGGGAAAAAATGGGGGGGGGGGGGGGGGGGGGGGGGGGGGCGATAGAGGAGTGGCGACACAAAAGTTGTTCCCGCCATTGACACAAGGTGAGAGAGGCATGGAGGAGACTCATTGAGGGAAGGGGGTTGACACGGTCTCTTTTCTGCCACCCGGGAGCTTTGAAGCTGGAAAGTTATCTGATTGTAGTGTAGTATAGCTGGAGATCGTCAACACGTTTCCAGTTGACCTCCTTCTATTCTCCTTTCCTCTCTCTCTCTCTCTCTCTCTCTCTCTTCTCTCTCTCCTCTCTCTCTCTCTCTCTCTCTCCTCTCCCTCTCTCTCTCCCTCTCCCTCTCTCTCCAACAGTTGCCTCTTAGTCCTATCCTTGGTTCGGAGGTCTTGTATAATCAGCTCACCGTATCATTCACTGATGGTGTTTAGTTCTTTGATCTGTGCCCTTAAACGTCCTTGGAGATATTTTTTTTTCGTTCTTCGGCTATTAAGGTAGCCCACATTTTGCCGACTTCAGGATGGATGTCAAAACACGACACTAGAAATGTACATGCCTTTTTAAATCATTGTCATCCGTTCCCATCGGCACGCAATGGCCTCCTTCCGAAAGGCAAAACTAGTTTTGACGTGGTCGCAAGATGTTCTCTTTTGCTTTTATTCGCCACTAGCTGAAAATGCACAAGTCACCGACAGAATAAAAGAATAGCACTTAAGATATTTTCCAACGTCTCCATCAATTTTATGCCTGCGTGTCCTGACTTCTGGACAGCGCACACACATACACACCACCACACCAACACACCACACACCACACCACACACACACACACACACACACACACACACACACACACACACACACACAGATAAGTTGATTCCGTTGTTTTGGATCTGGCCCATTGAGTGTGTTTTGGTTGGACCGCAAACTGAATGTGTCATTTTATTACTATACGAAGTACCCACCCCTTTACTGTACATCAAGAGTCATGTGTAAATGCTCTGGATGCATGAGCAGATATATGGGTTAGGCAGCAGACAACGTTCCTGTTTGACAAATACATGGGCGTACAACACACCACACACACCACACACACACACACACACACACACACACACACACACACACACACACACACACACACACGCACACACACACACACGCAGCTGCCATTGTCTTCTCAAAGCACCTGTTGGTAAATGCATCTTAGCTCACTTTCTGATGAGAGGTACGGCCGTGGCATTTATTCCAGAGATTGTTAAGAAGTATAAGAGTCGTACAGTAATAAAGTAACACTGTTTGCAACATACAAAAAGCTCTACTGAAAGGTTCCCTTTTGAGAAAGAGTTCTTTCAGTGCCTGGTTTTGGGGCAAACCATTGTGGCAAATGCTAGAAGTAACCTACTTACCTATGTCAAGTGCTGTGTAACCCCTGTTTGTAGAGTTACGGTAGAGTTGCCTCAGCTGAAGTGGTCTCCACTCTTGTGCCACTGTTTCCAGTTGTTCTAGGCTATAGCAACATTGTGACAAGGAATCGCCAACAGGGGACCCCTGCACACCACACACACACCACACACACACACACCCACCACTCTCTCCTCCCCTCTCTCTCTCTCTCTCTCTCTCTCTCTCTCTCTCTTCTCTCTCTCTCTCTCTCTCTCTCTCTCTCTCTCTCTCTCTCTCTCTCTCTCTCTCTCTTTGGCCCATTTCCACCATCCTTCCCTCTGTCAGCAGGCTACCTGTAGGTCAGGTTGTAGATTGTATTGTAAGTAGTGTGCAACCCTAGAGGTTACCTTTGGAAGCTTAAGATTGGTGGGTTGTTTTCGAGAATGGACAATGATAAAAGAACGTTTACGTAGAGGATAAAAGACCAGATATTCCCTGCAAAGAAACAGGGTTAATAAAAGGCTGTAGGTTGTTAACAAATTGGACGGTTTTTTCTTAAGAACTTTTCGGGTCCTGGTTTGGTACCAATTTTCTTTGGAATAAACTGGTTTGATCTTTATAGTTTATATCAAGAAAACTGGATTGGTGCTGAGTTTATTTTTGGTTGTTTTTTTTTTAAAAGAAAATTGGATTTGTACCCATTTTCTTTCAAGAAAACGGGTTTGGTACAGATTTACCTTAAAGAAAATTGGATTAGCCTAGTAGTTTGCCTTCAAGTGAAAGAGAGCTGAATTAGTAGTTGGCCTTTGAGAGCAATGGATTGATAGATTGCTTTCAAATGCAACAAGTCAGTAGATTGCCGTTTTCAAGAATGGATTGGTAGGTTTCCTTCACTGCTTCAGGAATCAGATTGAGAGAGGCGTCAGCAGTGGAGTGGTTAACTTAGATGCCTGTCTCCAAGTTCTGCACAGAGAGTTAACACTACAAAGCACCCTGGATAGAAAGTTCCCCTAGGATAGGGAGATCATTCCTTTGGCAGGCTAGGATTGATTGTTGGGAACAGTTTGTATGTTAGTAAGCACAAATATTGGACGAGCATTTTTCTCCCAGTTGTGGACTGTAATCAGGTTGAATCTAAAAGTGACACAGAACTGGAGATAATTTTCAA
>CM060316.1:27575289-27630289 GCA_030674155.1 Stramonita haemastoma | reverse complement strand
AAAAAGTAAGATATTCGAAGTGTAGGCAGACTTGACCAGCCCACGTAGTGAGGTGTCAAGAAGGGTATAGGCATGCCCCTCCCCCCTTTTTGTGATACGTGGAACTACCAGGTCAGTTGTAAGAGAAGGCGTACTTTGGTGTTGTCTATATCTAATAGACACTACTTTTTGTTTAGTTATATCCTAGCTTATACTGACGCCGTGTGTTTTTAACGACTTGAAGAAATTTTGTTGTTGTTTCCGCTGCATGTGCACGTGTGAGTCGCTTGGTTGGTTTGATTTTATTATGGTCCAAGCGGAGCTATGTGATTTACATCAATAAACAATCATTTTTACTCTGCACGTATGAGCTTGTCGGGTTTTTGCTTTTATAGTTCTTGAAATGGCCTGTTCGATGGACGCTGCAGCAGAGTGGTTAGACTGTTCGACTTCAATCCCATAGGTCCATGAAGTTGGGGGTTCAAATTTTGGCAGCGTCTGGTGAGTTAAGGGTGGTGAATTTTACGATCTCCCAGGTCGACTTTAAGTGAAGACCTGCGAGTGGCTTAATTCCCTTAGTGTCTAATATGTACATGCAGAAGATCAAATATGCATGGTGAAGATCCCGTTATCCATATCAGTGTATGGTGGGTTATGGAAACACGAACATACCCACCATACATCCCGAAGTCGGACTGCAGCTGCCTTCTTGGTGGGCAAAAAACGGTCGTATTATATTCACAATTTCACCATTGGCGAGGAACAGGAAAATGGCCTGTTTATAGTAAAATAATCCAGTGGTAGTCTAGGTCCTTGGCCTGGTTACAACACGTTGACAATGCTGTTTGGGCGCCGTGGAAATAAATGTAGCAGCTGACACGTGCGTGCCAATGTACAATAACCTAGTCTGTCACTCGATATATTGACCATATGACACCATTCTTTTTGCTCTGCCACTCCAGGCTGTTGCCGAAAGTTTTGTGTTGTGGGCAAATACAGCCCCCCCCCCCCCCCGCAGTCCTCCATGTTTCTTTCCGGTGTCCCTGAAGTTTCCTGCACACGGGATTTGTTTTTGTTTTCCTGTTACATGACGTATTTCAGACGGATAGTTTTTAAGGTTATATGGTATATTTAGAGTGTAGAACATTTTTTTGTGTTTGTCATTCCGACACATACCTATTTCAGTGTGTTCATTTTAGGTTCAAGTATGTTGTGTGCATAATGCTTTACTATTAAAATGCACTGTTCGGATTATCTTTCTTTGGAGATAGTCATTGTCTATGGCTTTTTTCTTATTTGACATATTTGAAAAACAGCCCCCTCTTTCTTTAAGATCTCAAATACAGTGTTGTATTATTTTTTTCTCCATTTTCTATGACATAGTAGCGGCTCTTCAATCTTATTATTTCAAACTGTCAGTTCTTTTTATACATAAAAGCGATCACTTAAGCTCCGGTTATAACGTCACTTAGCTGCAGTTTTAAATTAAAATGAGCTGTCCTTCTCAACGAGATGGCAGTCTTGTCATGATCAGAGATCGGCAGGGCTATGAATACCATGAGTGGAGTGGATTGGATTGGAGCTTTTCGCTTGCCGGAATAACAGGACTATTATAAACATATCCCATTTCCCTTGCCAAGGTTGAAGAACTGGTCGCAGCTTTTATTAGTTTAAGCCATGCATGCCAACCAGTACACGTCCATAGATCGGCAGTTATGAAGCAGCAAGACGAGAGAGGCCAAATCAATGTCTGCAACAAAAACACGCAGTGAGGAACTGACGATTACCCGCCCGTTCAATGCAGGCGTACATGATTGTGGGGAGATGCCATCTGGGAACCCTTGAGCGTCGGGATGGGGGAAAGGGTAATAACCGTAGAGAAGGTAATTTCCGGAGCTGGGTGATGGGTGCCCGTTGAGGATGATTTCCTTCTCCCTCTTTGTTGTTGGCGCTTGTTTTCCTCGCCATGTTTTTGTTTTTCTTTCTCCTCCTATTCTTCTTCCTTCTCCCCTTCCTTTCACTCTGCACCGTCTTTTTTCAGGGCAAATGTTACAGTTGCAGTTTTCGTTTTCTCGTCTTGTTTTCTTAACCCCCTGTTTTGTAGGTGAGAAAACTGCATATTGGTAGGGATCTGAGAGTTGTTTGTCGTTAGGCTATTTTGATTGTCTTTTTTTTTTTTTTAAGATCCTGCCCTCTCCATTTCCTCAAATCTCCACACATTTGTACCGTTCTTTCCTCATGGTTAAAAGTGACTAGAAAAGGTGAAAAAAAAAGTTGAATATTTGTCACATTGTTGTTGTTCACTCGCATCATATACTGTTACGAACATTTGTTACATTTTTACATCGTTACTTACAATGAATGTTGAAGAAAACGACTGCTGAAGTACAAGTTTATAAAAAATATGAAAGTATGCCTAAGGCCATTTGCCACCGCCCCCCCCCCCCCCCCCCCCTCCCCCCCTTCTTCCCAATCCCCTTTCCTCAAGAGAAGAGTAAAAAGTAAAAAGATGAAAGAAATTAAAAGCTTCAAACAAACAAAGCAGAGTTCCTGCCAATTCTCAACTTATCGTGCAACATTGACCTTGGAAGTGTTTTAGATGCCGTGTAGTGGCCAGTACAGTGCAGCTCCAGTGAAGTACTGGTGTATGCTCGGTGTTTTGTGGGTCGATTGAGTAACGGTCAGTGTGACTGACTGCGGCGTCGGCTTTCAAAGGAGGAAGAGGACAAAAGGACGTCGGGAGGGAGGGAAGGAAGGAAGCAGAGAGAGAGAGAGAGAGGAGAGAGAGGGAGGGAGGGAGGGAGGAGAGAGAGAGGGAGGGAGGGAGGGGAGGAGGAGAGAGGAGAGAGAGAGAGAGAGATGAGAGAGAGAGGAGAGAGAGAGAGAGAGAGAGGAGAGAGAGAAGGCGGTGGTAATGAGGCTTTCTGATCAATACGAGCAGGCCTTGTGGTCAAGCCGAAGTCCTTTGTGTTTCTCCAATGTCTAGTACTGCCCTGAAAATTAATGCCCTCTCTGTCCAGGTGCGCGGGCACAGCAGCCAGGTAAGGCGGTGTTGGCCTCTGAAATTGCACCCGCTTTATTTTGGGTCGTCCATAGGGGGCAAAAAAGCCAGTCTGAAACTCGCTGCTCCTTGTTCCCGGCATTATTAATCTTGTCCTTGGAGACTATACATGACGTTATCTCTCATTTTTCAAACGTATCAGTATCTCCTACGGTGGCTATTCTCATACTGAGCAAATAAAAATGTGCTGCAAAAACTCATTTCGGAAAATGTAATAAAACCGAAATAGGGGAACATCCCCTGATCCATATAAAACGTATGAACAAAATATTTGGATACAGTTTCCTTTTATATCACACTTAAAATGATATTATAATAGAGATGAAACAATACTACATTGACGATTTTATCCCCAAAGTTTACTCTGTATTTTAAAAAAAAAGGGGGGGAGGGAGAAAGATTTAAAAAAAAGATTCTGGCACCGGTGAACCGGGCGTCTGGAAAGGTTACCGTGTGCAATACTCTTTACAGTGTGTTTCCTATTCATTGAGGGTTTTTTTTCAATCCGCAGTCTTTAAAATGTAGACTGCACTGCTATACGACTAGGTGTGGTCCTGGGGCATTATTCTAAATGTTATATGATATGAAAGATTGCCCAGGGGTAAGATGTGATGGGAGGGGAACATTATCAACCCGTAGCCGGTAGCTGAAGGAAGCAGATGTTTGTCTGGCTCATTAGCAGTAGCAGCAGCAGCAGCAGCAACACCGGGCTACTACTGTAGCTGTTGACTGCTGCCCGCTCCTGTTTTGTCCTCGGGAGCAGAGGAATAGGGGACATTAAAATTTTACAGACACATCGTCCAGACATAAAAACCAGAAAATAGTCCATAAAGATTGAAATGGGGTTTTGTCAAAGAAGGGATTAAAAAGGTTAATGTTTGTTTAAAGCAAAAATTGCTAATTTATTATTCGCTTGTAAATAAATGCAAATTAACTTCACACACTTCCCCTTCTCACTGCAAACCATTGTGTGTGCCCACGCGTGTGTTTGGAGAGAATAGGTCATATGCGGTGCATGCATGTCGTGTGTGTGTGTGTGTGTGTGTGTGTGTGTGTGTGTGTGTGTGTGTGTGTGTGTGTGTGTGTATGTCACACATGCTTGTGAATTAAATTTTCATGAGGCATTTGAATTTGAACATGTTTGTCTCATCATATATGCAGAGCAAGTGATTTCCACACACTTTTAGTACTTTTGAATTAAACCTGAACACCTCTTCTTTGTTCAGGCATGCATGTGATATCAGGTTCTTCACACTTTGGCATTTCGGCAGGCTGCTCATGCCTACTTTATAATACCCCATTCGTTAATCAAATTTCAAGACTTTAAATTTATAATTATTTTTGTACATGTATTCCTTTTGTACGTACACTAACTGGCAATCCGCATCAGGCTACAGATGTTCCATGTTGGCAGTGTTGTGAAACCTAAAGTAACAACATGCAGGAAGTACACTCACGTTGATAACTGATAGGCTTCTTGGTATCTTGTGTTGCAGGTGATTTTCACGCAGTTCCAGTACAGCGACAAGAAATCCCTACAGCCCGATGCCTTGCGCAAAGCCCTGGCCGAGACCTTCGCCAACCAACAGCGCTTCCAGCTGGGCCACATGGATGATGCTGCCGAGTGCTTTGTAAGTTTTTCTCCCCCCATGATCAATTTGTTTCTAATCTCTTAATTTTGCACACGCGTGTATACACGTCACACGCATACACACAAACATGCGCATACTTACATAGTACACGTATAAATCTCCCTCCCACACGCTCTGAGAGTAAATGCGTAATCTCCTATTTTTAGCGTGTATCTTTTTAATGGGTAAGGTCAGGAAGATGGGCATCGATTTGTTCATGCTTTCAAAGGTTGTTTTTTTTCTTTTTGTCTTTATCTTTACATTGTGAAGTTTTCTTGTCACTCTGTGCCTCCTTGAGGCATGGATTTGCATGTATGTTAGGCTTCCATGGAGAGCACGAAATTGGATTGCATTTAATTTCTTCGTGTCTGTGCAGTCCATTGGTGTCAGTTTGAAGCGTGTCTATCTGACTGTCTCTGTCTGTCTGTCTGTGTCTGTTTCCACCACCTTACTGAACAAATATGTTCAGAAATACTCTTTCCGTGTGTCAGCTCAAGAAGCCAGGCTTGCGCTAAGCGGATAGCACATGAAGCAGCTCAGTCTTCCTTCATCCCCTCACGCACGACCAGTCTTCTGCACCTTCAGCCCCCCTCTCTCCGCCCCCCCCCCCCCTCCCACCTCCCAGCCTCAATCAATCACCAAGCTGATCGCAGACAGGCGTATTGATCACGTCCACTCTCACCTGACAATAGGCCTCTCACCGGAGCTAAAGCCTCTGTGTTCCCACATCAAAAAGAATCGATTTGATCGCACACCTTTTCCCTTCTCCCGCCTTTTCGACCTGTCGTCTGCTTCGCTGCTACTTTGCTGCTTTTGTACCTCTGCACAAAAGAGCGGTGTCGAAGGGAAATTGATACTATATCGACGAGGGGACAAAACCGTTAGGGGGTTGAATAATTGACGTGGGAAGTAACTTTATGGAGTTTGGTGAAATATTCATAGCAGCGGCGTTTTCAGCGCTGCCAGCTGCCAGAAAATTAATGGAGTTGGATATTCAGAGTTGATAGGATTTTTGTTTTATAGCCTCCCGTGTCTGACATAGCAGAGCTAGGCTGATGATGTCAGTCTGAAGTTATTTCAGCGGTAAAATAATTTATTTATGTGTTGTATATGTGTGTCAGTATGCCAGCAGGTAGTAATGTTGTAGACGCACGTGTGCTAGTTGTGTGTGTGTGTGTGTGTGTGTGTGTGTGTGTGTGTGTGTGTGTGGTGCGCGCGCGCGCGCGCGCGCGCGCGTGGATGTAACAAAGAGTCAGCGCTGCAATGAAACTCAGCCATCGTTCCATCTGGTGTCCAATTATTGTCAGATTTGGCAGAGTCCCATAGGTCTGCCCTATGGGTGTATGAGTTACGTTTTTGTTTTTTCATTAGATAAGCAAAGACCCCCCCATCTTCGGATTTTTCAAGTTGGCACATGATAAGTAGCGCCATGTACAATGAAAGGGTGTCAATTCACCACGACTCATTCTGAGCGTTCCTCTGGTATCAGTGTCTGTCTGCCTCTGCCTCTGCCTCTGTCTCGACTAGTTTTCGAGGACTCGTCCTGAGCATTCCTCTGTTATCAGTGTAGACCTGTCTGTCTGTCTGTTTCTCTGTCTGTCTGTTTCTCTGTCTGTCTGCCTGTTTGTCTGTCTGTCTCCTCTCCTCCCCCCCCCCCTCTCTCTCTCTCTTCCCCCCTCCCCCCTCTCTCTGTAGAACCCCCTCCTCCCCCCCCCCACTGGTCTCATGTCAACACTTCCCATCTGTGTTGACTCACCACTCCCCATCTTGCCTTCACACGCCATTGTTTTGTTATCTCCTCTTTTTTTTCTGCTTGCATCTTTTTTTCTCCTCTTTCTGCTCCTCCTGTCTTATTGCTCCTGCTCTCTCTCTCTCTCTCTCTCTCTCTCTCTCTCTCTCTCTCTCTCTCTCTCTCTCTCTCTCTCTCTCCCCTCTCTCTGTCTCTCTCTCTCTCTCTCTCTCTGTCTCTCTCTCTGTCTCTCTCTCTGTCTCTCTCTCTGTCTGTCTCTCTCTCTCTTTCTCTCTCCTCTCTCTCTCTCTCTCTCTTCTCTCTCTCTCTCTCTCTCTCTTCTCTCTCTCTCTCTCTCTCTCTTGTCCCTCTAGACCTTGGTCCCTCCGTAGACCCCCCTCCCCCCCCCTGGGGGGGATTTATGGGTGCATTTTTCTGAAACTTTGTTTATTTTAACGTTTTATGGTGTATGTTACCCTCATGTAACCAGGTTATTTCAGGATATACAAGCAATTCAATATGGTAACCCTTCAGAAGGAAAATATTTAGGGGGCGAGGTTAATTTACATTATTTATATAAATATATTCTTACACATTCATATCAAATTTGGTACCAAAATAAAGGGTATTAAACAGGCTATTAACATATGTTAATGTCACCACTGCACAAGGAACGCCTGTCCCATATTTTAAAAACAAAACAGAAAATTGAAATGAAAACGCCGTACAATCCTGTCCTGCCTTCAACATCTACATGCCAAAGTGTATAACGTTTATAGGTGTGTGTGTGCGCGCGCATGCTGCGTGCGTGCGTGCGTGCATGTGTGCGTGCGTGTGTGTGTGTGTGTGTGTGTGTGTGTGTGTGTGTGTGTGTGTGTGTGTGTGTGTGTGTGTGTGTGTGTGTGTGTGTGTGTGCATGCGAGTGAGTGTACATTCGAATTTGTTAAAACTGTAAATTGCTGTTGATTGCTTGTGTGTTGTGTAGGTCGAATGCAAGCGCTTTGATTTGTTTTTACAAGATATAGCGCTATACAAGTTCCATGTATTATTATTATTATTATTATTATTATTATTATTATTATTATTATTATTATTATTATTATTGTGTTCAGTGACAGGGTGGTGGATGGGTGCCATATAGTCCACAGTAGACTGCTTCTTTTCTGTCCCTTCTCCTGTGAGTGATACCCACCCTCCCCATCCAGGGACAAGTTGACTTCCATTTGTGGCCTAGAATCTGGAGGAAAAAAACACACCAAAAATCAGCAAGTTGAGCTTTGTAGACTGCCTCTGTGTTGGAGAAATGAGTTTCCACAACATGCAACTTAGGTTCTGCCTTTACTTTTGCAAAGCATGGAGGAACATCATGTGGCTCATACTGCACTGAGCATTGGCGGTCCTGATAATGAGGAGGAGGTTCTGTCTGAGACAGAAAAGTGTCAGGCATTGTGTCCCCAGTAACCTCTTGAATGACAATGCCATGAGTGGAGTGGGTGGTGTTGGCTCCTGATGGAGTTTCTTCGTTCAGGTCAAAGTTATCCCAGCAAAAATGGATAACCTTGTTCTCGGTCAAATTCACTGTTGAAGGAAGAAGACTTGCGCTCTGAAGTACAGAATTGGCCATAGCAGTCTCAAGTCGCACAATGGTTTTGTATCCAGCAACATGACCAAACCTATTCAACAGACTTATGATTTCAGAGCTGCCAGTTACATGTCTGACAGACATTCCAAGCAAAACATGTTTAGGCATTTTCCACTTCCTTCCTGTCACAGATTAGCATATGTCCTGGGCAATTAAGGATGCCAATCTGGTGGTTTTGGGTTGCTCCATAGAACTACTCTTTCCAGATAGCAGTGTTTTTAGAAAGTCTGTGAAAATATCTGGAGGTTTAACAGCATCAGACTGAAGAAATTCTGCAGAAGGAGGCCATGGCATATCAGGTGTTGCCCTGAAAGCATCCATAATGTATCGGCGAAGAACATATGCAGATTCCTCAAGACGTCTTTCTTCTGAAGCTGCTGACACAAATGCTGTCTCAACTGCCTGACCCTGGGCAAGTTCATCACAATAAACAAGATCACTGCGGTGGTTCGGAGCCCAGAATTGAATTCTGAAGCCAAAATGTTTCATTATTTTTTTCTTTCAGTTTGTAAGTCTTGTATCTTGGGTTGTAGAAGTCAGGAGAATGTTGTTGCATGTATTCACAGTACTTCTCACCTAGCATGGTCATTCTCTCCACCTGTGAACCTCTGATTATTGCATTTTCATTATACTCGCATATGTACTCAAATGCCCTCTCGTGTGCCTGTAGCCGCTCAGTAGTTTTCTGGTCTGTTGATGTTTCAGCATGCCTGTCTTCACATCTCAGATAGTCTTTTCTACAACCTTCGTGATAGTGAGCTTCACGTACTACAAGATCTGTATCTTTATAATGAGTGAAAATGTCATCTTGTTTAGTTTTGGCTGCATCCTGTATAGACTATTCTGCTGTCTTGGTGATACTTTTCCAAGTTTTCCAAAACATGGAACCCCTTTTGAAACTTTCATTTTAAATTTCTTCTTGCAAAAAATGCAACTGTCTTTTGGAAGCAATGGGCCTGAAGTAGCGACAGTCCTTTAGGTTTTGATGGTCCTGCAACCTCTTCACTACCTGTCTCACGCTTTCTTTTCCTGGCAAATTTCACACTTGTAAACTGTGCATAACAGCTTCTGTGATAACCATGGCGTGTAAAGTCAAGGTCTCCTGGAATACAATTACAAATCTCATCTAGTCTATGACATGCCACATCTGAAGAACGTCTCAAGTGAAGAGACTTTTAAATAGCTTTTTTGTGTGCTTTCTTCAGTTAGTGGAGTTACAGTCTTTTCTGTTATTTTGGAAATGAATTATACAAGTTCTCCCACCCCTGGAAGTTTTTCTTTTGCACTTAAATGTACTTTTGAAGGTCACTGGATGTTCATCTGCCATGTTGAAATGTTCATTTTATACAGGAAACGTCACATGGGGAAGATGAAATACACTTTCAGTGAGAGACTGCACACTTGCCAGTGACTCCACTCTCCTCAAAAGTCTTTCGGATGAGACTGTAAACCGAGGCCCCGTGTGCGAACGTACCCAGAACGTCTTACGCACACGTTAAATCATGTTCCGCTTTTCGTAAGAGTAGGCTATTGTGTGCGGGTGGGAACAGATGAAAATATTTAGGCTACACAACTGCATACACAGGGGGACTGGATGAAAAAAGCACATGAGTGCTTATTCCATTATCCTCGATATAAAAGAATAAAATAAAAATAAAAATAAATAAAATGACCTGAAACATTATGGTTAAAATGGATACTAAAAGTACTACTCAACAGTTTGCCTTATCCCCAACGTTTGTGGTGGAGGACGCGGAACTGAAAAGAACAACGAATTATGACCACGCCTTGTTCTATTTTTAGATGTATGTTATCGTGTGTCACTTGCATGTGCTGTGGTGTGTGTGTGTGTGTGTGTGTGTGTGTGTGTGTGTGTGTGTGTGTGTGTGTGTGTGTGTGTGTGTTACACGCGTGCACACGCGCGCGCGACTGATCTGCATATTATGTGTAATTTCTTGAGGAAAAAAAAAAGAAACTCAAAAAAATCATAGACTCAAAGCCCTGTGGTTAACACATCCTCTTCCTTAATTATACATATGGCTGTTGCAGTACTTACTGTGTGTTACAGACATTCTCTGATCAATAATAACATCTTGATCTAGACTTATTTGTTCATATTTTGTGGAACATACTGATAGTTGGGTACATTTCTGGCACCGGACACACAAGGCGTGAGATGAGAAAGTGCCGCTCAACTGATGGTGGGAGAACGGAACAGCGCTGGGCTGTGGTTGAGTGGTAAGACAGATTTCAGCTGCGTGCGGTTCGGACGGCCGCGCATTTAAGTCATCACTGTAGTTTTGTTTTAAATATGTCAGCAAAAAATGTGCCTATATAATCGGGAAAATTATACTAGATGCTATTCACAATAAAATTATGAGAAGTTAAGCCAGATTTTGTGCAAAAATCACAGCGTGAACATCCCTACCCCAAAAACCTAAATATAGGGCGCAAAGAGGGAAAATGCACTGTTGATACACCTCTCACTCCTGAAATAACCTGTATCCCAAAGGGTAACATGTCAAATGTTTCTACCAACATCATAAGCTTTCAGAAAAACAAAGTCAAAAATCCCCCCCAGGGGGGGGGAGGTTTCCCTCTCCTAGATCATGGTCTACTCTCTCTCGTCCCTCTTTGGTCCAGTCGTTCCTCATACTCTGTCACTTACATTTTTGATGAGTGAATGAATGAATCAAGGTGTGTGTGTGTGTGTGTGTGTGTGTGTGTGTGTGTGTGTGTGTGTGAGAGAGAGAGAGAGAGAGAGAGAGAGAGAGAGAGAGAGAGAGAGAGAGAGAGAGAGAGAGGACTGACCTTGCACGAGGGAATTAACATAGAACCAGACAGACTAAAGTCAAGAGACTGAAAACATTATTGACTGACAATGCACGCTGTCCTCTTTTTGTGACATTTGCTATAGACCTTACAGTTTCAAACAACATTCTGATTCAGTGAGTTTCAGGTAGCTTTTAGTAGAATTTGTTGGATTTGGAAAAAAAACTGTTTTAGGAAACATTAACAGAAATCAGCGGTTGGGTCAATTCCTGATTTTAACGACAAAAAGTTTCGCAGGTTTGATAGAGCTGCTCACCTTGAACCTAAATGTTTCATCAAGCAAAACTTAATTTTTCTGTTCGAAGAAAAAAACAAAAGAATTTAACCTTGGCATTGGCTACCTCTCTTCCCTCCCCCGTCCCCCTGTTTCAGCTCCATTATTTTCCATCCTGTTCTGTTACCGGTACACGTATCAATTTCATGGTACATGCTGGTTTGGAGAGAGAGAGAGAGAGAGAGAGAGAGAGAGAGAGAGAGAGAGAGAGAGAGGAGAGGGGGGGGGGGATGAAGGGGAGGACTAAAACAACGGTATCAGAGGCAAAGGTTCTATTTGTGGCTAGCAATCGGAAGACCGGAAAGCCATGGCTATAGGGAAAAAATCGATGACACGAGTGGTGTCCATGAAAAATGAAGGAGTTTCCTCACTCAGGTATTAATCACAGGATTCTGGCTGTCGCCCACAGTCACACACGACACCCTGCCACTGAGACAGGGGGGAGGATAATCAGGCAAGGAGAAAGGAAGACAACTAATACTTTAAAAAAAACCCAACTTTTGTTAGTTTAGTTTTTTTTTATGGTGTTTCTTTTCTCCAAGTTTTAGATGCAGTCAAAAGCAGCATAACCACTCTGAGAAACTTCCGCTGTTCACTTCTTTGGAAGTTTATCCATTGATATACATTTTTAGTCAGATGCAAGGAAGGCGAGACGAGGAGAATAGAAAAGGGAGGGAAGAGAAAGAGGAAAAGACAGGAGAGAAGCAGAAGGGAGAGAGGGAGGTTGGACGAAAGAGAGACAGAAGGGAAGGAGGGAGGGAGGGAGGGAGAGAGAGAGAGAGAGAGAGAGAGAGAGAGAGAGAGAGAGAGAGAGAGAGAGAGAGAGAGAGAGAAACACGGTAGCTAGAGCGTCATATTGACATAATTATTGTGTTTGGATTACTGAAACCTGAGAGGTGACACAATTGATTGGGCGGAGTTCGATCAGCCAGACCAAATTGGCATGCTGGTTGTGATTGCTGTATTGAGCTATTCTAATAATCTCCCCTACCTTGCCTCCCAGACTTTGCTGTGATGATATTGCCTGACACTAGATGCAAACAAAGGAGACTACTTGGTTGCATTGTTTTGGGGTTTTTGTGTTGTTGTTTTTCTGCAAATGTTTGGCCAGTGCTGATGCGCTTTAGAATTGTAATACATTAGTTTTTTCAGGTTTAAGTTTGCGAATGAAGCTGATGCATTTTCGTGAGAGTTTATGAGGGGTTTTTTGTCTTTTATTGGGGGGTGGGGTGGGGGGTTAGTGCGTACACGTGCAAAGGCATATGCATTTTGTGTGCACACACGTGTGTGTATTTGCGACATGTTTATAGACTGTGTTTAGACAACAGGCAGACAGACAGACAGGTAACTGCTATCATTGACCTGTTTTGTAGACTGCGTTGAGGAAAACAGACGGACAGACACACAGACAGATAACAGCTATCATTAAAATCTGGGCGGTTGAACAACAGCTGGCACATAAGCTGAGCACCTGTGTTGACAGCAGCCAACATTCTGGATGTTCATTCACAATCTGGGGGCCAAAGTCAACCCAACTGTTCGATCAAGGCTGTTTGCCGTTTACACAACACGCCCTCAGTCAGCAGTCTGGCTTGATATTGGCGGCCAACTTGGAGCAGCATAGATGATATATGGATTTAGATTGATCGGGATAGGAGGGGAGAGGGTTGTTGTTTGTTTGTTTATGTGTGTCTGTGTCTCTGTCTGTCTCTGTCTGTCTGTCCTGACTGACTGTCTGTCTGTCCTGACTGTGTGTGTGTGTGTGTCTGTCTGTCCGTCTGTCCGTCTGTCTCTGTCTGACTGTATGTCTGTCTGTCTCTGTCTGTCTGTCTCTGTCTGCGAACGTGTGGAGATGCACTACACTCGCGTGAACTTGCACGTTGCTTGTTTGTCTACATACCTGTATTTTGTGT
The DNA here is from genome assembly GCA_030674155.1 of Stramonita haemastoma. NCBI lineage: Eukaryota > Metazoa > Mollusca > Gastropoda > Neogastropoda > Muricidae > Stramonita > Stramonita haemastoma. The sequence continues at coordinate 27,617,228 of CM060316.1, read as the reverse complement.
GTCAACGTGTATTGTTAGTAATACCACAGTAATAACCAGTTTCAACACCAACTTAATTGCACTGACATTTTTCAGTCGCTCTTTTTTGTTTATTTCTTTCTCTTTTTCTTTTTTTTCTTTATTATTGTGCTTGTTATAGGCCACGGCAAGCAGTTATTTTACAACTATTTTCATGTCAAGATTATGTATTATTTTAAATTAACTTCTCAGTCTACGATTGGGAGACAGACAAGATAGAGAGTCAAACAGTCTTGGAAGATAGATAGGGAGTGAGGGAGGGAGGGAGAGAGAGAGAGAGAGTGAGAGAGACAGACAGACAGACAGACAGACAGACAGACAGACAGACAGACAGACAGAGAAGAATACAGTGACAGAAATAAGGGTAATAAGTGATATGGAGTCCTTGTGTGTGTGCCTGTTTCAGGAGAACATACTACGCCGTATTCACTTCCACATCGCCTGTAACCATAACGAAGATGCCTGCACTGCGCCCCACTGCCTTCCTCACCAGAAGTTCTCCATGGTGGTGTATGAGAAGGTGAGTGGGTACCTCTATGCCACCTTTGTCGTCTTAGCCTAACTCAATACATAAAAAAAATATTCAGTCCTCCATGGCTGTGTATGAAAAGGTGAGTACCTCTATGACCAGCAATTGTCATCTTTAGCCACATTTTCAGTTCTCCATGGTTGTGTATGAGAAGGTGAGCGGGTACCTCTATGGACAGTCATTGTCGTCTTTAGCCACATACTCATTCACACCATTTTTTTCCCCCTGCTTATATGTGACATAAGCCACATTTACCTTGAATGCTTTAATTGTTGAAGGTCAATGGTGTCCTGTCTTAGCAATTAGCAAAGACATACACTTGCACACACGCTGAACACACCACATAGGGATGTGTGTGCGTGCATGCACACTCACACTCACACACACACACACACACACACACACACACACACACACACACACACACACACACACACACACACCACTCACTCACTCACTCACTCACTCACTCACACTTTCCAATCAACAATTCAGTACTAAATATTACAACACATACCCTCTCAATACAACGTAAGTCAGGCATACACAAATGCCAACAACATACACTTTATAACCCCACACTTCCACAGACTCTCAAACAAACAAAAAAACCCACAAGAACAGACTTGTAAGTCTCACACTTTGCCTGGAACGGCCCAGAGACCTACTAGTACACGTCTCTCAGCTCTGAGTGATGGACAGTGGCCATGTCCAAGTGGCTCTCCGCCTGTTTGCCCAACCCTTTAAGACAGTGCCATCCAAACATCGCTCCTGGGCTTCGTCAGGCTTGGGTCTGTTTGGACAGTGACAGTCGTCTGCATGCCGCTTTGTCAGGGGGATTAGGGATTTGGGGGGAGGATGAGGAGCCTTGGCTGTTCTTTGTCATAAGGATCAGGATCCCTTCTTTTATTTTTTATTTTTTGGAAGACAATCGGCTGCAGGGGCCAACAGTGAAGTCAGCCTGCCTGCCTGCCTGCCTGTGTGTCTATGTGTCTCTGTCTGTCTGTCTGTCTGTCTTTCTGTCTCTTTGTCTCTCTCTCTCTCTCTCTCTCTCTCCTCTCTCTCTCTCTCTCTCTCTCTCTCTCTCTCTCTCTCTCTCTCTCTCTCTCTCTCTCTCTCTCTCTGTGTTTGCATGCATTTAAAGCAAATCGTCTGCTTAAAGCAAGTCGTCTGCATTTGTGGGGAAATGTAATATTAGAATTGGCTTGAAATGGAAGCATCTTTACTTTAATATGTACATAACAGAACAGTAGTCTTTTGTTTCAACAATATAGGCAGTTTCCTAATATCACTGTAATGGTGGCCGGCTCTTTTCTTGTTACTTCCTCCCTCAGCATTGAAAGAGTTATGTTCTTCTGGCTCCCTAAGCACCCTCCCCCCCCCCAAAAAAAAAAAGACTCTGCTGTTGTTTCATTTTTGCCTTCAGTGTTTCTGAAGCAGGCACTCAAGTCTTTCTCCCGTCTGTGTAAAAAAAAACACACCCAAACAACAACCCATAAACAACAAAAAAAAAACGACCACACACACACACCACACACACACACACACACACACACACACACACACACACACACAACACACACTTACACACACACTACACACACACTTACACACACACTCACACACCATACACACACACACACAATCATACACACACACACTTATACACACACACGCACGCACGCGCGCGCGCGAGCACGTACTTAGTTTACCACCACCCCATTGTGTTTCTATGGCAACAACTGGAAGAAAAGCAGCCATTCCCATGTAAAACTCACAGTAACCATGGCAACAAATGGTTTCTGGAGGAAGCGAGGAGGAGGCGGGGGCATGTTTTTTTGCCATAAGCATCAGTCATGCATGTCTCAGGGGTTTTTCTTAATTAGCCTAGGTCTTTTTACCCCTCTTCTTTCCAGGTACTCCTCTATCCATGGTCGTTACATTTAAAAGAAAGACAAATGACTGAGGAGAAAGGCACATGAGGCTTTGGATGTGTGTGTGTGTGTGTGTGTGTGTGTGTGTGTGTGTGTGTGTGTGTGTGTGTGTGTGTGTGTGTGTGGTGTGTGTGTGTGTAGGAGAGAGAGAGAGAGACACCCAGAGAGAGAGAGACAGAGAGAGAGGAGAGAGGTGTGTGTGGTGTGTGTGTTGTGTGTGTGTGGTGTGTGTGTGTGTGTGTGTGTGTGTGTTTCAAGCATGTGTGTCAGTCCAGTTTGTCTATCTGTGTCACTGTCTGTGTCAATCTGTGTACTTCATGTGTGTGGTGTGTGTGTGTGTGTGTGTGTGTGTGTGTGTGTGTTGTGTGTGTGTGTGTGTGTGTGTGTGTGTTGCATGTGTGTGTGTGTGTTTTAGGTGGGGGTGGAGGAAGGGTAGTCATACTCTGTGGGTTCTGTTTATCTGACTGTGTCTGTCTGCCTCTGTTGCGAATGTATGTTAAAGAGAGAGAGAGGAGGGAGGGAGAAAGAGAGAGAGAGGGGAGACAAACAAATACACAGATAGGCAGACAGGTAGGCAGGCAGGGAAAGTGGGGCACAGTCCCAGAGAAAGCATTGTGCTTATCAGATAAGGGAGCACAATGAAAGGAGTGGACAGGATCAACAGCTATGATGACCGCAGGAGGGGTGTGCTGTCCGCACAAAGAGAGGTGTGAATAGCCCGCTATTATGTTCCCTCTTTGCCTGCTTTGTTACCGCATCATGGGTCCACATGATTCCTTTGTGTTGCTTTTTTTTCCTTTTTTTATTTTATCTTTTTCTTCTTCCCCCTTTTATGCTTGGGATTTAGCCTTCTCACATCCCTCCCTCCGCCCTCAGTTCATTTTGTAAACTCTTCCTCTTTCTCCCTGTTGATCTGATAATCTGAATCTCTCTGTCTCTGTCTCCGTCTATCTGTCTGTCTGCTTCCTTCCCTCGGAAAGCTGATAAAAAAGTATGTAAATGCTTACTCTGTTAACCTTGTAAAATAAAGATCATCATTCATTCATCATTCATTCATTCATTCATTCATTCATTCATTCATTCTCTTCTCTCTCTCTCTTCTCTCTCTCTCTCTCTCTCTCTCTCTCTCCTCTCTCTCTCTCTCTCTCTCTCTCTCCTCTCTCTCTCTCTCTTTCTCTCACTTTTCTGTCAACTTCCTGTTCTTTCATTTTTGAGTCTTCTGTGATGGAAGTACTTTGTGTTGTTTATTTCGTGTGTTTTTTCATCTGCTGTACGTTGTTCTTTTTTCTGTTCTCCTTCTTCATTTCCTTTTCTCTTTACTCTGGTCTTTTTGTCTTTGTTCTCACAAGCGTGTGCAGTCTCTCGCACCCATGCATACCCACCCAGGTTCTTTTGACTGTCGAAGTGTGATGCAATTAGTGGTGATGAAGTGTGGGCTGCTGCAGTTTGTGTTAGCTTGTGTGTGATTGATTCATGCACAGGCATGGGGACAGACACACACTCTGGTGTGTACTCACACACACACAAACACACACATACCCATGCGCAGACACACTCTGTCTCTTTCTTTCTCTTTGTGTTCCTCTCTCTCTCTCTCTCTCTCTCTCTCTCTCCTCTCTCTCTCTCTCTCTCTCTCTCCTCTCTCTCTCTCTCTCTCTTCTCTCTTCTTCCACCCCCCCCCCTTTCTCTTCATCACTCCTTCCCTCCACTTTCCCTCCCTTCCCTCTCTCTGTCTAGCCTCTTTCTCTCCTCCTTCCCTTTCTGCCTCCCCCCCCTCCCCCCTTCTCTCTGCCCTTCCTTTACAAACTAACACACATTTTTACCTTTTTTCTCTCCTACAGCTCTGCTCATGTTCTTCTCTTCTGCCACTAATCTTTTTTTCTTGTTTATAAAACGTTTGCCTGTGGCAGTTTCCCCTATTTCTCTAGCTGTAGTATTGGAAGGTATACACATGTGTTGTACAACCACACACAGCTAAGGGCTACACACGCACACACGCACACACACACACACGCACGCACGCACGCACGCACGCACGCACGCACACACACACACATCTATCTATCTGTCTGTCTGTCTGTCTGTCTGTCTGTCTGTCTGTCTTCTATCTATCTATCTATCTATCTATCTATCTATCTATCTATCTATACACACACACACACAAAAACCAACACACACATCTATTTTATCTGTGTATCTATCTATCTATCTCTCTATCATATCTATCTATCCTCCACCACACACACACACACACACACACCACACACACACATCACACACCACACACACACACACACACACACACACACACACACACACACACACACACACACACACGCTGCAGTAAAGAACAGTATGTATATATATGTATGTATGTGTGTGTGTTGTACAGGTGGTGTGCCCCTGTGGAGCCAGTTCCAGTCCCCTCAAGTTCAGTGAAATGGTCCACTATGTGTCAGCCTCTGCCCTGGTGTAAGTCCTGTGTGTGTGTGTGTGTGTGTGTGTGTGTGTGTGTGTGTGTGTGTGTGTGTGTGATAGATACATAGATACATAGATGTGTGTGTGTGTGTGTGAGGGGGTGTGTGTGTGTTGTGTGTGTGTTTGTGGTATGTGTGTGTGTGTGAATGGAGTGAGTGTGTGTGTGTTGTGTATGTGTGTGTATGTGGTGTGTGTGTGAATGAGTGAGTGTGTGTGTGTGAATGAGTGAGTGTGTGTGTGTATGTGTGTGTGTGTGAATGAGTGACTGTGTGTGTGTGTGTGTGTGTGTGTGTGTGTGTGTGTGTGTGTGTGGTGTGTGTTCAAATTCATTTAATGTCTATTCACAAATTGTGATGTTAGACGGTGTGTAAGGAAAGAGTGCTAGTGCCTGTTACTGTCTGTACACTCTGCACATGGAGAGATCCATATTTTGCACAGAGGAACCTATTGTGATGAATTTGCAGTGCAACAGTGTGCAATGCACACCATGGCCCATGACAAGACAAGGCATGACAAAAGTGATGTTCAGTTTAAGCTTTTTATCAGTAATCCATGAAACTTTAAAGAAAAGAAGTGTAATAGATCACACACATCAACAGACTGGTAGAATAGCATTTGTCAGGGGCCTTGGTGTGTCTGTTTTCTAAGGATATAATTATATAATGAAAGTGAGATACAGAGAAAGCAAAGAAGTGAGAGATCAACGTTTTACTCATTGTGGCTGTGTGTGCTGTGTTTCATAACATGCCATGTGTGCACCTATGTCCCACAGATCCCAGTCCCGCATGATGCAGGAAATGGAGATGCTCTCCATCCTGACCGGTTTGGCCTCTTGCTGCGTAAAGCCAGTGCCATGGGGGATGTCCGCGACTGTCCTGTGAGTCTTTCTGCATCACCATCCTTTATACATGCTTGTTGATGAATGGTACATAGACACAGTTCTGTCTTCTACACTTTCCCTTCTATTTATTTTAAAAAAATCAATATATCTTGATGGAAATTATGCATAACACAATTGTTTAAAAAATTGAAAGAGTCTTGCTAACCCCGACAGATTCTTGTTTACCTTAGTGATTTTGTATATTGTGCTTTTTACCTTGTTGAACTACTTTGGAAAAATCAGTATTTTGTCCTTATTGAGTACAGCTCTCTACACCTGCAGTGCTTCCTTTCCTTGATAATATTAGGACAAAGTAAAGGAACAGATGAATGTTGTATTTCATGTCTGCTGGTACATGTCTGTTCTTGTTTGTTTTCAGGCAAGCTGTGGTAAACAGGTGCAGAAACAGAGAACACTTTTGAACATTCCTGATGTTGGTGAGTTGGAGTTCTTTCAGTATTTCAGTGTCAGTAACTTTTGACTATTTTAAAGCTATTCTATGGCTGACCTATTGTAATTCTGGGTTTAAATCATCTGATTGCTGGTGTGCCGTTTGGCTGTTTTCTAGGGGTAACATGCCCTAATCCTTTCCCTTTCTCTTCCATACTTGTACATTAGTTTGATTACAAGTATGTAAGGCTTGAAATGTTTTTGTACTTTATTTTTTCTCACTCCTTTCTTTGTTGTTGATGCTAAAAGTGTAAACAACAATTTATTAAGGGCTGGTTTGGAAGCAGTAGGGGACAGGATAGCTCAGTGGTCGGAGCACTCGCTTTCCCCCCAGCTAATGTTAAAGCAGCATCGAGCATGGTTACTAATTGAATGGGTGACCATTTGTGCACCTTGGCTGTAGTAAGTCCCCCACTTCACCCAGCTGTACATGGGTACTTTCCCTCTTTAGGTTCAGGGAAGGTAAAGCAGCAAGGGAGAGAATATGGGTGCCTCCCTCAATATGCTGGACCCTGGAGAAGCTGAGGTCTCTGATGCCTCGCTCCCCTACAACCACATAAATTATGGAACACCTTTGCCTTTACCTTTACGAAACAGTAGATGACATGTTTGTTGTGTAATAGTACATGGATATTTTTCTTCCTACTGCTGCCTGGTGTACAAGTCCATATGCTCCCATACACATGTTGTGTTGTTTGTGCATGTTTTTGGTGAACTTGTCTTTTCAGAAACAATTTATGAGCATTTTATTCAAGCTCATGTTCAAAATATATGACTTTCATTGTATTTTAAAGGTCGTAAAGTACATCGTAAACTTGTACTAAATGAATGACCTTGTTGTGTATATGATGTGAAAGGCAGAAGCCTTGGTGCACAGACAGAGTGTGCAGTGTGGCAGTGAAGTGTGTGCCTGTTGCAGTGAGTGTGGGCCTGGTGTGGGACTCGGATCATCCCAGCACGGAGACCACCACTGAAGTGGCTGCAGCGCTGGGCACTGCCATTCTGCTGCAAGACGTCAGTCCCTTTTCCTCGTGTCACCCTCTCTTCTTCTGTCTGTTCTTTGTGCATTGTATCTTGTGTCACCACACAGGAGGTGTATAAAGGCTGTAAAATGCATCATAACAGACGTATATATATATATATATATATATATATATATATATATATATATATATATATATATATATATAATATATATAATATATATAAAATGAAAAAATGAAAAAGAAAAGAGCAAGAAAAGAAAACTCTGTCATGTTTTATTCTGAACTTACTTTTCTGTCTAGGTCATGCTGAGAAGAAAGTAAACTTGAGGTGGGTTTTTATGGTGTTGTTATTTTCTTTTTCAGAAGTGAAAGAAATACTTATTTGATTTCAGTCAGCATGTTACAGGCAGACAGAGAGTAAAGGAGATAGAATATAAAGTAAGAATATTCTTTTGTTTTGAGGAAAGAGCCCTGAGTTGGTGCTTCAAGAAATAAAGAAGTTTTAAAAGCATATACGACACTACACACACTGCACTAAGCAAGAAAGCCAGAAAGAGGGAGAGAGATAGGACTGTTTGCTATGTATGTGTATTTTGATATTGTGCAGATGTATCATCAAGTGATTTCCAATGTGTACAAACTATATGAGTTTTTGTTATCTGTGTGTATTTTGATATTGTGCAGATGTATCATCGAGTGATGCCTGATGTGCGCAAACTGCCACGTCTGCAGCTGGTGGCTGTGGTGTGCTACTACGGCAAACATTACTCCACCTTCGTCTTCCACTCCAAGCTTCAGACCTGGATCTACTTTGATGATGCCACTGTGCGAGAGGTGGGGTCTGTTTACCTGGCAGTACTGTGTGTGTATGTGTGTGTGTGTGTGTATGTGTGTGTGTGTGTGTGTGTGTGTGTGTGTGGTGTGTTTTGTTTGTTTGTTATTTATCCATTTTTTCTCTCAAGGATGGTGAATAGCCACTCATGTGGGGGTTTGGGGTGTTTTTTTTTTACATTCAATCCCTGTGTGGATGCTGTTTTGTAAATTTTGTCATCCATTCCCACCTGCACACAATGGTCCACTCTTCTGACAGGCATAAAAGGTTTTAATGTGTGCACAAGATGCTCTGCATGCATTCATGCAGTACCTTGGTTTATAATCTCATCCAAAGGACATTAGGGGGAGTAGGGTCAGTATTCATGTTAACTCTAGGGGAAAAGTACCTGTGTATGTGGTGTGGTGTGGGTGCATGTAAGCTGGGCAGATAGAGGAAATTGTATTCAGCAATTTTCCAGTTTTGTTTAAATTCTTATATCCATCTGTGTTTTGTTTCATAAATTTTATGTTTATGATAACCTTTGTCTCTGTACTTTGTATTTTTTGTAAACCTGATTTAAGGACACTGTACATCATCACATTGTTATTTCACATAAAACAATTGTGTGAACAACATAGACAGAAAAGTGAGTCATAGGAGATAACGTTTATTTTTTTGTTTCTGATTTTCATGTTTCTGATTTGTTTTGTTTCTGATTTTCATACTTGCTCATTTCATTGCTCTCTACATTAATTGTTACTTTGCTGTTGTTTGAGCAGATCGGGCCGCAGTGGGAGAACGTGGTTGAGCGGTGCAGCAGGGGTCGGTTCCAGCCCCTGCTCCTGCTCTATGCCAACCCCTCAGCCGGCCCCGTGTCTGTGGACACCGCTCCTCGTCAAACGAGTTATGGCCCCTGGTTATGCCCCAGGTACGGTTTGTTTTTTTTTAATTAACAAGACTGAATTTATTTTTGCTATTTCTGAAGACAGCAGTTTTGATATGATAGAGAATGATCTTGGTCTATGTGACTGGATTGTACTGAGTTTTGTTGTTTTATCTAAATAAATCAGTTTTAAGAAATAATTTGATGATTGACAGCATTTGCATTATCTCCTTTGTTTCTTTCTTTAGATATAGTGTATGATTAACATACTTTACTAATATGTTTTCATTATGGAACCATTGTTGAACATTGTTTTGCAATTATTAGCATGTTCTTGAATCTTCTCAGTTGGTAAGGTGGAGGGCGCTATTGGTTTATTGACAAGCTGACAAACATGTGACAAATTTTTCATATGCCACAACAAACATGACAGAACACCAAAGAAAGCATAAATCACATCAGCAAAGTGCCTGTTGGTTTATAAATAAGAACAAATAACTCAAAGACTTTGTTTTTTCTGAAATCCGTACTTTCACAACAGTGAACACTGTTTGTTGCAGTGTCTGTGGGGGAGGAGAGTGATGCAGGCCTGGACAGGACTCACGAAAGTGTGAAGGTCCCCGGATCAGGAGCCACGCGGTCCACAACACCCACCCCAAAGCTCAGCCAGCAGAACGGGGTTCAGGGTTCGGGCCCACGGGCCAAATCCCCGACACCCCTCCCCAAGACACAGGGCGGGACTCCCCGGCCAGATTGAGCCGTGAGCATTCCCGCCAACCCAGCTTTCCTCTTTGCTGTGACGGGAAGAATGAGAAAAAACAAGGTGGAGGGCAGTGAGGGTGGGGATCATGGACCAGGGATGCACCCTGGATGTCGCCGACAGCTGCTGGATGGAGGGGCCAACGCCGCCCACGTGGACACAGAGGAAGGCAACTATGCAGACTACACCTTGTCCAGTGGGGACCAGTATCGCAGACCATCTCTCAATGGTGCAGAGTCCAAAACTCAGCTGCCTATGCCGCCTAATGCCTCACGATACCCCGACACTCAGCGCAGGGACAGTTTCACCAAGCGTGCACCTGGCAAAGAGGTGGGTGGGGTGGATGTGGTGAGGTACCAGGTGGATTCCACTAGAACAGTTGCCCACAATCCTGAGTTTTGCTACCCAGGTGAGGGGTACCCTCCTCAGAAAGGGGACAAAGGGGGCCAGAAGCCGCCTGTGCCTCATGGACGTCAGCGGTCCTTGTCGTCAGGCAGGGAGGATGAAGGAGGGGATGGAGGCGGGGGTGGTGGTCAGCATGTGGTGGTGAAGCCCAAACCCACAGGACACGGGAACTACGAGTCAGCAGACGCCTTTGCCACACCCCTGTACAGTCAGGACTGGCCACCCTGCCCCGTCAGAAAGGTCATGGTCACAACAGTGACCCTGCTGCCAATCATCAGAGGTCAGGCTCCGCCCACCAAGAGGTGGCTCAGCTGACACGCAAAGGTCACCGCCAGTGCACGGCTGTTGACCCCCCTCTTCCCCCAGGCACCCCCCCACCCGAGTACATCCCCTCCCAGGACGGCCAGCCCTCCCACTCCAGACAGACTTCGGCGTCCTCCCAGTCCGGCCCATCAAGAACTCGGTCTCCATGGGACACATCGATCAGGTCACCTCCACCAAGAAACCGGACGGAGAGAAAGTGAAAAAGAAAGTGAAGAAGGAGAAGAAGTTGGAGAAAAAGAAGAGCAAGTCAGAGCTGGGCCTGAAGAAGAGTGAGAGCGAGAGCGAGCTGTTGGGGGAGAAGAGCCGGCAGCAGCAGTACATTGACCGGCGCATGGTGGAGAGCATCCTGAAGCACCAGGGAGTGCACCGCCAGAACTCCTCCTGCAGCAACAACAGCACCAGCAGCGTGGAGTCGGACAGCCTGATGGGCAAGCTGCTGGCCAGCAAGGCCGGGGGCAGCCTCACCGTAGACATCCCCTTCGACAACATGTCCCTGGGCTCCCAGAAAGACTCAGGCTACGGCAGCAGTGACCGCAACAGCTCCAGCTCTACAGGCAGCGGCACGGTGGACCCCTACACACAGTACTTCATCAGCAAGAGCATGGTGGTCCCTCGCTCCGTCAACACCCAGCATGTAAGTCAGGTCCTGCCATAACACATATATGTGTGTCAGATGAAGCTCTTTTGTGTGTCAGAAGAAGTTTTTTGTGTGTCAGAAGTAAGCTCTTTTGTGTGTCAGAAGTAAGCTCTTTTGTGTGTCAGAAGTAAGCTCTTTTGTGTGTCAGAAGTAAGCTCTTTTGTGTGTCAGAAGTAAGCTCTTTTGTGTGTCAGATGAAGCTCCTTTGTGTGTCAGAAGAAGCTCTTTTGTATGTTAGCTTTCTCAAACATGAAATTTGTCATTTGTGTTATCCCTGTGGTTCAATTGCAGCATATGTCTAGAATATAGTCAGTTTATGATACAGTCATCAGAATGCAACAAATGTTGATGCTTCATTTCTTTGCTGTAGCAGTCTGCAAAGGTAAATTATCAGACCCCACAGGAGTTCTGCAGTTTTTTAAAAGTTTTTTTCTCTTGTGATTGTAGATCACTTCTTGAACAAAATTCTTTTTCTCGTTTGTTGTATCAATTTCCCTTAGCATTCTTTCAGTTTTGAACAGAACTTTTCACTGTTTCGTTGTGTGATTTTTTTCTACAGCTGGCAGAGCAGGGCCAGTACAGCAGCAAGAATGGCAGTGAGCAGCCCTATAGGTCCCTGCCCTCACAGCCACAGGGGGGCGGTCAGCGTGAGGACGGCCGTCTGATCATGCACCCCATCAAGGAGAGCAGCCAGGAGGACATGCTCAGGCTGTCGCCCAATGAACCGCTGGGCACCCAGAAGTTCATCGTGGCCAATGCCGCCACCGCTCCTCCTCCTCCTCCTCCCCCTCCGAGGCCAGAGTCCCTCCTGTGCCTCCAAAAAGTGAGTGTTTGGTTTTGTAAGAAAAGAGTGTTTGGTTTTGTAGTGGACGTCAGTGTTTGGGATTGGGGTTAGTCATCATGACAATAATTATGATGATGATCGTTTTGATGATGGTGATGATGATCATGATGGTAGCAGAAGTTGTAGTAGTAGCAACTGCAATAATGATGATGAGAATGATTTGACAGGGTGTACCTGTAGAGTCATGATAACAGGTCTTTTATTCAGTGCTTTTGTCTTTCAGATTTCGCCCAGTTTCAAATCATCAAGTCGTCCAGCTCCCAGTCTGCCCACGAGAGGGAATCATCACTGGATAGCCTGGACAAGGATGGTGAGAGTGCATCCACACATGCTCTGAAAACAGAAGCACAGTTGAAAGACACACATTTGAGGAGGAACACACACACACACCACCACACACACACACACACACACACACACACACACACCACACACACACACACACACACACCACACACACACACACACACACACACACACAACACACACACCACACACCACGCATGCACATACACACCAGTCACTCACTGCTCATTTCACACCATCACTCCTCTCACACACACTCATCACACCACATGCATGCATACAGGCATGCATCACCCTCTGCCTTGCTACATCACTCGCTCATTACTCACACATGCTACACTCCTACTACAACTACTAATATTACTACTAGTACTACTAGTACTACTACTACTACTACTACTACTACTACTACTACTACTACTATCTACCGCACTCTTTTTTTTTCAAATGCCGAAAACATTAATATGACCATTTTCCTGTCAAAATGACATTCAAAGAATAACTGGCCCGTAATTCCTTTTTTCAGAGAGCATCAGCGATCATTTCGTGTCAATGTGTAAGAAAGCTGATGCTCTGATGGACAATTGCATGCTGGCAGAAACCACTGACGACATCTCACAGCCCTCTACTACTGTGATGGAGCTTTAGGTGAGTCACTTGGTTAACTCTCAACACTTTGATCTTTATAGGGGGGTTTTTGTTGTTGTTTTTAGCAATAACCATGCATTCCTGTGAAAATGTTTTCTAAATTTCAAACAGTTTCATTTTCTTTATACTGAAGTTTTTTTTTAAAACAAAATCAGAAGCTTACATTGGAATACTATGCAAACTGTAAAAGAAGATACCATAAACATTCTAATCATGTATAATTTGTATGGCTTTATCATTTTGTGCAGGTATGTTTTGGCTTTTTTTAACAAAAATTACCACCAAAAATAATTTTTATGGCATAAAGGACATGTAAATTTTCTGCGACTCGAATGAGTTAATTTCACTCCAAGCATCCTTTTACACACTTTATGCTGTGAGTTTTCATAAGTTACGTGATGTTTTTACACAGTCTGTGCCATGAGTTTCATTAGTTCCTTGATGCTATTTTCCTAGTGTTGTCACTGACCTGTGTTGTTCTTGTCCCAAAGGGTGTCTGAAAGAAGCCATGGCCCAGAAGGAGCTCAACAGCAAGGCTCTGGCCTACGTGCAGAAGAAACACAACTCCTGTCCTTCTCAAATCACGCACGTGCAGAAACGCACGCCCATGCCAAGACCAGACTGTCACTCTTCAGGAGTCAGTGCAGATGTGTCCTCACTGGGTGGAAACAGGTAACAGGTGTTGTTTTGTTTTTTTGTTTGGCTTGTAGTTTGTTACTGTGGTGTGGGGTTTGGTTTTTTTCTTTTTCTGTTTTTGATTGAATACTTTTTTAACATTCAATCATGGACCAAATATTGGTCAGTTACATGCTATATAGTGATAATGTGGGGAATTTTTTTCTTGAGAAATCTTCCTGCCTTACAGTGGATAGTATTGTGTTGTGTAATGTTTATTGAAACAGCAGATTCTCTTCATGGATCTAAACAGCTTTTCCATCTGTTTAGTGTTTGTGTGTATACTTGCTAAAAAATTTTTATACACAATTGACCCGTAGCTTTATGGATCCTTTGTAAAAGAGTAGTGTCTAGTGCTTCTTACTCAGGCTAATGACAAGGGTGAGAACAGACCAAGCTATGGACAGGTTTGAGCTGTGTATCACTGGGTTCTTATATGGATGTGTTGCCTTCTGGGGCCCCCAGACTACATACGTGCTATGTCAATGTCATCTGCATTTCATTACCGTGGGTCATGCAGAAAGTGCATCTATTTCTGTTCTTTAGGTTACATCTTTCACTCACGCTCTGAAATAATCTGATATAAAAATGGTAATTAGTGTCAAGTAGATGTTGCATGATTTAGTTTATATTTTAGAGCACTGTTGAATGATACAGACCAGTTTATATGCTATGCATTTGAGTCCATGCATACGTGAAAAGCTTGCAAGCTTACATGCACCTCTGAGGTATGACTGTGAGACCTGTTTTGAATCAGGATTTCCAGTTCATAGGGTACTCAGAATACTGAGAGAATTCTGGTTACAAAATTACTATTTTGCATGCACAGAATTATACTCTCCTTCACAACCATCATTTACACAAGGATCACACACTCGTGCACACCACTATGAACTACAATCACACTTTAGCCCTCACAACAGCTGACAGTGTTGCATTGTGCTGTCCCAGGTCCAGTATCACCAGCAGCGACTCAGATATGAGGACCAGTTGAACCGGCAGCCAAGACCTGAGAGCCGAGGAAACGCTCATGCTCGCCGCTCTCATCCCAGCCAGGATTCCTCAGGCAGCCGCCACATGCATGAGCGACAGCACAGTGCCTCGAGACAGGGGGCAGAAAGCATGCATGAGCGACAGCACAGTGCCTCGAGACAGGGGGTGGACAGGAGCCGACAGGGCCAGATGGCAGAGGGGAGAAATGGTGGTTGCCGTGACAGTTCTGTGCCCAGGGGACAGAGAGTGAGTTCAGGGCCACAGGACTGCAGCGGCAGCCATCACAGGACTGACAGTGGCGGAGGAGCTCGCATCCCTCATTCCCACTCTGCCAACTACCTGCAGGGGGGTGGCTGTGGTGGGGGAAAGGCAGGAGGAGGCAGCGGTGACATGTATGGCTCCTTGCCACGTAGCAAGTCCAGCAGACTGACTGGTGAGGCTCCGTCTGGTGCTGAAGTGTACCAGTCTTTCCTCAACAAGCAGAAGAGTTGCAAGGGGAGGTAAGCTGCAGCCAGCAGTCACTGGATAGCGCCAAGTCAGACAGTGGCTCAGAGCATCGGCAGCACGGGGTCTGGGCACAAGATGAGCAAAGGGGACATGAGGCAGATGGTGCAGGACAGTCTAGCTCAGCGACAGAGGCCCCAGACCACAACTGCACAACACTATCCACAGAAGCAAAGTGCAAGCAGCAGTGCCATATCCACATCAGCAGGATGTCAGACAGTGTGGGGGTCAGATGCCTCCAAGGCCTGGCCAACATTCAGGACAAAGTGGGCAGCATTTTGGGTCTGGGCATCCATCTTGGCAGCAGCAGCAGCAGACTTCATCCTCATCACCATCATCACCAGGGTCATCCTCAGGCAGCACACACAGGCCACCCCCATCAGACTGTACCTGGCTACCCTCACCCTCATCATCACCAACAGCGACAGCTTCCAGAGGGACCACCTTCAGCAGCACAAGGCCAGACCCGGGCATCCACACATCCCTCCCAGCCGGTCCCTTCCTCAGGGGGTGCCCCCACCCTGTGTCCCAAACCCTACCTCCCCTACCCCTCTCCAGCAAGACCCGAGGTGCTGGTGCCCAGGGGACGACACTGCCACCTGGCCACGACGTCACTGAGGTTGGTAGACAGGTGTCTTCAGCAGGGAGGTTCACCCCCACCTCCCACCTGTGTGGACTGGGGGAGGCAGATTACCTGACCATGCCCCCCTCCTCCTGCCACAGCGCTGTAGGCGTGGCGCGTCAGTGCAGCAGCAGCGGCAGTGGTGTGCATGTAGCCTGTGCCACCCCTGTCCCTAACCCCTTGCAGCGCTGTGCCTCCCAGCCTGACTGCCAGAAACTTGTAGACACTGCCTATCCTGCTAACCTCTCAGGTACCTAGTCTAACCCCCGTTCTCTCTCTTGCTCTGCTAGCTAGCTAGCGCTTCAGCTCAACTTGTAATAGTGCTCTTCCTTTTTAGCTACTACAGCTTGGAGCCAAGAGATGCTGACTAATGTAAGAATGTCAGGTTAAAGTGGGTGGTTTGAAAAGGAGGGGGGTGGGAGACAGATTGGGTACATTAACTGCTTCAAACCTTGCATGAGAGTCTAGCTCAGTGTAAAATAGTTTTATGGGAGAGTCTTTCTCATGCTGAAGACAAAACTTTTAACCAAATTTGTATTTTTGTTGATCATGCCACTGTATATAGGGAGTGAGATGGAATAGCCATGACAGGAGTACTGTAGTATAGCTGAAGTGTGTCGCAAGGTAGTAAAACCAGGTGTTGTGGGGTTTTGACAGAGTCAGAGAGAGGGAAGAATGGGCCAGTAGTTATCATTAATTTGACTTTTTTTTTATAAAGCAGAAGTAGTAAAGAACTTTTGTGCAAATCGCTGAAACTGAATGACACAGAAACATCAAAGCATGTGACAGTTCAATAAAGTCATGTATTCAAGAAAGTTGACAAGTTTATTCTAGTAGAATAATGCTTAGAACATAGAGTAGAATTTAAGGAAATGATGACCAGTAATATGTATGATATTATATGCATTTTCATGCTTTCAACTTGTTTCCATTTTAACCATCACATTGCATTGAAATGAAAATACTACAGATAATGTGACACCTTATTAAAACGTGGGCTAATTTAAGTATCTCAAGAAGGACAGGGTCAAGTTTTCATTTGCTCTTGTTTGCTGTTTGCTATATTTGATTAACAGCTTATTAACATTTAGCCTATTCCACTAACAATAACCAGAGTGTCTTAACAACAAAGTAAAGATGGTAACAGCAAAGACAGGGATTCCTTACCAGTTGTCCTATGTCCTTTAACACGTGTCCTCCTTGCTCCCTCCCTGTGCAGGTCAGGGGGTAAATATGGGCAGCAGATTGATGTCTGCTGTCTCTTTACTGTCAGCTGTGAGTATTCATCAGCATGTGGGGTTCATTACCACTTTGCCAATCTTGCATTGTGCTGCTGTACATGTAGTTTTAGCTTTTCTTTTACCCCCCCCCCCCTTTTTTTTTCTTGTGGTTTTTGTCTTGTTATAGTCATAGCTACTTGTTTTCGTACCATGTGTGTATACATATGCACTTCTGTACCACACACACACACACACACACACACACACACACACACACACACCACACACACACACACACACACTCAATGTACCATCTGAAAATAAAATTTTGACTTGACTACTTGACTTGACTTCACACACACACACACACAACACACACACACACACACACACACACACACACCCCACACACACACACACACATTCTTGTATCAATGTATTCAGATGCTGTTAATGCTCATCCAGGCAATACTTCTATTCAGTATCAACAGTTCCATCTTGTTAAGTCTAGATATCAACACAGTTTTAGAAGAAAGAGAATCAAGTTTCCTTTGTGTTTTGGTTTGGTTGTTTTAATTCTGTGCTAGCACTCATTAAGCTTCTGTCACAATGGGTATAAAGGGTGAAATGTCTGTTGCTACAGGTCAGTAGTTTGTGTGTATGTGTTGGGGGAGGGGGGACTGTAGTTAGGTGGGTATTGTTTATAAAGTAAATTTGAAGTAGTTAGGCTGTTTTCTGTTGTTTTGTTATTTGTAATCAACAATCCGCTTTCCTGAGTGTTTTGCATTTTGCATGCGTTTCATGGCAGCTGCTTTAACAACATATAACTGGATGTAGTTAATGGGTCTAGCTTGCATGACTAAGTCTTTGTTTTTATTGTTTGTCATTACTGAACATTGCGCATCCTGTGATAACACTGTCTGACAGTTTCTGGTGGTTCAGTGGCAGAGGCATGACTCCCAGATCCCTCCCTTCCCCTCCCCCATTGATTTTTATCGTCAGTATTTCATGGTCTCTGCATGGTGCCTCCTCCTTCCGTCCACACCCCTCCATTTTCCATATGCCGCTTTTTATGTGTCATATGATGCAGGTTTTTTTTGTCTCTAAATACAACTTGCTACAACTGTTATCATCATCATCATCATCATCATCATCATCATCACATCACATCATCACACATAGATGGAAGTAATTTGTAATGACAGCATTATTTTTTAGAATGCAATTTGCAAGATAATTTTGTTTTAAATATGTCATTTCCTCTAGTTCTATTTGCTGCTTGTGCCATGAAACTAAAGCTGAAAAAAAATTGAGATATGATTTATCAGTATTTGTCAGTGTTGATTTTGAGGTGCAAGACTTTCGCAAATGTTAAACCTGGAAAAAAAAGATTTTGGGTTAAAAATTCAGGTTGGTTAAGTGGAGGTGGTAATATTTACGAATATACTGCCTATATGAAATTTAAACCCAAAAATTGTGAAGGATTGATATAAAAAGTAGAGGAAGCAAGCTGCAGCACACGTTAACAGATTCACTCTGATTTATACTAAATATTTTGTAAAATCTCTCCAAAGCTTTTTTTTTTATTATTATTATTTTGAATAACTTGTTCACCTTTCTAAGACAAGTGCTTGTATTCACTTGTAGGAATAATTGACTAATAAACATTGAAGGAATCATAGAAGTCATGTCTTAAAAGGTCACAAAATATAAAAAGAACTGAAAGAAAGGTGAGAAAAAAATAGCAAAAAAAAAAAAAAAGACAAAAGCAAGAAGAGACTGGCTTTTCCTTGTTATAGAAAAAAGAATCCAGTGGAATTAATCCCTTGAGTACCAAGCCTGATTATTTACATGCAGAACAAATGTGAGCAAGAAAAATAATGTGTAAAGACGGCAAAATCAATACTGTTTTTAAATGTAAATAACGCACGACTCATTTAAAGGGCTTGGGACATGTGTTTAACTATGTTTTTAAGCAAAAATATTACCGAAATAATTTTTTATGTCCAAAATACTCCAGGAAAGTTGTCAAATTATATTGATAGTGGAGGATAAATGAAAATTGGGCTACGTAGACCTGAAAAAATTAATTGTAGACAGGTCAGTTACAAATTTAGTAAGGATTTTGAATTGTACCATAAAGAGAGTGTGTGTATATGTATATGTATGTTGTGTGTGTGTGTGTGTGTGTGTGTGTGTGTGTGTGTGGTGTGTGGGTGTGTGTATGTGTGTGTGTGTATGTGTGTGTGTGTGTGTGTGTGCTTGTGCTTGTGCTTGGACACTTAGGGGTTGGACAAGAACTGTTTTTGATTCATAATTGAAACTGAACATAAGTTTTCTTTGTTCCAGTCTTCAGGTGAACGACATCACATCAGTGAGGGTGGTGCAGATTCCCAGACGTGTGCATCAAACGGTGAAGATATGAACAGCGACACAGAAGGAGCAGCAGTTAGTGTTCGTGCACTGGCCTCCCGCTTTGAAAACACCGGCCTGGGGAGGCCTGGAGGGTCACGACCTTGCAGCCGCCATGGAAGCATGAAATCGGACAACCAGGAACGATCTTTGAACGGTGTTGGTGTGCATAGGACACGCAGCAAGTCAGAGTCCTTCTCTCGTAAACCCAAGTCTGTGTTAAAGAACAAGAAAAACAAAAACCGACCTCGCAAGTCAGTGACCTTTGCTGACAGCCTGGCGCTGTATGCCAACTGTGATGACCCCAACTCGGGGTACGAGTCAGCACGGGAGCTGAGCTCACCTCGCGTCACTATGGATCGACCGTGCCTACTACAGTGACGATGAGGAGAGGCGCGGTTTCTATGTGTCCCATTCAGACAATGAGCTGGACGACATGGAAGACACAGGGAGCTCCAACAGTGACGAATCCCCACTAGGGAGGACGATGCCTGTCAGCTGTGCCACAAGCGACGTAATGAGCCTGGAAAACTCTTCTGTGCAAAGTGCAGTTTTTACATGGGCAAACTGAATTCCAGCTAGCATAACATTCCTTTCTAGACCGATCCATTATTTATACTTCTTGGATTCTTTGAAGACAGTGACTCTTTTGCTAACCAAGTGCAAAACCAACCTATGGAGGTTTGTGTCATGAATGGATCTCAGCTGTGATTGTCAGATGTCTGTATGAACATTTTTCCATGAAACATATATCTGCTGTTCCATCTTCAAATTTTTGTTGTACAGTTTTTGCTGAAATGCATTTATGTTTATGAAAGAAAGCCTCCCAGCTTTCCCCATTTGTCTGTTCCTTGTTATAATCAGCTGTCACTGCCTGATGACTGCAACGTGCTTTTGGAACTCTGTGGCCTTGCATGCCTGTGATGATCAGTCCAAACCGCGCCACTCGTTTCTTCATCAGCATGTTCTTGTGCTCGAAGGAAGGCCATATCAAAATCATTATGCAGAATGGTTGCAATGGAACATTTTTAATGCCTAAACTGTGCAGTACATGCATATCATTTTTCAAGTTCTGTCCAGTACTTGTTATGCACAGGATACTTACCATTACATTGTTGCATGCAATGAACATATTTAGCCAATGAAGAATAGAACAAGACATCTTGTAAGGAACATGTATAAAAAGATGCAAATTGATTTGAGTTTCCTGACATGTCAGCACAAAGTGTTTTTAGATGAATGGGAGTCTTTTCTCCATTCAGTTTTAAAGTTGGAACAATATTTGCCATTTTAATGTTTGTGGAGGTTATGTTTACAAATAGTTGTGGAAGTGATATTTAGGAAGAAGAAAGGTTAATTTTTGTGAACACAGTTGTGAGCTAATGTGAGTGCCAGTTGTATTACAAGATCGCAATGAAAAAGTTCTACTGTTGTGGGCATTCAGTTCTGACTGAGAAACACAACCCTGATTTTTACAAGGCATGGGCATGTGCTTGTGTATGTCATTATATATGCATGTGTATCTCAGTCTGTATGCATGTGTGTGTGTGTCCATGTATGTATATGTGGTTTGTGAGTGTATGCACATGTACATGCCTTTATGTCAGTGGTCTGCTTCTAACATGACAATGGCTCATATGTTTTAGAGTCTTTTATAATGCAGTATTTTTTGTCAGCTGTATTTTAACTGACTGACAAATCCACATAGAAATAATATTTTAATGCAATATATTTTATAGCAGCTGAACAGTCGCCTGTTGTCAGTTTCTAATGGGCTTGACATTTTTCATTCAGATGTCAGAGGTAGGTCAGATAAAGTCAGCTTTCAAGACACACCCCCATTGTGTGGCTTTAGTGTCTAGTATGTGCTGCTCACAAGGTGTCACTGGTTCAGTTTTAAAGTGGGCTTTCTCTGCCACTAGTGTTGATTCTCCCTGTAGAGTTGGTATGGGTGTTTGGAGATGGTCACATCTTTTTTTTCTATGATGAGACTTTGTTTCCAGGATGTGAAATACATGCTTGGTTGAGCGCTACACTCTACAGTTGTCCACCAGCGAGAATGGTCACAACAAAGACACTTATATAAATATTGTGTGTGATGAACACACAGTGTTTTTTTTCCTTTTCAATTAAAGTATGTTAAAGTGTATATAATATTTGTACAGTGTTCACAGTCTTATTAGTGAGACACTGAAAATTGTGTATTAAAAATGTATTGTGGTCTTAGCGTGTCTAGTGACAGCTTTGTGTAGTAAACAGTGAGCACTGTATATATATACACATACATATCAGTAGCTGGTTGTGCTGTTCATTTATTCCTTTTTTTTTCCTGGGAGCTCCCTTGTTCAAGGTGAGCACCAAGCCAGTATGAAACATATCATTGTTGCTCTGTGCATGTCATGGCCTTCTTCTCCTGTGTCCAGCCAACAAGGCAGCAGATTTTATTTTTACTACAATTATTGGTCCCCGTTGTGGACAGGATATAACACAATGTTGACATTGCGTATAAATGTTCTACACTTTTTTGTCCATGGGTGTGGTAGCAGTATTTGTGTGTGCACTAGAACCAAACAGAATGGAAAGACAAAAGGATCTTCTGTTTCCAGTCACCTTTACTGACTTTGAGCAATTTTTTCACAAGGTCACAACTGTTGTGTGGTTAAACCCCCAACAACAGTGATGATCTTTTATCAAAAATAGATCCCAGTTGCATATTTGATAATTTCAAACCTGATTTTCAAATTAGTTGAAACCCTTTGTTTGAGTGCCCTTGATTTGCAGCATAATTAAGATTTTGAATTGGGTGATTTTGTCCTGATCTCGGCATAAACCCAGATTTTGCTGTTTGACAGCTACAGGAATATGGCATTGTGGTGAAATAATGATCCATTTTTGTGACATCATAATACTAAAATGTTTAGAAATTTGCCCCATTCTCATCATTTTCCTAAACATTGAAATGAAAATCTTACTTATATTAGGGTCTTTTTTTTCCATCAATCATTGTTTATGTGACTGAAAACAGAAGATTTTTTTTGCATCTTTTCCAAAAGAGAACAAATGTTTAATGGGAGAAAATGGTGCATGCTGGCTTGCAGTCTTATGTATATGTATGCCTATAGTGTGTGTGTGTGTGTGTGTGTGTGTGTGTGTGTGTGTGTGTGTGTGTGTGTGTGTGTGTGTTGTGATGGTTGGGTAAGGCAGATAGTTTATGCCTTGACTGCTGGTGTCAATAAAGAGTTTGCCAGTGCACACAAGAGAATCTTCAGAATGATACATTATAAATGGAATTTTATGTAAGTTTTGGTTAAACTCAAAAGTTTTGGATCATTCCAGTCTTGGAAAGTTGCCATATAGCATACGCAAATACATGCCCTCGCACGCACACACAAACATTAAATGAATTTGAATTTGAATTTGAACACAACACACACACACAACACACACACACACACACACACACACACACACACACTCACACTGCCTCAGTTTCAGAGTGAAAATGTTCTGTCCATCAACAACAGTATTTCATGATCCATCTTTAAGGTAATAATGACTATAATCCTATGAAGTTATAAGGCACAACAGAATATGAAATCCACACTTAACTGCAGGTAGACATTAAGAACATTTTTGAAAGATGATGGTGGCATTAGTTAAGTAAGCGAAAGGCAGTACAGTCTAATACAGGACCATATAAAGTAGTAAAGATACTAATAAACAAAAATCAAAACAAGATGCCTTGTGTGCTTTGTTACATAGTGAAGAAGATAATGTAGCGCCTGGTCTGATATTGGTGCATATATATTCTTGTGCCTTTCGTCACTTCTAGTGTCAAGCAGTTTGAGCCCTTTATCATTATAGTAAAACTGTAGACAGATCAGTTTTCTAGTTGACTTTTCACACTACAGAGGGCGTCATTTTTTCCTTGATGTGGGAACAACTGTGGTTTATTGCCTGTATGACTTTTTTTTTTTGGTTAAGTTTATGCAAAGTGACATCGGTAAGGCTTTTTAAGTTAAAATGATGAGAACTGAAATTCCAAACCTTGCCTTTTTCACACAACTTACTTACTGATGCAGAAATGTGCCTCAACAAAAGATCACAGCCTCCACATATAAAGTGGGCCAGATCTTGTGGATTTTTTGTCTGTTTGACTAAGTTCAATTTCTTTGTTAATTTTACAAACAAGCTTTATTATCTATGATACAATGAACTGCTAAATTTATTAAAAACATTATTGGTAATTGTAGGGCTAGCTATCACAGGTTTTTTTGTTTTTTTTATATCTTCATTTGCCCATCAAAACACATACTGTGACACATACAATTATGGGCAAACATGATTTCTTCAGGCACACACTCATTCTGCATTTATGAGCATTGTCATGTTTGCTGGCACATGAGCATGGCAAAGTTGCATACCTTGACATCATGACAAACTATGGCAATTTAAAGTTTTTAAATTTGTTAATGATATACATGTGAATTGATAGATAAGTTAATGAGAGGCTTAACGTTTTAACACTTCTTTTGTAATGAACTTGTGTGGAACAATTTATGGCGCTAACAGTGACAAATGCTTTTTATATATATAGGAAAGTAAGGAAGATATGAAGAAAGTGCATGTGGTGACTTTTTAGTATGGACTTGAACTTGTGAGAGTGCATGTTAGACTAAATGCAATAATTTGTATGCATTTGCATAATTGAAGTATGTTCTGTTTTGCTGTACATGATCTCGAGTGTGATGTGTTCAGATAAAGTGGTTGGGATTTTGTTCTTTTGTTTTTTGCTTTTTTAATTGTAGATTTTTTTTGTCGATATTTTAAAAATGTCCTGAAAAAATTGTCAAGAAGTAAAAACAACACTTATGTTATTTTTAAATAAATGTCAATTTTACAATGATCATTACTCCTGTGAACTGTGTTGGTGTTTTATTGAGGACTGAAACAAGTTCTGTTGAGTGTCTGTGTATGGTTTGTTCATGTTCAAAAAAGTCTTTTTCTTCATGTATATCTGACTGTCTGGCTGTCTATCACCTTTCTCTGTTTGTTTGTGTGTGTGTGTGTGTGGTGTGTCTCTCTCTCTCTCCTCTCTCTCTCTCTCTCTCTCTCTCTCCCCTCTCTCTCTCTCTCTCTCCCCCTCTCTCTCTCTCTCCCCCCCCCCTCTCTCTCTCTCTCTCTCTCCCCCCTCTCTCTCTCTCTCTCTCTCTCTCTCTCTCTCAGTTGACCAAAAGCACTCTGTAGTCATTGCCACAGAAGCAAAAGAACTCATTTTTGGGGAGGGGGACTGTGGGTAAGTTCAAATGAAGGGTTTGTTTTCTTTCTTTCATCATTCTGTCACCCAGAATGTGCAGACCAGTGTACCAAAGCATCATACACCTCAGGAAGTCTGATACATCCACAAGTACAATTCAGATGACAAATGCAAGTGAATTGATAAATATGCAAATCAACTAACAAATCCCTAATCAATTGACAAATGCAAATCAGTTGATAAATGCCAATCAATTGACAAATACAAATCAATTGACATTAAATAAAGGAAAGGACAACCAGACTCTACCCACATCAATATCTCTCTTCTCTTTCGAATGGTTACTCTCACCACTGGTCATAATGACAAGGCTGTAGGACACAGCACATAAATCCAATATCATTCAGTCAAGAGCGCTAAATTTAGCATGCCCTTTCCTTCAACCTAGTCCAAGTGTGGCCAGTTTTTGCTATAAATAGCACCAGCTGGCCCCATCTGGGCTTGGATGGGATGGATTAATTAGCAGCTGAGAGGAGCTGAAAGTGGGGGAAACTGACAGCTGTGAGGAAACGGTTCAAATCAGCTTGACAACAAGGAGAGCACTGGTGTAGATGAAGGCTACACTGACCTGATGTAACACTAGCTGAGTCTCTGCAAAGGAACAGTATTGATGAAGGAATGAAGACTAGAGCCCACGATTCTGAAACCACACAAGCTGCCAAGTTTTTTTTTGGTTGTATGGTCAGGGTTTCTTCTTTTTTTGTCACACTGTCTTTTTTTTCTCTCTTCAGCTCCTTTTCTTACTTAGTTTCTGCATTCACACACCTGCCTTTTTCTCCACAGTTTTCATCAATTCTAACTCTCTGAAGACTTTATGGCTGGTACTATCATCAACTTTTTTAAAAATGGAAAGGAGAGAGAGGAGAAGCCATGCACACAGAAAAATGTGCCCAAAGGTTAATACTTATGAAGACATGTTTGTTATGAATGCATACTAGATGCATGTATGCTGGGTTGGGAGTAGTTGAAAACCTCTGTACACAATAGCAGAACATTTGAGAATTGAAAATCACAAAAACACTTAGCTCTACACTAAAAGTTGTGTCAAATGTACATTAACAAACTTATGTACTCTTGAAAATTATGAACACTGATCATCTTTCTTGAAAAGTGTTAAGTGCAGGAAAAATTGATAAAGACAACAATAGACATTGATTTACACATTTTTATTGGTTCAAAATGTAAACAATTTTTACAAGCATTTTGCATTGATCAGACATGATATGAAAAGAAAAACCCACAATATCACACAGCTAACAAGCATGCTTATAAACATGTTTTAAAAATGCTATCTGATATGTATGGTAAGAAAAATACTGAACATCCTTTCAAAACTGATTATTTAAAACAACATGATAAAAAATGTCTGTAAAATTTCTTCTTTTTAAAGATTGTTACCAGTACACACATTCAATAACTGTATTAGTAGTATTATGACAATTTTCAACACTACAAAGGGAACGAGCAATGATGTTGCATTATCAAGGAATTCTCCACCATGTCAGTGATACATGAACTCTGTGGTCAGTCCATGATCAAAAGCAGGGTGTAGGGAACATTAAAAACAACAGACAGGCCGCTTCATGTGATGTCTGGCTTTTCACTTTGTTAGAGGGTGATGCAATGCTGACCCATAGCATCTGTGCTGTATATGGCAGCATGCAAATGGTACTTCAAATTTATGATCTAGTTTCAAATTTTATAGGATAATCACCAAATCATTCAACTTTCATTGTTTTGTCACCCAAATGTATGTTCAAATCCCCTTAAGATTCTGTGAAGATGTTTGTCACAAAAACTCCTGCTTACATGTATTACATCATGATCTGCCAGTCAGATGTCACATCCTGTTCAGTCAACATATTTGGAAAAGTTAAGGCTTTCAAAAGCATGTTGTAAACACAGCAATGAGTAAAGTGAATGGTTAAACAAATGGTGATTGCGGTAAAGCTGACCAAAAAATGGGTGCACTTAACTGGTTTTCTAGTTTTTAACAACAATGAATGGCATCCTAAGAATATTTTAGTCTGCTTATATAACTGAAAAGGCTAACTCAAATGAACATGCGACTCATGAACCATATTCACATAAAAAAAATCATTAAGTATGCTGTAGAAAGAAAACTGAATAAAATACATGATGTTGTACGTCAATGAATCCACCTTGGAAAAGGGTATCTTTGGTTGGGTGCAAGAAACGAAAAAGAGGATGGATTCAGGGAGCGGTTTTCTCAATGGGTCAGCACTTAGCACCACAGAAACAGCACTGGGTCTGTATGCGAGCCCCAGTCTCTGTTTTTGGCCAATATTTTACACATGGGAGGGGGGGGGGAGGTAGGGGGAGGGAAGAACGGCACAGACACTGACACTGTAGTACATAGTAGACCATGGATAAGGTTAAGCATTGTCAACATGCAAACTTCTCATTTGGTGTGATTCCCAGGTGGGATGACTGAGTCAAGATGCATATTCTGGGTGACCCCCAAGGTGTTATGCTGGGGAACACACAACAACAACTGTCATTTCAGCTCTCACAATCCTGGTGCAGTTCTTGAGGCTACTTTATCCACCCAAAACTCAGATGGAAGGAGCAGACTTTTTTGTTTCTTGATGTTCCTGTTTCAATCCCATCCAGCATGCTGTTTGTAGCCCTGCCAACCGCTCAGATCCTAGGTCACCTTATTACCATGTCAAACAGACTCCACTGTACTGGCTTATTTATTCATTGACCTTTTTATATTCATTTATAAATGATTGAACAATCTTTACCTCTGAACAAGGATTTTTGACAGTAAGGAAAACGCAAACAAATAATTGTATAATACAATTCACATTTCTGATTAACATAGGTATATATCAACAAATATTGCATTGTAAGGGCAATCTTGCAATTACTTCATTTTTACCCAACAAAAAAAAATACATGCAAATGATCACTTTCTGTATGAGAGAGAGAATGAGAGAGGATAAAAATGGGTGAACTATTTTCTCCATGTGATGATCTACATACAGAAGTTATCACAGCCATTCATATCATGGCTGGTCTGTGATAGCACACTGCCTTGTTGTCAGTAACATGGTCACCACTGATCCACCAATCTTCTTTTTCTTTTATGGCTCCATCCCTTCAAACACAACTGCTGAATTTATCAAAAACTGGAACACGGAAAATAGCAGTGTCATTTAACAATGAAATTCCCTTCAAAATTAATTAATTAATCAATCTATAAAGCCAAAAAAAAATGATAACAAGGTAAATTAACCCCACTCACATAAAAGGAACAAAATACATAAAACAAAAAATCCCCTTTTCATCTAAGAAGTAAAATTGGATTTTAAAAAGTCACACAAGCCAAAAATAACACTACTGCCTCTACTCTACCATGCGTATACCATTCACAAAGCAAACTATTACAGAGAATGGAGGTCCTCAAAAGCTGGCTACTTCCATTCTCAGAGTCGTTGTCCAAACAGATGACCTTTCACCTGCTCCACTGCTCTCTCTTCTGCCCACCACTTGTAAAAATGATCACCATGTCTGTCTCGGTCTGTGTGTGTGGAGGCACGGTCAGCAGCTTCCAGTAAGGCACTACAGGGTGGGGTCCTAGGAGGCTGTCAGACTGTGCACCGGCTGCTGCAGCAGCACAATACATCACTATACACAGCTGAACCATAAAGCAGTTTGGGTCCTTGGCATGTTGCCTCATAACTTATCAGGGATAAAAAAAAAGATATTTTTAAAAAATGGAAGTGAGGTTACCCTTTTCTCCTTTAAAGTCATTGTCATATCACTGGCAAGTGTCTAAGGGATCATGTCCATGTCATGCACACGGTAGAAAGGAGGATCTTCACTCTTCATCACAGAGTAACAGTGCTATGGCCTGCACACACTGTTGTCTTTGGGGATGCAGAGGTCTACAGCTTGGTCACCATGGCATCGTTGTATGTCTGGTTTTCAAAAACCAGTGCTGCAGGTGAAGGACTTCTGGGAGGCTGTGAAGAACTGAACGAGTCCAGGTCAGGGGAATACTGGGGTTCATGTAAGCGTAGGTGCCCCCGATCATCGACTTCTGGAAACTGCCATCTTTGATGTCGCCGCTGCCACTAGTGCTGGCACCACTGCTGGTCTCTGCTTCTGTGTCGTGTTCACAGTCATCTGACTGCTCCCGGGCAAAATTGACAAACACCTGCCCATCAAAGAAAAACATGATCACTGTCAAGAAACCACAGACCAGAAAACAGAGACCTACAGAGAGTAAAGACTGAGGCCATGAAAACTGTAATGTTTACATGTTTGTTAAGAGAAGACTGAGCTGACAGAAGTGTAGCAGCCCCTGCTCTGGCACTATTGCCAGCACTGATCATCAGCACAACACTAACAGTTCCTGTATCAGAAAAGGCATACGATGAAAACACATAGGATCAGATGAGGAAGTCAAACAACGAAAACATGTGCAGCATAAAGAGAATATCCAGGTAGTGGGAACACTTGTTTCAGAGGAGAATACAAAAACTAAAATAAAAAAAAACCCAACCTTGTTAAGTTGGGTAGCAAAAAATGAATGTCTGATATCAGGGAAACACAGTATAAATTGTTTTATTAAAAAAAAAATAATAAAGTATAAAGTTGTCATAAAGAAACCTGCCTATAAGTCAATACAAAACTAAATGATTATGACAATCCATGAATCCAAGTTTTTTTTCCATATTGTAGGCACATGTCTAAAGTAAACTGGAATCATTCTGTGTACAAATCATTATCAGAAAGCACCACTTCAAGAAGCCACAGGAACAGCCATGTTGGTTCAACACCTGGCATGCTTATGTACACTCAAAAACATCCAACACTTTTTACCTTCACTTGCTCCCCTTTGGACAATAGTGTTAGGTTGCTAAACACAATGGATCATGCTTTAGTACCTTTAACTCAGACCCAAAAAACCCAAAAACCTTACACTCAACACAAACACTGCCAGAACTGGTTGGCAGGGCTATAAACAACATGACTGGATTAGACTGGAATGCCAGAACTCACCGAATCCAGCGTTGTCTGTGACACAGAGTAGTACATGATCTGGTGTTGAGACTGGGCGTCTCTCACAGCCTCAAAGATGTCGGCCACAGAGCCTGCTCCTCGTGGAATGGACACCTCCACCACGCTGTGGTGCTGGTCCTGCCATGTTCAACAAACCCCAACTTGTTAACACGGGGTCACCAAGTCATCAGCATGACGCTGATTTTGTTCTTCAAGTGTAAATCAATAACACATGTATCATCCATTATCGTGAATGCAATAAATTATGACTGTCATAAACATGATGTAAACTTTCACCATATTCTACTCAAATGATGAAGTGACTGTTTCATGTTTGTACCGAAGCACAGTTCTTGCACTCAGAAACATGATGCTCCTCTTCCATTATCTGAACAAGCATCCAGCACTTCTAAACAGCATCAAGTCCTTAGTCATCTTTCAGCATCATTAATTCAGAGCATATAAAACTACTACCACAGTCTGTCCAAATGCTTTCTACCTAAGTACTTATAATCTGACAAAATGCACTTTAAATCCTAAACTTTACATGATGCACCTAGTCATTAAATGCTTTTCACACACACACAATGATCCCAATCCTAGTTTTCTTCTACTTCCCCCCCCCAAATTCTTTTTACTGCAGACAGCACTTTGTCATCCCCTCACCTCAGTCCACTGGTCTACCCTCTACCTGGAATGTCCTTTACATTCAACTAGCACTGTTTTCTTTTATTGATGCAAAAATGTTTGAGAGAAATCACCATTCCTTTTGAACAAATACTCTTTTATATTTCACAATAGGACAAGCTTTTGTTTGCTTGGGTGTTTTGTTTGAGGCTGCATCCTAAGGTGGAGGGGGGGTGGGGGTGGGGGGGGGAGGGGGAGGTTGTTACAGACACAATAAATTTTCCTTTCTAAATTTTGATCAAGACTGCACTTTGAAATATCCATTTAAAGATTACATATATACATTAATCCTGATTCCTGAACTTGAAGCCACATATCAGAGGAGATCCCCCACAGTCCAATATGTAAACATGCACAGAGTTCACACCACCCATGCCTTCTACGACCCAGTCCATGAGCAGCCACAGATATGGATGGCGTGCTTCCTCACCCCACTTCCTCACCCCACTTATTTCTGATTGCTTCAGCAAAACTCTACCCATCTCTACTGCACTTCTGCAATACTCTACCCATCTCTACTGTACCAGTGAAGCATTCTATCCATCTCTACTGTACCAGTGAAGCATTCTATCCATCTCTACTGTACCAGTGAAGCATTCTATCCATCTCTACTGTACCAGTGAAGCACTTTACCCATCTCTACTGCATTACTGTAGTATGCTAACCATCTCTACTGTACCAGTGAAGCACTCTACCCATCTCTACTGCATTACTGTAGCATTCTACCCATCTCTACTGTACCAGTGGAGCAATCTAACCATCTCTATTGCATTGCTGTAGCACTCTACTCTTTTTCCTATGCATGCATATTTTCCATGATGCCCAGCAATATTTTTCAAGCTACTCCAATGCCAACAACACAAGCACTAGGATTGTGACAGAGCATTTTGATGACCAGGCAACGAAACACAGAGTTCTGACTAAAAGCACCACTAACCATAGTTTACACAAATTAATGATGTAAGCTGCCAAATCAAAAACTAAAACTAATTTTTTTTAAAGCTTACACATCAAGCGTGCACAACAGATCATGCATATTTCTTTGCTCATGCAATTGACAGCTGTGATATGCCCATACATTGTTTATGACACAACAAATCACACACAAAAAAAAAGCATGCCATTTTTTAGAAACAAAAATATATTTTCATGCAGCACTGAACATCAATGGTGCACAAATTAAAATTCTAACCAATATAAATATAAACAAATGTGTACATGCATGTAGATACAAGGATTCAAGATCACAACAGATATTACCCAATTGTTAATATTCTGCAAATCTGTTATTCTTATTTATTTATTTAATTTTATCTATTTTATACCACTATATTACAGCAGATCTTTCTGCGTGAAATTCGGGCTGCTCTCCCCTGGGGAGAGCATGTCACCACAAGAGCAGTGCCACCCTTTTTTTTTTTCTATTTCTGTCTGCAACTGTATTCTTCCCCTCTCCAACCCATCCACCTTATCTATCATTTTTCTTTTGTTTGGTTTTAGTCAAAAGAAATCTAAAACATTGCACCTAATCTTTACTTCCAGTTAACACAAATCAAACTCACTTGTAAACACTTTCAGGACCCTCTTTTTTCTTCTCTGTCTGTCTGTCTGTCTGTCTGTCTGTCTGTCTGTCTGTCTCTCTCTCTCTCTCTCTCTCTCTCTCTCTCTCTCTCTCTCTCTCTCTCTCTCTCTCTCTCTCTCTCTCTCTCTCGAGTGTGTGAAGAGCAGCCGAAGAGAACGGACGTGTTGACCAGCTGCTCTGTTGTGCCACGCTTTTTACAAGACAGCTTGTAAAACAGCTCACTCTCACAACATGCCTTGTACAGCGGTCGACTTCAGAGCCGTTTGCGGTTCATTTCTCTTCGTTTTCCAGGCCTTTATGGAAAAGAGGGTTACGGAAAAAATGAAGATGAGAATTCGGGTGCTTTCTCTCAAGTCCCGCATTCACGGCGTCTTTATTGGCGCTGTGCTCTCCTACATGTTTTGGGGGAGTCTGTTGCTGTTACGGTCAGGCGATGTCGAGCAGAACCCGGGGCCTGTGGACAAAGGGGACAAGTCAGCAGCCACCATGAGGCAGACCAGGTTCAGCAGCTGCAGTGGCCGAGTTGGGGAGAAAGCTGCTGACAGTGGACACGCCCCCGCCCCGCAGCGACGACTGTCTTTCCCGAGCCTGAGCATGGAGGACCTGATGGCAAAGCTAGAGGGTATGGACGCCTCCGTAAACGGTAAGCTGGACGGAGTGAAAGAGGATGTGAGAGACATCAAGGAAAAGCTGGGGACGCTGGGGGGAGAGGTGGACACGCTGAGGGAGGAGGTTAGCGCTCTGCGGGAGGAGTACAGGGAAACGAAACAAACGAACCGTGTGTTAATGGACAGAGTGGCTAGCTTAGAAAAGAAAGTCGATGATCTGGAGGGCCGGTCAAAACGGAACAATTTATTATTCTATGGTCTAGAGAGGGAGGAGGGAGAGACAAATGAAAATTGTGAACTGAGACTGAAAGACTTGCTGAATGATCAGCTTGAGCTGACTAGCGATGTTCAGTTTGACAGGGTGCATCGCGTCAGCTCAAAAGCAAACTCTCCTCTTATTGCCCGTTGTACATACTATAAAGATAAAGTAAAGATTCTGAAAGCGAAGAACAAACTGAAAGGGACGAACATTTTCATTGGGGAAGACTTTTCAAAAGGAATCAGGGAAATAAGGAAATCTTTGACAAAATTCATGAAAGAAAAAAGAGACAGTGGACACAAAGTTTCGATGATATATGATCATCTTATTATTGACGGGAAAAAATATTTTTTGTCAGGGGAGGGAAATAGTCTCGTTGCTTTCAAATAGGGATGTGGCCGCCATTGTAAAAGTAAACAACCCACCCAAAGTGTTGCTAATGAAAATAATTTGTCGCTGTTCGTATGTGGGAATGAGTGTGCTGATGTGAAAAATAAATGTTTGGGGAGAAAGGGAAATGTTTCCGACAACCAAAGGGGGGGGGAGGTTTTTGTTGAGGGGTTGGGGATTTCCGGGATTCATTTGGGGAAAAATTTGGAAATTGAAGAAAAACATTGTGAAAATGACAGAATGTTATCACCTGCTGTGGAAAGGGAACTGCAAAGCGTGTCATGTGACAGACGGGGTTTTTGTAATAGACATAGTTCTGGTTGTAATGAATGTACAAACATGTTACCATCAAATACAGGTAATGGAAATGGCGATTCTGATAATGATGATAATTTGTTTATGTCCTCTGACCTGGACACAAGTAACGCATGCAGTGATGATGAAAAGCAAATGAGTAAAAATGCCTTTACATTCCTTCAGTGGAATGTGGAGGGTCTGTCTTCTAAGATAAGGGATTCCAGTTTTGTATCTTTCATTTCCTCCTTTCATTTCGTTTGTTTAGTGGAAACTTTTCTGGAATCTTTCACCTCTGATTTGTTTACAGACCATACTATTTTTTGTCAACCTGCTACAAAATTATCAAAGGCTGGCAGACATTCAGGTGGAGTTGTGTGTCTGATAAAAAATGAGTTAGTGCCCTTTGTTCGTCGAGTGAATGTTGTTGTGGGTAACTTTGTTCTTTTTGTTATTGATAAAACTCTGTTTGGTCTTCCGAAAGATATACTGTATGCCTGTGTGTATCTGCCACCAGAGGGTTCACGATATTACACTTATATGGATTGTGATGCAGATGGCGTGTCTAT
The DNA here is from genome assembly GCA_030674155.1 of Stramonita haemastoma. Classification (NCBI taxonomy): domain Eukaryota; kingdom Metazoa; phylum Mollusca; class Gastropoda; order Neogastropoda; family Muricidae; genus Stramonita; species Stramonita haemastoma. The sequence continues at coordinate 27,583,166 of CM060316.1, read as the reverse complement.
GTTAGAAGATTGTCTGATTGATAACACACTTAACCAGAATGATATGTTTATAATTGTATCAGGTGATTTAAATAGCAGGACATCAAATGTATCACAGTCTGCAACATCAGAGCCATTTGTCAGCCCCACAAATTGTTGCAATCTGATTGATGAGGGGAGACGTTCCCAAGATAAACACATCAATAGTTATGGTAAGTCTCTGTTGGATATGTGCACTGCATTGAATTTGTCTATAATGAATGGTATGTGTTATGGCGATCGTGAAGGACGCTACACATATATTGGGGACTCAGGTAGCAGTGTCATTGATTATTTTTTGTTATCATCAGATCTTTTTACAATCATATTTGACAACTGTTGTTTAGAAGTTGTAGAACGTATTGACACAAGTCACTTGCCCATTGTCTTGTCCATTTCATTTCCTAACGATAATCTTAGTGGTATTGATGACATTGAAGATAAGGTTGTAATGGAAAAATATGTCTGGAATGCAGCTCAAAGCGAAAAGTTTGTAAATGCTTTAAATTCAGATGAAAGTTATAAAAGAGTAAATGAAGCTATACAACTGATTGACAACGACGTTGATTTAGCATTAAATGTATTTAATAACTGTATTAGAAGTGCAGCAGTTTCAATGAAAAAAGTATGTTTGATAAATAGGCATAAGAAAAAAGAAGAATGGTATGATGAAGAATGTAGATTAAAGAAAAGATTAACTCGTAGAGCACTTAGAAAATACCGGCGTTTTAAAAAAGAAGAAGACAGAAGTCCATATTGTATACAGAGAAGAGAATATAAGAATCTTTTAGCTAGAAAGAAAAAAGAGCATAATGCACTGATGATTGATAAGTTAATGGCTTCTATTGATTCTAAAGAAATGTTTTGGGACACAATACACAGCGCTATGCCAAAAAGAAAATTAGTTAGAAATAAAATCTCTGTAGAGCAATGGTATGATCATTTTAGTAATCTTCTTGACAAAAGTAATGAAAGTAATGTAGATAACACTTTAGTGGAGGAGGATGACTCGGATTCAGATGATGAATGTATATTTAATCAGCCTATAATGGAGGAAGAGGTTCAGTTAGCTATTTGTAAACTGAAGGTGGGGAAAGCTGCTGGCCCGGATGGCTTGATACCTGAACTGTTAAAAAATGCATCTACAAAGATTACTCCTTTTTTTGTTAAGTTTTTTAATGCTCTGTTTGACAAAGGTGTCTTTCCTACAAACTGGTCAGAATCAATTATTTTACCACTGTATAAGAAAGGGGGAGTAAATGTTCCTGGAAATTATAGGGGTATTTCCTTGTGTGATGTGAGTAGCAAAATTTATAGTGGTATCATAAACAGAAGACTACAAGCATGGGTAAAAGAAAATAATTTAACAGGGGAATTTCAAGCAGGATTTAAAAAAGGATACTCAACTGTTGATCATGTATTTACACTTTTAGCGTGTGTACAAAAACAATTCAGTTTGAACAGAAAATTGTATGTTGCCTTTATAGACTTCGAAAAGGCGTTCGATTCCATCAACAGAAATTTGCTATGGCCAATATTGTTGAAAAATGAAGTAAAGGGAAAATTGTTTCGTTGTGTGAAAAGCATGTATAATTGTGTTAAGGCAAGAGTAAGATGTGGAACTAAATTATCGCCTTATATTCAATGTTCAGCAGGTGTCAAACAGGGTGACGTTTGCAGCCCGGTTCTATTTTCTCTGTTTATTAATGAGTTAGCACTTGAAGTAATACAAAATGGAAAACATGGTGTGACATTTTTGCTAGATACTTTGGAACTGTTTTATACTTTTGTTTGCGGATGATGTTGTTGTTCTTTCTGAAACAGTTGTTGGTCTGCAGACCCAGATAAATAGTCTAATGCACGCTTCTTCCTCTTTGAGATTGAAGGTAAATATGGGTAAATCAAATATTGTTGTGTTTAGAAAGGGGGGTTATTTGAGTGCCAGAGAACACTGGTCAGTTGATGGTAATCAGATAGAAGTTGTCAATGCCTATAAATATTTGGGGGTATATTTTTCAACTAGGCTTAGTTTCACTGCTACATGCAGAGATTTAGCAAGCCGTGCAAAAAAGGCACTTCTCACTATCATGCGAGGATTAAATGCTTTGAATAATAGCTCAGTAAGACTTTTTTTGAAATTATTTGATGCACAAGTTCAGCCTATTATGCAGTATGGTTCAGAAGTTTGGGGTATTTATGCTGCGGCAGAATATTGTGAAAAAACCCATTTATTTGCTTTAAAGAAATTTTTGGGAGTGGATAGACGAACACCTAACGACTTAGTGTACAGGGAAATGAATAGGTATCCTATCACTATAAATTTTGTTGTCAGTACTATACGCTATTGGTTAAAGCTAACAAGAATGGAACCAGAAAGGTTACCAAGGAAAGCGTATATGATGCTATGTGAGTTGGATGATCGAGGAAAAACAACATGGGTAACAAATGTAAGAAAGTGTCTTTTTCAGTATGGATTTGGTTTTGTTTGGTTTCATCAAGGTGTGGAAAGAGTGAATGAATTTTTGCGTGCATTCAAAAGTCGTTTAATTGATTGTAGGTGGCAAGAGTGGAACAATCATGTTCAAAATAGTGAGAGGTTCAGCATGTATCGTGCGTTCACTAGCCCTGTGCCTCGTATACAAAACTATTTGCTATTAGATATTGACAAACATTTGAAATTTATGATGACTAGATTTCGTTTTGGTATCTCTAGTATAACTGTTCATTCATTTCGATATAAACACCAAAGTGACAATGATTTGATATGTCCATTATGTAAAGAAGAAAACGAGGATGAAATTCATTTCCTTCTTTGTTGTCCATCTTTAGCAGAAATCAGGAAACAGTTTATTGCTATGAAGTTTTTCAGAGACCCAAATTTGTTCAGATTTAGATTACTAATGTCTGCAACAAACCCGGAAACTGTGAAAAATTTGTCCATATACCTGTATAAAGCATTTCAGATAAGAGAAATAGCAGTATCGTAATGTCATTACTATTTTTTTCTAAGAACTAAGAATGTTCAAATTGTGCATGTCTCCATATACACACACACACACCCCTTCATATGGGGCGAAGGCCTTTCATGAATAAAAAAAATTTCGTATTCGTATTCGTATTCTCTCTCTCTCTCTCCTTTCTCTCTCTCATATTGTCATTGCCCTTCAGGGATGATTAAAGTGTTTTTGACTTGACTGGACTTGACTCTCTCTTTCCACTGTCGTTTGATACCCTATTTTCCTGTTAGCAGTTCTATCTAAGACAATGTGAAACTTTTTCTATCATAGATCTCTGTCATTTGTATCTGGAAAACTACAAAAAGTCTCAGTATCAACTGCACGTTTGTGCACTCTGACTTCATCTCTGTTGGTCAAGTTCATAATTACAACTTTTATCAGCATTCTGACATTTAAGACATAAAATCCCCAACAAAGATGCTAAAGAACTACAGGCCTTGAATTCTACCCCAACATAGCACTGATTTCACCTGCAAATTGAACAGAAGGTCTGCCAGGCATGCACAGGTACAACTCCCTGTAAGCCTTGGGTTAAAACCAGATATGTCCATGCAGTAGTTGCTGTGTATACAGTGCAATGCTGTTAATGTCACAGCTAACAAAAAGAAAAAAAATGCCATCAGTTCTTCTCAAAGTGAAATGCATCATGCAACTAAAAGGAGAGACTGAAAGTTATAGCTCCTTTCTCTCTCTCTCTCTCTCTCTCTCTCTCTCTCTCTCTCTCTCTCTCTCTCTCTCTCTCTCTCTCTCGGGGGATGGATAGCCTAGTGGTCAGAACATTGCGCTGGCAATTTGAAGACCCGGGTTCGAATCTGGTCGAGGAGATTTTTCTCCTGGAGTTAACATCAGTGCTGACTCCACTCTCCCCACAAGTCCTTCGGATGAGACTTTAAACCGAGGCCCCGTGTGCGAACGCATGCAGAACATCTTGCGCACACGTTAAATCCTGTTCCGCTTTTCGTAAGAGTAGGCCATTGTGTGCCGGTGGGAACAGATGACATTTACAAAACTGCATACACACGGGGACTGGATGTAAAAAAGCACAAGAGTGCTTATCCCATTATCCTCGATATAAAAGAATAAATCAATCAATCAATCAATCAATCAATCTCTCTCTCTCTCACACACACACACACACAGAACATCTTGCACACACGTTAAATTCTGTTCCGCTCTTCATAAGAGTAGGCCATTGTGTACCAGTGGGAACAGATGACATTTACAAAACTGCATACACATGGGGCCTGGATGTAAAAAAGCACATGATTGCTTATTCCATTCTCAATTTAAAAAAAAATGAAAATGAAAAATGAAACACACACACATAAACACACAGAGCAAAATTAGCAATACTTTTGTCAGTGATTATACTGTTTCAGAAGGGTCCATGTGGCTGTTAAAAATCAAAATTCCTATATGGCCATTGTAAGCTAGAATTCCTACCTGTTTGTTATAAGTTAGAATTCCTACCTGTTTGTTAAAAATCACAATTCCTACGTGTTTGTTAAAAAGCACAATTCCTACATGTTTGTTAAACGTGTTTGTTAAAAATCACAATTCCTACCTGTTTGTTAAAAATCACAATTTGTATGTGTTTGTTAAGCGTGCTTGTTAAAATCACAATTCCTACATGTTTGTTAAAAATCACAATTCCAACGTGCTTGTTCATTGCTTGACTGGCCTGGAAATTTTCCAGGACTAAATGTGCACTCTGGGAAAATTTCCAGGATGACAAATTGGTGTAAACAAGCCAGCCTCCTTGACTACATTTAAAGGGAAATGATCTCCATAATTAGTGGAGATTACTCTCCTATTGCTTGGCTATACACAGCTGCAAAAATGTGGCAAAGACGATAGTTTTTTTTAGCTCACATTTTGTGTAAATTTGCATGACTGCTTGGACTTTACTTGTTCAAAATGGCTGACTCGTCATTGAATGCATAAATGACTTTACACAGCTGAAGAAGTGGCAAATGAGAGTTTAGATGACCCTGACAGTGATGAAAACAATCTTGCAGAATTCAGGAGATATGGAAGTGTTTTTTTTAAAAACTGAGATTTTCCCTCAACTTGTGTGATGCTATTGAGATGGGGGGGGGGGGGGGTTAACTCAGAATGACAGTGATAATGAAGAAAGTGTATTTTCATCTATATTTTAAAACTTAAAAATAGTCTATATTTTGGTGGTAAAATTTCATGCTAACAACTTTGAGTTTGCATGAAAGCAATCTACAATTATATATATACATTGTCATTAAGCAGAACATAAGGATTATTCATAAGGTAATTTCCGAGTAATAAGGACATGAACATAGCAAGTGGTACATAAGAATTTGATTCCCCCACATTTAGGGTGCACTTGCATTCAACAGTTAGGAGGTTAAAAGTCACAATTCCTATGTGGCTGTTAAAAATCACATTCATTAATGTTCACACGAAAAACTGTTAATGACTGGGTGGGATGTAAGGGAATGAGTTATCAGCCCCTTTACTCTAAGAGTTAAGATTGTTTGTCTCAACATAGTGCTGATTTCATGTTATTAATTAACAGCACAATCTGTATGTACTGTGATTCTTTACAAATTGGACTGTATATTTAGTTCACACACAAAAAATTTTTAATGGCGAAATCTGAAACTCAAGGAAATTTACTCTTTTAAAGAATACCCTCTCTCCCATCCCCTCTCCCTCTCCCCCCTCGCACATCTGTTTGACAATTTAAACTGCATAATCAATAAATCTTAAATAAAACCAAAATACAACACAATCAGCATGTACTTAGAAAAAAATGTCTATCAGTTATTTTACTTATGGTTTTGCATTCAGATAAAAACAAAACACAACAAATCTTAGAGTACAACACAACCTTTAAGTGTCTTTGTTGTTTGTGATAAATATTGGAAGAACTGCAACTAAATGCTACATTTTCTTCCCTTAAAGCAGATCTCACATTAATTCCAAATGAAAAAAACTGTTAGTATGTTGGCTATGTGACTATATAATCAACTTCACCAGTAATTTAACACACATTCTGCATTCTACAAATCAAATTTAAACAGAAACTCATAAACAAAACAAAAAGCAACCAAAAACAAGAAAATAAATTAAAATAAAACAGACTGGATCTGCTGGAAGTGACCAAACAATAACAACAGGTGAATAGTCACAACAAATATCATGAAATACTGTGCAGGCTTCACAGACTGCTAAATAATCACACATCTGCTCGTGCATGCTCTGTGCACAGTTCAAAGCATGTTTTTTCCTTTTTTTCTTTTTCTTTTTTCAAAACTGCAGATACATACATGTGTGGTGTGTGTGTGTGTGTGTGTGTGTGTGTGTGTGTGTGTGTGTGTGTGTGTGTGTGTGTGTGTGTGTGTGTGTGCGTGCGTGCGTGTGTGTGCGTGCTCATGTAAACACATGAGCCAGAATGTAAAATCTTCATTTCTCAAGTAAAGCACACAAAACAAGCAAAGCATGACTGCACTGAAGCTGGTGAAAAACTACCCTAAGTGACGACCCACACAGGGGGACCACAAATATTCATCAGCTGCAGACTGCACGTGCAGTGAGTACAGACACCACCCCTCTTGAACAAGAGATCAGCGGAAAGAAATCCCTGCCCAGCAGTCACTCCCAACAGATTCAGCCAACACCTACAAATTACCATCACCAGCACGGGAAGAACCAAGCCAGAAGCCCATTAATGGCGGTTATGGCCCACATGCACGCCATGGAGAGAACTGTGGAAAAAAACCTGACACTGACCTTGAGCTTCAGACTGACCTTGATGACCGATCCTGGGAAATGAGTCAGGAAGGACTCAGCCACTTGGTAGCGAGAGCTGGACAGGCCTTGCAAGTGGAGGACAACTGTGTAGCCATCGCCAAACCTGAAATGCAACACCCATGTTTTTGGGGTTAGTTTTCTTTTTTCACTTTGCACAACTGTACCACTCATGCTGGTATCTTCTTCTTCTGAGTTCCCTGTCTGAACTGAGACATGCAGTATGAACTTTCTCCTCATCATAATTTCTGGCCGGTCATGATTTCAAGTTGTCACTATGACTGTTTGGTCGATTCTTTTATTATCAATATTATGCTGAGCTTGGAAAAATATCTTTTGTCTGAAATCACTATAAGATTTATTTTGTCTGTAAATCTTTATTTATTTCTTTTTAAAAAAAGCTCAATGTCAATATACTGCATTATACTGAAATTCAATCAAATTTATCTCTGGTAAGGTCGTACTGAAGTTGGTTTTTTTTTAATTCAGAAGTCCAACTGTTTATGCAAGTTTGGTAATAAAAACGGAAGAAAAGGTTTCCTGTTTTTCTAGCATGCTGTACATAAAAGCATACAGAGTTATGTGAAATGCAAAGTTCTAAAACACCACACACATGCGCATGCATTCACACACGCGCATGCACACACACGCACACATGCACGCATGCATGCACGCAAGCACACACACACACACACATGTATACATGTATACACACATACACACAAACACACACACATGTACACACACATACACACACACCTACACACACACACACTCAGTTGCACACACACACACACACACACACACACACACACACATACACACACACACCTGCACACAAACACACTTGCACACACACACACACACACACACATGCACACACACACACTTGCACACACACACACACAACACACAACACAAACACACACACACACAACAAACACACACACATCCACACACACACACACACAGACACACACACACACACACACACACACACACACACACACACACACACACACACACACACACACACACACACACTTACTTGTGTTT
>CM060316.1:27550289-27570289 GCA_030674155.1 Stramonita haemastoma | reverse complement strand
CAAACAAATAACACCACCACTTCTCCACCCCCACCCACCTCTCCACCCAACCCCCAACAAAATACTCCCTCAAAACCCACCTGATGGCTCCCTCCTTGAAGGAGTGGATGATGAAGGTGAGGACCAGGAACACCAAACCCTCGATGGCCAGCGCCACAAAATTCCAGCCCAGCATGTCCATGTGGAAGGGGTCCACGTAGGTGTCCTCGCCGAAGCGCCGCAGCAGCTTGTACTGCACCTGGTTAGCCACCAGGTCCACCAGCCCGATGCCCAGGGCGTACTGCGGGAACACCAGCAGCACGTACTGCAGCACGCCGCTCACCGCCTTGATGTCCTGCACCACAGAGAGCTGACCACACTGACCGCTGATTTATTGGACTGGTACTGTGTGTTTTTTTCACTTCACTGAGTGGTGAATTAGTGGGCTGGTATGGTACTGTGTGTTTTCTTCACTTCACTGACTGCTGATTTATTGAGGGCTGGTACCGTGTGTTTTCTTCACTTCACTGACTGCTGATTTATTGGGGGCTGGTATGGTACCGTGTTTTCTTCACTTCACTGACTGCTGATTTATTGGGGGCTGGTATGGTACCGTGTGTTTTCTTCACTTCACTGACCCCACTGATTTATTGGGGCTGGTACTGTGTGTTTTCTTCACTTCACTGACCCCCCACTGATTTATTGGGGCTGGTACTGTGTGTTTTCTTCACTTCACTGACTGCTGATTTATTGGGGGCTGGTATGGTACCGTGTGTTTTCTTCACTTCACTGACTGCTGATTTATTGGGGCTGGTATGGTACCGTGTGTTTTTCTTCACTTCACTGACTGCTAATTTATTGGGGGCTGGTATGGTACCGTGTGTTTTCTTCACTTCACTGACTGCTGATTTATTGGGGGCTGGTATCATGTGTTTTCTTCACTTCACTGACTGCTGATTTATTGGGGGCTGGTATCATGTGTTTTCTTCACTTCACTGAGTGGTGAAGTATTTGGGCTGCTGTGTTTTCAGAGAGTGGTGAATGTGGCTGCTGTGTTTTCATTGACTGGTGAATTGGGCTGGTGTGTTTTCTTCACTTCACTCACTGGTGAATTATTGGGCTGGCATCTTTTCTTTACTTCACTGACTGGTGAATTGGGCTGGTATGTTTTTTTTCACTGACTGGTGAATGTGGCTGTGTTTTCACTGACCGTGAATTTGGCTGTGTTTTAGATCTAAGTTCCTGAACATAAAACAAAACCACTCAAACCTATTGACGTCTGCTCATGATATGATGGCCTGGGTCTGAGCCACTACCAGGCCACCTGTTCAAGGAGATTTTTCTCCTGGAGGCAACATTAAGTATTAACTGCACTCCCCTCAAAAAGTTCTACAGATGAAACTATAAACTGAGGTCATGAGTGTGAATACATGCAGAATTTCCGCATGCATTAAGACCCATTCTGCCTCTTTGAATAGTAGGCCAATCCATGCTGGCAGGAATAGATGACAACATTTAGAAGAACACATGCACACTACTGTTGAGTTCAGACATCATCCATGAAGTTGGAATGTGGCTACCTAAATGATGGGCAATAATGGTTGCATACACAAAATCTCACCAATGGTGATTCTGAGAGCTCTTGCCAAGGAACAACAACAAAACAACAAAAACAAATAAAAGTCATTTATTGTCTAAAGAGAAAGGCCATACAGAAAAGAAGTCCAGAAGTAACATCAACCTAGGATTCTTGCACTTCTGATGCTGCTTAGGAGCATTTTCAGCACCACAGTAATCTCCAGTTCAGAGGCAAGAACATATACTGGCTGCATTGTTACTGAGCAGACTGAGGCAGCACAAAGTTGCAGATGGTGATGAGCAGCAACATGAACTCACCTCATTGCCGCTGAGCAGGTTGAGCACAAAGATGCAGATGGTGGGCAGCAGACCCAGCAGCATGTTGATGCAGAAGAGCGTCAGGTAGGCTGCTGACCCCGTCTTGAAGAGCCGCAGGGTGCAGTACATCAGAGGTATCACTGCCCACCTGCACAAGGTGGGCCACACTATTCATGAGACAGACGGTGACAATGGTTGACACTATACATGATACAGAAATTTGCAATAGTTGACACTATACATGATACAGACAATGACAAGGGTCAACACTATACATGATACAGACAATGACAATGGTCAACAACACTATATAAATGATACAGACAGTGACAGTCATTGTCTGTATCATTTATAGTGTTGTCAACCACGATGTACATTAGCCTTAAAGCTATCACTTAATCCCACAAGAAAAAAAGAATCTTCAGCTTAAGATGAACATTTACCCCAGTTTCTCAAATTCAAAAAAAGCCATCTTGATTATTTGAGGTTCATACACTCCCATCAGCTTCAAAACCAAGACATACCCATACAGGAAGACGAGAAGTGCAAAGCCAGCCAGGTTGTTTCTGTCGTAGAATCCCTCCGTTCTGAAGATGACGACAATGATCACCATGATGGCCAGGGCACAGGAGTACACAAACTGGAAAAAAAAACCATTCTGCCATTACACTGGTCTTAATGCTTGACTGTATTCAAAACAACACTTACGATCTTTTCTAAGTTTTTTCATGGCTAAAACACAAGTCTATCAATACACACGGATCCCTTGACACATATGTATGCATCCATACCCACATATATAGAGAATGGTAAATAGTACAATATCATTAAGCACTGATGAATTGTTTTTAGCTCTATCAAGGTTTAAGATAAAGTTTAGAAAAACACCACCAACTTACAGGCATGAAAAAGACTTTACTGGTCTTTACAATTTTTTTTTATACTCTATACAGAAAATGCACATCTAGAATTTTCTATTGTCTTCCAAAATCCATTTCTGTATCCGATTCTATTTTGACTAACATTGCGTTGAAATGTATGTACATCATTAGAGATGTACTAACCTGTCTACTAAATGTTATACTGCTAGACAGAGGGACAAGGATGTAAAATGTTACTTCTTATTCATGAACATTCAGAGAACTAGTGTTGTCTGTAATATGAGCTAAAATGTGTTGTTCTGCCATTAAACAGCTGGCAAATCAGGCCCAGCACACCCAACTGCAGCATAGGAAAGAATTGTTATCTTCTTTTTTTTTAAATGATGGGAAAAAAGGCAGAAGAATGGACCAAGAAGGCAGAAAATAGACAAGGAGGTGACAGGAAGAAAAGGAACAAGGAAACAAAGAGAGAGATAGAAAAGAGGGAATTCCTAGCACCAAATTTCCAGAAGGTGAGGATGCTATTTATACTGAAAGACTGCAGGCATGCCCACAGAGAAAAAAGTGTTAGTGGTTCTGTTCTTCAGCAGACTCACCATGTCCCAGAGAAAGGAGGTAGACCAGTACATGACGGTGCCCACACCACTGATGGACTGCAGGTGTTTTTCCTGGGACACTCTCTCGTTGGTCAGGTACACCATGAAGGCACTGGGGATGAAGCTCAGAGCCAGCAGAATCACCATGGCGATGCCTATGTCTGTCGCAGAGGCCTCCCTGAACATGGTCATGCCACAGTATAGACTTCCAACTCAAAGTCATAATTTTCTCGTTTTTATTTGTGGAGTAATAGCTCAGTAATGTACTTTTTTTCCTTGGATTTTATCTATGATGTATAAAAACAATAGTTAAAAATTTATACATTGATTTTATTTCTTTTGAGCTTTGCTGTAAAAATATAAGAGGTTTTTTCTCTCTTTCCTAATTAGTTTTTCATGCCACAATGAGTTGCCAGGGCTGTAAATAATCATAGGCAAAAATCTGGACCTCAGCTTGCCCATTCTTCATATATGTGTCATTGCACAAGCTCAAAAGTTCTGCAATAAACTTTTCTTATCCAATATTCAAATCCTCTTGTTGCACTACACACAGACAATGAAGGAACCCTTCTCAGTGGGAGAGTAGTACAGTCTGCACGAACAGCCTTTTATACAACACTCTCTTCTTTGTTTCATGCACTCAACTTTTCCAGTGTCTTACTGCAGTAACACAAACTGAATTCAACACAATCAATGTCTCTGGTAATCCAATGACCAACAAAAAGACACTTTTAAAATCCTATTTTCAGAATATTCAGACAGAAGTGCATTGCACTCTTGTAGCAGTCTCTCATTAAAAGATATGAACGTGTTACAGAACCAAGGAGTTGACTTTACTAAAACAGGAACAAAACATGACTGAAACACTGTGACCATACTTACAGACTTTCCTTGGAGAGCTGTTCGCTGTTGAGCATCAGAGGGTGGTTGTACAGAGTGATGCCTGGAACAGACGAGACATTGACTTATATCACCAGTCCATCGCCTTTTGGCACAAGCTATTTGATTACATATTACAAACCACAAGTATCACATAAAATGTCGATGCACTGAGTCAGCCGAATCACAAACTGGAAATCATTTGAGACTACAAAGTCAACCATGAATTCTAATTAGTCAACATATACTGACAGTCTATGGACAGCTAGTGGTATACATAGACCAGTTTAAGAATTGAATGATAACTGAGTACAATGATGAATGACTTTTGCTTCAGGTGGACACCCCATCCAAAAGAATCCTATTAGAAATGCTTGTTTTCTGCTTTTTTTGTTTTTTCCATTCCTTGGCTAGAGCTCTGAGGTTTACCCATGGTGAGAGTTTGTGTAGATGACTGTTTGCCCACCATTAAAGTAGCTGCAGTATGACTCCAGGGATGATGTCTAATCATGACATCAGTGTGCATGCATTTCTAACATTTTATCATCTGTTCCCACTGCCCCACAATAGCCTACACTTCCAAAAGGCAGGACAGGTTTTTAATGTGTGTGCAAGATGTTCTTTGCACATTCAAACACAGGACCTTGGTTTTTAATTTCATCTGAAGGAGTTTCAGGGAGGTGGAGCTAGCACTGGTGTTAACTCCAGGGGTAACATTCTATGGAACAGGCATCTCTGTGGTGGATCATAGAGACCACAAAATTTATATGACCAAATTTACAAAAATACAAACACTTTAAGGAAAACAGTCTGACCAAAATTACAAAAATACAAACACTTTCAGGAAAACAGAGGCTTGATGCTCTCTTGCCAGGACTGACCATATTTATGTGCGTCTGCAGGGCTGACCGCGGAGCGCAGGAGGTTGTTGGAGAGAGCGTTGAAGTAGGAGGGGATGGCGTGGTAGCCCTTGTTGTTGAACCACACTTTGGCCTGGCTGCTGTTCTCCTTGGGGGGCTCCAGACTCCACCCACCAAACCTGTCACAGTGCACAGTTCATCGGTAACAGTCACTGACTCTTCTTCCTCTACTTCTTCTCTGTCTGTTTGTCTCCATTGCACAGTTCATCGGTAACAGTCACTGACTCTTCTTCCTCTACGTCTTCTGTATCTGTTTGTCTTCATTGCACAGTTCATCGGTAACAGTCACTGACTCTTCTTCCTCTACGTCTTCTGTATCTGTTTGTCTCCATTGCACAGTTCATCGGTAACAGTCACTGACTCTTCTTCCTCTACTTCTTCTCTGTCTGTTTGTCTCCATTGCACAGTTCATCGGTAACAGTCACTGACTCTTCTTCCTCTACTTCTTCTCTGTCTGTTTGTCTCCATTGCACAGTTCATCGGTAACAGTCACTGACTCTTCTTCCTCTACTTCTTCTCTGTCTGTCTGTCTCCATTGCACAGTTCATCGGTAACAGTCACGGACTCTTCTTCCTCTACTTCTTCTCTGTCTGTCTGTCTCCATTGCACAGTTCATCGGTAACAGTCACGGACTCTTCTTCCTCTACTTCTTCTCTGTCTGTTTGTCTCCATTGCACAGTTCATCGGTAACAGTCACGGACTCTTCTTCCTCTACTTCTTCTCTGTCTGTTTGTCTCCATTGCACAGTTCATCGGTAACAGTCACGGACTCTTCTTCCTCTACTTCTTCTCTGTCTGTTTGTCTCCATTGCACAGTTCATCGGTAACAGTCACGGCCCTCTCTTCCTCTACTTCTTCTCTGTCTGTTTGTCTCCATTGCACAGTTCATCGGTAACAGTCACTGACTCTTCTTCCTCTACTTCTTCTCTGTCTGTTTGTCTTCTTCATCGGACACTCAGACAGCAACTATTGTTGTCTCTCATATGTGTTGTTATTAAGCATCTGACAAGTTAGGCCCAGCGCATCTAACTTTGGCGTGGGAGAGAATTGTTATCTTTTAAGTCTCTCTGGGAAAAAAGGCAGAAAAATGGACCAAGAAGGCAGAAAGTAGATAAGAAGGAGGAGACAGGAGGAAAAGGAACAAGGCAGAAATAAAGAGAGAGATAGAAAAGAGGAAATTCCTAGCACAGATTTTTTCAGATGGTGGGGATGTTGTTTATACTGAAAGGCCCCCAGTATCTTCACATGGGTGTCTGTTTGTTCAAGATGGGACTGTAGAAGCCCTGACACATGCCCCAGTCCACTGGAGATACAGCAGGGTCCACTGGTCTTTTCAGATAGCAATGTCTCATTTCATGCTGTTTATAGCTCCACTGACCACAAAAGACTACCAATGTCTCAGCAGCTCAGATTTTGTGAATGAATCTTTAAACAATCCTTGACTACATTCTCTGCACCATAAAAGTCCAGATAATATTTCAAGCAAGTTTTCTTCGCCTATCACCTGCCCAATTCTTCTTTAATTAAAAGTTTCATTTAAAAGAAAAATCTTTCTTTAAGAAGTCTGTTATGAATACCAAAGATTTACTTGGTACACTGATACCAACTCAAACAACAAAACTCTCTGGACACTTGAGTTCTTTTATTCTGATAATCCAAAAACACTCTTGTTTCAGTAGCAATTAGAGGAATCTTCTTGTTTGTGTGTGTAGCAATGTCTTTCTTGAGCCTCTCAAAAGCATCAGCGAAATCACGCACACACACACACACACACACACATGCATAGGCACACACACACACACACACACACACACACACACACACACACACACATGCAACACACACACACACCTACCTCTGATCGATGTAGCTGAGGTAGCTGTCGGTGAGGTACTTATCCAGGTTCTTGTAGCTCAGGTCTTGCAGCGTGATGTCTGGCCGGGTCAGCATCTGACGCACACCTTCGCGCTGTGAGCCGTCAGAGCACAGGTAATCATAGTCACTGCACTGACACACCTGCTGCATCTTTTGCGACTCATGCATGCTGCCTGTTGCCACACACTTGAAGCCCTTGCTGCAACAGTCAACAGAAACGTCATTCGTGACATGACATCAAAACTTGTCACCCTCTTGTCTCTGTTCACCTCATCTCTAACTCTTCTCATCAGCACTCTCTCTCTCTCTCTCTCTCTCTCTCTCTCTCTCTCTCTCTCTCTCTCTCTCTCTCTCTCTCTCTCTCTCTCTCTCCGTGCTTGTCATGTTGCAGGAGGTCTGCCCACAGGCCTCAGCCAACACATTCTGACTTCAGAGCTGCTCATTTCATTGCACATGATGCATGCAGGGTATGTTCAAGTTTCAGTAACCCAACAAACATGAACATGAATTGCATGTTTGATCATCTGCATGGTATACATGAAGCAAATTAAGGTACTGGCAGATCTGCATTTGAAGTTGATGTGAGAGATCATAAAAATCCCTACACTTAATTCATCCCACGCCACCAAGATTCAAACCCAGGACTTCATGGACCTACATGATTGAAGTCAAATGATCCTAACCACTCAGCTATAGTGTCTGTCTTCTCATCAGCTAAAAAGACTGAGTTAAAGTAACTTGTGACAACTTTTTGTGACAGGCCCTAAAGATTACTAATAATGATGTTAATATGATTATTATCATCATCATTACCATCACTACTATTATTAACAAAAATGGAGAACAACCCCCCCCCCCCCCAGCAGATAAATTAGACCAAAAAAGCAATATTTCTTTTTATATTCCATAAAATTGCAACATCTTGAAAACTGCAACAAAACAAAAGCAAGAGCAATGAAATAGGTGACAAACTTAGGAAGAAAAAGAAAGCTAGCCACCTGCAGGACAGAAAATGATAACAGCATAAAAACGTAAAGCATATGTGAAGGAGAACCAAGACTCGGTCTTACCCAGCATCAAAGCCCTCCATGCAGGTGGTTCCAATCCCAGGGGCAGGAGATTTCAGCATGTCCATGAAGTGGCCTGACACTGGGCTTCTGGTATTGTCTCTGCAATTTGTTATAGCCCCACATCAGCATCTTTGACACATGTACAGACAGACACAGACACAGACATGCACACACACAGACACACACAGACACACACACGCACACACACATACACACACAGACAACACAGACACACAACACTAAAACACACAGACACACAGACACACAGACACACTGACACACTACAACACACACACACACATTCCATTATCCTTGAAATAACAGAATAAAATAAAATAAAGCACACACACACAACACACACACTCACCAACACCACACACTCCCCCCCCCCCCCCCCCCACACACACACACTTACTGAATAAAAGCATACGATGCAGGCATGTCCCGAGCATACAGAGCAGGAGTCATGATCAGGTCGCGCATGTCGTCCTGTGTCGGTCTCAGTAAAGAGAAACCCATGGCACACACGAAAGCCAGCAGGGCAGAAGCAGCGTTGAAATCGGGATGCGCCAGTTTCTGCGGTAGTGGTGGACTCGTTTCACCAGGAGAGCTCCCAGCTGTTGGAACTTGAGTGATGCCCCTTTGACAGAACGGGGTGGTCTGCCTTTGGAGGGTTTCAAGATGGTGTTGTCACTGGCCATGGAGGCTGATTCAGAGTCTGTGGTGGAGTTTTCAAAACTGTCGTTGGAGTGTCCGCTGCTTGCTTCTGCTGTCAACTGCAGACAGATCCAATCAAAATCATCTTCAGCAATCCATAAGGAAATTACAGACTACACTCTCGATCTCGTTTGATCATCTCTCAGGCCCACACATTCATCCCATTGCATTTATACTTTAGCGTAGGTGTTTTTTTCCTGTTTCTTATAGAGAAAATAATGCTTATCTTTATGCTGTTGAATAAACAGCATGCTGTGTCTGATGTTTGTTGAATAAATGTTTCTTTTAATCACCAAACTGTCACAACCTACTCTGATGTGCCTGTTTCTTTTCATTTCAAAGGTTTTTCCTTTTCCTCTTTGATTCCTCAGGTGTCTGGTTATTTGGTTATTCCATTCTTTATACAGATTCATTGTATAGATACATGTTCATTCAACACTCAAAATTTGATCTAAATCAAACACACAACAGCAAATATGCCCAGCACATCAAACTACAACAGAAAACCACCAAACAAAACCACCACCACACAAAACTACCACACACAAACACCACCACACAAAACCACCACACAAAACCACCACACAAAACTACCACACAAAACCACCAACCACCACCACACAAAACCACCACACAAAACCACCACACAAAAACTACCACCACACAAAACCACCACACAAAACCACCACACACAAAACTACCACCACACAAAACCCACACAAAACCACACAAAACCACCACAAACAAAACCACCACACAACACACAAAACACCACCACCACACAAACCACCACACAAACCACCACAAAAACCACCACACAAACACCACAAAAACACCACCACACAAAACACCACCACACAAAACTACCACCACACAAAACCACCACCACACAAAACACCACCACACAAAACCACCACCACACAAAACCACCACCACAACAAAACCACCACCACACAAAAACCACCACCACACAAAACCACCACACAAAACCACCACCACACAAACCACCCCCCAGAAAAATCCCCCAAAGTGCAGCAGCAGTCACCTTGAGGAAGACCTCCTCCAGTGTGGTGTTGGAGATGCCGTAGCTGAGCACTCCCAGCTGCTCCTTCTGGTGTCCAGGAGGCGGAAGAACTGGGAGAGGACGATGCTGCTGTCCCTGTGTGAGGGCACCTGACCGTAGGTCCGAACCCACAGACTCCAGAAACTTGGCTGAGGGCAGAGTGGACTGGACGAAGGCCAGGATTCTGCCGTGCTGGCTGCTCACTGGAGAAAAGAAAAGACAGTGATGTTGACGGTGTAAAATCCAAGTAAGAACACAAACCAAAGTGATGCTGAACAAGAAAAAGAGGTCTGGACCGTCTCTTTGCGATCTTCATATTTTCTTGTTAGTTGTGATTTGCAGCACAGGGCCTTACTGGTGTGGGTTTGCTTTTTTGTATATTGTTTTGTTTTGTTGCAGGTGTGAGTTTGTCATGTTTTGTTTCTAGCCCTAATAACTGTCACTTCTCATTCCAGCCTACATATAACAGAATGACAATGGCACACTAGCATCTTAAACACAATCATGTACCCATTGAAGGTACACATTACCCATTACCCATTGAAGGTAAGGGCCACTGCCTGAACATTATATGTATTAAAGTTAAAAGTTAAAGTCTGTCCCAAGCTTAAGGCTCATCAGGCCGGTGCTATCCCGGTTTCTGTGGCATTAAGCAACTGACAGTCATAGACTCCCCCCTGGATAGGACACCAGTCTATCGCAGGGTTAACCCCCAACACAAGGTTGGTACCCCTTTTACACCTGGGTGGAGTGAGAAAATAGCTGTAAAGTGCCTTTTCCAAGGGCACAACGCCATAGCCAAAAGCTGGGATCGAACATGCAACCTATAGATTACGAGTCCAATGCCTTAACCACTAGACTATAAGAGACTTATTTCAGTACATCAGAAATACATACCAAGCAGAGAAAAGGAACAGGGAAGAAAGAAGGAAGCAAACCCACAAGTGGGATTTTAAAAAATGCAAATAAACTAAAACTAAACAACAACTTACTTTGTCCGACACATCTTGGCCTTGTGGGGATGCAACCTGAAAAAGAGAATCAAGATGTGGGTTCTGTTTTTATTTATATGAGTACATGTGCCTGTGTGTGTGTGTGTGTGTGTGTGTGTGTGTGTGTGTGTGTGTGTGTGTGTGTGTGTGTGTGTGTGTCTGTGTCTGTGTGTCTGTGTGTCTGTGTGTCTGTTGTCTGTGTCTGTGTCTGTGTCTGTGTATCTGTGTGTATGTGTTGTGTGTCTGTGTGTCTGTGTCAATGTCTTTATTCATCAATTTATACTTCTATTTCAAGGATAATGAAAAAGCACTCATATGCTTTTTTTTTTTTAAATGACATACTGTCCCTGTGTACATGCGGTTTTGTCAGTACTGTCATATGTTCCCAATGGCACATATAACATAAACTACTCACAGCCTGTATGAAGTCAAAATAATGAAATAATTATTAATCCTCCCATGACAGATGACAGCAGAGTACACACCAAGAAACGTTGTGAACCCAGCCAAACAAGAGAAACATGGAGACAGCCTCACACAGCAACAACAACCAAACAGCAGAAACATAGAGACAGCCTCACACACCAACAAAAACAGCCCAACAAGAGAAACACACAGACACAGAACATCTTGTGCACATATTAAATCCTGTTCCGCTTTTCGTAAGAGTAGGCCATTGTGTGCCGCCGGTGGGAACTGATGACAATATTTTACAAAACTGCATACACACAGGGACTGGATGGAAAAAAAAAGCACACAAGTTCTTATTCCATTATCCTCGATAGAAAAGAATTTAAATTTTAAAAAAAGCACATGAGTGCTTATTCCATTATCCTCAATATAAAAAATTTAAATAAATAAAATTTTAAAAAATGGAAACACTTACTCATCCTGCACCTCCAGGGCAGGGTTGCTGTTGATGGTCAGCTTGTAGCCTCCTCCCACCTGGTCCTTCAGGAAGCCTGGGGACCCTGCGGCCAGCAGGCGGCCAGTGTGCATGATCAGGATGCGGTCACTCAGCATGTCGGCCTCGTCCAGGTGGTGGGTGGACATCAGGATGGTGCGGCCTGGGGTGGGTGACCACACAGGTATCAGTTTTTTGGGGGGAGAGGTGTGGGAGGAGGTTGTTGATTTTTTTGGTTTGGGCAATTTTTGGGGTGGGGGGGTGGTTGTTGTTTTGTTTGTTGCTGTTTGGTTGTTGTTGTTTTTTTTTGGGGGGGGCTGATTTTTTGTGTGTGTGCGGTTGTTTTTTTTTTTTGGGGGGGGCTATACGTATAACCCATACATGAATATGATAGAGGTTTGTGTTCATTTCTGAATGGAAGAATATGTAATTGTATGCTTGCACAGACATTAATTTTATACACACACACACAGAGACACACAAAGCATACAAACACATGCACACACACATACTTGCAGGTGTGTATACACACACAAGTGAGCATGCCCATGCACACACAAACACACAAACACACAAACACACAAACCCACACACACACACATACACACACACATATCCCCCCACCCACCCACTACCACCACCACCACCACCACCACATTACTCACCAGGTCTGTTTTTCAGGATCAGATTCCAGATGTTTTTGCGAGCGTGGGGGTCGACGCCACTGGTGGGTTCGTCCAGCACGACGGTCTTGGAGCCCCCTACAAAGGCCAAGGCCACACACAGACGACGCTGCATTCCACCTGACAGGTCCAGTGCAGGTACGTCCTTCACATGCCACAGGTCTACATCTTGCAGCAACCTGGTGGTGGGTGATATATGATATTATATAGTACATGTATTACAGGGTAATCTTGTTTGGGTTTTTTTTACAGTTTGTGACTAGTTTAGGTTAGGTGGTGTGTGGGTGTGGTGGGTGTGGTGTGGTGTGTGTGGTGTGGTGTGGTGTGGGTTGTGGTGTGGTGTGGTGTGGGTGTGTGGGGGGTGGGGTGGGGTGGGGGGGGTGGGGTGTGGGGGTGTGTGTGTGTGTGTGTGTGTGTGTGTGTGTGTGTGTGTGTGTGTGTGTGTGTGTGTGTGTGTGTGTGTGTGTGTGTGTGTGTGTGTGTGGTGTGTGTGTGTGTGTGGTGTGTGTGTGTGTGGTGAGTGTGTGTGTGTGTGGTGTGTGTGTGTGTGTGTGTGTGTGTGTGTGTTGTGTGTGTGTGTGTGTAGTGTGTGTAAGTGTATGTGTGAGAAAGCATGTGAGTGACTGTGTGAATGAGTGTGTATGATTGCACATATGCAATTGAGCAGAATCAAATGTATGCCTGACTATACAATCAGAAACAAAGACATCATTCACACTAACAATGTAAGTCTATCAACAAGTGTGCCATTTGGCAGATTTGGTCTTCAGTCTCCACTTACTTGCGAATCTCCCTTTCCAGCTCCACATCTGAAAGATGGCCCTTCACTCCCCCATAGAAATTCATGTGCTCCTTCACTGTCATGCTGAAATCAAACAACAACAAAATGATCAATCATCCATCCAGCCTGATTGCATGTCATACACGGGGACAGGATAGCCTGGTGGTTAGAACAATGTCCTCACATTCTGACAGCCTGGGTTCAAGTTACCACCAAGAGTTATTTTTCTCTCAATTAGCATTAGTGCCAACTCCACTCCCTCAAAAGTACTTTGGATGAGAATATAAACTGAAGTCCAATGGGCAAATACATGCAGAAAATCTTGCACACGTTAAAAACCTGTTGTGCTTTTCAAAAGCATAGGCCATTGAGTGCTGGTGGGTACAGATAACAAAACTGACAAAAACGAATATACGCAGGAACTGGAAGCGTACTTATTCCTCTATCCTCAAAATACAAATTCATCCAGAATCTGCTCTTTGACTCCCTCATTATACCTAAGAATCACCATTAAATTATGAGAGGTTTGCATGTATGACTCTTTTCAAGTACTTTGCCATATAGGCAGCCTCGCTCCAACAGCAGAGGATTTGTTTCCTCCATTAAAGAAGATTGCGGTTGTCATGTTAAGAGCTTGTCACAGTTGAAGAGTCTTAACATAATATTTTAAGACATAACAACATCTTGATATAGGCCTTGGCACTTAGCTTACTACATCAATAACTGATAAAGCTTTTGGTCTGCACTAAATACTATACTATCTCTACTTAAAAAACAACCAGCCACACCCAGACTAGGTGGAGGTAGAAATACACACGCAGAGAAGCAAACACAGTGCGAGCACTCACAATTCGTAGAGGACGTTGTGCTGTGGACAGATTCCCAGCAGACCTGTGCGGCCTGTGGTCTTCCTCCCCTCCACCAGAACCTCTCCCTCTGTTGGGCTCCAACACCCCCACCAACATGTTCCTGTCAGCACACACACACACACACACACACACACACACACACACACACACACACATGTAGAAGTATGCATGGAGGCACATGTGTAAGCACACAGAAACACAAGCATATGTATGCATGTACAAAATAACAACACACACACACACACACACACACACACACATGCATAAGATGTGCACAAAATACACCAATTATAGGCTCAAGTACAAGATCAATGAACCAAAATGTTCACCTATAAGCATAAGTGTACATCAACGACATTAAGTGTTTATGCTTGCTTCAAACATGTGTGTATACTCTCTACTCACTCATTTAGAGTCTGTTACAGCAGTTGCATGAGTATGAATTGTTACATACAAAAACAACATAAAACCCCTATTAGAGTGACAGTGACTAACAGTTGTTTTTTTTTTGTAAAAAAAACCAACACCAACCTCACATATGCACACTAACACACATACACACAGCACTTAACTGCGTTTTTTTACGATATATGCCAGAACCAAAATCTAGGATTCAAAACCTTCATTGACTGCAGGAGAGTGCAGAACTTACAGAGTGGTGTCTTGGCAGCCCGTTGTGGCCCAACAAGGTGGTGATCTGGTCATGGTAGATGTTGACGCTCACGCCCTGCACCACCTCAGCTCTGCCCCGGAACTTCTTCCGCAGGTCCCTCAGCTGATCCCGATGTCCAGACCTTGAGGATCGGGCTCAAAGAGACCTGTCACCAGAACATGGGAACTAGTCGATAGGGACAATATCAAGGAAATGAGGGTCCACAAACCTGAGGAAATCAGTATATGGGTTTAAAATGAGTACTAAATTAAGATATTCAGTACAGAATTTTCTGGCTGCTAATGCTTACGTTGATAATAGAAATGTTACAAAACCAACAGAGGAATCCCCTAGCTCTGTCAATGTAAGTCTCAGATTTCTATCTCAGAGAAATACACAGGACAGTAAGCCTTCACTTGAATTTCCTATCGAGAGAAAGAGGTTTCCAACATGGTCTTCTGGTCTCTCTCATCACAGATCATCACTATAAATCTTTTTTTTTTTAAACCTATTGGAATTATGAATCAGACCGAAACTGATAAATGGAAATACTGCTGAAAGCCGTTTAGTGTCTCTGAACTTTGTGTATGTTGTGATTTTTGTTCAATCATCAGCTTTAAAGGGTCAAAGGATTCCTTATACAAACTTTTGCCAATACTAATGCACACAGCAGTCTCAAATGGTGTGCAAGAGCATATGTACAATGAAATGACTGGCAATGGCTATTTTGGCCAAACATCTATAAAGTGTTCAATCTTTGCGAAAGAAATTAAAGCTAAAGCAGCTGTCAGAGCCAATTATTTTTTACACCTTTATATATCTTGTCAAAAATCAAGTATTAAAAAAATGTACTAATACAAAAAAAGAGAAAAAAAATATCCACCCTTCCAACCAACCACCCAGCCAAACAAGGCTATCAAATAGCAACCAAAGCTGTCAATGTAGATGACTGAAAAGCAGAAGCGTGAAGTCTCTTTTCCTATAGAAAACAAAGTAATACCCTCTTCAACCATCCCTCCAATCACCATCCCTCAAACAACACACACACACACACAAGAAGTGCAAAAATGCCTGATGCAGGTGATCTCTTAGACAAAGCCAGTTGTATGCACACTTTCAGAGCCACTACTAGCATGTTTAGAATATACTACCTCTTAGAGTATATCAGATTTTTTTAATAAACCTGCCTTTTCCAACAGAACCAGCTCTTTAGAATATACTGTGCTGGCTCTTTAGACTATACCAGATCTTTAGAACATCATTCTTAGATACACTGGCTCTTTAAAATCACCAGCTCTTTAGAATATATGGCTTTTACAATATACCAGAGCTTTAGGATACTCCAGATCTTAAGGATCCAGGTCTTTAGAATACACAGATAAACCTTTCCTTTCACGATGCAGACTCCAGGGAGAAAGCCTGTAGACACCAGACTATAGTGGGGTTACATGAAGGACATGAACTCCAGATGCTGCTCATCCCCTACATACATGCTTTGCCTTGTCTTGCCTTGCCTTGCCTTGCCTTGCCTTTGCCTTGCTTGCTTGCCTGCTTGCTGCCTGCCATACCATTGGAAAAGGGTTTGTGATCACTTAAAAACCTCATGGGCACCAATAATCAAATCAACACTTGCTGCTAAAACCTCTTCATCCAGGAGGATTCTTGCACCGATAATACACAAAATCATTGTTGTTATACTATCAAATAATAAATGCCTACAATGGAAATAACTAGTTCTTTAGAGAGGTTGTGAATGTCGAATGCAATCTAACCAACCAATCCCGTGCCATGACGTTTGAAACCTCAACTCACCTGTGAAAGGATACAGCCTGTAAAAGAAGGTCAGCTATGCCAGAAGGCTCACAGTGAAGGAAGATGACCACACAGCTACAGTACACTGACCACTGCTGACTAAACATGCTCTATCTACGTCACTGATGTACAGTCTTTTCAATTATAAACTCTTATTACTTCAAGAGACCAAGCAGGCTCAAAACTGTGGGTAGTTTAGCTTCAATCAAATGGCTTTCAAATGAGCTTTGACATTCTGGGTCAAAGCATGCAAGGGTAGCTCTGAACCCCAACCCAAGCAAACAGTATCCCCCACAGATCATAAGTGCATGTATCCCAAGAGCAGCACACACAGTGACATCATCTGCCAAGGAAAGCATTCAGGTTCCCCCTGCCACATTTCCTACTGATTAAACACATAATTGTCTCATACTCTATTTTCAGATGTGATTACCTTTCTCATCTTTATTCTACATTGGACTGAATGGAGAAATTCGCCACAAATAGAAAACAAATCAATTCTAAATATAGCATTTGGAGGCCAATGGCATTAAAAAGTTTACTTTGAAACAGGGGGAAATATGTAAAAAAAAAAAAAAATAAATTAAAAAAGAAGAACATAACATACCAGATGGCCAAAGAACAAATAAACAAATACAAAGACAGAGATGGCAACATTATAGAAAGAAGGCAAAAGACAGCAAAGACAA
This sequence comes from Stramonita haemastoma, assembly GCA_030674155.1. Taxonomy (NCBI): domain Eukaryota; kingdom Metazoa; phylum Mollusca; class Gastropoda; order Neogastropoda; family Muricidae; genus Stramonita; species Stramonita haemastoma. Next base: position 27,553,032 of record CM060316.1, on the reverse strand, counting down.
ACAAGAACTCCCGCCCCTCCCCAACACTGAAACAGCCACAGCCCCCACACAAACTGACTTTGATTGCCATAGTTTGGAGGCAAGGGCTCCACCTGGAGGTACCAGACAGACAGGCACACCAGTAGGACGGCAACACTGGGAAATACCAGGGCTGGCTCACACCGTATTTGCCTGTCAACAGTCCACAGACATCACTGTTAAACCACACACATAAAAAAGAAAAACATCACTGTCACCAAAACCAATACATTCATTGATCCCCACTCTCTCAACTGAACAAAGATCCTTTTCACTCATTTTCAACTACACAGGAACCAGCATCGCTATCTACCCCATTTTTGGGCTCAATAAAACAAGAAATCTGCCATATAGTTACATCAATACATTCTTTTTCCTCCACATACAGTTCATGCATACAGAACATGCACCGACAATGTTAAAGAGAGACAATCACCTGGTTTGACGTTGCGGATGTACCACCCCAGAACGAGGTAGATGGCACTGTCATGAGCATCATGTAGCACATCCAGGAGAAGGTGACGCTGTCGTCTATCTTGTCATGCAGCTTGTCCCACTGCAGCCCCACTGTCTCCTCTTCAAAGCGAGTGACGAAGATGGCCCCAAAGCTGAAGGCTGTGGTGGAGGACAGGCACTGGACACACACACACAATAAAACCTCGGTTTGTGCTGCAGGCATTCTCACTCTTAAACCACAGGACCAAATCGACTGATTACACTTTTCTTTGCTGCACAACTACAGAATGCTTTATTGCAACTACTCTAGCTACTGTGTGTGCATATACATCTCCACACACACACACACACACACTTATTCACACACACAACGCGTGCATGCAGGCACACACACACACACACACACTTACATACACACACACCCACACACACTCAGCCCCCCCCCCCACACACACACACATTTTCACACACACTTACACACACACTTACACACACATATACACTTACACACCTGCACCCCTCCCCCTGCCCCACTCTCCACACATACGCACACTCGCACACCCACCCACTCACCAAACACACCCCCCACACACACACACAAACACACACACACACCTGCAACCCCCCCCCTGCCCCACTCTCCACACACACCCCCAACACCCCAACACCCAACACCCAACCCCCCCCCCCCCCCCCCCCCTCCCCCCCCCCACCCCTCCTCACACACAGCCACTTACAGCCAGGCTCTTCTGCCAGTGGGTCATGACGACCTCTGCGGACACCAGTACGATGTAGGGCATGAAGGAGAGGAAGTAGATGATGACCACCGACAGGATGGCCAGCGTCACACGGCTGAAGAAAGCGCTGATGAAGTAGCTGTTCAGGACATACACATCAATATCATGTAGCCAGCACATAACCACAGGATAAACTGTTACATAGCATGGACTGAGAGGCTGAAGAAAGCACTGATGAAGTAGCTGTCTAGGACATACACACCAATATCATTAGCCAGCACATAACCACAGGATAAACTGTTACATAGCATGGACTGAGAGGCTGAAGAAAGCACTGATGAAGTAGCTGTTCAGGACATACACATCAATATCATGTAGCCAGCACATAACCACAGGATAAACTGTTACATAGCATGGACTGAGAGGCTGAAGAAAGCACTGATGAAGTAGCTGTCTAGGACATACACACCAATATCATGTAGCCAGCACATAACCACAGGAAAACTGTTACATAGCATGGACTGAGAGGCTGAAGAAAGCGCTGATGAAGTAGCTGTCCAGGACATACACACCAATATAATTATTGAATATTGTTGAAATCATGTTGGTTAATTAATGTTGGTGAAATGTTTTTCTCTGCTTTTGGGGTTTTTTTTTGGGGGGGTTGTTGTTGTTGTTGTTGTTGTGTTTTTTGTTTTTTGTTTTTTCCTTAAGACAGATGGCTTGATGACAAAAAGCAAATCGATGCTTACTCAATGTACCATCTGAAAATAAATTTTGGCTTGATGACTTGACTTATGTAGTGAGCACATAACCACAGAATAAACTGTTGCACAGCATGGGCTGACAGGCTGAAGGCAACAGTGGGGCAAAAGAAAGAAAAGGGGAAGAAAAAAAAAGAAGAAGAAAAAAAGAGAGGAAAAAATAAAAGAGGAAGAAAAAAAAAAGAAGAAAAAAAGAGTAAAAAAAATAAAAAGAGGAAGAAAAAAAAATGAGAAGAAAAAAGAAAGAAAGATAAAAAAAAAAAAAAAGACAGAAAGGAAGAAAGAAACAACTAAGCCAATGAAAAAAGGGGGGAAAACCAACCAAACAAACAAGAAAGAAAGTCAGAGAAAACGAAAGAAAAAAGATAGAAAGAAAAAACACACAACAACAACAACAACAACAAACCAACCAACAACCAAACAAGGAAAACCAAAGAAAACAAGGGAAAAAATATAACATGAGTGGAACAAAAGCAAAAGCAGACCTCAATGATATAACCCCCCCACCCCCCTCCCCACCCTGGATCATAACAGTATTTTCAATGAAAATAGACAAAACAAATCTTTCCATTCATCACATCAGTATTCACACTCATTCCACCAATCAGTTCAATACTTTCAATCAACAAGAAAAATCAGCAACATTATATACATATGAAATTGTCAGTGTTGCTTGTGTTAGTGTTGCTGCTGAAAACTTTATGTTGGTGCATAGAATCTGTTAAACATGCATTTTCTATTTTTTAAAGATTCAATTCTTTTACTTCA
>CM060316.1:27495289-27542789 GCA_030674155.1 Stramonita haemastoma | reverse complement strand
TGTAACACAAGTAGAACACAAGTACGTGTATATTATTCTTATCATTTGAGAACCCTTAAAAGCTTACCATTATATAAATATAGTGTGTGTGTGTGTGTGTGTGTGTGTGTGTGTGTGTGTGTGTGTGTGTGTGTGTGTGTGTGTGTGTGTGTGTGTGTGTGTGTGTGTGTGCACATACATGCATATATGAATGTGCGTTCATTTAAGCATGCTTGCAACTAGGGACGTCTATGGGTGCATCACAGTTGAGACTATACAAATTCATGGTGGCAAGGGGAGAGACAAATTTAAATGTTGACAGCACTGAAAAAAACGATGTCAGTATCTTTTTATCAAACACTGTGTGTAAGTTGAGTTTCAAGCCCACATTATTTGACATCTGCCTCCTCCCCATCCTATTGTTTTCTTTTCAACTGACCACCCTAACAAGTACAGCTTTTTATGCAGTCTCTAAATCCTACATTCACTCACCATTGATAGTCTACATAATCACAACCCCACTGTTTCTGCTTTTCTTCAGTTTGAAACCTTACCCTTCAGCTGGGCCTCTTCCGCCAGGTCTTGCTCAGAGGGGGCCCCGTCCACCTTGTTGTTGAGGTTGAACTGGTCACTGACCTTCATGTTGTCAGACACGCCACACAGAACCGGCTGCAGGGCCACCATGGCATCAAACTCTGAAACATCACACACCAACACACTCAGCTCTGCCTGATCCCAACTGCTAGAGAGGTGTGGGAGTGGGGAATAGTGCAGTGGTTAGATACAGGACGTGAGGTCTAAAATAAATCTGAGAGTGTGAGTTCAAGTCCCCTGAAAGGCAGGGTTAACCCTGGAGCTAACGCTTGTCCTGACTCCACTGTCCTGCATGTCCTTTGGTGATGCTATAAACAACAGTTTTATGTTGTGAATGCATGTGCAATTTTTTTTTCAAATTTTAAAGACAAATCCTGATATTTCCTACTCGACATGAACACGAGCAGTGCAGAATAAACATGTTTTCAAACTACTTTCAGAGTTATGGAGCTCACATGGAACAAACTCTAAGATTACTGGAGTTTTTTTCCTAAGCATCCATCAACAAAACAAATTCAGATCAACTTTCAAGGACCTGAATAAATTCTTTAGATAAAAAAAGAGATCTAACAGAGTACATAGGAGTGTCTAGAAAAAGAAAGCAATTTGGAAAACACTATCATTAAAGTAAAACAAAGCCATCAAAAAGACATTTGGCAAATGTGACATGACAACAAAAAATCTGTGATATGAAAACATTCTCTGTTGACCAGTGTGTCACAGACTGTACAAAATCAATTATTTATGTATTCTTTTTTTATCTGTTCTTTTATATTGAAGATAATGAAATAAGCACTCATGTACTTTTTTACATCCAGTCCTAATGTGTATCAGATTTTGTAAATCTTGTCATCTGTTCCCACCGGCACACAATGGACAACTCTTACGAAAAGCAGAACAGGATTTAACACGTGCATAAGATGTTTTCTCACAGCTGTCAGTTTCCCCCACTTTCAGCTCCTTTCAGCTGCTGATTAACCAGTCCCTTCCCAGCCCAGCTGGGGCCACAAGAGCTGACCACGCATTCACTAGGTAAAAGGAAGGAGCACGCTAAATTTAGCACTCTGGACTGAGTAATTTTGGATTTGTTCACTGTGCTCTGTGTGTTCGCAGAAATCAGCAGCATGTGCAGTAGATTAGATTGATTGATTTTTATTCTTTTATATCAAGGATAATGGGAATAAGCACTCTTGTGCTTTTTAACATCCAGTCCCCGTGTCTATGCAGTTTTGTAAATGTCATCTGTGCCCACCGACACAATGGCCTACTCTTACGAAAAGCGGAACAGGATTTAACGTGTGCACAAGATTTCTGCATGCGTTCGCACACGAGGCCTTGGTTTAAAGTCTCATCTGAAAGACTTTTGGGGGGAGTGGAGTCAGCACTGATGTTAACTCCAGAGGAAAAATCCCCTGAACGGGAATCGAACCCGGGTCGTCAAATTGCGAGTGCAATGTTCTGACCACTAGGCAGTATCCCACCTTATATCTTATATTATCTTATATTCAGGTAGTGATTTATGGAACAAGCAGCAGCAGCAGGAGGGTTGGCATCATCACTGACCTCCCTGGGCAGTCTGGCCCACGTCAGAGAGGAGGGCACTGAAGGAGCTGTTGTCAGCCAGCAGGTAGGTGGTGGCCTCCTCCAGGGACTCTCCCCCACTGGACAGGGACTGGAACACCTCCTTAGCCTCCTCCTTCGTCAGGTTCACAGAGCTCAGGATCGCGTCACCAGAGTGAGTCACGTACTGGAAAAGAGGATTCATTTTGAAAACAAAAACACACAAAAAAAAATTTTTAAGGATTAATTTTGAGATGACAGTTCAATTTTTCTTGGTACCTTTCTTCATGTTGAGAGAGCGATAGAAAGAAAAGGGAAAGTGTAGAAAAAACAGGGAGGAATAAACAGAAAAAGCCCCCCCCCCCACCTACCCCTAAAAAAAGGGGGGACAAAACAAATAAAAAAGAATGACAATAACCTGTCATTTTAAGTAAAGATAGGAAATCATGGGGAAAAAAGTTTTGTAGAAAAAAACAAGAAAATTACTGAGAGAATATAAGAAAAGTAAACGAATTACACGAAATAAGGTTTAATTCAGAAAGAGAGATAGATCAGTCAGATACTGTTCTTTCCTGAAGCGAGCACACACAGAACTGAACACATACATGGACACACATACACACACACACGCATACACACACATGCCTGCACGAACCCATGCATGCACGCACACATCAACACTGCACACCATGCAGCACACACACATAATCACACTCACACACACACAGAGAACACACACACACAAAACAATAACACACACACACAAACATACCTCCCCCCCCCCCCCCCCACACACACACACACACACACCTTCTGGATGAGAGTCCGATGTCCAGTTCTGGCACCATGAGCTGCATGAAGTCTGTGAGCTGTGTTTTGTTCAGGCCACAGAAGGTGCTGGTCACCTCGTCCTGCAGCTGCTGTGTGGAGTTCATCAGCACAAACTGCAGCAACCGCTTCTCACAGGGCTCCTCAGACTCCACCAGCCCACTGGCATTCAGGAACTGTAGGAGAAAAAATAAACCCCCACAAATAAACCCACCATACATTACATATAGTGCATTTTCTGATTCCTGTCAATTCTAAATTTGAAGCTTTAAACTGTACAGAACAAACTTTTTCATTCCTGTCAGTCTAAGGCCATCTACTTCATGAAATTAGCTTATTCACTCCTGTCAGTCTAACTTTAAAGCCATCTTTTTATTAAACTAATTTCTTCACTCCCGTCAATCTAACTTTAAAGCCATCTTTTAATGAAATTATTTTCTTCTCTCATGTCAGTCTGAGTCTGAGGCCATCATTTTACGAAACAAAGCTTTGAACTAAATCTGAGAATGTACATTTCCCCTACGATTTCTTTTGATGCTTATAATGTCACTTTTCTGTTATTTCTTATTCTCCATTTTTCAGTTTCTGAAAAAAAAGGCCACTGTCCACAAAATGTGCCATACTCAGAAGAAAAAAAAAGTCTTAACATTACACCTGACAGACCAGTGTGCCAATGAAGCCTTGGGTAGCACTTTGGCTATGTCTATGTATGTGCAACCAAACAAGCGCTAACAATGATGACAGGCCTATTCAACACATAATATGATCTCTTGATCATGGTCTTATCATTTTGTCAATGATAAACGTGTTTGAAAAGAGTGGAAAAAATGACCACATGTACTGACCACACGGATGGAGTAGGTGCTGGACAAGAGAGCAGTAGCAGCCTCCGGACTGAACTTGAGGTCCTCGATCAGGTAACGACGCACAGCCCCTGCATCTTTCTGCAGGTCAGACACTCGGACTGCAACAGCAAAACCTCCACCGTCAGTCAGTAACAACACCTCCACAATCAGTAACAACACCTCCACAGTCCAGTAACAGAACCTCCACAGTCAGTCAGTAACAACACCTCCACCGTCAGTCAGTAACAAACCTCCACAATCAGTAACAAACACCTCCACAGCAGTCAGTAACAAAACCTCCACAGTCAGCCAGTAACAAACCTCCACAGTCATCAGTAACAAAACCTCCACCGTCAGTCAGTAACAAACTCCACAATCAGTAACAACACCTCCACAGTCAGTAACAACACCTCCACAGCAGTACAACTCACAGTCAGTCAACAGAACACCTCCACAGTCATACAAACCTCCACAGTCAGTAACAAACCTCCACAGTCAGTCAGTAACAAAACCTCCACAGTCAGTCAGTAACAAAACCTCCACAGTCAGTAACAAACCACTCTCACAGTCAGTCAGTAACAACACCTCCACAGTCATCAGTAACAAAACCTCCACAGTCAGTAACAAAACCTCCACAGTCAGTAACAAAACCTCCACAGTCAGTCAGTAACAAAACTCCACAGTCATAACAAACTCCACAGTCAGTAACAAACCTCCACAGTCAGTCAAACACATAAACCTCCACAGTCAGTAACAAAACCTCCACAGTCAGTAACAAAACCTCCACAGTCAGTAACAAAACCTCCACAGTCAGTAACAAAACCTCCACAGTCAGTAACATCACACAACAACCTCCACAGTCAGTAACAAAACCCACAGTCAGTAACAAACCTCCACAGTCAGTAACAAAACCTCCACAGTCAGTAACAAAACCTCCACAGTCAGTAACAACCTCACACATAAAACCCTCCACAGTCAGTAACAAAACCTCCACATCAGTCAGTAACAACAACCTCCACAGTCAGTAACAAAACCTCCACAGTCAGTAACAAAACCTCCACAGTCAGTAACAAAACCTCCACAGTCAGTCATAACAAAACCTCCACAGTCAGTAACAACACCTCCACAGTCAGTCATAACAACACCTCCACAGTCAGTAACAAAACCTCCACAGTCAGTAACAAAACCTCCACAGTCAGTAACAAAACCTCCACAGTCAGTAACAAACAAAACCTCCACAGTCAGTCAGTAACAAAACCTCCACAGTCAGTCAAACAAAACCTCCACAGTCAGTAACAAACCTCCACAGTCAGTAAACAAAACTCACAGTCAGTAACAAAACCTCCACAGTCAGTCAGTAACAACACCTCCACAGTCAGTAACAAACACCTCCACAGTCAGTAACAAAACCTCCACAGTCAGTCAGTAACAAAACCTCCACAGTCAGTCAGTAACAACACCTCCACAGTCAGTAACAAAAACCTCCACAGTCAGTAACAAAACCTCCACAGTCAGTAACAAAACCTCCACAGTCAGTAACAAAACCTCCACAGTCAGTAACAAACCCTCCACAGTCAGTCAGTAACAACAACCTCCACAGTCAGTAACAACAACCTCCACAGTCAGTCAGTAACAAACCTCCACAGTCAGTAACAACACCTCCACAGTCAGATAACAAAACCTCCACATCATACTAGTAACAAAACCTCCACAGTCAGTCAGTAACAAAACCTCCACAGTCAGTAACAACACCTCCACAGTCAGTAACAAAACCTTCCACAGTCAGTAACAAAACCTCCACAGTCAGTCAGTAACAACACCTCCACAGTCAGTAACAACACCTCCACAGTCAGTAACAAAACCTCCACAGTCAGTCAGTAACAAACCTCCACAGTCAGTCAGTAACAACACCTCCACAGTCCAGTAACAAAACCTCCACAGTCAGTAACAAAACTCCTCCATCAGTCAGTAACAAAACCTCCACTCAGTCAGTAACAAAACCTCCACAGTCAGTAACAAAACCTCCACAGTCAGTCAGTAACAAAACCTCCACAGTCAGTAACAAAACCTCCACAGTCAGTCAGTAACAACACCTCCGTCAGTCAGTAACAACACCTCCACAGTAGTCAGTAACAAACCTCCACAGTCACATAACAACACCTCCACAGTCAGTAACAAAACCTCCACAATCAAGTAACAAAACCTCCAATCAGTCAGTAACAAAACCTCCACAGTCAGTCAGTAACAAACACCTCCACAGTCAGTAACAAAACCTCCACAGTCAGTAACAACAACCTCCACTAGTCAAGTAACAAACCTCCACAGTCAGTAACAAAAACCTCCACAGTCAGTAACAAAACCTCCACAGTCAGTAACAAAACCTCCACAGTCAGTAACAAAACCTCCACAGTCAGTCAGTAACAAAAGCCTCAAGCAGTCAGTAACAAAACAGTACAGTAAAGATGGAATTCAAGGGCATCTACATTTACCAAACATTGTTAACATTCAACTGTATAGAATTCATGCTACAGAAGAATATACCCAAAAACAAACAAAACTAAAAGAATTAATTAAAATAAGATTAATTCAAGATTAAATGTATGGATTGGTACAAGAGGAAACAAATTTTCGTTGCAATAATTTTCTTTATAGCTATGCCACATGTTTTGCAGGGTGCAGTGTGGCATGTGTGTGTGTGTGTGTGCATGCTGTGTGTGTGGTGCATGTGTGTTGTGTGTGTTGTGTGTGTGTGTGTTGTGTGTGTGTGTGTGTGTGTGTGTGTGTGTGTGTGAACATGTGTGATTGTATGCATGCATGAGTATGTGCATGCATGTGTGTGGTTTGTCTTACTCACAAGTGTATAAGAAGTCACCTGTATATAGACATATGAAAGTAGTATTCTGTGTACACAGGTAAGAAAATGTTTATGACAAGAATTTAAGTAATCAAAACATTCGTATCTTTTAAAAAGAATCCAAACAGTTCACACCTGACAAAAATTCATCCAAAAGCCTCCATTCACCCATCTACCTTCCAAATCACAACTCAGGGACAAGAACCAAGGGGAAAAAACTCACTGGCTTCAGCCAGGTAAGACTGAACGAGATCCAGACCGACCAGGCCAGAGATGAACTTCTGAATGCTGGTGATGACGTTGTAGTCTTCTGGAGGCACCACACTCTTCAGCGTCCCCACCAGGGAGGTCAGACTGTCACACAACACAGCACACTTTTCACTCATTGCACTTTTTCCTTGTCAGCATGCACGTGTACACATCTGCACTGTGAAGTCTTCACACACATAATCATGTGCAGGCAATAAGTTTTTATGCAAACTCATGCATGCAACATATACACACACAGGAGGATTTTTATGTATGCACATACTCCCCCCTTCCCCTCCCCCCTCACCCACCCACACACACACAAACACACACACATTCATACACTTCTGTGTAATACCAGCAAGTCTTGACTTAACATTAACACAATTATTTAATGCACTTGTACCAAACTCTTTAATGTTCTTTTTTACTTTGTCAACAATTTGAAATGTCAGCAAGTTGAAGTCATCAACACTTTTTAATTATTCATTTCATTAAACACACAGAATTTCATAGCTGAACTATGAATTTAGCTTTTGGAGTTGTCTAAGTATTGATCTATATAGGGATAAGGAACAAGTAAACATGCAGACAAGAAAAGAACAAAACATAATGGATGGCCTGGCCACACATTCCCCCCATCCCCAGAAAGAACAACCCAAATTTCAAGCAGAGAAATCTGCTGTGACTTTAAGTCATATACAAAAATATACATAATACAATTCTAGACATGCATGCTTGGTCTTCTGCACACTGATAAACAGAAAAGACATCCAGGCCTACCACACACTTCTTCACAACCCTGACATGATAGACAGACAATTCTGCACCCATCAAACTGTCAGATTTAAACCAAAGACGTAACAGTCTATCAAACACAAATTCTAACCGCTTGTCATGAAAAATCCAACCTCTGAACAATTTTCTGGATGGTTCCACCTCCTGCCAAGATGGCATCAATGGTGTCTGCGTTTTCCATGAGCACGTTGACATCAAAGCCGCTGTCCATCAGGTTGATGAGAGCAGAGAGGCCCTGCAGATTGGAAATGAGGGTGGTCACCTCTCGGGTCAGCGTGCTGGCAAACACCTGTGTGGGGTTCTCCTTTGTCAGGCTGGTCAGCTGAAAGAGGCGACATAAATGTCAGGATCTGAAGTAGGCTCACACTTTTTTTTCTAGTAATGTAATAGTCTTTCAACTAAGCTATGAATAAACTCTATGCTCATACTTTTTTTAGTACTGTGATAAGGTCTTTCAAGTACCCTATGAATAAAGTTCTATGTTCACACTTTTTTTCAGTAATGTGATAGAGTCTTTCAACTAAGCTTTGAATGAACTCTGATGACAATTTAGGGCATGGTTATACCAAAAGACTTGCAAAGCTATCAAACATTACAGATGAGAGATTGAGTTTAGAAAAGAAACAGACACTTCCATAGGGGTCAGTTCATCATGGTTAGCTTTTTATAGAAATTTATAGGAAAGCTTGATTATATTCCGTTTGTAAGTCAGGTAATTGCAATTACACGATATTCTCTCACATAACTAATTAAGAGATTCTTTGCACACAAAAACTGCTTCATCTAATTCTTTCAAAAGGTCACGCTTTCAATTACAATCACATTCAAACAACACAGAAAAAAGTTAACATTTAAAGAAAACAACCCATAAACCATGTTTTCCTGTTTATTCCAATGGAAGTTCTGAAAGCGCAAACTAACCTTTGCTAGGATGTCTGCAGATTTGCCAGCATCCTTGAGGATACCAGCAGTGACATTGACGTCGGGTGTACACAGCATGGCACTGATGGCAGAGATGTTAAAGGGAGAGAAAGATGGCAGGTCCATGACATTCGCCAGCTGCGTTGGGTCACACAGAATGCTGACCACTTCAGACACTGTGTTGTTGAGGAACGTTGTCTGAAACAGAAAGGAGAATTTTGTTCAGAAAATGTCAGTTTGGCTAGCATGTTACCATTTTAGACACCACTTCAGTAATAATAGTTGATTGCATTTTTGAATCATTAAAAACAATGGCAAGGAGATAGGCCATAGGTGTGACCTAACCTGTTTGACATTCCACACCTAGCAAGGAGAAAGGCCATTGGTGTGTTCTAGCCTGTTTGACATTCCACACCTAGCAAGGAGAAAGGCCATTGGTGTGTTCTGGCCTGTTTGATATTCCACACCTAGCAAGGAGAAAGGCCATTGGTGTGTTCTGGCCTGTTTGATATTCCACACCTAGCAAGGAGAAAGGCCATTGGTGTGTTCTGGCCTGTTTGATATTCCACACCTAGCAAGGAGAAAGGCCATTGGTGTGTTCTGGCCTGTTTGATATTCCACACCTAGCAAGGAGAAAGGCCATTGGTGTGTTCTGGCCTGTTTGATATTCCACACCTAGCAAGGAGAAAGGCCATTGGTGTGTTCTGGCCTGTTTGACATTCCACACCTAGCAAGGAGAAAGGCCATTGGTGTGTTCTGGCCTGTTTGATATTCCACACCTAGCAAGGAGAAAGGCCATTGGTGTGTTCTGGCCTGTTTGATATTCCACACCTAGCAAGGAGAAAGGCCATTGGTGTGTTCTGGCCTGTTTGATATTCCACACCTAGCAAGGAGAAAGGCCATTGGTGTGTTCTGGCCTGTTTGATATTCCACACCTAGCAAGGAGAAAGGCCATTGGTGTGTTCTGGCCTGTTTGATATTCCACACCTAGCAAGGAGAAAGGCCATTGGTGTGTTCTGGCCTGTTTGACATTCCACACCTAGCAAGGAGAAAGGCCATTGGTGTGTTCTAGCCTGTTTGATATTCCACACCTAGCAAGGAGAAAGGCCATTGGTGTGTTCTAGCCTGTTTGACATTCCACACCTAGCAAGGAGAAAGGCCATTGGTGTGTTCTGGCCTGTTTGACATTCCACACCTAGCAAGGAGAAAGGCCATTGGTGTGTTCTGGCCTGTTTGACATTCCACACCTAGCAAGGAGAAAGGCCATTGGTGTGTTCTAGCCTGTTTGACATTCCACACCTAGCAAGGAGAAAGGCCATTGGTGTGTTCTAGCCTGTTTGACATTCCACACCTAGCAAGGAGAAAGGCCATTGGTGTGTTCTGGCCTGTTTGACATTCCACACCTAGCAAGGAGAAAGGCCATTGGTGTGTTCTAGCCTGTTTGACATTCCACACCTAGCAAGGAGAAAGGCCATTGGTGTGTTCTAGCCTGTTTGACATTCCACACCTAGCAAGGAGAAAGGCCATTGGTGTGTTCTGGCCTGTTTGATATTCCACACCTAGCAAGGAGAAAGGCCATTGGTGTGTTCTGGCCTGTTTGATATTCCACACCTAGCAAGGAGAAAGGCCATTGGTGTGTTCTGGCCTGTTTGACATTCCACACCTAGCAAGGAGAAAGGCCATTGGTGTGTTCTAGCCTGTTTGACATTCCACACCTAGCAAGGAGAAAGGCCATTGGTGTGTTCTAGCCTGTTTGATATTCCACACCTAGCAAGGAGAAAGGCCATTGGTGTGTTCTGGCCTGTTTGACATTCCACACCTAGCAAGGAGAAAGGCCATTGGTGTGTTCTAGCCTGTTTGACATTCCACACCTAGCAAGGAGAAAGGCCATTGGTGTGTTCTGGCCTGTTTGATATTCCACACCTAGCAAGGAGAAAGGCCATTGGTGTGTTCTGGCCTGTTTGACATTCCACACCTAGCAAGGAGAAAGGCCATTGGTGTGTTCTGGCCTGTTTGACATTCCACACCTAGCAAGGAGAAAGGCCATTGGTGTGTTCTGGCCTGTTTGACATTCCACACCTAGCAAGGAGAAAGGCCATTGGTGTGTTCTGGCCTGTTTGATATTCCACACCTAGCAAGGAGAAAGGCCATTGGTGTGTTCTGGCCTGTTTGACATTCCACACCTAGCAAGGAGAAAGGCCATTGGTGTGTTCTGGCCTGTTTGATATTCCACACCTAGCAAGGAGAAAGGCCATTGGTGTGTTCTAGCCTGTTTGACATTCCACACCTAGCAAGGAGAAAGGCCATTGGTGTGTTCTGGCCTGTTTGACATTCCACACCTAGCAAGGAGAAAGGCCATTGGTGTGTTCTAGCCTGTTTGACATTCCACACCTAGCAAGGAGAAAGGCCATTGGTGTGTTCTAGCCTGTTTGACATTCCACACCTAGCAAGGAGAAAGGCCATTGGTGTGTTCTGGCCTGTTTGATATTCCACACCTAGCAAGGAGAAAGGCCATTGGTGTGTTCTGGCCTGTTTGACATTCCACACCTAGCAAGGAGAAAGGCCATTGGTGTGTTCTGGCCTGTTTGATATTCCACACCTGACCATGTTCCCTTCCAGACACTGACTGACCGCCTAGCCCCAATGGCAGTACAGCCTCACACTTCAAGCCAGGCCTGAAGTGTTCCATGACTGAATCAGCAGACTTACAAGCTCAGCTACTGCTGCAGGGTGCATGTTCAAACTGCCACTGAGCCAGTCAGGTGAGTGGAATTTTTCATTGTCAACACTGGTATTGAATTCCTTCCTCTGAAAATCGTCTGGATGAAACTACACATAAAAAGTCCCCCCTCTTCTTACAAACCCATCATGCATCCTTCATAGAAGAGAAGGTTAGTCATCACCAGTAACACGAGCAACACAGATGTACCCAGGTTACAATATAAGCACTATCAGCATGCAGCATAATATCCCCACTCACAGGAGAACGGAGAAGACAGGTGACACAAAGCCAAAACCCATTTAGAAAGACTCACAGCGTTGAGGTTGATGGTGGAGTCCAGGAGAGTGGTGACGGCTTCAGGTGCCAGTTTCATGATGGTTGTCAGGTAGGTCTGCACATCTGTGGTGTTGGCCAACAGGTCTGTGAACTGCAGCACCACTGCAACACCAACATCACCATCAGCATCTTTGTCACCCTGATCTCATGTTGGCAAACACTGACTGATACAAGAACAGTCCTACATGGACAGGATTATGTGGATTTGACCCTTCAGACTATATAGATGAAATGGTTTTTTTGATGCTTTTGTATTGTTCTTATTTACTTTTATTTTTGTATCTACATACAGAAGTGTTTTCTAAATAGTTTTGTGTTCATTTGTTTCTTTTTGTGTCTGCTTACAGTGATGATGATTTTTTTTCTTTAGAAAGTCAGTCTATAAGCTACATGAAGACAGCTCCTTTAAAAGTTTATGGCTACCCCCCCCCCCCCAACCCCCCCCCCCCCCCCCACAGAATCAGCAACAACGTATTCTCTAATGAAAACACTTCTTTCATTAAAATGCACACCCTTCAAAAATGCAATATGCACAATCTATAAAGGTAATATCCTCATCAAGCTTTCATCATCAGCAACAGTGGGTTTTCTCTGATGAACAGATTCTTCATCTTGCGATCTCTCAAAGAAGACCCCTTCACAAAACAAGAACTGTAGTCATAAACCATTCCACCAAGATAGCAATTTTTCTAGAAGTTCACAAGAATTGTCAGGAGGGAAGAAAACAAAAGGACACACTGTGTGACTACAATGGAAGCTCACTTCCCCCAAACAGCTGTGACAATCACAACCACATCTCTAAAAAACAACAACAAAAAACAAACAAAAACAAAAACACCAACCATATCCCCATCACGTCCCATCTCTCTGCAGGTGGGTACTCACCTGTCTTTTCTGAGGCCATGATTTTGAGGAGGAAGGAGATGACGTCGCCCAGCTGCCCTGAGCTGTTCATCAAGGTGGTGAGGTCCTTGTCGTTCAACAGCTTGTCCATGTCTGCCACAACCTGGTACAGTCTGCACAGTGCACAGTGAGCACAGTGAGCACAGTGCACAGGGACAGTGAGCACAGTGACAGTGAGCACAGAGTGCAGTGACAGTGAGCACAGTGTGCAGTGACAGTGAGCACAGTGCACAGTGACAGTGAGCACAGTGCACAGTGACAGTGAGCACAGTGACAGTGAGCACAGTGCACAGTGACAGTGAGCACAGTGCGCAGTGACGGTAAGCACAGTGTGCAGTGACAGTGAGCACAGTGACAGTGAGCACAGTGTGCAGTGACAGTGAGCACAGTGCACAGTGACAGTGAGCACAGCATGCAGTGACAGTGAGCACAGTACGCAGTGACAGTCTGCACAGTGTGCAGTGACAGTGAGCACAGGGAGACAGCTGGACATCCACACAGGGGAGAAACTAACGATCAACCCCTAAAACGTTGAGAGAGAGAGAGTGGGGAGGAGGGGGGAGGAGAGGGGGTGGGAGAGAGAGGGAGAGAGAGAAAGAGAGAGAGAGAGAGAGAGAGAGAGAGAGAGAGAGAGAGAGAGAGAGAGAGAGAGAGAGAGAGAGAGAGAGAGAGAAGAGAGATTGATTTGATTTATTTATTTATTCTTTTATATCGAGGATAATGGAATAAGCACTCTTGTGCTTTTTTGCATCCAATCCCCGTGTGTATGCAGTTTCGGTACATGTCATCTGTTCCCACCAGCACACAATGGCCTACTCTTATGAAAAGCGGAACAGGATTTAACATGTGCGCAAGATGTTCTGCGTGCGTTCACACACGGGGCCTCTGTTTAAAGTCTCATCCGAAGGACTTTTGGGGAGAGTGGACTCAAGCACTGATGTTAACTCCAGGAGAAAAATCTCCTCAACCGGACTCGAACCTGGGTCATCAAATTACCAGCGCAATGTTTTGACCACTAGGCTATCCTCAGAGAGAGACAGAGAGAGAGAGAGAGAGAGAGAGAGAGAGAGAGAGAGAGAGAGAGAGAGAGAGAGAGAGAGAGAGAAGGGGAGGGGAGGGGAGGGGAGAGAGATAGAGAGAGAGGGAGAGATTGATTGATTGATTGATTGATTGATTGATTGATTGATTGATTGATTGATTGATTGATTGATTCTTTTAGAGAGACAGACAGACAGACAGACAGACAGACAGACAGACAGACAGACAGAGGGAGGTACAGGTCGTGTGTGTGTCCCTGTTAGTTAGTTCTTCAGTTTAACATCCCTCCACTAATCAGTGATGTCAGACGGGAAAGTGTGTGTGTGTGAGTGAAAGTGTGTGTGTGTGTGTGTGTGTGTGTGTGTGTGTGTGTGTGTGTGTGTGTGTGTGTGTGTGTGTGTGTGTGTGTGCATATGTGCATGCGTGTATGTCCCTTTGTGAGGTCCTGTGTGTGCTCTTGCATGTCAATGCATGCGTGCATGCATGCGTGTGTGTATGTGTGCGTATGTAACAGAAAAGCTCTGGCATACAACAGGACAGGTAGGCATACAAAAAAAAAGAAAAATAAAGTGGCAACACACCATCCACACACACATTCAGCCCTGAACTCAAGTATGATGCAGAAAAAAATCTGCCATGACCATACAAGTGCATAATCTGTTACAGACCTACCACGTCCTTGATTAAAAAAAACACAGAAACAAGCAACACGTGTTGACAACAGTGAAAAGAAAGAGCAGACGACTAACTGGTTGAATCCATGCAGAACGTCAGCAAAGAGACCGGAGCCTTGTTCCATGCACTGGCCCAGACGGTCCATGTTCAAGGTGGTGAGTGACTGGGTCATGTTGGTGATCCACACGTTCATGGAAGCTGCTGACAGGACCAGCTCAGAGCACTGGAACTCTGTCTGGGGACCATCCTGCATCATCCGTGACACCTGGAAAACAACAGTCACCTGTCAGAAAAAAAACTAGACTTCTTTGTCCTTCTCTACCGCTTTCAATATTGTGAAAACACTGTAGGACTTCGGGGAGTATGCTGGATATGTTCATGTTTCTGTAACCCATCAAATGCTAACATGAATAATGGGATCTTTAACATACATATCTGATATAACCTTAATGTAAGTGAAACGTCATGGTTTGCATTAAAATGTTATTATGTTGTAAACTTTGAAGTTGAGATTGTCTTCAGCCATGACAAGCTTTTAGCCAAACAATCTCCACTCTCCTTCAAGGGAGAAAAAGTATCCTCTGAAGTCAGAGTGCGGCTGCCTATGTGGAGGGGTATTTGAAAAGAGTCAACATGCAAACTTCTCATGCAGTGTGAACTTTCAATATGAGTGATTCCCACGTGGGGTGAGTGAGTCAGAGGGCATGTTCTGGGTGACCCCCATGGTATTAACCTGGAGAATCTGCAATAACAACGACAACAACAACAAAACATGTACACAGGTGTTGACTTCTGGTTCTATCTGGAAGGTTATTTTACACCCTACCCTTCATCCCCACCCAAATCCCAGCCCACCCTTCAGAAGTGAGAATAAAAGCCTGATGTTGAAGGTGTGAGCATCAGCAGCAGGTATCATACAGTCTTTACAAGTCTGAGACTCCCTTTAAAAGTGATCACTTTTGTCGTTGTTTTGTTTTGGCTTGGTTTTTTATGGGAATTTTTTTTTTTTTTTGGGGGGGGGGGGCTTACAGAATTTTTCTTATATGATAATTTGCCATTTTATTCTCTTAATTTTGGCTTTTTCTCCATGAATTATATCAATATTTTTCACCACATTAACTTCTCCCCCCCCCCCTGAAAAAAACATCCCCCAACAACAACAAAAAACAAGGAAGACAACACAATAAACACATACATCAGTCACTTCCTGCAGACAATGTTGCAGTCAGCACTACACCACAAGACATCTGTGTATCAACCTACCTCTTGCAGCACAGCGTCCAGACCATTCTGCTCAGGAAGTCACTCCAGCCACCAGATCAAGGCCTCCTTCTTCACGATGGTGCACATCAGGCCGTCCAGTTCTGAAAACAACATTTCCTCCATCATCGCAAGAGGAGCAGACTTTGAAAGGTAAGTCTGGCAGCTGAGCTGAACAAAGCTTCTACTCTGAGCTGCA
The DNA here is from genome assembly GCA_030674155.1 of Stramonita haemastoma. NCBI lineage: Eukaryota > Metazoa > Mollusca > Gastropoda > Neogastropoda > Muricidae > Stramonita > Stramonita haemastoma. The sequence continues at coordinate 27,527,028 of CM060316.1, read as the reverse complement.
TGAATATTGAAAGATCAACTACTTCAATCCCATGTAAAATAATTTGATTTTAAAAGGTGAGTGAATTTTTTTTGTTAAAAACCAAGGGTACTATGCCATTTAGCTAGTTATGATTCAAAACCACATCAAAAGCTAAGTAAACACAAACTGACATAGAGAAATACACATACAGATAGAACACCCCCCCCCCCCCAATTTCTTTTTAAAAGATAGACACCCCCCCCCACCCCACACACACACACACATACACACACATACTTGACACAAGTGGCATAACCCTGGTGACAAGGGCCGTAACTCTGGTAGCAAGGACAAGGTCGCTGCGAATCTCCTGGAAGGCGGTGGTGCCACCTATCATGGTGACGTAACTCTGACAGAGTGCGTCCAGCCTGTAACATAAAGGCAGAGGCAGCAACAGTTAAACTGTTCAATCAAATCCAATCAGCACATCCTCAACCCCCCAACTCTAACTCCCCCCTCTCCATCCTTCACTACACCCACCCATCCACACGCACCCCCAACCACCACTACCACCACCCCCAACCCCCCCCCCCCCTACCCCCCACCCCAAACCCGAAACCACCCACCCCCACCCCCAAACCCAAACCGAAATCCCCGCTAACTTACTGTGTGGTCGACTGAGTGTTGAGGTTCATCAGCCCCTGCAGCAGAGGGTTGAGCCAGGCCTGGGAGACGGTTCCATTCACCGGGCCACTCTGGAGCTGTGGAAGTGGGAGAGCATGTCTGACACTGTGGAGCGCAGGGTCTGCCACAGGCCCATGTTGCCGGCCATGCTGCTGTAGTTCTGCCTCATCAGGTGGTCAAGCTGAAAGTTGAGACAACGCTTCTTGGGTTTTTGTGTGTGTGTGTGTTTTTGTAGGTTTTGGTTTTGTTGTTAGATTATCAAGTTGAAAATTTGTTGTTGATGATTATTAGGCAATGGTGTGTGTGTGTGTGTGTGTGTGTGTGTGTGTGTGTGTGTGTGTGTGTGTGTGTGTGTGTGTGTGTGTGTGTGTGTGTGTGTGTGTGAGTGTGTGTGTAAATGTTCAAAGTTTCTGAATACTGCATGGTCAAAAGTTTGTTAAATTGTAAAAAGGAAGGTATATCAACAATATAAGGAAAAACTTTGAACTAATAGTTTTTTCTTCTACTACATCATACAAAGCTGCTTATTTATAAGAAGCATACACACATAAACATTCAGCTTCCCAAACATAAGATCATGCCTCTGTTTACCTGATCCTGTAGAGACATGTTGAACTTCTTACCCACCATGACTGTACAAGAACCAAGGAGTCACAAGGACATGTCTGTCAAAAGCCCCACACTCCACCTGAACAACACCTGTCTTTCTTACCTGCACTAGCACATCCCCAGCCTGGAAAAGGTCAATCAGCTCCTGCATGCCAGAGGACCGCTCAGAGGCGGCAGCACACAGAGCCTCCTGCACGGCAGTGACGTTGGTGCCAGGGGGGAAATGGAACATCGCCGAAAACTGGTTAGGGTCACAGGTCACGCTCTGAAGCTGGCCCATGGATGACAACTGATAGAACTGCAACATACACCCCAGAATTAAGCCTTACTCTCCAAAAAATACACAAAATCCTGTAGATATTAGAAGCGTCAAAACATGTTTGGTAAGAACTGTACCTAGATAAATCAACACACACTGTTAGGAAAAAATATATTGGGATCAAACAAAGTACAAGAAAACAATGAAAACGTGAACCTGCCACATGAACCATTTTCTTACATGAAAGTTTTTTTTTTTAAAAAGAGAGAATGAAGCAGTAATGTGAACTGTAAAGTAATCCAGCAATTTTTTTTTTAATCCCAACCAGAATCTGTAGGTTAGTATACCCCAATTAAAAAACATTTGATTAGAACATTCAAGATAATAAAGATTCATTTCAACACCTATGGTACCAGCACATGGAAGTTGTGAATTCCACATGTGTTCTCCAGTGTTAAACATCTTATTTTCTGACCAAAGGCAATGTCTGAGAGTCACGCTCCCTCACCAGCTGGGGGCTGACAGAGGCGGCCAACATCTCGGAGGCGGAGGCCGGCCCTAAGATGCGGAGCAGGAGGTCTCCCAGCTTCTGGGAATCAGGCAGCAAGTTCTGCAGCTGTATTGTGGCAGACGTACCTGTCAGCCACAGACAATCACAGCGTTGATATCCAAGTGGAACATCCAACACACATGACAATTCTCCCTCACCCCACCCCACCCCTCATCTCACATGGAATCAAATCTCTGAGCAATATAAAACACTACTAACAATTCTCTCCAAAACTGGATATTAAGCTTGAGAACGATTTGAAACATGTTATACTTTCCTTCAACAATAGAAGGCATTACTGTTTAGAGAAAAAGAAACATGCATAAGGGATGTCAAAACTCGTGGCCCCATGCTAACAACCCAGACTAAGCCAAAAGATATCTTAGAAAATAAGCAGTTTTAGCGCATGTGCAACCATCTAGATGTGTGTGTATGCATGCTTATAAGTGTGTCCTATGAACAAATAGTACGCATACGTGATCCTGGTCATTTTGAAGGTTTGTGTGTCTGCGCAAAGAAATAATATGAGCGGACTCATCAGCTATGCATGCATATACAGACACTTCATGATCATGAACTCTCTCAGAACAAATACTTGCACTTGGTTGCATCAGATAGCAAGTCTCAAAACCAGTTGCAAGTGAAAAATAAACTGACTAAAGCAGAAAAGTCAGAGAGAGAGAGAGAGAGAGAGAGAGAGGAGAGAGAGAGAGAAGAGAGAGAGAGAGAGAGACTTTTATTTATTTATTTATTTATTTATTTTTTATTTTTTTTTTTTTTGAGAGAGAGAGAGAGAGAGCAGATGGCTTACCTGTCATTTTCTGCATCCCAGAGTTGAGCAGCGAGCCAGCAGACTGGAGGAAGCTCATGATCTGTTTGAACATGAGCCAGTCACGAGACTTCAACCCGATTCGGTCCACCATCTCCAGGTAGTTCAGTGCACTGGAAAAACAATGAATGATAATAATGATATCTTACAGCCGCCACAGAATATGCCTGAAAAGAAACATACAAACCCCATGTCTTCTTTGTGACTTTTGACTACTGGCAGGGTGAAGGGGTAGAAACTCAGAACACAGACCAAATATTTCTCTATATATGACACTTACTTGCCTCCAGATCTTCTGCCTTTACCAAGTCCACAAATCTGTTTCTAAACATCCGACAAAAGGCTGAAAAGCCTAAAAGAGAAGTCATGTCGTGTTCAAAGCACTTGAAATGAAAAAAATACATTAGTGTACCTGCCTGCATTAAAACAAAATGCTGGCATATGCACAAATGAGTGTTGCAAAAAATTCAAAGAAACCATTAAGGGCTAAATAAAATTATCTTTTTTTGTAAAGACCACCCGAGATCTATGCCATGGATCTCACCTGTCAAGCGATTTGTTGAGGAAAGCATCCTGCAGGACATCCACCACCTGGTTGAGAGAGGTGACGGCCCCAGCAGCGCTGCTCTTCCCATCCTTCGGCACCAGGTAAGATGCCAGAGACTCCAGGGAGGTCATGAGGCGTGTCCAGTACATGCCCTTGTTGTCAAACAGGTCCCCATTGGTCGAGCACGTCTCAACGTCTCTTCCAGTCGCATTATCTCTGTAGGTGTAACAGCTCAGGACAGACTTACTTTCTGCATCCACCTGTTTTTACAGAAACAGACACCATTCTGAGGATATCTCTGATGGGAAAAAGTTGTATCAAAACAATACGTGCACAAAAATAATGTGAGATTTATTCAGATAATGATTTGTAAAAGCATAAGACTGTGAAGTTAGGGGCGGGACATACAGATAACAAAACAAAAAAAAGATTGCAGGATCTGAACCTACCTGAGTCACCCATGACAGGATCTGCGGCTCTGTGTAGTTGAGGTCCTTCAGAGTCTGGATCCACTGCGTGGTGGGCACAGTGCACAGCTTGTTCACCACAGAGGGGTCCACGCCTGTCACATTGAACAGCTCTGCTGGCAGCTGACCGTTGCAGAACTTGTTTTTGCGAAATTCTTCCTTGTTCCAGAAAACGTTCATCTGCACAAAGAAACATTACCAACTCTTCATTTCAGTAGATTCTTAATACTGGTTTGAAACTGAATTATGACCTTGGTTTATAGCAGCTTTGCAATCTTTAGTGAAGACATGTTAAACGAAATGAATGAACACATACATAGAAAGGTATGCACAAACACTCTCACACACAAACCTATATGCACCTTATGCATTAGCCACCATTGTCCCATGCAGAAAAGAGAACAGTCTTCTTTCAGAAATTATAAAACATTTAGATCACTGAACACAGAGATCAGTGTATACAGTTAACTCACCCATCTAGAAATTGGAAAACTGTCCAGAACCCTCCTTTAACTAATAATACCTCTGTTACAGAAGTTTGCTTTTCTAAATCACCTAGCAGTGAACAGACGTTAAACCAAGGGGAAAAAAAACTGTCTAGAAAGAATCCAATGCCATGAATGGCGACCCAGGAGCTAACTTTTCTGGTGACACAATAAAACAAGGTCCCATGTGCAACATGCATTTGTGAATGTTAAATAATCCATGCCAGTTATAGACTGGCACATGACAAAAATTCTGGAGGAAAAATTTCATTGTTGTAGGGAAACCAACAAATAAACAGGCAGGAAAAAGTAACTCTGTCCTGTGTGCATTCTTTTTGTGGAGTTACCATGATGATAAATGCTAAAAACAATAGCAATACAATATGACACAGTAAAATATGATATTATATCATATACCACTAACACACAACACCACACCCAGCATCACTCCACATTGTACCACAACACACCACAACAGTAACAGAGTTGCTTCAAGCCACAAATCCCCCACCCCATCCCATGACACCTAGAAGAACTGAATACAAAGCCAGAAGAGAAAGAAAAAAGGATAGGTTGTGGTACCAAGGGCTGAAGGTAGGCAGAGGCCAGGACATCAAACTGCATGTCGAAATCCATCAGCACTGGCAGTGCTTCCAGCATCTTGAATGGGTCCTGGGTCACTTGAGATACGGACACACCAGCCTCTGAAAACACACACACACACACACACACGCACACACACACACACACACACACATACACACACACATACACACACACACACACACACACACACACACACACACACACACACACACACACACACACACACACACTGGCTCATTAAAAGTGTTTTGTCTCAATATCAGGTTGGCATCAATCAGTGTTGAAAGACTGTGGAGTTGCACTCTAGGCTCTAGAGCGCAAAGCCTGGATAAGGAGGTATGGAGGGCAAGCTGTTACCCATGTAGCAGACCCCCCCCCCCCACCTTCTCCACATTGCTGGAATGGTCCACTGGAAATGTAATTGCTAATATGAATGGTTCCAGTGCTGTCAAAGGAGCCACCAGAACATTGCCATACAGGCCTACAGCCCTGGACTGCCCTGGGGACTCCAACTCTCGGATTTTTCCCCAAGGATTGTGTCCAAACATGATACCTGTGTGGATGCTGGGTTTTTTATTTTGTTGTCATCTGTTCCTACCAGCACACAATGGCCTGCTCTTCCAAATGGCAGAACAGGTTTTTAACATGAGTGCAAGATGTTCTGCATGTATTAGCACAAAGGGCCTTGGTTTTAATCTCATCCAAATGACTTTGACATTCACTTTGATTTTTTCATCAAACTGGGAAGAAAGGGCAAGGCTGGGAATCGAATCCAGAACCTCAAGGTTTACTTGTTGGCAGGTAAATATCTTAACCATCCTGCCACAGAAACTAAAACAGAGTTCACATCATGAAAAATTGATTAACACGTACACATTTAAACAGAACTGACTTGGCATTTTGGTTTACAAAAAATCTTAGAAATTGAATAAACTGGATCTTATCCTACAGTCTAATTTAGAAATGCTGAAAAAAAACTTCTTTAAACACTAATGTGATTACCATTAAACAATATCAGTGTTTTTAGAATCTTTGCTTGATCCCAAGAAATGAATTTTCTTTCAGTGATTTCACTATGTCTGATGAGAGTTGAGTGTCAGTGAGAAGACGTGCATACCAGCTGTGTGTGTGCACCACTTACTGTCCATGCTCTCCACCAGAGTCAGCACAGGCTGAACAACGTATATGTTCATGCCGTACAATATGTTCTGCAAGTCGTTGGTCGACAGAGGACCATCCAGCACCAGGCCCGCACCTCTCAGCAACCGGAAGAACCTGAAAATAAAACACGATGCATTAAAAAATAACTGTCTGAGAGAAGGATTGGTTACCCAACTACCCATGTAAAAAAAAGGTAAAGGTGTCTCATAACCTGTGTTCATAGGGAAGCAAGGTATCAGAGACCTCAGGTTCTCCAGGTGCCAGCATATTGAGGGTGGTGCCCATCTACTCTCCCTTGCTGCTTTACCTTCCCTGACCCTGAAGAGGGCAGGTACCCATTCACAGCCAGGTGAACTGGTGAACTGTACTGAAGCCAAGGCGCGTAAATGGTCACCCATCCAACTGGTAACCATGCTGGATGCTGCTTCACCTTGGCTGGGGAAAGCAAGTGCTCTGACCACTGAGCTATCCCATCCTCAACTGCCAATGTGGTCAGTGTGAATAACAGAAAAGTACCTTCCAGCAGAGTGTTGGGGGTCATTCTCACCTGCTCTAAGCTCCATCATGTCATCGACTGAGTCAGCTATTCATTCCCTGATTCCAGCTGGCTTGAAAAGATCCATAGTGGAGCTGACAGCTACTGATATTGATTGCATAGCACTGCTGGACAGTCCTTTTCTGACCTAATATAAACACTGTCTTCTTTTTAATCAACCCCCCACCATCTCTACCTATTTTTACACAAGGGCGCATTACAGTGTGAAACATTTCTTCAAACCTATGACACGCACCAATAGTATCGTAATAAAAAAAGAATTAACAAACAGGCAGCAGCAGCATAATTATATTTCTTTTCATTATGCCTATTCCAAAAACAAGTGACCAAGCAATATGAACCAATGAATGATTCCACTCTTTGCAGCGATGTAAAAAGTCCCCAGACACACTCACAGGTCAGGCCGGTGTGGCGATGTTCTGCACAGCCTCCAGCATGTTGGAGAAGTCAAACTTGGAGGTGAGCTGGGAGTCCACAGGGGGAGGGGTGGTGGCCAGCCGGGTGATGAGTGTGTTGAAGCGAGCCACATTGTCCACATACTGCTGGTACTCAACCTGCACTGGAACACTCATGTTCCAAATCTCCATCACCTGCAACAGTCCATTGTGATGTTAAAATTGATAACCTGACACAGACACAGACACAGGCACACGCACGCACGCACACACGCATGCACGCATGCATGCCTGCACACACACACACACACATGCACATGCACACACACACCAACACAAGCACACACACACGCACACGCACAACACACACAGAACACACACACAAACACACACACAAAACACACACACACACACACACTACACACATACATATCCATTTACATCCCACCCAGCCCATCCACTCCTGCTCATCCCACTCCTTCCCTTCCTACCTGTGTCTGCAGGGCCTGGTAGTCAATGAACTGACGGAAAGCAGCCGGGAGCTCAGTGGTGATGCTGCACATGACCGTCTGCAACGTGGAGGACAAGGTGTTTGCAGAACCGTCCGCCAGGTAAGCAGACAGCGTTTTGGACGTGCACAGAGTCATCATCAAGGTGTTGTTCACCGACACTTCTACCACCTGTCAAACACACGTCCAGTTTTGTGAAATCTCAAGTCATACAAATATAAGTGACAGATGAAGATAAAGGTGAATAAATGTCTTTCAAATTTTGCTTTCATTGAAACCGTTTTTGTCACATTTTATAACTATGGAAAAAAAAGGGAGAAAACTATCTTATATCCCTGGAGTCAGAATGTTAATACCTTAATGGTGGACAAAAATGCTTGTATATACGCAAAATCTCACAATTGGGGAAATTCAGAGATCTAGCTGAGCAACAGAAAAAGACTCCAAGCAAACAAACTTTTTTAAAGCAAAAAAACATATTAATGTAATATTTCTAGTTCATTGAAAGTTGTGTCAACACTGCTCTCTCAATAGTTTGATATCTGAATCTCTTTTGACAGAGAAATCTGAAAGCAGCAAGCTAGACCCCACATAAGTGTAATGAATACAAACTTTTTCAATATTAGCTCAAAATTACATTACTTTGGTTGATATTGGGACCTGTGTAACCTACACTTTCATAATGCTGACAAACAGATTCTACAACCCCAAGCCTGCAATAAAAGTAAGGAGCAATGGACATGAATGAATCTCAAGTAGTGAACACCATAGGGTCTCAGTATCCTGTGCCACATGGACTGGCTGTTTTCACCAAAGTCTAGCTGCAGAGTACAGTGTGCAGTGTGCCCATACCCTGGAGATGTTGAACTGGTTGTTGATCCAGCCTTGGGGAGACAGGCGTGTGACATCTAGATAGGCTTCCATCAGGTTCACCAGTGTTGCACTGTTGTTCAGCAGTGTGTAGAGACTGACTCCATCTTCTGCAAGTCAAAGTCACAGGTACATTCATGCAGACAGGAAAAAAAGGAAAACAGAACTACTCTGGCAATGACTACAGCAGTACCTAAGTGTTACTGATAAAAGATGATGGTCAAGATTCATGTGCACTTTCAACAAAATCATACTGGTATGTCAGTGTACCTGAGCTATCAGCTTAAGAACTGAAAAATTGGAGAATACTGTTATACTTCAGCTCCCCTGAAAGACCAGTTAGGCAAGAAGGTATATGAATACTGATTGACAGGAACTAGAATACTCTTTTTATTTTTATATATATAATATATATATATATATATATATATATATAATATATATATATATATATATATATTCATTCAGATATCCTTTTAATGTTTAATCATTTTAATCATTTATCCAACCACTTAGTCCCTTTTCATACAGTTTTCTTCCACATATTCTGATAATATGAGAACTCTCATTCTCATTCAGATATCCTTTTATTGTTGAATCATTTTTCCAACCGCTTAGTCTCTTTTTCATGCAGACTGACCTGTCTTTAATAAGAGCATTGTACTTACTGATCATGTTATCCAGTCTGTCGTTGATGATGCCCATGAAGATGTTAAAGGTGTTGATGACACGTGCATTGGCTGACATGGGGTCACTGGCAAGACTTGGCAACAGTGCACTGGTCAGCTGTGCTGGCCTGCATAGACACAAAATGGAAAGACTCACTCACAGTGTCAGACTAGCTACTAATCTACAAAACACAATATTGTTTGATTTTAAAAAATGTAAACAGGTCTTTTCTTCTTTTTTTTCAAGTTTCTTTATGCTGCCTATCAAAACAAAGTATTATAGGCCATTTTGACAAATGGAAAATTCGTTTTGCTGCCTTGTCTTCTCTAAGGATCAACTACTGACATTCTCATGCTGCTCTCTTTCTGATTCCACCACACAATTCCACATCCTAGCTCTTTCAACCTGCCCTATGCCTCAATCTCAGAACCAGCAGTCTGCAAAGAGCTCTTCTTCTAAGTCCACCATGAAACCAGTGGTTTGGACACATGGAAGACAACAAAGAAAACCATGTAAAGCTCCAGTCGTCAACAAGTTTCTCAGAGTTATCCTCAAGATTAGATAACTGAACTGCAAACTTTTGATAAAACTGGTCTGTGGGATCTACCAATGAAACATGCATGCACACACACACACACCTTCACACACACATGCACATGCATGCACGCATGCATGCACACACACACACACACACACACAAACACACACCCTCTCACACTCAAACACACACACACACACACACACACATACACACACACAAACACACACACACAAACACAAACACAAACACACACACACACACACACACACACACACACACACCACACACACACATACACACACACAGGCCCTACATTATTCATCACTCACCACTCCTGAGACATGTTCATGAGCCTTTCTCCAATGGAGGCACTGAATCGGTTGACAATGGTCTGGAAGGATCGCCAGTCTAAGATGTTTTCTGTGGAACGCGTTCCATTCTGGTACTCCATGACCAGTTGTGTCACAAGATCAATAATGCGTCGCACGTCACTGTCAATGGCACTGACATTGATGCTAGTTTTGCCATCTTTGATCTGCTCCGTCAGTGCCTGCATCTAAATACGAAAAAAAAAAATTATGTGGGTTAGCGGAGAGAGTCTGCAAACATGTATCAATTTATATCAGTTTGATTATCTGTAAGAAAAGTTTAATCTTGATACGTTAGGTCAAGTGTATGCATAAACTATCTATTAGCATGCGAAGATCTCTCTCTCTTCTTCTCTCTCTCTCTCTCTCTCTCTCTCTCTCTCTCTCTCTCTCTCTCCTCTCTCTCTTCAAGGGCCGGATGAAAAAAAGTATGTAATGATTACTTACTCTGTTACCCTTGAAAAATAAAGATTATTCATTCATTCATTCTCTCTCTCTCTCCTCGAAATAAAAGAATTTGATTTGATTTGATCTCTCTCTCTCCCCCCCCCCCCCCCCCCCCCGCCCCCCACTCTTATCACCCTCTGCCTCCCTCCTCCCATTCTGACCACTGAAGATCAAAGCATCTCCTCGGCCCCTGAAAAAGTGACAAACCTGCAGGTAAAGCTGATAGCCGTTGGCCTGACCCATGACGGCCTGCCACATCATCACTGTGGCATTGGAGGCACACACTGACGTCTGCAGCTGCTGCAGCACGCTGCTCTCGTTGCCTGGTGCTGCAAACACGCTGAACAGCTTGGGGCCGCACAGGGCCTCTGTTGGGTTGGCAGTGGTCAGGAGAGCACTCAGCTGTGAACAGGACAGCCACAATATAACATGAAGCTAGTTTCGTTCTGTTTCTTTGTGAAGTTAAGAAGGTGCATTCCAACATTTCATGCATCAACTTTCCTCTATTTCTTCAAGTTAGAAAATTGATGTGAAAATCACATTTGACAACTTTCTTTGACTTCTTATGGTTAAGAAATTAATATTCATGTTACATTTCATGCTGTTCTTCCAATTTTCTATTGGTAAAAAAAAACACCACAATACAGAAGCAAAGACAAACCAACACACACACACACACACACACACACACACACACACACACACACACACACACACACACACACATATATATATATATATATATATATATATATATATATATATATATATATATATATATATATATATATACAAACAAAAGCGACTTTTTATTTTTCACGCCCTCTAAGTTGTTTAAAAGACTCCATTCAGAGTACTAGAGCCTGGCACATGTCTACATGACAGGTACCCGTGTATATGCAGCAGCACAGTCATGTATATGCAACTATGTTCAGTCCACATTTCACAAACCTGCTTAAAACACCATAAATACAAAGTAACAAATTTGCCCACAGCAACAAAGAAGAACCAGACAACCCAAACAAACGAACAAACCAACAAAGGAGTCACCTTCTGCGGCAGTATCATGAGGTCCAGTAGCTCCTGGAGGGACTGAGGGTTCTGCAGGAAAGGCATGATGATGTTGCCCACCTCCGTGTTGTTCACGATGGAGGCCACACTGATGGGTCGTGCTGATCACACAGAAATGAACTCGTTGGCCAACATGTCCGTACATGCATTTTGAAACAGCTGTTCTGTATCTTTTTGTTCTGATTTTGCTTTGCTTTCTGTTTATTTCAGGCATGAATAGGCATATCATGCATATATACGTATTATGTGTATATATTTACGGATATTTTATCTGGCTGTTGGACAGATATACAGATATACATATACTTATGTATATATGAACACACACACACACACACACACACACACACACACACACACACACACACACACACACACACACACACACACACACACACACTGATTCCTAAAATCCCAACACTCATCACCTTACAGGAATGATGTAACAACATTTTACTTCAATCACAACTCTTTGCCAGTTTAAGAAACTTACACTTTGAATACAGGCTTTAAATCAACACACACATCAACATACTGCATACATTTTTCCTCTGTATAGAACCAGACATATACACATACAGTGTTCAGCTGTTGGGCATTCCCCAGTTTAACAACCCGAACATGCACTATGTCTCACTCATCACACCTGGGAATTGCTGTGAGACCATCACTGGATATTAAGTTTGCACAGGTGGCTGTTTTCAAATACCTCACCTACAGGCAGCTATGCTCTGATTTCTGAAGGGGGGGTTTTCGGGGGGGGGGGGGGGTTGCAGTATAAAGGCAGTGTGTGGGTTGTGCTTAGAGTTTGTCATGACTTAAGACAATCTCAACATAACAAATCAAAACACAACAAACGTTTTGATACACATGCCTCAGCACTTGGCTGACACCAAAACTGGCAGTACATGCTTCAGGCCCCACTGGGCGATTTACACAGGGTGATGGTATGTGTGTGTGTGTGTGTGTGTGTGTGTGTGTGTGTGTGTGTGTGTGTGTGTGTTGTGTGTGTGTGTGTGTGTGTGTTCTCTGTGTGTGTGAGTGTGTGTGTGTGCGTATGTGCGCACGTGTGGTGTGGTGTGGGCTGTGTGTGTAGTGTGTGTGTGTGTGCGTGCGTGCGTGGCGTGCGTGTGTGTGTGTGTTGTGGGGGAGGGGGGTTAGCATGAAGGGTGACTCACAGCTGATATCCTCCAGTCGTGGTCCGGAAGCTGTGTAGGTAGAGCTCCAGAACTTCATGCCCAGAATGATGCTCTGCCCATCCGAAAAGTTGGCAAACCCAGCCAGCATGTTGTTCAATCTGTAAAAGACAGCATCCAAGTGTTTCTCTGAGAATCTATCAGTCACACTGTGTTATGCTGGATGGAATAGAGAAAATGTGTTGTGTGTGTAGGTGTGGTGTATGTGTGTATGTATGTTGTTGTGTGTGTATTGTGTGTGTGGTGTGTGTGGTGTAGTTTGTGTGTGTGAGTGTGTGTGATGTGTGTGTGTGTGTGTGTGTGTGTGTGTGTGTGTGTGTGTGTGTGTGTGTGTGTGTGTGTGGTGTGTGTGTGTGTGTGTGTGTGTGTGTGTGTGTGTGTGTGTGTGTGTGTGTGTGTGTGTGTGCGTGTGTGTGTGTGTGTGTGTGTGTAGTGTGGAGTGTATATGTGTGTATGTAAGAATAATATGCAAATGTATGTACTTGAACACAGGTAGGCATTAATGCATACATATATTTTCTCACAGGCACACAACACTCAATCATCTAGGTTGACGTATAAGGGTGGTAAAAAGCCATTGCGACAGACCCAAGAAAATGATCAAGGGAGAAACAAAGAGAGGGACAGAAAAGAGGGAATTCTTAGCCCAGAACTTCCAGAAGGTGGGGATGCTATTTATGCTGACAGAAGAGACTAACTAAAAGACCTTTAAGGACAAAAGACTAACTGAAGGCCCTTTAAGGAAAAGAGACCAACTGAAGGACCTTTAAGGACAAGAGACCAACTGAAGGACCTTTAAGGACAAGAGACCAACTGAAGGACCTTTAAGGACAAAAGACCAACTGAAGGACCTTTAAGGACAAGAGACCAACTGAAGGACCTTTAAGGACAAGAGACCAACTGAAGGACCTTTAAGGACAAGAGACCAACTGAAGGACCTTTAAGGACAAGAGACCAACTGAAGGACCTTTAAGGACAAGAGACCAACTGAAGGACCTTTAAGGACAAGAGACCAACTGAAGGACCTTTAAGGACAAGAGACCAACTGAAGGACCTTTAAGGACAAGAGACCAACTGAAGGACCTTTTAGGACAAAAGACCAACTGAAGGACCTTTAAGGACAAAAGACCAACCGAGGACCTTTAAGGACAAAAGACCAACTGAAGGACCTTTAAAAACAAAAGACCAACTGAGGACCTTTAAAAACAAAAGACCAACTGAGGACCTTTTTAAGCACAAAAGACCAACAAAAGAACCTTCAAGGACTAGAGACCAACAGAAGGACCTTTAAGGACAAAAGACCAACTGAAGGACCTTTAAGCACAAAAGACCAACTGAAGGACCTTTAAGAACAAAAGACCAACTGGAGGACCTTTAAGCACAAAAGATCAACTGAGGACCTTTAAGGACAAAAGACCAACATGAAGGACCTTTAAGGACAAAAGACCCAGTGAAGGACCTTTAAGGACAAGAGACCAACTGAAGGACCTTTAAGGACAAAAGACCAACTGGAGGACCTTTAAGCACAAAAGACCAACTGAGGACCTTTAAGGACAAAAGACCAACATGAAGGACCTTTAAGGACAAAAGACCCAGTGAAGGACCTTTAAGGACAAAAGACCAACATGAAGGACCTTTAAGGGCAAAAGACCCAGTGAAGGACCTTTAAAAACAAAAGACCAACTGAAGGACCTTTAAGGACAAAAGACCAACTGAAGGACCTTTAAAAACAAAAGACCAACTGAAGGACCTTTAAGGACCAAAGACCAACTGAAGGACCTTTAAGGACAAAAGACCAGAAACAAAGCTCACGTGGCGGAGGAGTAGGCCTGGTACTGTGCCAGCATTTTAGCGCTGACAGACTCCATGGCTTCTAGCAGGTTAGTGACGTTGATGTCGAAAGCACTCTGGAGGTCGTTGCCGCTGAAGGTGACCCTCTGGGCTTGGGTCAGGTTCATGATGTGCTCCACCATGCTGGTCCCCATGGTGACGTACTTTTGCAAGTCGAAGGCCGAGGTGTCGTTCATGGCCATTGCAAACTGCAAACACACAAAGGCATACATGCATAATACTATCTTGGTGAGGTACTCTTGCACATTGAACGGCCATTGCAAACTGCAAATACTCAATGGCAGATACACATAGTAAAGTTATTTTTTTAAATGACAGCTGATTAATTAAATTAGACATCCAAAATGTATGTATCACCCATCAAAATAATAATAAGGAAGCCCCAAAATTTAGGAGCATTAATTTTGTTATAGATTATCTTTGATTTTTGCTCAAAGTACTCAGCAAACAATAGATAGCTAAAAGGATATTTAAAAGAAAAACTGTATAGAGAGAAAACAGTAACAGATTAGAATTTAAAACTTTTTATACTATGAAATAAATCATTCAGTTTTGGGTATACACAGTAAAACAAAACATGTAACCATTGATGATGATTATTACCTGCTGATTGTACAGACAAAATTGGAAACAAAAAAAATGACACAAGAACAAAAGCAAGTGACTATACACAAGAATAAACCTGAGTAACTGTGTTCTATTCTAGCAATTACCTACTGGTTGTTAATGATGATCATTTAACACATCATCCCCTCCCTGGAACTCTCATAGATACTGTACTCAAGTGTTTGATATCTGTTCAGGCCAGCCTCATTTTTATTTCTTATGTACAATGATTAGATCTCTAACGAGTGAACAGACCAAATAAACAGAAGATCAAATCATTAGATCAAGAAAGTCAACACATCAGGAGCTACCTCTTTTCTTCATTTTTCCCCTATCTCCAGGTCACTAGGGCACCACACTGAAGACGTTCTCCAAATTTCTCAATTAATTTCTAAGGTGTGTCAAATTTAGGCTCTATAATTATTGTCACAGTCTGTTCATTCTACAGTTCCACCCCGAGCCTCAAACCCCAAAGCCACCCTGTACCTTTTTGGTGAGAGCGTCCACCATGAAGGTGTGACTGAGCTCCTCAGCCAGCTGAGTGAAGTTGAGGGAGCAGAGCACGGTCAGCACCTCCGTGATGTTGGCGTTGTCCGGCACCAGGAAGTACTCCTGGAACTGGCTGGGGGAGCACATCACCGACTGCAGGCTATCGGGGCTCAGGCTGATCAGCTGGTCCATCTGTTCCACAACCCAAACAAGTCAAGTGAGAACAGTACCACTAAATGAATGACATGAACCAATACTGCAGTAATGTGTCAGAAGAGTGATGCCTTCTATGATCTGTCGTCTCTGTGTCGATTTACTTCACAATGCACAAAGAGACCAGTCAGTGAATATGAAGTTTGTGAACGGTTTTTCAAATAGGGTTTGGAAACAGTACTGAGTGCACACACACACCAGCAGTCACTGGAACCCAGCATCCCAACATGCAAAGTTCATCGCATGCACACTTCCCAGCTGTGTCCAGAAACAGCAAAACAACCAGCACATGTACACATCATGCTCACAAAAGGAAAAGATATCAACTTTATTATTCACCAATGCTTGTGGTATTTTTAGTTGAAGAATCAAGCACCACTTCTGTTTGCTGCAAAAATAGGATAGACTGATAGAACCAGAAGGTAACAAACAAGGAAAGCTTTTTGAGCAATATGCTAGAGCAACTTTCCAAAGAAGATGACCAAACGTTACTTTCAGCAAGTTTTGAAAAAATATAGATAGACTTGATTTACAGGAAGAGTGTTGCTACTAGAATGGTACCTTACTCAGAGACAAATGCACTCAGTTACTTTGTTGGCATTCTTGATTTCTAGTGAATCCCTTACCACATAAAATGCAGGCTCTAGCCTTCAAAGATCAGGTTATGGGAAAGGTGTCACAGCAGTTTTAAAAATGTTTACTACCATAAATGTTCTGTCAAGTTCATCATGGATGGTAACAATTTGTTTTAAAACTATATACATGCATATTAGATGATATAGCATTTTATTTTGGTTGCAATTCCCTACAAGATGCAAATGATATATCACTGAATGTACCTCATTGCAAAACTTTCAGACCTTAATGCAATGTTCACAAATTTCCACCCACTTCCTTTTACACTTTACCTGTACCCCTCTCCATATCCCACCCCTACAGCTGCTGTCATCATGACCATCTCACCTTGAGAGGACTGAGCTGCATGGACGCCAGTGCCGTGGCCAGATCAGGCTTGGTGTGCAGAGCAGCATTCAGCAGCTTGACAAAGGAGGGGCTGGCGGAGAACAAAGAAGCCAGGTCCAGAGTGGCTCCATTCAGCACAAGCCGACCCATCATCTCGTTCAGGAACTCCATCAGCACCCCTTCCACCTTCATCATGTCCTGCAGCACCTTCACCTCAGGTTGGCCGCTCATGGAGTTCAGCAGCTGGTAGCTATTGAACAGGGTTGCCATCTGCCATGGGTCTGACATGTTGAAGTTGGATTCCAGAATGGCCATCAGGCTGCTGGCATTGAATGAGGGCGGATGAGTCATCAGATCCTGGAGGTGCTGCTGCAGCTCCTCAGACTGCCGAAAGACTGCAGACCAGTTGGCCACAGCCAGGGGAGAATCCAAGCCAACAATCAGACTCTGCAGGTCAAGGTTTTTCACCAGTTTGTTCACTGCTTCTGTGGTGTCCTTCAAACACACAGCCTGGTACAGTGCAGTAGTGTTAAAGGAAGTGGGCAGCTTCAACATTTCATGCAGCTTGCTCATATTGCAGACAGACTGTTGAGCAGTTGTTCCATCAGTCAGCAGGGCTTCGATCAACATCTGGGAGCTCTGCACAGGCATCTTCAGCATGGCGTCCAAAATGTCTCCCTCCACTCCCAGAGCACTGAACACATCCTGGAGGATGGGCACACGCTGAACCAGATTTTCCAGGGTGAGGTTCTGACTCTGCAAAGCCAGGAGGTTTTCGTTCAGCAGACGCAGGACAGTCTGGACAACCAGCCCCACTCTCCTCATGGGCTCCTGTGTCATCAATGGCCCCAGGCTTGTGGTGAAACGCTCCAGTCTGGAACAATGGAAAACAGCCACAAACAGTAAACCCCTGTCTCACAACTCAACACTGTACTAATTTTTCTGAGTTCTTCATTTAAATACGCACCTGTCATTACTTCAATTTAAAAGTTCCCTTCTGAACTTAATCAAACTTATTTTTTGTCTGCACCAAAAACATACACCACAAATTCTCTTTTACAAATCAGCATGACCCCTCAACAACGCCATCAAAGCCTGAAGCAGTTATTTGTAACACCTCAGAGAAATTCCCTCCTTGTATACAATATAAAAAAAACACTTCAAGAGCTCTTACTCTGTGATGATTACGCTTGCGTTCTGTCGGGCCATGCCATAGCGCTCCAGGATGCCCAGCCAGAAGGACTCATTCTGCCAGTTGGCGGCAGTGTGATGACGGTGGGGACTGGGTCCAGCGCGCAATCAGGAGTGAGAGACGGTTGAACTCCTGACTCAGTTTCACATAATCCACAGGCAGGGAACCGTTCATCTGCAGGTCACATACACCAGACAGGTCAAAGCATAACAATGACATATATCGCATGTTTTATTCAAAACAGAAATTTTTAGAAGCAAAATGTAAAAGCATGTTTTTGTTGTCATCTTAAAAAAACAGTCTATCAGTATCTTCTGGCCATCTCTCTAGCTATCAATTTTTGTACGTTGTTTGAGCAAGACATAATGAGGGAGTGAAATTAAGATTGATATCTGAACAGATAGCTTTTAGGGATTCTGAACATAATTTGTTATTTAAAGATATGTTTGAAAGCTTGATCGCTATTTACAATGAAACCATTTACTTTCTGTTTTCATAATATAAACTCTAAAGCAACCTAATTTAACAACAAAGAAGAACAAGTAGTGTGTGATGATTTTTTATGTCATGTGACCTGAGTGGTATGGCAGACTTTTATTGAATTTAAAGGATCTCCACTTCCTTAGGAATTGGCATGTTTTTCTTAAAAACTCTGCATCATGTCTGTTGTTTTAATGCATTTAAAAAAAATGAGAAAAGAATACATCTTGAAAAAATGAACCCACATAGACATTTTTTTTAATTGTTTTCTTTAGATCACTTATAACCAAAAGGACAATGTACAAATGAAAACTCTGTCATTTGTGTCTATCATCTAAATAAAACTAATGATAATAGAAAATATAAGAAATAATTATATTTGAGTAGACAAAATCATTGAGATAGCCCAAATCACTTGTCTTTTTTCAAAGCAAACACTGATGCATTCAAGAATGCTTTGGAAAACCAACTGTGCATTTTCATCAAGAAACAGCCATTGCAAATTCAGGTCAGGAAAGAAATGAAGCCTTACAGCAGCAGTCAGACGTTCAACATCAAAGAAGTCCATGACTTCTTGGGGCAGTTTCAGTAAGTTGATAGCACACAGCTGTGCTTTGAGTGAAGTCAGGTCGATGCTGATCCCAGCAGGAACGGTCAGATAGTCACTCAGACTGGATATTGGGTGGCACAGCATAATCAAGGTTGTTGTCATGTTTGCTGACAGCAATGGTGCAAACTGAAATCACAATGGAAACATGATGATATCAGCTGTTGATTTCATAACTCTTCCATACCATGCCAACCAGTTTGAACTCTCAACCCCCCACTTTTTAATGATATTTTTTATAGTACAGAACAAGAAAATGTAAAGCATAAACCAATAAGCAAATGTGGGAAATATTTATCCAAAAGCAATACAGAGATTTAAGATGAGAGAAAAAATAACTAAAAGATGAAATTAAAAAATATATTTAAAAAAGAAACTGATAGAAAAAAAGAAAACAGCATGATTTTACATGAATGCCATAGTCAATGTCAGGCACATCATGGCTCAGATGAGCCTGATATCCTGCCTTAGTTTCTGATCTCATGTCAGGCCTGTCCTACTGGATGGCCAATACTCATACCTGGGCCCAGAGCTTCAAGACAGGACCTTTTGCATGACCCCCAAACCCTCTCTGATCTTTCAAAATGACCCTTTTGTATCAACTTCAGTGAGGATGTCTCAGCACGGCACTAATGAGCACATTTTAAAAAAAAATCTTGTTCACTACTTTTGACATGCAATGCCCTATTCAAGTTCCAAATTTGGAATAGGATTTAGCATGCATACAAGACTGTATATATAAGTGTTCAAGTGTGGAACCTTACTTTAAAGACTCATCCAAATAACTGGAAGGGGTCAACACAAATGTTGGCTCCAAGGAGAAAAAAATCTGACTTGATCACTGTACAAGTGAAATCCACTCCCCCCCCCCCCCCCCCCCCCCCGACCCTTAGATCAAGTAACAGGCAACATAACCAGCCAGTAACCAGAACCCCCCCCCCCCCAACCCCTTCAAGATCTGTGCTTCTGTGTACATCATTATTTAGACAGAACAGTCTTTTTAAAGGACCTTCTACACACCTTTTCAGTATTTGCCGATTCGAGCAGAACGTCAATAACGCCAGGTTCTTGCAGCAGGCGGATCAGTTTTTGCATTTCTGGAGCTCCAATGAACAGTTCCTCCAGCGTCATGGAGGTTTCTGAAAACACAGTCCATGCATCACTGTCATTGTTCTAGTGTCCACACATTAGGTTAGTTTCCATGCCAGTAAGACATTTCCATGTACATATATGCATGTACTCACTAGCATGCTTCCACGCTTTTGTATGCAAGCACATGTGCATGGGTGCGCACACGTGCACACACACAAACACACACACAACACACACACACACACAGTATCAGTACAACAACATAAAAACAAAACCACCAAAATAACGACGACACTAAAAATAACAAATCTCACAGCAAAAAGACCAATTTCAATCCAGCTAAATCTATAATTATGCTTTCTTTGTTATTCAAAGGACATACAAACAAAACATAAGAATAAAATACAGACAAACAAATAGACAGAGAGGAGAGACAGACAGACAGAGACAGAGACAGAGAGAGAAGACAGAGACAGAGAGGCATAGACAGACAGACAAATAGACAGAGAGAAAGAGAGAGAGACAGAGACAGAGAGACAGAGAGACAGACAGAGACAGAGAGACAGACAGAGAGAGGAAGAGAGAAGACAGAGACAGAGAGACAGACAAAAACAGAAGCAGAGACAGAGAGGAAGAGAGAGCGCTAGAGAGTAGCGTGCTGCAGGCAGGGAATACTGACTGTTTTCATAGAGGAAGAGCTTGTCCATGAGCAGGGCCATGGTGGAGTACACAGGCTGCAGGAAGGCCAGCTGCTGGGCCAGGCTGGGATCCTTCATCAGGTCTCCGTACAGCAGCATCACTTTGTCCGTCCGCCTGCCCACCATCACACTATCCTTTATAATAAGGTCTGCATCACCAGAATTCTTTGTCATTACCATCGTCAGTCTTGTTATTCTCATCACCATCATTGCCTTCACCATCATTCTCATCATTATTGCCACCATCAGTGTCTTCACCATCATCTTCGTCACCACAAATTTCATTATTATCATCACCATCATTCTCATCACCATCACTGTTTTCACCATCATTCTCACCACCATAAATTTCATTATTATCATCACTGTCTGTGCAAAAACATCAAAAACCTGTTCCATTTTTTGGAAGAGTATGTCATTTCATGCCAGTAGGAAATAATGACATTCTTTTGAAGATTCTGACAGCGGTGTTTTGACACCATGCCCAAAGTTGGAATGCAGCTACTTTAATGGTGGATGAAAGGTCGCATATATCAAATTCCATCATTGGTGAACTTCAGAGCTCTAGCAAAGGAATCTTTGTTAAAAAGCTCTTATGTATTTCAGTGTAACAATGTCATATTTTCACCAGTAAAACCAGAGTGAATGGACCAACTGGAGATGTAACATAAAAATAACAGATAGTAGCTACACAAACAGATCTTACTACAAATACCAAAACATCTTTCAGCCTGACTGTATATGTCACTCGTCATATATATATATTTTTTTTATTCTTTTATGTCAAGGATAATAGAATAAACACTCTTGTATTTTTTTTACATCCAGCCCCCATGTGTATGCAGTTTTGTAAATCTTGTCATCCGTTCCTACTGGCACACAAATGGCCTACTCTTACTAAAAGCGGAACAGGATTTAACGTGTGCGTAAGATTTTCTGCCCAGTCAGCCAGCTACTACAACTATCACAAGAGGCTGGCTGCACTCCAGCCTTTCTCATGCAGAACATCTTGCGCACACATGAAATCTTGTTCCGCTTTTCATAAGAGTAGGCCATTGTGTGCCGGTGGGAACAGATGACAATTATTTACACAGCTGCATACACACGGGGACTGGATGAAAAAAAACACATGAGGGCTTATTCTATTATCCTCGAAATAAAAGAATAAAATAAAAAAAATAAAAAAAATGAATAAAATGCCCTCACATCCAGAAGAGGTTGTTGGGGTTAGCAGTCCACTGCTGCAGGTTGCTGATGGCCTGTTCCCACAGGGAGGTGTTGAGGAACCGGCCCCCCAGGCTCTGCTGCCAGGTCATGCTGCTGGCGTTCATCATGCTCAGCCTGCTCACCACTGACTCCAGCTTCTGGACCACGGAGGTCATGTTCACCATCACTGTGCTGTTGGCCGAGAGCTGAAACACACAGTGTATTGCACCTGAGAACTGAAACACACAGCGCTGTCTGTATCGCACCTGAGAACTGAAACACACAGTGTGTCTGTATTGCACCTGAGAACTGAAACACACATTGCTGTCTGTATCGCACCTGAGAACTGAAACACACAGCGCTGTCTGTATCGCACCTGAGAACTGAAACACACAGCGCTGTCTGTTTCACACCTCAGAACTGAACACACAACCCTGTCTGTATCGCACCTGAGAACTGAAACACACAGCGCTTGTCTGTATGAGAACTGAAACACACAGCGCTGTCTGTATGAGAACTGAAACACACAGCGCTGTCTGTATTGCACCTGAGAACTGAAACACACATCGCTGTCTGTATCCCACCTGAGAACTGAAACACACATCGCTGTCTGTATCGCACCTGAGAACTGAAACACACAGCGCTGTCTGTATTGCACCTGAAGACACAGAACTATCTGCATCACAAATGGAAGAAAAGTTTGAAATAAGACAAAATCTAAATGTACACTTCTGTAGACTGCTTTCAAAACATGTTTTTCACTGTCACAGGGGAAGGGACTGGTAAAATGGCAGTACTTACCAACCCAGAGAAATACATATAGAACAAACTGTCATAACAATACAAACTGTATTTACAGAGCGAACTAATGAAGCTGAAATTCGACTTTTGCATAACAGAAAAACTACTGAGCAGCACAAGACAGTATACTCATTCAACACTTTCTTTTTTTGATAGTTTTCCCTCTCAGTTGTTAAAAGACTGAGCATTTACATACCGCTTGATGAACAGACTTCACAGAGTACCATGATAAAACAGCGTCTGTTCATATCTTTTAGGACACTGACACACAGGCAGACAGTCCAAAGACCAGAAAAGCAGCTGCAGGGACTCACATACTAGGACACTGACACACAGGCAGACAGTCCAAAGACCAGAAAAGCAGATGCAGGGACTCACATACTAGGACACTGACACACAGGCAGACAGTCCAAAGACCAGAAAAGCAGATGCAGGGACTCACATACTAGGACACTGACACACAGGCAGACAGTCCAAAGACCAGAAAAGCAGATGCAGGGACTCACATACTAGGACACTGACACACAGGCAGACAGTCCAAAGACCAGAAAAGCAGATGCAGGGACTCACATACTAGGACACTGACACACAGGCAGACAGTCCAAAGACCAGAAAAGCAGATGCAGGGACTCACGATGTTGGCGATGTCCTGAGAGCCCTGGTATCGGGCCAGCTCCTCCATCAGCACGGTCAGGTTCAGAGAGCAGAACGAGGTCTGCCACGCCCTCAGGTCAAAGGTGACTTCAGGAGGCACTGTGAACAGGGTGCTCATGTCTGTGGTGCAGAATGTCACCAGAGTGCTGAAGGCGTCTGTTCTTTTTACCACCTGTCAACACAATCAGTCACACAGTGATAGGTGTTCATTTGAAAGCTCTTTTTTTTTTTTACATTGTATACATTTTTAAAAGTATGATATTGGAGACTGTATTTATGTGAAAATCACAACCAAACCATGATACGGAATAATACAAAGTTAGAATAGAAGACCAGATAGGATATACCTTTAACATGTGTTTTTTGTGATAGATGACTATGCCTTAAATCATACATTTCAGATAATAAAGCTGGACTATTACCTGGGATACAACATGACATCAGCCTTTGCAGTAAAAGACCAACCAATTGGGAAAACCTGTTACTAAAATTCTGAGATTCCAGCTCACGACCGGATTTTTACAAACGCTCTTTCAGAGGAAGATAAACTAGCTGCAGCACACCACCACCATTGAGTCGTGTTTTGTGGATATGATTCTTTGCATGATGACAGGCAGGAAAACAGATGCACACAGAAGGCTTTTCAGGCGCCAAGATCAATGCTCTACATCAGTACAGGTCACACACAGTATCATGTATCAGCAGCAGCAACACAAGCATCCAAACAGACTTACTTTTTCAGGTGCATACAGCGCTGTGTACATAACAGTCTCGTAGATCTCTGGCAGATAATCCAACAAAGCCACAGCAGACTGCAGGGTGGGGTACTGGCTGAACATGTCCTTCAGGTTACCACCTGCAATCAAAAACAGACCCCCTTGTACACTGGCTGAACAGGTTACCTCCTGCAATCAACAACAGATCACCTGTACACTGGCTGAACATGTCCATCAAGTTACCTCCTGCAATCAACAACAGATCACCTGTACACTGGCTGAACATGTCCATCAGGTTACCTCCTGCAGTCAACAACAGATCACCTGTACACTGGCTGTTATGCTTAACAACATTAGTTCACACCCTGCAGCCAGCTATCAGTCTTCTTATTGCTGCATGCACAATAACCACAATTCTTCAGATTTTGTAAGTGATCACAACGGTAAAACAAATATAAAAAGAACACCAAATAAAACTTTTCAGACAATTAAGATATTTTCTCTTCTGCAGCATCGCTCTAAAACATAATGAATCAGAGATACCTTGCACACATGGCGGGCAGTTGTTCACTGCGTTCAACTCTTATCCTAGGACCTTTCTGGCAAGTGTTTTCTCTTGCATTCTGGCTCTGTTCCCTGAAACAGTTCTGCCTTGTGACTATGTGACTGGACAACCTGATGCTGAATCCAGGAAACCTACTGTCCAGACAGATGAGATTCTCTAAATGCTGACAGACGAAGGCCTTGAATAAAGACTTAAACTACAACCACCTAATTCAACTACATAACCTGGAGGTAACATTTCGTTTTTTGCAGCTTTCCATCTCTATATAAAAATGCAAGCACACTCACAGCCACCAAAAATTGTTGTGAAGACTTTGGAACTGTTATCCCTAATGTGAGTGGAAATGGTTGCTTTACTGTTGTCAGCAGCAGCAGCAGCAGCAGAGAAGTGAGCACCACCTACCCTGGAAACTGCGGAGCATCTGGTCCAGAATGACATCAGTCATGGCCCACACTTTGTTGAGGGTTTGCTCTGTGTCGTTCAGTTCGGAGAAGCCCCCAAACAGTTTGTTGTAGAAATCCAACAGTGTTGCTGGTGACCTGTGCAATGAAAACAGAAACATGGAATGTGTGTATGTGTGAAATCTGCCTTCCAGTTAGCACCCACATCATCACACCTTCTAGGTGCTGCTGATGTGGTAGAAAAAGAAAAGAAAAACAGGAAAGAGGTTTGGGATCAAGGGATTAAATGTCATATACTGTGGTCCAGAGGTACTCACAGACAAAGCAAGCTATCAATGTTATAACATTTGCACTTAACAGATCCAGCCAGAAAAGGTCTTTTTTAAAAGTATATTCATAAAATTCTAGTCATTAATTGTAAAGTTAAAAAAAAAAAGAACAAGTCAACACATCTTTGTTTATAATGTAAATATGCAACCTCCATTATTCATCTGTTATTCTCAATCTGATACTTTCAGCCATTCCTCACCACACCCAAAAAAAAACAAAAACAAAAATTCAATACATGACCAAATAAAGCGCAAACCACCAATCTCTTCTCAGTTCTCTGCACCTGTTTACCCTCTACCACATAAATCCCATCAACGAAACATCAGATTTGAAACCAAGAACTTTGCAGCCCAAATCCTCTACCATCTACATCCTCTTCTAGCCGCAATCTGCCCCCCCCCCCCCCCCATTCACACGACACTCCAAACATCCACACCACCCACATGAACTGCTGCTGAGTGTTGTTCAGGTCCTGACCCAGCCGCTGAAAGACTTGTTCCCACACAGACTGGTTGTAGATACGCAGATTGACACCCGAGTCCATGGAGGAAGAGGACAGTGTCGCCATGCTGTCAATCAGGGAAGACATTTTCTCCGCCACTGCTGTTGTGTTCACAGCCTCTGTTGAGTTGCCAGACACCTGAAAACAGACAAGCAAGTAAAACAGAGAAGATCACAGCTGTCTGTCTACCTTACTCTGCAGATATTGTTGTTAGTTTTGATACATAAGTTTGTCATACAGATTATTTTGCGAATAGGAAAACAAGATCCTCAAGCCTTTTAATGATAAAGGAATCATAAGGGTGAAGGTCAGATCGTTGACTCAGAGACTACTTCTTTTATTTCATGTTATCTGTCATCACTACATTACTAATTTCAAGCTGGCTAAATATATTCTTTGCTAGCAGCTGGTGAAAATGACTGGTGGATATGGGTTCCATCACACCCAAACATCTTTATTATTATCCTGTCTCTCAGATAATGATCTACATTAACAACAACAAAAAAGCTGTGACAATTCATACTCTTTCAACAGTGTAGGCTATGTATGCCAGTAAAAATGAATGACAAACTTTTAAAGAAATGCAGGGATGGGGAGAAGGAGGGGTACTTTTCCAAGTCACTAAAATTTTTACTCTCGTTCTGAAGCACAAGCTATTCTGTTTTTTATGTGCATATTCTACACTGCAGCTGGAAAGCTTCCATCAAACTGAAAAAAGTTGAAAGCATATCAAGAAAAAGGATAACACTGCTCCTAATCACACATCAACTCACCAGGGCCTGCAGTGTTCCCATGCTCTGGTACTGGTTGAGCTCCGTCATCAGCTGTGTGATGTTGACAGAACACAGACGCTGCAGCACGCTGGCCACACTCACTCTGCTGCCAGAGGGGGCTGTCAGCAGGGAGCTGGGGTCAGAGCTGCAGAAAGTGTCCCAGGATGCCATGGCCGGCGTCCATCTTGCCAACTGTCGGAACACAATCCACTCTTCATTCTAGCGAGAAGTGACTCCAAGATCCTCAACTGATGTGTTTTTGTGTGTTTTATTTATGCTGAAATGACTGATTTGATACAAACTGTAGATGGGCAGACTACAAACGTAAAACTGAGTTATTTAAATGATTCCCTTATTTGGATTCCCACCCCATCAACCTCACTTGCTGTATTCCTTCTCTCAACCTGGTTTTCTACAAGCCTTTCCACATACTTTTTTATGATACGGTCTACATGCATTTTACAACTGGCTGTTTGTTTCTACTCAAGATCATGTGCATCATGATATAATCTGCACCTCATCAAGGTATTTCCTGCCATCTTCCCCACACACTCACCTGTTCTTGGTGCTGCAGCGTGGTGAAGGCAAAGATCTCAAAGATCTCAGGCACGTCCTCCAGCAAACTCAGCAAGGTCTTCATGTTGGGGTACTGAGCAAAGGACTCGGAACAGTGGACCTGTGCATGACAGCAGAGCAGAAATCAAATTTTCAAGCTTTTTAAAAAATTTCTTCTGAGTATCAAAGACAACTTTCTGTGACATTCAAGATAACACAGGTACACAGGAAACAATCATTTATGAATAATTCAGGTGAAAGAAACATAACAATGATTTTATAGGGTAAAATGTTTAGCTCCCTACACTCAATATAAAATTCTGTGTAACAACAGACAAATTTCAAAGTAAAAATTCATTAATTTGGAGATTCATGAAGCAACTACACTCCATAAACCCAAAACCATAAAGAACAAAAAAATATCGAAGTGTTTCCATTCCAAAACGGTTTTCTATTGATGTTGTGTATTTTCACAATAACTAATCTGATAATAGAATGGAATAAGCTGAGACATCAATCCCACATGGGTATGCCAGGGGCCTGTCAGTATAAACAGTATCCCCACCTTTTGGATATTTTGTGCAAGGAATTCCATCTTTTCTATTCCTCTCTTTGTTTCTCCTTGTGTTTTTTTTCCAGAAAGACTTAAAAGATCACAATTCTAAAGTCATATGCATCTGCTATCCAGCTCTCTCAAGATATTTTTCCTTCTCAGATACATTTCAATTCTATTGCGTATTTTTGTAGTTGCCGATTCAATTACCCAAAAAAAATTGGCTCAGTTAGGAAGTCGCTAGCTGTAAGTATGGCTTCCATATAGTCTGAACACACTGGCTCACCCAATACAAGCTCCCTATCTCCCCCCCCCCCCCCCCAGCTGAAGACAACGCCAACTGACTGACTGCTGCTGCGCTCCAGCTGCTGTTGGAAGAGGTCCAGGATGGCGGAGGTGTAGGCCAGCGCTGTGTTCATCTCGGGGGCCAGCCTCTGCAAACTGGCCAGGGTGGTGGCAGACAGCAACTTCTTGTACACTGAGGGGGAACTGGAAAAAAAAAATCAGACGGGTAAAAACCATGGATGAAATATTGTTATCATGTACATGCGTACATCAATGATCATTCAACATTTTTCTGAAAATGTTGGAAGACTTTTGACATAATGAAGTACCATATGAAAGCAAATTGGATGCAAGCATGTACATATAAAAAAAATATACATGTATATTTAAATGTAGTATTTATCAATATAAAGATCCTTTTAAAATTTATTTTTCAATATAAAAATCTATTTCTAGAAAGTTATCTTATTTCTTCTGTTGGTGGCATGAAAAACAAATCATGATAAAGGATAGAGTCTCTACTTCTACTACAACAACTACTGCTTTCTCTACGTCTACTACCACTTCTTGTTATTACCACTACCACCACTATTACCACCATCATCCCCATAACCACCACCACTACAACTACTACCACCGCCACCACCACTACTACCACTACTACTTCTACTACTACTACCACTGCCACTACTACTACCACTACCACTACTACTTCTTCTACAACTACCACCACTATGACAATCATCATTACTATCATCTTTATTATTACCAATATCAATATAATTATCAGTACTGATATTGTCTATTGTCATCATTATCATGCCCATCACTATTGCTGTTCCACTCACCCCCACAACTGGGAGGAATCTTGCATCCAGGTCTGCAGGTGTCGCATGACCCCCTCCCAGGCGGTCAGGTTGAAGTAGTTGTTGATGTCCATGGAGGTGGGGGTCACGCCCCCTGACATCACTCGACCCAGTTCCGTGATCACCTGTTCCAGCTTCTTGGAAACAGCCGTCACATTCACCGCCACGGTAGCATTGGGTGCCAGCTGTCAACACAACACGTCCTGTCATTATTGAAAGGTGACACAGCACACATATCCAACATCACTCAGTCCAGAGTGTTAAATTTAGCGCACCCCTTCCTTTTACCTAGTCCAAGTGTGGTCAGTTCCTGCTATAATTAGCACCAGCTGGCTCCAACTGGCCTGGGATAGGATGGATTAATTAGCAGCTGAGAGGAGCTGAAAGTGGGGAAACTGACAGCTGTGGCATAGGTATTCCAAACAATTACTACCATAAACATAGATGATGTTGGGGAGAGGGGGGGGGGAAGTTGTTCTGATCTACTGTTCATGACAGATCCTTTATGTAAAGACTTTTCTTTCGTAAAACCACCTAGCAAATGAAATGCAGTGGAAGCTGCTCACACTTCCATGCAATTATACCAATGTGATGGGTATGGAAAAAAGGCAGCAATACATGATACTGAAGAAATAAAAAAAAAACCAAACAATAAATTCTTCTTGATTCAGAGGCCAGCATTCAGGTATTGAACCATAGATAACATAACAGCCAAGGCCCCTCACTGAAGTCAGAAAAACAAGGGGTCTCATCCATTTTCACAAGACTTGTATGTGTCTGTGCAAAACTGTGCAAATGCTAGCAAAACATGTGGTCCTCTGATACTAGTTTAGACTTTTAAAAATGAACAAACGTTTAACACTCATTTCAGAAGACATGACTTCTGCTGCAAAGACCTATAGTTGTCGAGATTTATGTGCAACACTTACAATGTTAGCGATAGCAGCAGTGCCCTGGTAATCGGCCAGTTCAGCCATCAGCAGAGTCAGGTTGACAGAGCACACTGTGTGCTGCCATGCCGTCAGGTTGTAGCCGGACTGCGGAGGCACTGTCAGCACCTGTGCCAGGTCAGCTTGGCAGAAGGCGTCATAGCTCAGGATCGTGTCATCTGGGCCAGCTGTGAGGGGAGACAGAAAGCAATGCAGCTAGCTGGGCAAGAGGGTCAGGAGTGAGATGCTGAGGGGAGACAGAAAGCAATGCAGCTAGCTGGGCAAGAGGGTCAGGAATGAGATGCTGAGGAGTCTGTCTGAGGGTCTGGATACTGCAAAAACTTTTCTTGGTTTGCTATGTGTGGGCCTGTACGCATGCATGCACACATGTACGCACATATACATGTCATGTGCATGTGCATGTGCACACACACACAAGCATGTGCATATACATTATATAAAGGTAAAGGTGTCCCATAACCTATGTGGCTGTAGGGGAGCGAGGCATCAGAGACCTCAGCTTCTCTAGGGGCCAGCATAATGAGGGTGGCGCCCATCTCCTCTCCCTCACTGCTTTACCTTCTCTGACCCTAGAGAGGGCAGGTGCCCAATTACAGCAGGGTGAACTGGGACTGTACTGAAGCCAAGGCACGCAAACAGTCACCTATCGAATTGGTAACCACACTCGATGCTGCTTAACCTTGGCTGGGGGTACGTGAGTGCTCTGATCACTGAACTATCCCGTCCCCACGCAGCACATACGAACATATATTCACACACACACACACACACAACACACACACACACACACACACACACACAACGCACGCACACACACACACACACAAACACACACACACACACACACACACACACACACACACACACACACACACACACAAGATTAAAAAAAAAACCTATTAAAAAAAAGAACTACCAACCTTCTCTGGAGTGTAGAGTCCAGTGTAAGCCAGAGTCTCATACATGGCGGGCAGTTTGTCCATCAGAGTGACCACAGACAGCAGTGTAGGATACTTGCTGAAGAAGTCATGAAGACTGCCACCTGTGTCAACCACAATCAGCCAAAAATTATACTGATTTTTTTCACAAAGGCAATGAATCTCAACCATGGTTTTTTATGTTATTTTAGTACAGCAAATTCTGCACCATGAGATCCAACCATTTGAAAGACATGATTTATATGAATCCAGAAACGAAATCCACACACAAACATAACAGCATTAAAGGCAAAAGCAAGAAGTATTCCACAGTCAAATAAATCACATCGACTTTATGCACTGATCTGTCATCTATATAACTTCAATAGAATTTTACAATCTGATGTTTCCCTGTGGAACATGATCATTACATTTCTTGCAGTGCACTCAATGTTTGCTACTTTAAGGCCACACTTGTAAGCAAAATAAAGTTGACATATGAAAAATGTTTCAAGACATTTTGTCAAGAGCAAACAGGCACTAACACTTACAAAAAAATGCTGAAACAACTTTGTAAAGACAACATCTTTTGAGAGAGAGAGAGAGAGAGAGAGAGAGAGAGAGAGAGAGAGAGAGAGAGAGAAAAGAGAGAGAGAGAGAGAGAGAGAGAGAGAGAGAGAGAGAGAGAGAAAGT
>CM060316.1:27480289-27490289 GCA_030674155.1 Stramonita haemastoma | reverse complement strand
ATAAATTGTCTGCTGCAATTTGGGGTGATACAGATAAAGATTGATATAAAACAAACAAAGCAAGATAGACACATATACGTTTGTGTCTTCTGGTATATTTTTGAATTGTGCATATTTTCCAACCAGTCAAATCAGAGCAAGGGGGGAACAACTCATAGACAAGGGGATATGATCTCTAGATTTGCACTGTTCTTTCAGGTAACCATGAAAAATAAAGGATACACAGACAACATAAGGCATTCTATGAGTTTTGGGGTAGTACATATAAACATCAACATGCCCACCACAATACAGAGGTAGTCTTTGTTTACATGTTCATGCACAGGTCCCTCATGTCCTAAAACAATATGTTCTAGTGCTAAGTTACCACCACAACCTCTACTCCTACCACAACTACAAACATACCCCCTACAGGATAGTCTAAATCAGCTTTGTCACTGTCAGTTTGACTTACTAACTAACATATATCTTTTGTTAACTGACAAGTTTTTCACTGCACATACCTTGCCATCATGAGGAATATTGAATAAAAGACACAAACATCTTCTACAGTGTACCCAGCTTTGAAATTCAACATCATCTCTTTAATCACATAAAAAATTCTGAGGATAGTCTGTCAAATAAATTCGCAAATTTGCAGATTCAAAGACACAACCATGTCACCATTAGCAATCAAATACTCATGCATATCAATGAGGTAAAAAAGTCATGTGGTTTGAGGCTGTGATAGAGGCCAATGCCATATATAGCAAAGTGTCGTATGAACTGCGTGTAATTGCAAGAGAAAGGCTTAAAGTCATTCTCATAGATTCTGTGAGCTTACATGTTTTGGAGTTGTTTTTTTCACTGACAGCTCTGTAACCAAATCTGATAAGCACAGTAAGTGCTCATCATCTTAAGATTGATTAACTGGGTATATCTCTAGGTATTTTTGAACATGTAAATCTATATTTTTCTAAATCACCTATTACTCCTGGATTTTGCTCTGGTTTATGGCTGTAAGCAACTCTGCTCTGCACTGATTTACACTGCTCTCTTCTGTTTCATCCTGTCCCATGCCTTCAGTTTCACATCAAAACTCAACCCTGTTTTCACACAAGAGCGGTCAAAAGAGGGAGCATCTATCTATCAACCTACCGCTTGCACAAGTTCTGAAAATCCATCCCAGTGTTGCTGGAGTTGTTGAAGAAGCAGAGTGGGATTGATGTTCAGACTGCAGAGAGTCTGTTGCAGCAGGGGCGTGCTGATGACACTGTCGTTCACCGCCACCACTTGGCTGAACAGGGTCAGTTTGTGCAGAGAGACGCCAGGTCCATACTGGCAGCAGCCTGGCATCATACACGTTTCAAAAATGTTGACTTCAATATCTACAAAGTCATATCATACTTGTTACAATATATACAGTATATGTGCCTTTTCTACTGACTTTTCATTGAAACAACAGTTTTTTAACCATTCCCTAAATTTTCTGACCAATACAATTTAGCACCAAAAACCCCCAAACATTACAACTCACAACACAATTCACTGGTCAACACAAAAGTGCCTGACACAGATGACCAATCCCCCTCTTCCCCAGCCTGATTCCAGAGCATGGTAATAGATTTTAATTCTACTTTTAAAGAAAAAATCAAACAATACATCAGAATTTGCTGAAAATTGGCTGCAGACCTTTTTCCTTTTTAGCTGCTTTCTTTATTCATCCATTTTTTCTAAAAACACCTAAACATTCTCAATTCCATACCATTTAACTACATTCCTCAGAAATAAAGAGATAGCATATAGTACCTAAAAGGCTAACAAGCCACTGTGTTCAGATTCAGTACTGATCTTTGTGGTTTTGTCAGACACAGGTAAGTTAAGTTTATAGCACGCCAAGGAACTTCTATGCTGTACTGTACATTTTCACTACAAAACACACCCTGCATCCAAATAACCCAACCTCACCAACCAATCAGAATTGAAATCATTCTAGTCTGAAGAAGGAGACCTCTGAGACAGATTGTGGGGTCTGCCTCAAGCCTGTGAAAAGGCAGGAGAAGAGCAGGCTTCGTCTTCCAGACTGACCTATGTGAGACAGGGACACCCCAGAGTAAAAGAAAATCCTTACTTCACACTCACTGCTCGTCATGTTTTATCAGTTCCAGAGCCAGCATTTCAACACACTTGGGCAACAAACTTCTTATTGGCATGACCAAGTCCTCCCAAAACAAAAAAAATCCCCTCCAACAGTCTCAACGCTCAGCCCAGGCATACAGAGCCTTGTGACAGTCCCAGCAAGTGAAAAGCAGTAACAGCAAACATCAGTACAGGATGCAGAAAATGCATTAACGGAAGACAACTGCACTGAACAGGAGGTTGAAAGGTGACTTACCTTGAGGGGTCTGAGAGCAGCCCGATGAGCGTGTTCACCCCAATCTGATTGATTTCAGGGCTGTAACGTAGAACCTGAGCCACTTTCCTCAGCTCGTCAGACCCCAGCATGTCCAGAATATTGACACGGGATGTTGCTGTGGAAAACAAAGTAGTCATTGGTTTGGTAACATGATACTCATAGCCTCAACTGAATGAACAGTAAAGTTAATGGTGATATGCCATCATTTGTTTTCGGCAGAAATGTCACATAACTGACAACAACACACAACAGGAAGAGAAGTTCGACAATAGGTTGAAAGAAATTAACAAATGTACAAGGAAAAAAAATTACACAATATATACATGAAATAAGTACAGCCAACATGGTTTAAGAGACTGTCTTCATCTTTACTTTTGTTTTTTGGCATAGGTGACTTCATTCATTAAAACTAGTTTGCAATTCAGTGAAGCCTGGACACAAACAAATTTGCATATTTTGAATCAAAACATTTTATAACAAATGAGAGCAAACTGGACCACTGAGTTGAATAAAAACAAGATCCATAAGGATGCCTATGATTTCCTATGACCAGTGTGGTAGAATTTCACAAATTCCTTTAAAGGCCCAGAAGAAGTCATCATTTAAAAGAATAACTTTTTCTCTGATGTTCAAACAAGACTCGAAGACTATCTTCTGTAAAGAACACTAACTAGACTTCTAAAATGGTAGCATGGTACTTCCCCTCTTAAAGAACCTAGTGAAAAAGGCACTAAAGCAACTTGTGTCTGCATGCAACTGAGCAAGACAGTGCCCATCTGTCTGAATATTTTTGTATCTGTCTTTCTATTATTTCTACTGACTGTGTTTTCCAACCTTGTCTTCCTCATTCTAGGAAAGAAAAAAAAAGAGTACAGCATAACACACACACCAGTAACTCCTAATTTTCTTTATCATCCATGGAGATAAAAGAAAAACAGAAAATATGTGGTGCTAACTACTTACAGTTCATATACTTGAGCTGAATGTTGATAAAGTCCAAGATGTGCTTGTCGAGGAAATTGTTGGCCTTCAGCATTCGGAGGATCTCTCCGTTCTCCATCATCTGGCCTCCCAAAGTCTGGGCAAGTGACATCTGGAGTTCGTTCACTGCTGCACTCAGCCTACAAAAAGAAGTGTATATATTTGAATAACACATTCATATACATTCATATACATCCATAACACTGCAATATTCACAACATTTACAATGCACAGGAAAACAGGGATGAAACAATCTGGACAACAATAGACGCAAAATGTACACATATATATACATTCTAGAACATTCACATGCTCAAATATTTGTATGAATATGCAAG
The DNA here is from genome assembly GCA_030674155.1 of Stramonita haemastoma. Classification (NCBI taxonomy): domain Eukaryota; kingdom Metazoa; phylum Mollusca; class Gastropoda; order Neogastropoda; family Muricidae; genus Stramonita; species Stramonita haemastoma. The sequence continues at coordinate 27,486,575 of CM060316.1, read as the reverse complement.
CATATGGGCATGCACAACACACACACACACACACACACACACATGCATGCATGCACACACACACGCAACACACGCACCTACGTATGCACGCACACACACCAGCTACGAGCACCATCCTCTCCACTCTCTCTCTCTCTCTCTCTCCTCTCTCTCTCTCTCTCTCTCTCTCTCTCTCTCTCTCTCTCTCTCTCTCTTCGATGAGACTTAAACCGAGCCCCGTGTGCAACACACGCAGAACATCTTGCGCACAACGTTAAATCCTGTTCCGCTTTCGTAAAGTAGGCCATCGTGTGCCGTGGACAGATGACATTACAAACTGCATACACACGGACTGATGTAAAAAAGCACAAGAGTGCTTATCCCATACCTCGATATAAAAGAATAAATCAAATCAAATCAATCAATCTCTCTCTCATATATGGAATTCATTTGAAAAGAATTATGCCTTAGTTTAGACCTGGTGTATCAGATATAAATGTTCATAAATTCAGATACAGACAACATTATGTTGATGACCTCAGTTACTATACCCATTATGTAAGCAAGCTCCTGAGGATGAAGTACATTTTGTGTTATGCTGTCCAGTGTTAGAGATATTAGCAGAATACATCCTGTAAAATATAGTAGGCAGCCTAATTCATTTAGACTCTGTTTGCTCATGGCGTCAAGTCAGCCTGAGGCTGTGCATAGCCTGACTTTATATTTGTGTAAAGTTTTCAGAAATAAGAGATATTTTGTTATCATAAATATTTTTTTTGTAACTGACTTTTTAAATTATAAAATAACTTTTTTTGGTTGTTACTGTTGTTTGTATCCCCCACCAAATACTAAGCAATTCAGCAACCCCCTTCATACGGCCAATGCCTTTTGTGAATAAATCTTTCGAGTTCAAGTTCGAGTTCTCTCTGTCTCTCTCTGTCTCTCTCTGTCTCTCTCTGTCTCTCTCTCTCTCTCCCTCTCTATCTCTCTCTCTCTCTTCCTTGAACTATCTCCATCCCCACACTCACCCCAACAGTCTTCACACCACATCCCACACCCCACACCCCATACCCCACACCATAACCTGCACCTCACCTAACCGTATCCAGATTTTTCAGCTGCTCCATGTCGGTGTAGAACTGCGCCCACTTGGCATTGATGGCGGTCATGTTGAAGGGTGTGAGATCAAAGGACATCATGCTTTGCTGCATGGTGGTGAACTGCGAGGTCATGAGCTGCACCGTCTGCAGGGTGGAGCTCAGCACGTGAGTCCAGTTCACCACAGGGTTCAACAGCAGCTTGTCCAGGGTGTGCACCTGTGTGTATGGGGAACAAGGCAGACTGAACCATTTTGGTCTGATTTCACACTTATCTTTTGTTGTTGTTGTTGTAATTGTTGTTGTTATTTTTCTTCTTCTCATCAGTTGGTCAGTCTGTCTGTCTTGTGTGTCTGCCTTTCTCATATTTTGTTGTTGTTGTTGTAATTGTTGTTGTTATTTTTCTTCTTCTCATCAGTTGGTCAGTCAATCTGTCTTGTGTTCTGCCTTTCTCATCTTTTGTTGTTGTTGTTGTTGTTGCTATTGTTGTTGTTATTTTTCTTCTTCTCATCAGTTGGTCAGTCAGTCTGTCTTGTGTGTCTGCCTTTCTCATCTTTTGTTGTTGTTGTTGTTGTTATTGTTGTTGTTATTTTTCTTCATCTCATCAGTTGGTCAGTCAGTCTGTCTTGTGTGTCTGCCTTTCTCATCTTTTGTTGTTGTTGTTTGTTATTGTTGTTGTTATTTTTCTTCTTCTCATCAGTTGGTCAGTCAGTCTGTCTTGTGTGTCTGCCTTTCTCATCTTTTGTTGTTGTTGTTGTTATTGTTGTTGTTATTTTTCTTCTTCTCATCAGTTGGTCAGTCAGTCTGTCTTGTGTGTCTGCCTTTCTCTTTCGTGATTGGGATTCATTGTCTGCCTTCATTTTATATACTCCTGTTTGTTGATTCATTTGCTTGCCTTGATTGTTGCTTGCCTTTCTGTGTGTCTTTAGATTGTGTGAAAACAATGAGATGGGTAGAATATGAGTACCTTGAAATGAGATGTGCATGCATGCATGCTTTTTTTTGGCATGCATCCCTGAGTGTACCCAGACATATATATGCATACATTTATAATAGCAAGCATAATTATATATGCATGTATGAGTGCGATGCACCTCTGCTCCTATGCTTCACATATTTTATCATATCTAATCTTGCACTTTAGCTTCCCAACCCCATTCACTTCCTTTTTCTGTCAACAACTGTCAGCTGCCTCCATCACTGCTGTCAACAATAGAAGCTCCACGCAATGCCACCAGGATCCACCATCTCTCTCTTTCTCTGCTGAGTTTTATTATCTCATGCAGTCCTCCCAGACCACTGATAGCATTGATGTTGGCAATGTAGGATGCTGGTGGTCTGCCTCTTTTCCCTGTGCCCTCAACCTTACCTTGAGGAACTGTCATCATCAGATTTGTCTGTGTGTTTCTGTTTGCATGACCAACATGTCTCAGTCTGTGCTTATCTGTTTCAGCTTACATTTGTCTTTGCACTGAGTGTTCTTCAAGAATGCTTTCATTTGTTCTTCTGCTTGAACATGCAACTCTTAGAAGTAACCTTTAGAACAGCATTTCAGCTGCCTTTTTCTTTAGCACCCAAAGTTCTGCCCCCAAAAGAGTAGATTAGATCCTTACCAAAACAGTCAGATCCTCCATAGCCTTCCCAGAATCCTGGCTGAGGGATGTGGTAGCCATCTTCATGGAAATTTCTGTCCAGTTGGCGCCACAGACTTGTCTCTCCAGACGAGCGAAGCTGCTGTCTGGCTGCAGCATCAGCCAGTTGCCGGCCACTGTCACAGTGCCGCAGTTTGGCAGCTGTGGACTCTGTCTGGCCATCCGCTGGATCAGCTGATACATAACAAAGAAAAGACAGTATGCATCAGTATGCTGCAGTGATGCTGAGAAAGACAAAGGAAAAGGCAAAGATGAGGAAGATGAAAAAGAAGGAACTGAACAAAATGACAAAAAACAAGTGTAAAAGTACATTTGGGCATTTAAGTTGAAGTTGTACTTCAGTGTTACAGTATTTTCTTCACTTGAGCGCTTAATGTTCTTTTTATATATTTCTGAAACAGGATATTGTATTTGGTTAAAAAAAAACCTCCCCACACCTCTGTCCTCTATTTCTTCTCCTCTCCCCCCTCTCCTCCCAAATGGTGTATATTTTATCCAGTATGTCAAACATATGTCCTCCCCTTCCCCAACCAGTACAGTCAACTGATCATCACCGGCAATTCCACTCCAGAAGATAAAACTTCCTTGTGGTCACTGAGGTTGGAGGCTAAAGCAGATTGCAGACAGTTTTGCCTCTCTAGGCCACTCACCTTCACCGGATCGAGAATCATGTTTTTGGAAGCATCGATGAGCTCCAGATAAGACTCAGCAGCCAGGCGAACCATCTGCTTGATCTCCTCTGGGTACATGTCTAGCATGGCCGCCAGCGATACGGACATGTCTGCACAACCATCGTCAGCATTACCGTTATTCTAGAAGGGGCAAGTATCACCTGAATACTTTGGTTAATTCTTTTATAAAATGCCCAACAAGAACACACCAAATCCATCTGCAAAGAAATACGTTAAAGAATTACACTTTTATAAGTTACAACTAACTCATTTTAAATACAGAATGCTAAACATTATCCTAACACAAACACAATAAGAACTTTAATCTCTCTTGCCCATCTCGTCAAAATAAGATAATCTTTTCAACAAATACTATCTTACCAAAAGAAGTTCAGGTGTCAACAGACCATCTCCTAGTGTCCATGGTTATTTACTCATAATAGTGTTTTTAGCATGGACACCCTGCGTTTGAAAACTACTACTATCTTTAGTTTTACACTGGGCAAGGAACACAAAAAGTGATTATTGACGCTTACAGTGTTATTCACTGAGAATGATGTTACTTCCTTACATACAACACAAAGCACAAACCACTGCAGTTAACAAAACACAAGCAGTTTTATGTTCATACATTTAATTTCCACACTTGGCATCATTTTCTGTGTTGTTAGCAATATCTAATGCTAATTTAGTAGTATGCATACTTTTCTGTCGTTGGAATTCTGCCATGATTATGATGTTCACATCCTCTATCATCTTGAAGTAATACTTCAGCCGCTTCCATTCCATGGCTTCAGCCCTCTGTTCTGGAGTGGTGGGGTCTGAGCGGACATTTCCTGATCCTTCCTGCCCAACGCCTGCCCCACGATGTTCAGTAACTGAACAGAACAGGCACAGTTCTCCCATAAAGACAGTTGCGCTCTCCTCTCTCTCTCTCTCTCTCTCTCTCTCCTCTCCTCTCTCTCTCTCTCTCTCTCTCTCCTCCTCTCTCTCTCTCTCTCTCTCTCTTCTCTCTCCCCATATTTATGGGCAATAACCCCATGTGTGATTAAAGGCAAAACTTGCATCCCTTTCTTTTCTTTTTTGTTCTGCGATAGACTGACAGTACATTAAACAGGAATACAAAATGCATCACATGCCATCAAAACAAAAACCACTTATGTGTGTATTCCTGCTGACATTGGATGTCCTTTTTCGTCCAAAAGTGTCATTGTAGGTGTTGCACTGAACTATGAACAAAAAGAAACAAAGAAAGAAGAAAGAAGAAAGACAGAAAGACAGAAAGACAGAAAGAAAGGAAAGAAAGAAGAAAGACAGAAAGAAGAAGAAGAAAGAAAGAAAGAAAAGAAAGAAGAAAGAAAGAAAGAAAGAAAGAAAGAGAAAGAAAGAAAGAAAGAAGAAAGAAAGAAAGAAAGAAAGAAAGAGAAAAAAAAAAGAGAAAAAAAGACACAGAAAGAAGAAAAACAGAACAAAAGAAAAGAAAGAAAACCCCAAGCTGTCCTCTACTCACAAATTCAGATCGTTCACAGTCATGTTCATCATACGCGTCATGGCCACGTCGACAGCCACCATGACCTGCGTTAGGTTGGCGTAGGAGGTGAGGGACCAGGGCCCCTGGTTGACCTGGTTGACCATCTCCAGCATCTGCATGGGGTCCTGCAGGTCCCTGGGGGCGTTGTCGCTGGACGTCATGAGGTCCATCACCATGGAAGTGTATTGGGTCAGCTGGGCCCAGTCCGCCTCCATTGACATGCCCTTGCTGCTGCTGCTGCCCATGCTGGACATTGTGCTCATCATCTGCACACAGCAGAACAAGCTGTGGCGTTCACAGCAACATCCAACAAAGCCAGCTACTGTAGCATAGTGGTTAGAGCCTTTGGTTACAGAAAGGTTGCGGGTTCGAATCCCATAAGAATCAAAGGGATTTTGTGGACTCAGTGTACAGTAGGGTTAAACGTTCACTGGGAAGACTGAGACAGCACAGTTGAGATTCATCCTCTTTATGGATGCGATTTTGAGTGTTGCTTAAATTTCCTGACCAATACTGCTGGTTTCTGTATCTCTGGATCTGGCTGGTGTTGGGATATATCATGATAGGTAAGTGTGGAGTACAACCCTGTCAAGTAGTCTCAAAGCATCGGCACTTCCATATCAGCATCAACACATCATCCTCATTATGACTGATCATCATGCAATGAGAAAAAAACAACAACAAAAACAGCATCCAACAAACCACTACTCCCACAAGTAACATGATCAGGAACACCACCTCATCTAAACACACACACACATATATATATATATATATATAGTTCTTCACATATATATATATATATATAATATATATATATATATATATATATATATATATATATATATATATATATATATATATATTCAGAGACACCAAGTGACAAAACACAAACTTTCCATCAGGTCTCATTTTGTTGTTGTTTGTTTTCCACCACTACTTCTCCCTTCCTGTCCTCTTTCGTCTGATATCACTTATAGGGAAAAGACATGAAATAAAAGAATAACAAATCAAACCTCCAACTTGTTCTTACCTCTTGAACCAGAGTGGTGTAGCCCTGGGAGGTCATCATGAGGTTTTGCTGGACTGTGGTCCAGTTGGTCACACACACCACCGTCTCCAGCTTGGTGGCCACATCAGAGGGCAGGTTCATGTGCTGCATCATGTGCTCCCCACACATCACCGACATGGGGTCAGTGGACGAAATCATCTTGTAAACCTGAAAAGAAAGACAAAAATAGTGTGATGGGGTGGTAAGTACATTTCCTCCCATGCAAACAGTTTACAGCGTTGTGTTTCTAAATCAAGACACACCTACAAATTGTGCAATGCTCTGTTTCCACTTAGGTGGTGGTT
>CM060316.1:27470289-27472789 GCA_030674155.1 Stramonita haemastoma | reverse complement strand
AAATAATGCTGATATTTTTTCTTTTTGAAAATGTAATGCCTGAATGACGTTATTCATGCTGCTACAATGTTCACAAAGATACATTTCGCCTCATTAATGGATCATCAGATGCCAGTTTCCATGAAACTGTTACTTTTGCACATCAGTTTCATTATCTATTTATCAGTCTACAACCAGCCAAACACTTGAACAGTATGTGCAAATAATTATTTCTCTAGTTTAGCGCCAACATTCATTTTTATTCGATGTTGACAAGAATCTGTGAGAAAAAAAATTAAAAAAACGATAATTAAAACCAAATAATGTCTAGGAATAGAATTCAATCACCCCAGCAAACATGTAGGAGAGCCATCATAAAACCAACGTCAGAAACAGTTTGTCAGCGACTTTATTTGTCTGGGGTTTTTGTCGTTGTGTGTTTGTTGGGGTTTTTTTTGTTGTTGTTCTTGCTTATGAAGTGCAACTGCAATGGGAATCATATAAATAAACAATCGGGCAAACGGTAAACGTCAATATGAATATTCTTTTTTATGGGAATCATATGAATAAACAATCAGGCAAACAGTAAACGTCAATATGAATTTTTTTTTCGGGGGGGAATGTTAAAACTACTATATTCATCTCATGCAGGGTATTGCCATTAAATATGAATGTCAGTGTACAAACCCGTAACCCTCACCATACAGTTCATTTCACCTGATTCCAAATACATCATCATTCCATAGCGATAGAAGTCAATGCCACTGATCAGTAATCATTAAGAGTTGTAGGTTTGCTTTTTTTTTAACTGGACAGGTAACTGGGTTGTATTTTTTATAAACTGGGTACACAATGAGAGTCCAAGAAAATAAAACACCAAAAAACATGACACAGCTGCCCTGCACACTCTATCTCAACAAACGTCCATCCACACCAGCAGCTGTCTTCACACTCAATCCTTCAAACATTGATTTAACATCTCTGGCATCCACATTGTAGTTTGCATCATCTTCTACACCACTATCACATGCATTTTTTCCCCCCCGTTGCTCTTTTTTTTTTTTAAGTCAAAATTTTTCTTTTTTAAGATCATCCCTTTCAAAGTAAGCATTAGAGAAAATGTTTATGTCTCTGAAAAGTTAGATTTGTTCTCTGGTATCAGTAATAGTATTGTCGTTTTTGTTTTTTGTCTGACCAAATAGTATCTTCAGCCCCCCTCCGAGCATTTGCCGTACATATTTCGGTTTGAAATCTTCAACATTTTGTTTATATAAGTCAGTTTACCTTCCCAAATGTCCTGTTGCACCTGATTTTGAACTGTTTTTTGGTGTTGTTTTTTCACCATTCTACCGCCGTTCTGACAGGCAAGACGCAACCTAGGCCTACATGCAAAAAACTGTTATTCAAATTTGACATTGAAATGGTATTCCCCTCTCTCTCTCTCTCTCTCTCTCTCTCTCTCTCTCCTCTCTCTCTCTCTCTCTCTCTCTCTCTCCCTCCTCTCTCTCTCTCTCTCTCTCTCTCTCTCTCTCTCTCTCTCTCTCTCTCTCTCCCTCTCTTTCTCTTTCTGAATTATATATATATGTATATATGTATATGTATATATGTATATGTGTATATATCATATGTGTGTGACTGTCTGTGTGTCTGTGTCTGTTTGTCAAAGTCAAAGTCAAAATTTTATTTCCAGATGATACATTGAGTAAGCAATAAATTTGCTTTTTTTCATCAAGCATCTATCTAGCAAAAAAAACAACAACACAAAACAACACCACCAAAACAAAACTATGTGTGTGAGTGTGTGTGTGTGTGTGTGTGTGTGTGTGTGTGTGTGGTGTGTGTGTGTGTGTGTGTGTGTGTGTGTGTGTGTGTACTTTAAACATATTAACACACAGAAGCGACATGAGACAAGCAGCCCCCCTCACGGCAGACAAGGAAGGAGAAAGAAGCAACACCGTTGCCAGTCTACTTCACGGAAAGAACGAGCAAGCTCCAGCAGACTAGCCACACTATGTGCCCACACATGTAAAGCACACACCCTTTTCATACACATTGACAATCGCTCTCTCTCCCGCCCGCCCCCCTTTCCCACTTTCTCTCCACACCCACATATCCACTCACCTTCTAATACACACACTCCGCCCACCATCCACCACCACCACCACTACCACACGCACACGTGCACACACTCGCGCGTGCGTACACGCACACACACACACACATACACATACATACAAACACACACACACACACACACACACACACACACACACACACACACACACACACACACACACACACACACACACACACACACACACACGTTCAAATCTCGTTCAAGAGAATTTTTCCTCTGGAGTTAACATCAGTGCTGACTCCACTTCCCCCAAAAGTCCTTCGGATGAGACTATACATCGAGGTCCCGTGTGCAAACACACGCAGAACATCTTGCGCTCATGTAAAAACCCACCCCGCTTTTCGGAAGAGTAGGCCATCGTGTGCCAGTGGGAATGGATGGCAA
>CM060316.1:27460289-27462789 GCA_030674155.1 Stramonita haemastoma | reverse complement strand
GTGGATTGATGTTTTCAGTTGTTTATTCTCTTCTCTTGTTTGCTCTTTACCTATTAACACTTTTCTATTCTTTCATTATCAAAATCTTTTATTGTGACTTCTGATTTTTGTCTTCTGATCGAGTGCATTTTTATTACCTTTTCATATATAGTGTCCTTATTCTTGTATGTTGTCTGGTTTGCATAAAGCTTTATTGTTTAGTATTTTTTCAACTTGATGTATCCCTGAAAAGGGCGGGGACTGGATGTAAAAAAGCACAAGTGCTTATCTATTATCCTCGAATAAAATATTTTGCCTTGCCTTGCCTTGCCTTGCCTTGATATTCTTATAATCGACACAATGGTGACACGAAATATCTCGGATGTGTACCGTATGCTACTAGTTGAATAAAGAACCCTTTCTACCACTACCACACCCCATCTATCAAAATGAAAGTGGTTTTTTCTCCCACCATTCGATTTCGGGGACACAGTTGGGAATTGAACCTACCAATTTTGCAAAGACAGTCGGGAGGTACCTACCTACTCTTTCCGATTTTCAACTGTCGTGGGTTCGTTTGACGTGCACGAGTTCGTAAGCACACGGGTCCGACTGGTTTAGAGTCTCCGAAACACTTGACATTCAGTTCGATTTTCCCGTCAAAATTGGGGAAAAAAGGGCAAGACTGGGAATCGAACCTAGAACCTCACGGTTTACTTGTTAGGCGGGTGAACGTCTAAACCGTCCTGCCCCCTTCGTTCTTGTAAATATATATATTAAAAACAACAACAGCAACAACAGTAAAACCCAAGGTGATATTCACGTAGGCCTACCCCTATGTGTTGTGAATGCATGAAAGGGGGGGGGGGAGAGAAAAAGCTTCTGCCCTTACAATAATTATCTTTTTTTTTTACATCTGGACTTTTCCTTTGACACCCACAGGACCCGTGGCCTAGCACAGAACTGTCAGGCAGTGAGTGTGTGCCCTGGACAGCAAGTCTGAACCCTGAGTACCCCATTCCTCTTCACGCACACCTCTATCCCGCCTGTACTGCTGCAGGCTAGGCCCGTTATATAATGGTTATCATATGCTACCCAGCGCTCCCAGTCACTTTTCAGACCATCACAGCATGGAGTATTTTAGTATGTTCGTGTTATCCATGCTATCAGCCATAACCACCTTACTCTTCTACCAAAACAAAAGGAAAGAAGACAAAACACGACAGACTAGCGTTATTTTTTTTATTATCATTATTATTATTATTATTATTATTATTATTATTATTATTATTATTGTTGTTGTTGTTATTGTTGTTGTTGTTGTTATTGTTATTGTTATATTATTTATTCTTTATTTTATTCATTATCATCATCATTATCATCATCATCATCATCATCATCATCATTATTTTGTTCACGAGTGTGAGGAAAGCCGTGCGTGTGTTGGATTAGAGGCTCGCAGTTACACTCTCCACCAAAGAACTCGCGGGGAATGCATCAGAACCCATGTTATTTCCCCCAGGGGGGGAAAAACCCACCCTCTTCAGCCAGAAGGTTTGAATACCAACTCGACAGGGATCACAATTCGGACGGTTACCAAGTGGGCAGTTATAACCTCTCAAGTCCTAGGCCTAACGTTACACTCCTTTATTTGGTACTGTGGCCTTGCTTGATTGCTTTAGTAAGTTTTATATAAAAGAAACTTCTCTCTTTTTTTGTCGGTTCTGGATGCAAACGGGGACACTGTGACCAGTTCTGCAAGATTTACTTTGTTCATACAGAGGAGGCCTAGCTGAAAGATAAGTCCCTCCAGTATTCATCCCACTTGTGAACCAGAGGACTTGCATTTCGCAATGCTTCCCCTTCAGCCCCCTGTGCTCTTTTCAGCAATACAAGACGGGCTAGAAAGTAGGCTAGTAGTCTACCCTCCACCCTTTCCCACAGACTCCTAGCCACCATTCTTTTATCTTTTAAATCAATCTCTCTCCTCTCTCTCTCTCTCTCTCTCTCTCTCTCTCTCTCTCTCTCTCTCTCTCTCTCTCTCTCTCTCTCTCTCTCTCCTCTCTCACTCACTCACACACACACACACACACACACACACACACACAACACCACACACACACACACACACACACACACACACACACACACACACACGGGACTGGATATAAAAAAAAGCACAAGAGTGCTTATTCCATTATCCTCGATATAAAAGAATAAATCAAATCAAATCAAATCTCTCTCTCTCTCTCTCTCCTCTCTCTCTCTACTCTCTCTCTCTCTCTCTCCTCTCTCTCTCTCCCCTCTCTCTGCATTCACTACTTTCCCCTCCCCTCCCCTCCCCTCCCCCTTCCCTGGCTCTTACTAACTTGGCTGTTAGTGATTGGCTGATGTTTCTTATAGCTTTTTGTTTGTGATTTCCTTCTTTCAAGCAAACACCCCGCAGGTCTTTCAACGGCCTATGTGAAGAAAACCTCGAAGTCTTTCCCAGAATAGGCCTACTATGGCCAGGCTTGAAGTG
>CM060316.1:27445289-27447789 GCA_030674155.1 Stramonita haemastoma | reverse complement strand
GAAAAACTGGAGCACTGCAAACAAATGCAGTTTATTGATTTTCAGAGAAAATGGTTTCAGTACATAAACTTAGTAGAAAGCGAAGTACCATTTAAAAATACTAGTAAAAGTTTGTATGTATTTCATAAATCTTGCCTTGACATCGAAAGTGGTAATTGATTATTTGTACTTTGTGAAGCAATTGTTCTTGTTAGCCGGTTAAATGGAAATAGTGAAATGTTGTCTGGACAAAAAGTCCATTTGTTTTCTTTTGTAATGCATGTGTGTGCCAATAAAAAAGATTATTAAAAAAAAGTTATTTGATAAGGGACCTAAAATCGTGTTAGCAAATAAGGGACCTAAAATCGTGTTAGTGAATAAATCATCTAAAATCGTGTTAGTAAACAAATGATCTAAAATCGTTTTAGTAAATAAATGATCTAAAACCGCATTGGTAAGTTATCTAAGCCTCAATTCTCAGCCCTATCTATACTTTTTCTGTATTATACGCGCAGCAGTCTGACGCTTTCGCCATTATGGACGAGAGCGATGGAAGCAGAACAGGCCTGCATGTGCTTATCTGCACCTGTCCCATGCCTCTACCCATATCTGTCTGTTCGTCTGTTTGTCTGTCTGTTCCTCTGTCTTTCTGTCTGTCTGTCTGTCTGTTCCTCTGTTTGTTTGTCTATTTGTCTGTCTGTCTGTCCAGTCATACAACATGCAGTAGAAAGGACAGGGCCAAAGGCCAGAGCACTTACATGTGGGTCTTTCTTGGGGCGGTACTCCAACGCGGATGAGGGCGACGATGGCGATGATGAGCACAGGCCACACCACCTCCAGCAGCAAAGTGCCCTGCACAACAACAAGCAGGAGAACGTGTTGAGTTTAATAATAACAATAATCATTATTATTATTATTATTATTATTATTATTATTATTATTATTATTATTATTATTATTATTATTATATTATTATTATAATAATAATAATAATATAATAATAATAATAATAATAATAATAATAATAATAATAATAATAATAATAATACATGGAATTTATATAGCACCCTTTTTCAATGGTCTATCCTGCACAGTTAGTAACAACAACAAAAATTCTACCATGAACACTTCCACTTTTACACAGAAAGATATTTAATTAAGTAATTTATTTATTTATTCTTTTATATCGAGGATAATGGAATAAGCACTCATATGCTTTTTGCATCATTTTATTTATTTATTTATTTTTTCTTTTATCTACTTATTTATTTATTCTTTTATATCGAGGATAATGGAATAAGCACTCATGCGCTTTTTTTTACATCCAGTCCCCGTGTGCGTGCACTTTTGTAAATCTTATCTGTTCCCACCGGCCTACAATGGCCTACTCTTAGGAAAAGCGGAGCAGGATTTAACGTGTGCGCGAGATGTTCTGATATAGATAAAGTGATAAGATATATGCGAAAAAGATAGGTAGACAACTCAGCCAGCAGAATGCTGAGAGTGAAACAATCTGATATAAGAGATATAAACAGATAAAGACATCCACGTAAAGATGCATGTGAAGACAGTACGTTAACACACTGTGTTTCAATATATCCACATACCCACGGGCGCGGGATAGCCTGGCTGTTTAGAGTGTTGAGCATTGTGCTCATAATCTGCTGACCTAGGTTCGAATCCCATTCAAGGGGATATTTTTCTCCTGGAGTTAACATCAGTGCCAACTCCACTCCCTTCAAAAGTCATTCGGATGAGACTATAAACCCAGGCCCAGTGTGCAAACGCACGCGGAACACCTTGTGCATACGTTAAAACCTTTCCGCTTTTCGGAACAGTAGGCCATTGTGTGCCGGTGGGAACAGATGACAAAAAGTTTACAAAAATGCATAAACATGTGTACTGGATGTAAAAAAGCACATGAGCGCTTATTCCATTATCATCAAAATAAAAGAATAAGTAAAAATTATATTTAAAAAAACATACCCACACATACGTGCGCGCGCACACACACGCACGCATGCACGCACGCACACACACGCACGCAAGCACGCACACACAAACACACACACACACACAATATGGACACGTTTTGCCTGAAAAATACACAATTTTACAAAGGCCAGAGAAATACACAAACACAAATAAGTATTAAAAAGAGAACTGGAGTTGTCAGCTATAAGTCAATTAAAGTGCAAGACAGTGTAATCTTTACAACAGCTGAAACCACAAAAAAATGAAACAAAAACATATGGTGAATAAAATATCTAATATCAAAACAATGACCAAAATATGAAGCAGTGTTTCAAATATTAAGTAAGAAACAGAGTATTCAACAAGATGTGTATTATCAAAACAATGAACATTAAACAAGAAAAGTCACATTTCAAATGACAAACAAATGCGTCAATAACAAACCGCCTAAAGAAATGGAAACAATCAATCATGCTTACAGTATTTTCTTCCCTTACATTCCCCACCCCCTCCCTTTTTTATGCAAATGCCACAATTCAGTTACGGC
>CM060316.1:27407789-27435289 GCA_030674155.1 Stramonita haemastoma | reverse complement strand
TCAGGAATGCGGCTACCTTCAAGGTTGGCAAAAACAGCTGCAAACGCAAAAATCTTACCATTGGGTCAACCTTGGACTCTAGCCCAACAACTAAAAAACAAAAACAAAACAAAAACAAAAAAACAACAACCAGACCCAGAAAAATCGGGAGGTTAAGACTTTAGGGCGCACACGACTGTTTTCCCATTGTAAAGTCGCCACATTGTGACTAAGGGGATGGTATGAACACACACATACGTATGTTTTTTTTAATTTTATCATCCATTCCTACAAGAGCGCATCTTTTACTATAAAATGGGATTTTTAAATTCGTTAGATATTGTCTGTACTTGTGTTCATGTACAGGGACTCCGGTTTAGCATGTCCTCCTTCTTCTTCATCATCGTCGAACCCTCAGACAGCAACTGTTTTGCTCTATCATATGAGCGAAAATGCGTTGCACTGTGGTTAAGCACATGACAAATCAGGCTCAGCGTATCTGACTTCTGTGCGAGACAGAATTGTTATATTTTTAATTTTCTGGAAAAAGGCAGGAGAATGGACCGAGACGGCAGAAAATAGACAAGAAAGAGGTGGCACTCAGAAGAAAAAGAACAAGACAGAAACAAAATGAGGGATAGAAAAGAGTGAACTTCAAGCACAGTCATAATTTCCACGAAGTGGAAATACTATTTACACTGACAGGTCCCTGGCATCCCCACAGGGGAGTTCAGTTTATCTAAGAACAAAAATGATTTCATCAATAATAACTCTGTGTGTGTGTGTGTGTGTTTGTGTGTGTGTGTGTGTGTGTGTGTGTGTGTGTGTGTGTGTGTGTGTGTGTGTGTGTGTGTGTGTGTGTCTGTGTCTGTCTGTCTGTGCTGTCTGTGTCTGTGTCTGTGTCTGTGTCTGTGTGCATGCATGCATGCTGTGTGTGTGTGTGTGTGTGTGTGTGTGTGTGGTTTGTGTGTGTGTGTGTTGGTGTCTGTGTCTGTGTCTGTGTCTGTGTCTGTGGCATGCATGCATGCGTGTGGGGGGTATGTGTGTATGTGTGTGCACGTGCGCGAGTGCGTGCGTGCGTGTGTGTATGTTGTAAGTTATGTGCATGTGCGTGTGCCCGCGTGCGTGAGTGTGTGTGCGTGCGTGCGTGCATGCGTGCGTTTGTGTGCGTGTGTGTATGTGTGTATGTGTGTGTGTGTGTGTGTGCATATACGCCTGTATGCAGGGGTGTGTTCACGCGTGGGTTATGTTGAAGCGGAGGGGACGAGATGAAGATCCTTAGGGATCCCTGCTAACATAATTTATCTTTCACTTATCTATTCATATTGCATCAATATTTTACAGTACATTTTTCTTTTTTTCATAATATCAGTTTTGGGAGTTAGCATCGGTAGGCCATATGATTATTACATTATTCCTGTGAGATCAACAAAACAAAAACCCAAATCTGTATTTTAGACAGATGTTTTCCCTGAAGGTAGCAGGGATGGTTAAGCAATACCACCTCCGAAACCTATGATGATGACACATCCAGGAGCCGAAACTCGAGTCATGTCGGACAAATCAATGGGCCCTTGGAGGCACTTTTGCAATGATGAAGAAGTTGTAATGGTGTGTTTGCACGCGCGCGCTAAATTCAGTTCTTGCTGATCCTTGGATGGGGTTTTTTGTTTGGTTGGGGGGGGGGGGGTGCTGGGTTTTTTTTGGGTTTTATTTTACCAAAGAACAAAACAGACAAACAGTCAGTAGCCAATATCAAAGAACGTCCGACTTCGCCTTGGATTTTTTCTTCCAAATGCGACGGAATAAGCACACCCACATAACGTCCGATTCTTGATCGAGTGCTGTGTGAAAAAGCATGAGCGCTCTTGTGTGTGTGTGCGCGCGCGCGCGCGTGTGTGTGTGTGTGTGTGGCTACATGCACGCTCGTCGCTATAGAAGCAAACCTTCGTGTTGCTACAATACGAAGTAACACGATACAGCACAGCATCTTCTCTAGCACAGCTTGGCTAGATCAATGACAACCCTGAGCATCGTGACATTCGTGACAAACTTGATCATGGTAACCCACCCCGACAGGATGACTCAAAACTTTAAAACAAGCCTCAGGCAACACGAGACGAGACAAACCTGAACCCAGCCCAAGTCTATGGGTTTGTGTGTGTGTGTGTGTGTGTGTGTGTGTGTGTGTGTGTGTGTGTGTGTGTGTGGAGTGAGAGAGAGAGAGAGAGAGAGGAGTAGAGAGAGGAGAGAGAGAGAGAGAGAGAGAGAGAGAGAGAGAGAAGAGAGAGAGAGAGAGACTAGAGAGAGAGAGAGAGAGAGAGGCACTATCAAAAAAACGAGGCTTCAAAGTGCAAAACACGTTTAAGGTATGTAAAAGAAACAACGGCAACAATATAGCTGTCTCTTTCAAAACTTGGTTTTCAAACAAAAATTAATCATACAGGCACGTAAAAGAACCCACGGCAACAAGAGGGTTGTCCCTGGCAAAATTCTGTAGAAAGAAGCCACTCTGATAGGGAAGCAAATACAATTGCAGACAGGGAAAAGAAAGAAAATGGGTAGGCGCTGCACTTGTAGCCACGCGCTCTACCCGGGGAGAGCAGTCCGAATTTCATGCAGAGAAATCTGCTGTGACACAAAGTGGTATAAAATAAATAAAATTAGAAAATGATAGAGTGCATATTCTGTGTGACCCCTAAGATGTCAAGCTCGGAAACGCCCAACAATCAGCCAAACAACAACAGACTACCGCAATTGCACGGCAAGGCGCAACGAGATGAAACCAAATTAGTACAAGACGAGTGTGAGAGCAAGAAACGCATCAGACAAGACCAGACCAGTACAAGGCAGGACACGGCAAGACAAGACAAGTCATGGCGGGACAGAAAATGACAGTACAAGACAGCACTTGAACGGCACCACAGGACACAACAGAACAGCACGTAGGCTACAATTATGCAAGACAAAAAGAGGAGGACAGCATAAGAAAACAAGACAAGACATGACATGACATGACATGACATGACTACTGACAAGAGAGGACAGAACAAGAGAGGACAAGACAAAAAATTCAACAGTTTATGACAAGATAATGTAGCACATGGCAAGACAAGCAAGTCAAGGAAGGGACAAAACAGGACGAGGAGGACAAGACCATAATGGACACAAGACAAAACAAGACAAGACAAGGGATGAAAAAAACTAACCGGATGTCGCCAACGAAGCAGAAGGTTTTTATTCAGCAGCAGCCGGAACTGCTGCCAAACTCCCATGATGCTCAGCGGTAGTCCCTCCTCTTCTCTTCTCCTTCTTATGCAACGGCTTCAAAAGCTCTCCTGAAACAGCGCAACAAACAAAAACGTCGTTACAGGCCCGGAAATTGTGACACAGAGGTGTGTGTGTGACCCCAACATGGTCTGTAGCGATGACACAATATAACACAATCATGATGATTCTATGGTGCAGGCATGCACGCACGCACGCACGCATACACAGACAACCACGCACGCACGCACACATACCTTCACATACACATGCGCTGCAAGCGACCTCGCACGCAGGAATCTCAACATCAGCGACGCCATCCCAACCACACCATCCCCTGCAACGCACGCAGAACACGCATGCATGGCCACACCAAAAGAACAACAAAAGCATCACACGGACTGATGTAGCACGTCTTATTCCATTTCTTCTAAAAACTCTCTCATCTCTCTCTCTCTCTCTCTCTCTCTCTCCTCTCTCTCTCTCTCTCTCTCTCTCTCTCTCTCTCTCTCTCCTCTTCTGCTGTGTATGTGTACGTGTCCATGCGCATGTACCCACACAAAGAAGAGGGCTTGGCAGACCCCACCACTGTGTGAGAGGATGACCTGGGTCCATTCCCACGCCCTTTCTGCTTCCCCATTTACTGGCCATTTCCTTCCAGTCATTTCCGTTTTTCGTTTGTTTAAAAAAAATGGATGTGTCAGACTTCTTTCCTCACCTATTGCGCTATGTTATTAGTTACGTTACGTTACGTTTACGTTACGTTGTGTTGTGTTGCGTTGTGGTTGTTGCGTTGTGTTGTTGTTGTGTTTGTTGTGTGCGTTTGTTATGTTGTTTGTTATGTTATGTTGAGTGGTGTTATGTTACGTTGTGTTGTGTTATGCTGCATTGTATTTAAAGTGTCCCGCCTTCCCGAAGAGTATTTTGTGTCTTTGGCAACTGATGACAAAAAAGATGGAAAAAATGGATGGAAAATGATATGAAAAAAGCACATCAGTGTTTACCTATTATCTTCGAAATAAACAAATTTAGATTTTTCTTTTAATAATTGTGCTGTACAGTATTGGATTGCATTGTATTGTACTGCACTGGGTTGTATTACATCAGATTTTTTTTCACTGCAGACCAGTGTTGTACTTTGTAATGTTTTTTCCCCGCTGTCTTGCACTGCGCTGGTTAGCTAGTTTGGTTGCGTTGCGTTGCGTTGCGTTGCATGGCATTTCGTTACGTGGCAATGCACGGCCTTTCGTTGCGATCTGTTGCACTGCATTGCACTGTATTGAACTGCGTTACATCGATTGACAAAGCAATTTTCTGTACCGCATAAGCCATGGGCTACTCACCCAAAGGACAGGGAGTCATCTTCTTGTTGCTGTCTATTGTCTGTCTTCTGTCTGCCTCTGCCTGCCTGCCTTTCTCTCTCTCTCTCTCTCTCCTTCTCTCTCCCCTCTCCATTCTTCTCTCCTCTCTCTCTCTCTCTCTCTTCCTCAGTCTCTTGTTGCTCCTTACTTAAACTTTTTCACAGTCAAATCTTTATTGGCTCTGTTGTCTTTTGAACGAGTGCATTTATTCCTACCTTATAGTCCTTATCTGGTTTGTACTGCGTAAAGTTCATTTTAGTATCTTTCATTATATCCTAAGGCGGACTGGATGTAAAAGCAACGGTGCTTATCTATTATCCTCGATAAATACTTGCCTGCCTTCCTGCTTGTCTCTCCTCTCTCTCTCTCTCTCTCTCTCTCTCTCTCTCTCTCTCTCTCTCTCTCTCTCTCTCTCTTTTTTTTTTTTTCCTCGGGAAGTCAGAAAATCGGGATGCTTCGTATGTGCACTGAATAGGTGCTGAAGACGTGACCATGGGTTATCAGTTTATCAAAAAGACTAGCACCCAAGCCACTGCTCATGAGTCTAGTTATGGAAGACAAAGCCCCAAATCGGACGAGATCAAAAGCACAGTTCTCTGTCTGGCTTTCTTTATGGGTGTGATCAAACTACTTAGTGGGATATACCAGGATATGAGCGGGGAGGGGTGAAGAGAGACAGACAGACAGACAGACAGACAGACATACAGACAGACGGGACAGGCAGCAGGCAGACAGGCAGGACAGGCAGACAGACAGACAGACAAACAGACAGACAGACAGACACCGCCGTGGCCATATTTGAAAGGAATGATTTCATAAACATTGATGTCAAACAGATGACAGTAGCATATTGCAAAAGTCGCAACTACATCCAATTACGAAATCAAAAAGCTTCTGCGTGTAAGATTTCTACGTGTAAAATTTCTAATTAGGCGTCGTGGTTTTTTTATGACAAATTTAACACTAATCTCAGAGAGACAGAAACAGAGACAGAGAAAGACAACAGAAAAGACAGACAGGCAGGCATACAAAGAGATAATTGATATTTCCTTATCGATTTATTCTTTTATTTCGAGGATAATGGAATAGGAACACGTGTGCTTTTTTTTTACATCCAGTACCCGTGTGCATGCGGTTTTGTCAATATTGTCATCCGTTCCCACCAGCACAAATGGCATACACTTCCAAACGGCAGAACAGATTTTAACATGTGTGTAAGATGTTATGCATGCGTTCGCATGCAGGGCCTCGGTTTATAGTCTAATCAGGACTTTCAAGGGAGTGAGGTCGGCACTGATGTTAACTCCGAAAAGGAAATAATTATCCCCTTGAACGGGTGTCTCTGGGGTGTCTCGAACCTGGGTCGTCAGATAGCGAGCACAACGGCAGCGCTCAAACCACCAGGCATATCCCGTCCCCGATAAAGTAACAGCAAAGACAGATACAGACAAAAAGAAACAGCAAAGACAGATACAGACAAAAAGACACAGACAGACAGACACTGCACTAATCAGAGTTATCAAGAACATGAGTCCACACACGGCGACATGGCACGTACAAAAAAGACACAAGTCAGCCAGACAAAAAGACACAGACAGACAGACAGACCCTGCACTTAATCAGAGTTATCAAGCACACATGTAGTCCACACACGGCGACTGGCACGGCCTGCCAATCAGCACTGGGGGCAAAGTCTTTCCGCATAAACATGGCAATCAAAACCCATGATTCACACAGACCTTCAAACCCAAGGGGTCAGGTAATTATCAAAGCGATGACACCACATGTCAGGAAACATGATAATACCCGTAATTAGTTGCTCATTATATATATATATATTATCATTACCCTTCCCCTATCTTTTTTTTCTTTAAAAAAAAACAAAAACAGGCAAGTTTGGGTTCTCCTACATCAAAAGTATGAGAGACATAGCCTATTTCTCCTGTAAATTTATGGTGTCCATGTTGCAGCCCCTTTTCGTTTCAAAGCTACTGCATCGCATTTCTATGACTCATTGGATGAAAGAATGACGTATAGAACAGGCGTCAGAGCAGCGCTGATTTCACCCTTCACCTTCACTTATCCCGTAAACTGGTCGACAGTTGGGTCACCACTGAGGATTTTGCCAGCAGTGACCGATTTAACGACAAAAAAATCTCTATAGTGTAGTATTCCAAAATATTTCCTGTGTGGAGTGCTTAGTCCTCTTTTAATTACTGATAATCCCTTCATAAAACCCCACAAAAAGTCGGCCTTCTGAGCTTACAGAGATTAAATTAATGGAACGATGCTAATCAGAAAGTTTCAGACTGAAATATAGGAGCTGATTAGAGAACTGTAGTTAGAGGGATTGTCTCTGAACGCTTTGATTCAAGTGACACTGAAGGAATAGAACAGTCGACTGCCCGCGCAAGAGCACAAATACTTAGACAATGTTATACAAATACACCTTCATATTCTGAAGCCATATCCTTTAGTTGTTTAGATAACCAAAACTGCTTCTGAAACAATGGGTTGTACATACTGACGACATAGAGTTGGGTTTGCTTTGTGGTGGTTGTTTTTTCACTCTCTCCTCTTTTCCTCCATCCATTAGCTTTCCTTGTGATTGCTTGTAGCCATTCTCTCAGAAGGAGCGGTTCGGTAAATATAATTTTAAGGTCTGAGCCCACACTTTGTTTTGCATCGGTCAAGTTCGTTTAAATTACAGTTCATGCAATTTACTTTCTACTTGGTTCATTAGCGTGTCGCCACTATCAGACATGTTCTTCACTTCAAGCAACGAATCTTTCCTGGGAAGGTGAAACACTTTACCGTTTTTCCGATGCCAGAAGGGCTGTTGTTGGTGTTTGCTTATAACTACTACGACACCTTTTACAGAAAAAAAAAAGTATACATTACCTTCGACGACTAAAAAGACGCTATTTTATTGATCTCTTTTCTAGGAAGAGAAGTTGAACAGCAAACAGGATTTTTTCCTTGTTCCTGGGCTAAAACTCTTAGGCGTATGCAACCGTTTTCCCTCACCATTTATGTAGTGGCATTCCACTTTGGGGGTGGTGTTTAGACACGACACCTGTGTGCATGCGTTTAAAAAAAATCATCCATTTCCACTGGCAACGCTTTGGCCTCATTTTCCGAACAGTGGAACGGATTTTTAACGTGCGCGCAAGATGTTCTGCGTGTGTTCGCACATGGGGCCTCGGTTTATAGTCTCACCAGAAAGACTTGCGGGAGTGGAGTCAGTACTGATGTTAGCTGCATGGTAATATCCCTAAAACGGCCGCCTCCCGGGCCGCCAAATCACGAGCGCAAGGCTCTAACCACCAGCAATCCCGCCCCTCACACAGAAATAGAAACATAAGCACTTGAGCTTTCTGTGACAAGAACTTGGCACTATAATTACTATTATGCTGTAGCCTACAGCAGGCCTCTATGCTGCACCAATACTCACAACTATGTCACTGGGTAAGACTTCTCACGGATACAGCAAGATGTTATTTTCCATAACAAAACCTACAGAAAAAAAAAAACACTTATGTATACTCTCAAGTTCACGGTAATTGTAGTCTACTTGTTACCAAGATGGGCAAGTTTTGGTCCTAAGTGCCACAAACACACATAATTACAACCACAACCAAAAAAAACACGGACTCTTACGCAATCCATAGTAGCATACAGATAGAAAAAAACAGTGGAAAACATACGTTTGGGGCCTTTGTGAGATCCGGATGTAATAACTTGTAGGGCTCAGCGTTCGGAAAAACACTAATTGAAAGTCCTCTCTGTTTTCTCTCTTATTGGGACAGGAACATTGTCATCGGAAGAAGAACTCGTCCTCTTTCCGATTCTCACAAGTTCTAACTAACGAAACGCTGATCTAACAGACTGGACAATGGATAGCGTAGGCCTACACTGTCAAAGTTCCGGTCTTTGTTTTTTACAGGCAAATGTGGGTGTTTGTAGGTGGGGGGGGGAATATTGATATTGTCTTTATTATTCTCTCTCCCCTTGCCTGCGCGGTTGTTCTGTGTGTTTTGAGTCGTGCGAGTGTGTACGTGCGTGCATGTGCAAGGTGGTATTTGGGAAGTGGTGTGAATATTATATATATATTATATATATATATTATATTTGAGAGAGTGAGAGATGAGAGAGAGAGAGAGGAGAGAGAGAGAGAGAGAGAGGAGGAGGGGAGAGGAGAGAAGGATGTCTTCAACTGTAATCTCTCGGGAGGGGGGATGGTGGTTTGCAGCATTAATTTTGTGTACGCACCTGCTGGTGTATGCTTAGCTACGTTTGCAGCTGCATACAGGAGTCCAGTTTGTGACTCTCTCTCTCTCTTCTCTCTCTCTCTCTCTCTCTCTCTCTCTCTCTCTCTCTCTTTGTGTATATGTGTGTGTGTGATATGACAAATGAAATGAACCAGTCCAGCAGACTGCTCCATTAGGGACCTAAACTGAGGTTTTCGTCTCCACTAACTTGAATGGGCCTTGGTTGGCTCAGTCTCCTACTTCAAAAAAAAAAGAAAGAAAAAGAAAGAAAGACAGGGTGTGCTGGGAATGTAGGGGTACAAAAAAGCTTTACCCAGGGGCGCCAGGTAAGGGATAATACAAGGGGTATACCTGAGGTCCCTTTCTTCAGGCTGACAATGGATTTTGATTAAATTGTCGCTGCTAACTTTGGGCCCGGCCCACCTCAACCCAAGCACACATATACCACACACACACACACACACACACACACACACACACACACACACACACACACACACACACACACACATACCACACACACACACACACACACACACACACACACACACACACACACACACACACACACACACACACCATCTGGAAATAAAAGTTTGACTTGACTTCACAAACAAACACACACACACATGCACGCGCACACACACACGCGCGCGCCACACACACACACACACACACACACACACACACACACACACACACACACACACACACACACACAGAAATAGAAAAATGAGAAGCAGAGTGCATCATGTTTTAGTGTACATCATTTTGACCCAAATATAAGATTGTTACTGATACTTGTTTTGTTGTGTCAAATAAGTCTACATGACTTAAAATGGTAATAGGATATTCTGAATATGAATCTCACACACACACACACACACACACACACACACACACACACACACACACACACACACACACACACACACACACACACACACACATCATGCACCCCCTCCCCCTCTAATCCCTCGTTCTCTTTTTACAACTCTCACTTCCCTTACTTAACCACTTTTAATCACTCATATCCTCACTTCGTCAGATCCCCCCCCCCACACACACACACACACACACACTTTTCCCTTTCTCTTCATAACCCATTTCCTTATGGACTAATATCACTTCAAAGTGAAAAGACGTTAAAGAACACACACACACACTTAATGTTGGTGAAAAGTTTTTCTCTGCTTTTGTTTTTTGTTGTTGTTTTTGTTGTTGTTTTTTTTGTTTGTTTTTTTCCCTTAGATAGATGGCTTGATGAAAAAAGCAAATAGATGCTTACTCAATGTACCATCTGAAAATAAAATTTTGACTTGAGTTTGACTTTCACACACACACACACACACACACACACACACACACACACACACACACACACACACACACACACACACACACACACACACACAGAGCATGCTTTATAATATTACCAGTTGAGTCCCAACCCTGGCAATTTAGTCTCACAGCCAATATTGAAAGAAAGGTGACAAACGTGCGCATATTCGCTGAAAATACCAAGAGAAGTATCGCTGCTTTTTTTCCATGACTGATATCAAAAGTTGGAAGGTCTGCTGTGACCTTTGGCTATTGTGCTGGACGTTAGTTAATCTTTCTGAGTCACCACTGAAAACCAGTTATCCTGCTGTCCTCTGTCATGCGCCGCCATCTTGATTACGTAGGGTTTTTTTCCTCAAACTTGTTTTCATTCATTTTTTGTTACATAGTTATACCATAGACAAAACATAAAAACGGTTTTGTTGAGAGAGAGAGAGAGAGAGAGAGAGAGAGAGAGAGAGAGAGAGAGAGAGAGAGAGAGAGAGAGAGAGGAGAGAGAGAGAGAGAGAGAGACTGAGACAGAGACAGACAGACAGACAGACAGACAGACAGACATAATGAATGAATGAAGAATGAATGAATGAATGAATGATGAATGAGAGAGAGACAGAGACAGACAGACAGACAGACAGAGAGACAGGGAGAGACAGAGACAGAAAGAGAAAAGTAGCCTGTAAGGCCGGCAGACAGACTTACACTGAGAGGAGACAGACAGCCTGAGAGATCTCAAAGGGGCACTGAATTCAACAGATGCATAACATGTATGGGTTGATATATATATATATATATATATATATATATAATATATATATATATATATATATATATATATATATATATATATATATATATATATGAACATAAAATATTTATCTACTGGGAATAGTTCTACAGGGAATGTGTGTATAGCAGGGGATACTATTTCCATCGTATACAGCAAAGAATTACACGAGTTATTCTTATCATAAGTATCATTTTTATCAGAATAAATATACGGTTGCAGTTATATGTAATAATGTTCCCAAAATAGGACATGGCTACCTTAATGGCAGGTAAAAACCGTTGCATACGCAAAATCTTATCAATGGTGAACCTCAGAGTTCTAGCTAAGAACCCCCCCAAAAAAAAAAAATAATGACTATGATATATTAACAATGATAATAGGTAGTTGTAATAACAGTAAAAGAAATTTACCCTCTCATCATCGTCATTCATTTTCTTGTTCTTATCATTGCTGGTGGTTATCTTTATGTTGTTATCGTCGTTGTTGTTGTTGTATAGCATGCCTACGTAGTTAGCACATTAAAAAAAACAATTTCACGTACCCCCCCCAAAAAAAAAAAAAAAAAAATTTTAAATTCGTTAATTCTTGAGAAAAAATTTATGATGACAAGTGGGCCTTCAGAACTTCCAAACAAGTTGTGTTCTACTCTACATAATTATTTGGCCCACCATGCGCATGAAGGCCTACTTTGTAAAGGGCTAGCGGTTTTGCATTAGTATTACAAATGACGTCAAACGTAATCTTTATCATTCTTTATCATCTTATTATTGAGGAAAAGGTATTCTTTATCATCTTTTGTTTTTTTACCCAAAAAAAATGTCAAACAAATAGGAGTTAACTCCCCCTCTCCCCTTGAAAAACGGAAAATAAAGTTTTGCTTGTCACGAACTTAAGTTTTCCTCATCAGTGGGTAAAAAGACGGACACCACGAGTGAGTGAAAGTGGATGGGAGATCGTGTTAAATTTAAGTTAAAGTTAAAGTTAAAGTCTGTCCCGAGCCTAAGGCTCATCAGGCCGGTGCTTATCCCGGTTTCTGTGGCGTTAAGCGACTGAGAGTCATAGACTCCCCCCTGGATAGGACGCCAGTCTATCGCAGGGTTAACCCCCAACACAAGGTTGGTACCCCTTTTACACCTGGGTGGGGTGAGAAAATAGCCGTAAAGTGCCTTTTCCAAGGGCACAACGCCATAGCCGAAAGCTAGGATCGAACCCGCAACCTTTAGATTACGAGTCCAACGCCCTAACCACTAGACTACAGCAGCGGCTGGGAGATCGTGTCCAAAGCTGAATTGATCATTGTCACCTACCCCGCTCGGCCCGTCCTCTGAGAAGATCCGCATGGCTGCTTCAACAGGATGTTGTGTTGAGTGCATTAAACGAAACGAAACTCCCATATTTCTAACGCAACATGAGCAAGCAAGCCAACTAACAGACAAACGGGATCCTTTCTCCGCTCCATTTCCCGTTCACCACCACCATCCCCACAAAGAGAGCACTCGGTTTCCACAAGCTAAGGTTGAGCAGCATCGAGCGTGGTCACAAAGTGGATGGGTGACTGTTTGTGCGCCTTGGCTTCAGTACAGTCCCCCCCCCCCCCCCCAGGTCACCCAGCTGTAAATGGTTACCTGCCCTCCTTAGGGTCAGGGAAGATAAATCAGCGAGGGAGAGGAAATGGGCGCCGCCCTCAATATGCTGGCCCCTAGAGCTGCTGAGGTGTCTGACGCCTCGCTCCCCTACGACCACATAGGTTATGGGACACCTTTACCTTTACCTTACCTTTGCCCCCCAAGAAAAAATGAAAAAGACATGAGAGAATAAGCGCTGTTGACCTCAGGCTTGGAAAAAGAACTTACAGTGCCGGGCATCACCAGCTTCATACTCACAACTTGCCTGAATGGGATAGAGAATACACTATCTACTGCCAGAATAATGTACAATATGCTGTGATTAATTGAAAATGATCTTTTTTTAAAAATCACACAAGCAAACAACACTGATCATCATCAGAGAAACAAATTATATAGCTGCAGATAGGAAAAGAAAAAAATAATGGATAGCGCTGCTCTTGTGGCGACACAAATTTATCGGGGTAAGCAGCTCAAATTTTACGCAGAGAACTCTGCTGTGACTGAAAGTGGTATACAATACAACACAATACAAAACAAAACAATACAATACATTATGATACAATACAATGCAATACAAAAAATATCTTCAGGTTAACTAATCATTTCTGTCGTGGAGAAAGTACTTTTTCATCAAATATTATTTTGGTAGAATACGTGATTTGTTTTCCTTCAAAATAACTTTGGGGTATTTTTTTAAAATTTGGTTTGGTTTGTGTTTTGTTCTTTTGGTTTTGTCTTCTTTATGCTTTTTTGTGGGGAGGAGAGGTGTTTAGGGGGAGCACTATGCATTTCTAATAGGTTTTTCATTTGATTTTTTTATTATGGATTAACGGTGCAAAAAAAGTCACATTTTTATTCAGACGTTTTTGACTGGAGAGAAACCGACTCGTTTTGCAACCGACATGCGGTTGATTTTGTACGAAGTTTTCTTTTATCAATGAAAAAGGGGACCCATTTTGTGATAACATTACCAAGTTGCTCAGTATTTGTAGAAATATAAACTAGCATCCATTAACGCGTGTAACTGTGTCCACACACTTTATGATCCTAATACATTTGGACTGTTTTACAATTTCTTCGTCGCCTCAAAAGTCTTTTTTTTTTTTTAGTTCGTGTCTTTTCTTATTAAAAAAAATTTGTCTTTCGCATTCTGCAAGATTACTCTTATTAAAGTAAAACCTACATTTCGTGATGAGAATACCTTTTGACGACAACACAACCTCATACAAATCTTGGGGGAAGAGAGGGGGCGGGGGGGGGGGGGGGGGAGTGAAAAGGAATATACCCGGTGACTGAGCGTGATGTCTTCTGTGTAATTCAGTACGCGTCATCTTTTTGCAGCAGAAAACTGATCCAGATCACAAGGTCCTTCCCACAGCAAGCCGTGATTTTTTAAGTTGCCTGGAAACGCCCATTGATCTGAGGACCTTCAGAAGAAATTAATGGAGACATGACCCCACTGGGTTACTAGGGAAAGAAGACAGTCAGACACAAAGAAGTTTAACAGGGTGGGGTGGGGGTGGGGGGAAGGGGATGCTGGAGGAGAAGGAGTCTAAGGGATGACAGGAGAGGACTAGACACCTCTCAATTCACGTGCAGTGACACGAGTGTCTATGAATAATTCAAACAGTTCAAAGTTCAGAAAGAAAGAAAGAAAGACAGGAAAAGAACAAGGACAGAAAAAAAAAACCCGGACCGAGAAAACGAAAGGAGGAAAAACAAAAACAAAAAATGGAAAAGAGTACATTAAAAAACGAATGGAAAAACAGGAAGGAGGAGAAGAAAAAAAAGAAGAGAAAGGAAGGAAGACGGAAATGAATGAAGAGAGGATGGAAGAAAGAAGGGCCGGATAAGGAAAGGCTGATGCTGGATTGATGCTCTCATAACGTCACAGCGTTGATAGGCGGGGTAAAACGTGTGACATCAAATCTTATTTTGTTATCATCGAACTAAATTTAACTTGGAAAAAAATCAAAATCTTGTGTCCATAAACAAATTAGCAATGTTTAGTCACATATTATCGACATAAGCAAAACAACTTCAAGCTGTAACAATGATGACAAAAGGAAGAGGGGGGGGAGGGGGATATGTAACAACCAAACAAAAGCCTTGCAGACTCAAAACTCTCTCTCTCTCTCTCTCTCTCTCTCTCTTCTCTCTCTCTCTCTCTCTCTCTCTCTCTCTCTCTCTCTCTCTCTCTCTCTCTCTCTCTCTCTAACCTTTTTTCCATTTTACTTCATTTCTCCTTTTATCTATACTTTCTTCTCACTCATGTTGTTGTTGTTGTTGTTGTTTGTTGTTGTTGTTTTGGTTGAGGGTTGCCTTTAACTTTTTGTCCTTTCACTTTCCCTTTGTGTTTTCTTTCACTTTCACCTTCTTTTCACCTTCTTTTTTTTAAGTTTTACTTTCTTTTCATTGTGTTTCTTTGACTTACATTTAACACTTTCAGTTTACTTTCACTTTCGCTTCCCCCTTGCCTGGGCTTCTACTTCATGTCTGCGTGCGTCTTAGTGTCACTATTTCTTTTTTTTCTTTTTATCAAAAATAAGATTTAAACTAAACTGTATCCATTCACAACTAACTAGTAGAAGCACAACAAAGATATTACCAGCGATAAGCAAAAGCAAACAACAAGAAGAACTAACCATCATGATGATGATGATGATGATGATGATGATGATGATGATGATGATGATGATGACGATAAGAAGAAGAAGAAGAAGATATAGTAATAATAATAATAATAATATAATATAATAATAATAATAATAATAATAATAATAATAATAATAATAATAATAATAATAATAATAATAATAATGAGAGAGATATCTGTTAAGTCTACTCCATTTGATGGGGTCTTGAAAACGTTGTTATTTATATGCTATTACTGTGTCGTGTATGAATGCTTCTGCACCTGTGTGACAGGTCTTTCCAATTGATCATCACCTTATGGACGAAAGGCAGCTAAGAAAACAAGGAGTCGGTTTTTAAAAGGAAGACGGCTTTTTCCTTTCATTTCGTTTTTTTTCCGCGAAGAATGATCTATGAGGAGTTGTATATATCTATAATATACGTCATGCATCTATAATTTATGTCATATATCTATAGTGTAAGTAGCTATAATGTATGTAAGGTAAAGGTGTTCCCATAACCTATGTGGTCGTCGGGGAGCGAGGCATCAGAGACCTCAGCTTCTCCGGGGGCCAGCATATGGAGGGTGGCGTCCATCTCCTCTCCCTCGCTGCTTTATTATTCCTGACCTAAAGATGGCAGGTACCCATTTACAGCTGGGTGAACCGGGGAATTGTACTGAAGCCAAGGCGCACAAACGGTCACCCATCTACTTGGTAACCACGCTCGATGCTGCTTAACATTGGCTGGGGGAAAGTGAGTGCTCTGATCACTGAGCTTTTCCGTCTCCATGTAATGTATCTATATGCGTGTAATGTATCTACAATGTATCCATAATGTATGTATCTATAAAATATGCAATGTAAAGTGTATACAATGTATCTATAATGTATTTATAATGTATGTAATGTATCTTTGATGTGTGCAACATATCTATAATGTGTGTAATGTACCTGTAGTGTATGTTATCTATGATGTATGTAATGTATCTATAATGTACATAATAATCTATAAGGTATGTAATGTATCTATAATGTATGCAATGTATAGTGTATACAATGTATCTATAATGTATTTATAATGTATGTAATGTATCTTTGATGTGTGCAATATATCTATATTGTATATAATGTATCTTTAATGTATGTAATCTATGATGTATGTAATGTATCTATAATGTACCAATTATCTATAGGGTATGTAATGTATCTATAATGTATGCAAAGTATCTATGCTATATGCAATGTAGCATAATGTACGTAATGTATCTATAATGCATATATCTATAAACTATTTATGTATTATAACGTATTTAATGTATCTAAACTGGAGGTAATGTATCTATAATGCATATCCTATAATGTATGTACTGTATTTACAATGTGTGTAGCTATGATGTATATCACAGGTGATCATAAACGAAACAGTTCTTTCCAGAGAACCAGCCAACCAGACAAGCAATCAAACAGACAAACAAATAACCAAACAACAGCAAACAAACAAACATACAACTCAATTCCACATTAATGGCCTTATTTATGCTGCCCTTGTCACCACAAAATGGTATATAGATTTATTACGTCATAGAGACAGAAACAGACAGACAGACAGACAGACAGTAAACAGACAGACGGAGACAGAGAGAAAGACAGAGACAGAGAGAGAGACTACAGAGAGAGACAGAGACGGACAGACAAACAGTCGTACAGAAAAACAGACACAGACAGACAGACAGAGAAAGAGAGAGAGTACAGAAGGAAAAATACAACTGAATAAAAGTCCTAGGAAGGAAGAAAGAAGGACAAGGAAAAAAAAGGGGGAAAAGTCATGCATAGATGTAAACAGATTAAATATTGTACGTATGCATCCAAGCCCCCCCCCCCCCTCCCCTCCTGTTTCTCTCTCTCTCTCTCTCTCTCTTCTCTCTCTCTCTCCTCTCTCTCTCTCTCTCTCTCTCTCTCTCTCTCTTCTCTCTCTCTCTCTTTTTCTTTCTTTCTTTCTTTCTTTCTTTCTCTTCGCCTCTCTCTCTTCTCTCTCTCTCTTTCCCTCCCCCACGTCTCTCTCTCTCTCTCTCTCTCTCTCTCTCTCTCTCTCTCTCTCTCTCTCTCTCTCTTCTCTCTCTCTCTCTCTCTCTCTCTCTCTCTCTCATCCACCCACACACACCACACACAACACAACAGAAGTAACCTGCAGACTGTGTGTGGTCACTCATACACTCTCCATACTAACCATAATTCAATCCCCTTCAACAACTGAACAGTCAAAAAAAAATGGTCATGCACGTTTGCCCCTCCAACCACAATGATGTTGTCACTGATGTCGTCGGCAGTAAAAGTATGATCAGACGAACACAGCTGGGAAGCTACGTGTGCAATTCAATACAGTATAGATTGCATACCACAGAAAATTGTGCAAGCCATCTCCTGCCTCTACACTGCGTGAGAAAGACGTAGGCCTACATTAACTAGAAATATCTGTGCAAGCAACAACAACATTCTTTAACCTTAAATGACACGAAGCACCATAAAACTTCAACATGACTCAACCACTGAAAAAAAAAATGTAACGCCACATCCCATTCTTCGAATGTTCTAGGTAAACTGTTAAGAATCGTGATCAGCACTGCAATTGCATCACTTAGTTTCTGTTTCAGGTTTCAACCAATCGATGTGCAAACTCCACATTTGGCGCATGCGTAGAGGCTTATACTGGTAAGTCGCAGTGTGTTGTGGCAGCCGTTATGACTGCACGTCACCCCGTTTTTGTTGTTTTTCTGTGTTGTTGTTTTTGTCGTTTTCGTTGTTTACTCAATATATCCTTAAACATAATTACTTATTCATCAAACAAAAATGTCAACATCCCTTAAAATGAACAAATACAGAAGAAATCTTTGATAATCGAGTTGTTTGATCTGCACATGTGGGGTACAAGAAAGAAATACGCGTTATAGTACACTAGCGTCAACATATGCGGCATATGGTTTCGTACCATCTTTTTTATGCTGCAATTGACAAGAAAGTTGCCAGGGCTGTCATCTTCGTGTTTTAGGAGGGGGCGGGATGGCTCAGTGGTCAGAGCACTCGCTTTCCCCTAGCCAAGATTAAGCAGCATCGAACGTGGTAACCAATTGGATGGGTGACCGTATGTACACCTGGCTTAGTATAGCCCCCCAGTTTACCCAGCTGTAAATGGGTACCTGCCCTCTTTAAGGTCAGGGAAGGTAAAGTAGCGAGGGAAAGGAGATGGCTGCCGCCCTCAATATGTTGGCCCCTAGAGAAGCTGTGGTCTCTGATACCTCGTTCCTCAACGACCACATAGGTTATGGCACACCTTACCTTTAACCCAAGCTATACCAAGGTATACAGTTCGATATATCTAAAGCACTTAATTGAATATGAAATCAAGGTATTCTGCCAAAACCCAAATCTGTACAGGTAGGGGTTTCTTTTGAACTGTTTCACTGTTATTCCATAATGTCGCACACACAGCATATCCAAAGATAAAAAGATTTTTATAATTCACAAAACGGCACATGCTCGTGTTCCACAAGGTGTTATGCTTGGACCTCTTATGTTTTTCACCTAATATAAGATATCATAAAAAGATATCGTTACTGACGATACAAATATGTCTCTTTCCTCACAGTTAAGAATGTCCATGTAAACCATTGTCTGAACAGCGTTGTGTGCTAACGTGCTCATGCTGTACTAAAAAATCTTATCTTTACAACCTCTTTACTCACTACAGTCATACCTAACATCTATGTATGCATACTTTCCTATTCATGTGGGCCAAATGGCCTGGAACAGTTGAACAAACCATTAACCTATTGCATTGCTATCACTACATTGATTCACACATATTAAACGACATAGCGACGGACGCTATAGCTGAGTGGTTAACACTTTTCGACTTCAATGCCATGGAGCCATGAAGTCGTAGGTTCAAGTCTCAACAGCGTCTGGTGCATTAAGAGTGGGGATTTTTACGATCTCCCGAGTCAACTTCAACTGCAGGCCTGCCATTGCCTAAATGCCTTCATGGATATACAGGTAAAAGATTAGGCATAGATAGACTACATGTTTAAGATCTCATCACTCATGACAGGATTCGGTGGGTTACGAAAACACGAACACTTCCCCCATACATCCTAGAAGTTGGAATGCGCCTACCTTCAAGGTGGGTAAAAACGATTCATAAGCAAAATCTGACCCTTGGTGAACCTTGGAGCTGTAGCAGAGGAAGCAAAATAAAACCGACCCAACACCTTAACGGTTCCTTTCCCCGATAGGAAACATTTAAAAGAGAGAGACATTTCAAAGTCAGATAAACTACATATGAAATGGGCAAATAATAGTGCAGCACTGCAAAATGGACATCATGTGCCTATCCTAGTGCTTATGATTTATTTACCTCGCCGCTGGAGCAAAAGTGTACAAGCAAAATGTCGAGCAACATGTTGAGAGAAAAAAATGTTAGAAAAAAGGCAGACGAATAAGCTAGGAAGGCAAATAACAAGAGAGAGAGAGAGGAGAGATGAGAGAGAGAGAGAGAGAGAGAGTAGGATGATGAGAGAGAGCGGAGAGAGAGAGAGGAGAGAGAGAGAAGAGAGAGAGAGAGAGAGAGAAAGAAAGAGAAGAGGAGAGAGAGAGAGAGAGAAGAGAGGAGGAGAAGAGAGAGAGAGAGAGAGAGAGAGAGAGAGAGAGAGAGAGAGAGAGAGAGAGAGAGAGAGAGAGAGAGGAGAGAGAGAGAGAGAGAGAGAGATGGAAAAGGGGAAACTCCCCCCCCCCCCCCCCACTCCTTCCGCCCTTGGATTCAAATCAACCATGCATGCACTACCGAGATTTGATCCTAATACTGCAGGACCATGAGGATTAGAAACCCGTTATCATAACCACTCAGCTGTCGCGTCCCCCACAAAATACAATAAAAGAAAATGAAACAGACTCGTTTCCGATAAGAGCACCTTAGAGAGAAAACACAAAAACATGGCATTTTGAAATGCCAGTCCCTAACGTTTTTTTAACAGATAATAAAAGCGCCGTGAGAGCACACACACACACATACACACAACACACATAACACAAAACGCACGCACGCACGCACACACGCACACACACGCACACGCACACACACACTCAGTAAACCTGTTATTAATAACTAAAAATAAAAAATATATATATATATAAACACCTCAATATGCACTTCGAAGTCCGTATGAAGATTACAGTAACTATCAAAAATAGACACGTTTGTTTCACAACAGAAACTCCAGTAACAACTTGAATTTGAACAAATGACACCAGTATGAAAGTTATCAAATTTCTCTTTCGTTCATCGATTCACTTCTTCTTTTTTTACGAAAGAATTATTTTCTATGTTTCTTTTTTTTTCTTCTCCTAAATTCATGCTATCGTTTGCGAAAGGTTCTCAATTTTTGTAATAAAAAATACTTTAAACCAACTGTCCAAACATGTTTTGTATATATTCATTCGTTTGAACCTTGACCGAATAAGTAGGTAACCTGTTTTCGCCAGTAAAGTTAATGCTCTTTTAGTCTCTCTGTTGCACCCCATAGGCTGTCCCAATGAGTATCTTGACCCCAACCAATATTAGGTGACAATTTTGGGCGCACACAGACACAGAGAAAGGGGAGTGGGGGAGAACATGCATGGGAGAGACAGAGAAAGACAGATATAGAAACAGAGAGAGAGGGGGGATTCCTTTATTTTTTAAATAGCTACAAATACTGAAATAATCGCTTCGCTTCCATAAAACGTTAAACTTAATGACTTTCCTAGAATAATAATAATGAAGGAAAATGTTGAAAAAAGAGAAAATCTTTTGTCTTTCGAATCAAACCTAATGCAACTCATACGTTTTGTCTTCAGACGATTCAAAAGCAGTTTATCTTTCATACACATGCATATATACACAAAAAACTGCACTCGCGTGCACACGCACACACGCGCGCGCGCACGCACGCATACGCACGCACGCACCCGCGCACGCACACACACCAGCATGCATACAGATTCCCTTTCAAGTTATATGAGGACTTTCATTTGTTTTGCTTTACAATATTCAGTGCTCTGTGAATTCCATATATCGGTTATTATTATTATTATTATTATTATTATTATTATTATTATTATTATTATTATTATTATTATTATTATCATTATTATTGTTATTGTTATTATTATTATTACATATCCGCACAAAACAACAGCAATCATTTACCTTGTTTCCAGGAGTTTGACAAAACTGTCGAAAATCAACCAACTCCAGAAAAGAAAAAAAATCAGGGCTCCAAGCAAGTTATATTCACTCTGTCAATCAAAAAAAATAATAATAAAAAGTATTCACGACGAAAAAGATTTTCCTTCTTAAAGCATGCCAACCAGAACCACTTTTTTAAAATCAACTTACGAAACATGCAAGCCAAAAGTTTTCTGCGGTTTCTTTAAAAAAAAAAAAAAAATCAACGGGTAAAAGTTGCAGTTGTTTTCGTCAACGAAACTCGCAAGAGGCTATACAAACAGCATATGTTTTTTTTTCGTTCCGGACAGTCAGTGTACTGGTGGCGCAAGGGAGACGAACTCCTCTTGATAGCGTGGTTTCGTGTACTCTGTCTCCACACGCACGCTGGGCTAGTCCTAGGCCTAGGCTAACTCACACGGTCCTCGAGTGGAATTGTGACCCCATTTGGCACGGCTTGTGAAACGGCGATTTCGCAATGTTCCTGGCGATGAAGCAAGTTGGCTACCATGCGTATCTCCTAACCTGTTGTCTTCTCCCAGCCCCCTCCCTCCCTCCCTGTACACGGTATATTTAGACTGCTGGGGTTAACCTTACATAGGTATGTGGATCAACTGGGCTTGTCTTTTTTATCATTTTTTTAACAAGTGCCATTGAAGCCTATAGTATCATGGAGGGGACAGAAAATCCTTGGTAACTATCGACAAATACGTTTTTTTGTTGTTGTTTTTTTTTTTTTTTTGGGGGGGGGTCCACAAACACGTTTTTTTCTGGGGGGTTTCGGGAGGTGTTTTTACAAACATGTTTTTTGTTGTTTTTTCTTGGAGTGGTTGTTTTTACAAACAACGTTTTTTGTGATCTCTGAGCATGTGATGCTATTGCTTTCATCTGAATTTCATTAAGCACTTTGTTTTTTGTTCCTCGGCTGGAGTTCCAAGGTTCACCAGTGGTGACATACTTTGTGTATGCCACCGTTTTTGCCCACCATTCATGTAAGACAGCCATATTAAATTATGACTCCAGGGATGATGTCTACGCACGACACCAATGTGCAGGCTTTTATTTTTAATTTTTGTCATCCATTGCTACGGGCACACAATGCCCTACTCTTCTGAAACGTGGAACGGGTTTTAACGTGTAAACAATATGTTGTGGGTGTGAACGCATACGGGACCTGGGTTTAAAGTGTCATCCGAAGTATTGGTGTTATCCCCTAGGGATTTTTCGAGCAGGTGATTCGGGGGTGGTTCGAACCCGGCTGTCAGACCGCGAGCTCAATGCTGCAACCACTGGGCTCCCCAATCAAGCATACAGTCAACTTTATATACTTTTTATACTTTTTATACTTTTATTTTGAAGATAATGGAATAAGCACTCGTGTGCTTTTTTTTTAACATCAAGTCCCCGTGTGTATGTAGTTTTGTAAATTTTGTCATCCACTTCCACCAGTACACAATAGTCTATCCTTTTGAAATATGGAACGGGTTTTAACGTGTGCACAAGATATTCTGCGAGCGTTCGCACACGGGACCTCGGTTTATAGTTTCACCTGAAGAACTTTTGAGGGGAGTGGAATCGACACTAATGCTAACGTTATCCAGAGGATTGAACACACACACACACACACACACACACACACACACACACACACACACACACACACACACACACACACACACACACACAGATCTCTCTTTCATTTCAAATTTCACGCCCATTCGACTTCGTAAGCCCTATCAAGCCTCTGCATCACCTCATTAAAAAAAATACCCCCCCCAAAAAAAAAAACACCCAAACAATGAAAAATCACTAGCCATCCACACAACACCGCCATTTCTTCACACTAAAGTAAAAGACCAACCAAAAACCATTCACGTTCACCTAGAAGAAGCTAAGAAATAACTTATGTCAAATACATCAACTTTTTCACAACACAAAAATTTCTGACATGCAAAAGCATGCAATTCGTAGTTTATTCTCCTGTTCAACCTCCTGCCCCCACCCACCCAGTCACTCCCTGAGGGCAACAGAGACGAGGCCGTGCAATGAAGATGTCAATTCTTCCACGTAATCTATCATCTTAACAGCACAACACACACACGAGCACAACACACACACACACACACACACACACAACACACACACACACCACACACACACACACACACACACACACACACACACACACACACACACACTCAAAAGCACAACACACACACACACAAACACACACACACACTTGCACGCACACACACACAAAGCACACACACACCACACATACATACACAAAAGCACACACACCACACACACACACACACACACACACACACACACACACACAAGTACACAGAAACACACACACACACGCGCGCGCGCGCGCACATACACACACTCAAAAGCACACACACACACACGACACACACACATACACACACACACACAAACACACAACACACACACACACACACACACACACACACACACACACACACACACACAACACACACACACACACACACCTTTACAGATGATATGCATATAGTGCATACGAAAGCCATGTGTAATATGGAAAAGGAGTGACAGACACCCTGTGCTCATCCCAGATTTCATAACTTCACAATCCTCCTGTCCCAGCAATTCAAATTCACAAGATATGTATTGTACACTGGCGCGGGAACGGGGGTAGGGGTGGGTAGACTTTTTTATGGAGGGAGGGGGGGTGGGGTTTTTTTCGAAGAAAAGTAGGATAGTAAACCGGAAAGATTTATTTATTTATTCTTTTATATAGCAGATAATGGCATAAGCACTCGTGTGCTTTTTTACATCCAATCCCCCTGTGTATGTAATTTTGTAAATCTTGTCATCTGTTCCCACCGGCATACAATAGCCTACTCTTACGAAAAGCGGAAAAGGATTTAACGTGTGCGCAAGATGTTCTGCGTGCGTTCCCACACGGGGCCTTGGTTTACAGTCTCATCCGAAAAGCTTGATAAACACGAGAGAGAGAGAGAGAGAGAGAGAGAGAGAGAGAGAGAGAGAGAGAGAGAGAGAGAGAGAGAGAGAGAGAGAGAGAGAGAGAGAGAGAGAGAGAGAGAGAGAGAGAGAGAGCAGACAGAGGCAGACACAGACAGAGAGATAGAGACAAAGACGGAGAGATATGGATAGAAAAGAGGAAATTAAGTTTATGAAACAAGTTATCCCGAGAGTTTACCTCTCTCTCTCTCTCTCTCTCTCTCCTCTCTCTCTCTCTCTCTCTCTCTCTCTCTCTCTCTCTCTCTCTCTCTCTCTCTCTCTCTCTCTCTCTCTCCCTTCCCCCCTCTCTCTCTCCCCCTTTCCCCCCTCTCTCTCTCTCTCTTTGGCTTGCTCGCTTGCTTGCTAAGATGGATAACACTTAAACCACAGGAAGTTCAAAGAAGTAAAAAAAAATCTGCCCTGGGTGGGTATATAAATGAATATATGGATGAATAATTTATAGAACGCATAAAAACTACCTACAACAAGAGGTCAATAAAATAAATAAATCAGGTAATATAAGTGCAAAGCTCAATTCTGTGCATGCACATGCTTTGCACGGATGCATAGGCTACAGCCTGCTTACGTGCTACCTTGTTGTTTGCGGGTGCGTTTGCGTAAAGACGGTGAGAATTGATTTCTTGTTTAAAACCCTCACTAACCGCATATGTAAATGTACCCCTAAACTGTGGCAGCTGCACACAGTAAAAGAGGGTAAGGACTGGCTAAAAACGATCTGTCAAGTAAAAACTTTTTTTTTTATAAAAGAAGGAATAGCCTAGTCACGTCAAGTGCGAATATATCGTCTTACGTATTATCATGTTTACAAAGGCAGCGAAGCGGTGTCGCAACTACACTGTACTTTCTGTTCAGAAGGCTGAATTACGACATCGTGACACATATGCATGTGACATACACTTTAACAACAACAACAACAACAACAACACCAAGTTTATTTTGGGTGGCAGTCTGGGGGTCATGCAACCATAAGGAAAGCAAGTGGTCTGGAGTTCCAAGTCTGTGCAAAGCTGGACATCACATTTTAATAATAATAATAATAATAATAATAATAATAATAATAATAATAATAATAATAATAATAATAATAATAATAATAATAATAATAATAATAATAATAATAATACATGGAATTTCTAGAGCGCTATATCTTGTAAAAACAAATCAATGCGCTTTCCCCCATCGGCGGCCACTAGAACATGGGGGGGGGGAGTGAAGGGGTCTCTGATGAAGCAGCAAGCTGGAGTTGTGTGCCGCTCAGCACGTTTTTCAGCAGCGTGTGATAACCCGCAGCACCAACAAGGATGATGGATGCCCTATGAAAACTCTGCAGAGGAGGTCACTCTCCACAAACCAGCTAATCCTTTACACAAAAAAACAGGAACATAGAAGAGAGAAGAAGAAAAAAAAGATGCCTGAGCCTCCCACCCCACCCCACTGAAATAAGCAGCTCGAATTTTACACTAATAAATCTTGCTTGACTAAAAAGATATACGGGGGGCAACACACACACACACACACACACACACACACACACACACACACACACACACACACACACACACTCCTCTCTCTCTCTCTCTCTCTCTCTCTCTCTCTCTCTCTCTCTCCTCTCTCTCTCTCTCTCTCTCTCTCTCTCTCTCTCTCTCTCTCTCTCTCTCTCTCTTCCCTTCACATATTCTGACATGTACCAGCAACATTTAACAAAATACAATAATTCGGAAATAGCCACCCCAGGCAAAGAAAGGAAAACAGCAATGCATTGTACCGCTACCGGCCCACCCCTTAAAGACAAACAGCCACAGCCCGGGCAGTATGTGTAGCTCTTTTCACAAGCTCCCGAAGACCAACACACAGAATCCTTCGGCAAAGACCCATACATGCCGGGTCAAAGAGGTCTCTCTCTCTCTCTCCCTCCCTCTCTCTCGTGAGCTGATCAGCAACCCCATTCATGTATGGGCCATTGGCCTCTTTATGAATAAATTGTTTCAGAGTCCAGAGCTCTCTCTCTCTCTCTCTCTCTCTCTCTCTCTCTCTCTCTCTCTCTCTCTCTCTCTCTCTCTCTCTCTCTCTACACACACACACACACACACGCGCGCGCGC
Organism: Stramonita haemastoma; assembly: GCA_030674155.1. Classification (NCBI taxonomy): domain Eukaryota; kingdom Metazoa; phylum Mollusca; class Gastropoda; order Neogastropoda; family Muricidae; genus Stramonita; species Stramonita haemastoma. The sequence goes on along the minus strand of CM060316.1, from coordinate 27,408,630 downwards.
GCGGCGCGCACAACACACACACACACACACACACACACAGAACAAACTGGTAACAAAAGAGCATCTCGTTATGTTGTTTCCAAGCCCCATTATAAATCAAAGAAAGAAAGAAACAAAAAGATTACAGAAAGATACTGCGATGTCCATCTGACGAATGAAAAAAAAAGGGACAGGAAAAAGAACCTCGGTGAAGAGCGGGATAGCAAAATCCCCAGCAGAAAAAATCCCCCTTAATTAAGATATTGTTTATACACAGGGATACTTTTTTTTAAAGGATAAAGTACCAGATTATTCTTCTATCTATTCTCTGAATTAGAGGATACTGAATAAGCACTCGTGTGCTTTTTTTTACATTTAGTCCCCGTGTGTATGCAGATAGGTAAATTTTTTCATCCTTTCTCACCAGCACACAATGGCCTACTCTTCCGAAAAGTGGAGCAGGTTTTAAAATGAAGGCAAGATGGTCTGCGTGAGTTCGCACACAGGGCATTGGTTATAATAGTCTCAACATGATTATGTATAATGAAAGACATCAGTGCTGACTCCATTTCCCCAACAGTTCTTCCGATGAGACCACAAACCGAGGTCCTGAGTGCGAACACACGCAGAACATCTTGCGTACACCTTAAAACCTGAACCGTTACTTAGTCCAAGTGGAACACTTAAAGATTCAAGGATTTATTTCAAGAAACAACACCCCTCCTTATGGTACATGACATTTAACAACACCACAACCTGAAGGCTTGCCAACAGCTAGGCCTATTTGATACCCATGGTGGTAAAAACGATGGCATAAGGGGAACCTCGGGGCTCTAGTCGTCGAATGAAAAAAGATATACGT
>CM060316.1:27382789-27395289 GCA_030674155.1 Stramonita haemastoma | reverse complement strand
GAATCTATTATATAATCTATTCCACGTGAGATCTATTTGACAAAGACTCTATTCTACAGAGAATTTATTATACAGATAATCCATTCTACCTGAAATTTATTCGACAATGAATGTTTTCTACCTAGACTCTATTCTATAGAGGATATATTCCACTACGGATCTACTCCATGAGCCTGTTCCATCAGTGCTCTATTCTACTAATGATCTATGGCTCATGATAGCTGCCTCGGCCAAAAGACTTCTTTTTTACAGTGCTGGCTTACTTCCACCCCTACCTTCCTTCCCTCTTCCCCAGGATAAAATAAAAACAGAGGAATAACTGAATGTTTCTTTTTTGTGTTTTTTTTCCTTGGTTTAATGTCTGTTTACACGCAATAATTTCGACAAATAATGTGACAGTTTATGTGTCACAGAAAGACATGAGGCGTGACTGGTAAAGGAGACTGACTATAGAACCTTCTAGCGTTCATTCTGTCTGTTGTCTGTCTGTCTGTTTCTTTTTAGTCAGTATGCTTGCCTATATATCTGTTTACCTGTCTCTCATTATCTTTCTGTCTGCTTGCACCCTCTCTCTCTCTCTCTCTCTCTCTCTCTCCTCCTCTCTCTCTCTCTCTCTCTCTCTCTCTCTCTCTCTCTCTCGTTTCAAAAGCCATGAAAAAGGAGAAGAGACATTGTGACCTAGTGTCCTTGTTACAACCAGTTTTGTTGTGAGATGTTGATTTTGAATTTGTACAGTTTTGTGGAGGAAATTCCTCCCCTTACCACTTCCCACTGTAAAGGCCAGCCAAAGCTTATTGAAAAAAAAAATGAAAAAAGAGCTGAATCTATCCTGCAACCATATTATGGAATCCAAGCCATGATGACCGTTTACGCTGTAATGCATGAAGTCAGAATAGGACACTTTGTGTTTTGTACCCAGCCCCAACCCCACTGTCCCCTTGTGAATGGGCATCATGCTTACCACAATAAACGTTTGTCATTGTCATTGTCTCACATTGTCGGCCTGGTAGCTGGTTAGATACGATTGCAACACTGAATCACATTTATCTAAAAGTTATTTGCTCCACACCCACTTACTTCAAACCCAAAACGTGTTCCTATCCCTCTGTGTTATGCCTCAGTCTTTGGTGTTCCCACTCTTTTCAAGTAGGTATCGTTTCAGGACACAGGTTTGGGTTTTTTTTTAACCCCTTCTCCCGCTTACTGACCCGTAACAAGTGACCTCTATCCACCCCTATAAGCAATAGTGACTGACACTACCCTCCTCCCTCCCCCACCCCACCCCTACCCTGCCTGCGACTCCCTTTCCACCCCTCCCTACCTACCCCTACCCCCCCCCCCCCCCCCTTCGAGAAAAATGGAAGGAAAAAGAAAGAGGACAGACTTTGGTTATGTGAACGTACCGGAGAGGTACAAGGTAGGTGTCGGATGACACCTTTGCACCCCGCTTCTCTTGTTTCGTTTCTCCCTCCATGGTTAGCTATATACAGAGTGCTCTCTCTCTCTCTCTCTCTCTCTCTCTCTCTCTCTCTCTCTCCTCTCTCTCTCTCTCTCTCTCTCTCTCTCTCTCTGCGGGTATTTTTGGCGCTCGCGCGCTCGTGTGTGTGTGTGTGTGTGTGTGTGTGACGAATGACAACAATCACTTTTGTCATCAATAACAATAATCACTTTTGTCCAATCAAAGTTTTATCATTTTCAGAACATGCGTGCGCGTGCCGCGCGCGCGCGCACACACACACACACACACACACACACACACACACACACACACACACACACACACACACACACACACACACACACACACACCACACACACACACACACACACGACCGATTGACGGACTTAATGTTAGTGACCAACAGGACAGGATTACGAACTTGACAGATCAGCATAATTAGGTTGTTTGCTGTGATTAAAACTGTTAAACTGTTAAGTTTAAAGAAAGGAAAGCTGTAAGACAAAGAAGGAGAAGAGAAAGAAAGAAGAAGAGAAGGAGAGAGATAGGAGGAAGAGGAAGAGAGAGAGGAGGAGAGAGAGAGAGAGAGAGAGAGAGAAGGAGAGAGAGACAGAGACAGAGACAGAGACAGACAGAGAGAGACAGAGACAGAGACAGAGAGAGACAGAGACAGAGACAGACAGACAGACAGACAGACAGACAGAGCAGAGAGAAGAAAAAGAAGAGAAGGCATGAGTGAACAAAGATATGAATCAGAAAAATAAGGGAGGGAGGGAAAAAGAGAAGGACGGGGAAAGACGGAAAAAAGAAAAAGGTAAAGGAAGGAAAAAACAAAACGGAAGAAGGAAAAGAGGAGGAAAGAAGGGTGGAAGAAAAGACAGGCAGAAGGAAGAAAAATAGAAGAAGGAAGGAAGGGGAACACGAAGCAAGAAAAAGGGAGGAGGGTACAGAGAGGGGGGTGGGGGTGAATAAGGATTGGTCCATTCTGCTGCTTGAAAAGCTCACCCTTTTTCGACAGGTGAATAATGAATGCAGGGCCTTTGAGAGATTGACACAATGGTGAGCAGTCCACACATGCCAGGATCCTGAATCTGACGTCTGTGCATTTATATTGGGGAGGGGGGGGGGGGTTAAGTGCCTACCAAAACAATCCCTTTTCCCTATCACGCCTCTCTCTCTTATCCCCTCTTCTCATCTCCTCATCTCATCCTTCTTCTCTCTCTCTCTCCCTCTCCTCTCTCTCATATATATTATTATACTATTATTATATATATATATATATATATATATATATATTATAATATATACAATACATATATATATATGTGTGTGTGTGTGTGTGTGTGTGTGTGTGTGTGTGTGTGTGTGTGTGTGTATCTATCCCCCCTCCCTCCCCCCAGCTAAAGACATGTAAAGATTATTATTGCAATAAACTTCAGTGGAGGAAGTTATAGAAAATTTCACACAAAATTTGGTTGGATGTTCTCATTTGAACTGGTCAATTTCAGCATTTTACTGATTATAATCTTCTCTTTTTTTGTATTTAAAAACTTGTTGGGTTTTTTCTTTCAGTTCGTAGTGGAGTTGACGCTGGAAAGTATACATGCTATTCGTGTGTAACTGGCTCTTTTCTTTTCATAGCATAAGTTTGCACCATGCATATCTCCTTTTTGTTATTCACGAGAAAGTCTTGGTAACTTCCCACGTCAAAAGGCGACCTTACGCAATGACAATAAATGCAGTGTTAGTGTAAAGTTCTCTCCACTTCTTACTCTCTCTCCATCCTCTCTCTCTCTCTCTCTCTCTCCTCTCTCTCTCTCTCTCTCTCTCTCTCTCTCTCTCTCTCTCTCTTTCATTCTCTTCTCTACCTTTCTCTCTCATTCTCTCTCTCTCTCTCTCTCTCTCTCTCTCCTCTCCTCTCTCTCTCTCTCTCCTCTCTCTCTCTCTCTCTTCTCTCTCTCTCTCTGGAAACGGATGACAAAATTTACAAAACTGCATACACACAGGGAGTGGATGTCAAAAGCACATGAGTGCTTATTCCATTATCCTCGAAATAAAAGAATAAATAAAATCTCTCTCTCTCTCTCTCTCTCTCTCTCTCTCTCTCTCTCTCTCTCTCTCTCTCTCTCTCTCTCTCTCTCTCCATCAACACACACACACACACACACACACACACACACACACACACAACAAACTATTCCCTGTCATGTAGGAAAAGAACCATTCCTAGCGCACGCAGGTACGGATGTATATAGTGTTTACACACACACACACACACACACACACACACACACACACACACACACACACACACATACACACACACACACACACATACACACACACAAATATATATATATATATATATATATATATATATATATATATATATATATATATATATATGCACAATATATATAAAAATATATATGCCACGCACAACACACACACACACACACACAGCACTCACACACACACACACACACACACACACACACACACACACACACACACACACACACACACACACACACACACAGAGTTAATTCATCTTTCCAGATCGGAAGAATATTCCTTTTTCAAGATGATTAACGTTTATTTTGTGAATTCTTTAAGAAAACATTCAAAAACAAGACGCTAATGAATGCCCTTGACTGTTTGCAGTTACACATGATCCAATTATGACTTTGTTTAGAGTTATACCACAGTTGACTCAGTTTTATGCCATTTTTTAGCTTTCATGTACTGATTTCTCTTGTGTCATTTACGTCAGAAAGATATGAAATATGGTTGTTCATACTGCACACAATAGAACCAAAATGCTTGTAGTCTTTTATCCCAAAATACTATGATAATGGACTCAGTAATTAGACATACATGCATAAATCAAAACAATTGTAGTGTGACAGTGTTGGATTCAACCGCTTGGGCATAATCATAAAAACCAGTTTCAGTACCAATCGGTTCTAAATAAGACATGAATAACTGCAAATAGAAGTACGATTTTATACAAAACGCCATATGTCTGAAAACCACATATCATGTAATATCTAGATCATTTATGCCAGATATTTATAGTCGCCAAAACAGTTTACCCAATATTCCCACAGGCATACACAAAACATGGGCTTAATTCTACTGACAAATATTGTTACAAAAAGTGTTCTTCTGAATGTTCACATTTAATAAATTATTTCGTATAACTTCATTTTTCTCCAAAGGTGAAGGACTGAAACTGGTCTGACTGACATTGTCTGTTATGAAAGACATTACACTCTGCATTCATAATACTCGGGTTTAATAAATCCCTTTGGCAAATTCAGATTTTTTTCCTGCATAAGAATAGAAAGTGGGTTGGGTTGGCAGAAGTGCAGAGAGGTGCAGGCTTTTATAAGGACCACCAGTACAGGGGTGGGCCCAGCCAGTCCTCCTGTCAGGGCAGTATAGTGTGGATGATGGAATGAATTGAAATGACTGGCAACTGCTTGTGTTTGCATTCATACACAACTCCAGGAATTCTGACAACTGCGGCTCATTGCGCACACGTCCTGTCACAAGCATTTCACTGCATGTGTATAGTATGTTTCTTTCATGTCGATTTCTGTCCGTCTGTCCTGTCCTGCCGCCTGCCTGCCTGCCTGTCTGTCTCTGTCTCTGTCTGTCTCTCTCTCATGCTATTTCTTATATGTACATGCTTCACTTTGCAACCGTGGCTTACAATAAATAGTTTAGTACTGGAATAGCCAAGTTGACACCTACTACACATGCATCCCTAAAAAAAAAAAAAAAAAAAAAAAGAAGAAAAAAATCGCTGTACTTCTGATGTTTGTGATAAAGTAGTCAGTAATAATATATCAAAACAAAAAAGAAGAAGAAGAGGTGGAGGAGGAGGAAAATAAATAAAAGGTGCTAAAAAATGCACTCCATTTTGTCCATATTACAAACAATATCCCTTTTGTAAGGAAAAAAGACACACCATTACTTCATTAATGGCACATTCTTTCTTAACGTCAGTGTTCACCTTATGGTATGAGCGCTGCCTTTCAATGCATTCTTGGTTTCAGTGCTTAACCATTGGTCGAGTTTCATTTCATTGTGAATATCAAGGTTATAAATGAGGATAGTATTCTTTAGCATCGTGTCATACAGCCCTCGTCAAAAATTATAAAATGACCCAAAATTTTGTTTAATTCAAACAACAAACTAATCAAAACAACACAAAACAAAACAACAACCAAAACAAATCTAACAATAAACAGAAGAAGAAAGAAGAAGAACAGAAAGCAATGTCAGATTGGTGATGACGATAATGACGGCTACATCCTCGCAAGCGAAGGCTAGGAGAGGACACGAGATAAATAAGTCAGCACAGATAGGCTAAGCGATAAGTGAAAAGCAAAATGTCGGCCACCAACAGCCCTCTATGTCTGAGAAGAGGGAGGCAGGTCTAGTAGCCAACGCCGCTCTGAAAGGTGGATGGTGTCAGGTGGTTGTCTGCTGTGAGTGTCCTGTCAAATGCGCCTACAAGGCAGATGAAAAGCAAACTGGACCAGTGTTAGGTACAGAGATCTAACCACTGCGCTCACGTGCATTCCTGGTGTCCAGGCAACGCAGGTCGGTGTTGAGGAATTCAGTCAACGGAGAAGAGAGAGAATCAAGACATGGGGACACTGTTTTTTTTTTTTTTTTTTAATCTTCCTTCTCCGTCTCAGTCTAGATGGGTACCTTGCACTGTCGCTGACACACACATAATTATATCTACAGTGACGCAAATAGGCTTTATACAGACTAAAATATTTCATGTGAAAACGTTTTCTTCTCCTTCCTCTGTTGCTGTGTGTGCTACTTGCTCTCCCCCCCCCCCCCCCCCCCGCCCTCCCTCTCCTCCTCTCTCTCCTCTCTCTCTCTCTCTCTCTCTCTCTCTCTCTCTCTCTCTCTCTCTCTCTCTCTCTCTCTCATCTCTGGGACGATCTATTAAATGGTGTTTGCGATTAGTTGAGTGCTAATTTTTTTGATACTTGGCTGTTTAAATCCTGATAAAAGAGGTCCGGGGAACTGCATCGCAAAATTGCACACAGAATCTGTCGCTTTTCATAAGATACCATCGAATAAAAGAGAATTTTGCAAACTGCCTACACCGGCTGTGTCAAAAGTCTATCCAATCCTGTTGAATAAATCTCTCTCCAATCTCCTCTCTCTCTCTCTCTCTCTCTCTCTCTCTCTCTCTCTCTCTCTCTCTCTCTCTCTCTCTCTCTCTCTCTCTCTCTCTCTCTCTCTCTCTCTCTCTCTCTGTCCTCTGTTATGCTGCTGTGTGGATGGTGCGTGTGTTAGTGGTGCTGTGTGTTGTGGTGTGCGGTCGGCGGCGCGCTGCGTGCGCGTGCGTGGTGCGCCGTGCGCGTGCGTGGGCGTGCGTGCATTGAGGTACATGCTTGCACTCATGTCCACCTGTTTGCTTGTGTTTGCTTTGTGTTGCACAATGCCTGACGGCGTGTGCGCCTATGTATGTAATATGCAAACTATCTGATGTTGTAAATGAATGGTAACAGATGTGTGAAGGTCCCTTTTTTCATTTCTTTGGGGCAAAAACACAGCTGCTGCAACAATTAAGGCATTTTTTTTTTCACTGCTTTAGGTAGGCTACTTGTGAAGAAGACGAAGAGGTAAAAATGACACTGAAACACGATATTATTAAAATGACAAACTCCTGGGGTCAGGCCATGGGTGTGCTAGTGGGTGCTTTTTTTCTTAACGGAGAAATTATATACACGTACAGTAGGCAGGTAGAGAGAGGGCTGGCCACGTAAACCTGTCCTGTCATGCTTAACTATTCAAAACCTCTCTCTGCCTTGTGGCCTTGACCAAGTAAGCTAACACACACACACACACACACACACACACACACACACACACACACACACACACACCACACACACACACACACACACACACACACACACACACACAACGTTGTGTCACATGTGTCATGTTGCTGTTCTCAACCTCTTTCAATCCACCATTTATTGTTTGATTGCCCAATTCTTATCGACCTGTTTAAAAGGAGAGGACTAGATATTTTTTTTAAAAAGATATGCCACTGTTCAAGAAGTCTTATATGACTCTCAGCAGTCATAACATCAGTTGCTGAGGTTTTATATTCTTCCCCAGTAAGACCTTTACTGTAGTGTTATATATATATATATATATATAAATAAGAGAGAGAGATATAGAGAGATAATAGTAAGAGTAGAGAATGAGAGAGAGAGAGTGAGGAGAGAGGAAGAGGATATGAGAGTGCGGGTGTGTTTAATCGGTCACACAAGTAGTGAAGGACATTAAACAAAACAACACACACACACACACACACACACACACACACACACACACACACACACAACACACACCACACACACACACACATCATATATATATATATATATATATATATATTAATATATATACAAATATTACTCAATTTTGTAATATAAATTATTCTCTTTTTATTTTACAGATTTACGTAAAAACAAAACACTAATAAAAAAAATGTTGTCATGCTCTCGTGTGCATATATGGTGTGATAGAGAGAAGGGGAGGGGGGGTACGTACGTAGTGTGTGTGTGTGTGTGTGTGTGTGTGTGTGTGTGTGTGTGTGTGTGTGTGTGTGTGTGGTGTGTGTGTGTGTGTGACAGACAAACAGACAGACAGACAGACAGAGACAGAGTTTTTCTCTATGTATATGTATAATCAAATATCGGTTAATGAATTTAGCCAACTAAACAAACAACAACTAAAGCATCAACTACGGACATGTCTTAAGAGTGCGTTTAATTAAAACTGATCCAAGTCTAACTAACACTGAGCAAGCAGTACTGCAAGGCCCTGAGACAAGCATCACCAATGTGCCAGTCACACAGACTCTGACTCACTCCTCTCCTATGGGAATCCCTGCGATAATGTAAATGTACAGAAGCGTGCGCCTATGACTGTTTTCGAGTACCTCGGAATGTAGGCAGCCATACTCCGACTTCAGATGGCCTTTACCTCCTTTCCAGAAGAGTGCAGGTTATGTTCATTAAGACAGTTGTTATTGCTGAGAAATACAAGCTCACCATTTCTTTTTTAACAGCATAACAACATAGCTGATGCAGGCCTCAGCACTTTGCTGAGGTCACTTAACCAGTAAAGCCTTTGGCCTTGTCAAACCTAGTAAATAAAACAATCTCTCTTTGAGCCACACTTTTTGTTATCCCACTCCCCGAAGAGCACATCAACAACAATAGAAAATGCCCAATGGTGGCATATCTGTGTTTCGTTGTCCCTGGGTTTGGTTGTTTTTCTTTAACTTTAGGAGACTTCTTTTTATTGTTGTGTGAACATTGACCGGTATTTGATGATGAAAAATATCTTCAATGATCAGAAAACTAAATCTCTCTCTCTCTCTCTCTCTCTCTCTCTCTCTCTCTCTCTCTCTCTCTCTCTCTCTCTCTCTCTCTCTCTCTCTCTTTCTTCGTCTTCGTCTTAATTCTCATCTTCCCCTGTCTGCCTCCGATGCTAATAATAATAATAATAATAATAATAATAATAATAATAATATATAATAATAATAATAATACATGGAATTTGTATAGCGCTATATCTTGCAAAAACAAATCAAAGCGCTTGCATTCGCCCTACACACACACAATCAACAACAATCTACAGTTTTAAACAAATTCAAATATACACACACTAAGTGTTTCTCGCTTTTTGTCTTTCATGCGAGCGCGCGCGCACGCGCACACACACACACACACACACACACACACACACACCACACACACACAACACACACACACACACACCAGATATAGTTTTCGTGCCAACATGTTTTGTAACTTGGGTTTTAACCAGGTCTGTTCCAAATAGTAGACTAGCAGTCCATTCCACATTCTTATTCAGTGAAGCGGATAACACTATTGATGCACACACACACACACACACACACACACACACAACACACACACACACACACACACACACACACACACACACGAAGGCACACATGAAGGCACACACGCACGCTCGCGCTCGCGCGCGCGCACACACACACCACACACACACACACACACACACACACACACACACACACACACACACACACACACACACACACAGAGTATGGGGGGATAAACCTATCTATATTGGTATTCGAGTCGAGTATTGGTATTCGGGTTCGAGTCCGGTCGAGGAAATTTTCTTCCTGGAGTTAACATCAGTGCTGACTCCACTCTCCCCAAAAGTCCTTCGGATGAGACTTTAAACCGAGGCCCCGTGTGCGAACGCACGCAGAACATCTTGCGCACACGTTAAATCCTGTTCCGCTTTTCGTAAGTGTAGGCCATCGTGTGCCAGTGGGAACAGATGACATGATTTACAAAACTGCATACACACGGGGACCGGATAAAAAAAAAAGCATATGATTGCTTATTCTGTTATCCTCGATATAAAAGAATAAATAAATAAATAAATAAATAAATATTTGGTGAACCCATACCAGCCAGACTACTATCAAATACATGTATACGTAGAATGCTTAGGAAACACCTACTTCTGAACCCCCTCCCCCCCCCCCCCCCCCCCCCCCCCCCCCCCCCCCACATTAGTTACAGCACTGAAAGTGAAACTACCTGACCTTGTTAACAACACTTCTGTGTTGATGTGCCAATGTATATTGGAGGGGGGGGGGGGGGGCAATCAAAGGGTGAAGGTAGGTTATAGATATGTGTGTTCTTCAATGTAACGTCTTTCCACTAAAGTGATATTAGACGATAGGAGGGAGAGGAAGAATGAGTAAGAATGAGCGTAAGAGCAGTTGAAAGTATGTGTATATGAGAGAGAGAGAGAGAGAGAGAGAGAAAGAGAGAGAGAGAGAGAGAGAGAGAGTGTGTGTGTGTGTGTGTGTGTGTGTGTGTGTGTGTGTGTGTGTGTGTGTCGTGTGTGTGTGTGTGTGTGTGCATGTGACTGGTATAATTGTGTTGTTTATACATACCGTCACTGATGCGTCACTGATGTGTGCACAAGAAAGATTGATAATGTTTTGTCAGTGTCGTGTACGTGTGCGTACGTGCGTGCGACCGCGCGCGCGCGTGTGTGTGCGCGTGCACCCATACGAGAATGCGCCGTCCTACCTGCAATACATGACTCGACTATACATACATGTGTGTGTGTGTGTGTGTGTGTGTGTGTGTGTGTGTGTGTGTGTGTGTGTGTGTGTGTGTGTGTGTGTGTGTGTGGGGTGTGTGTGTGAATTGAAGCACCGATGCGTGACTGAGCTGTGTGCATAGCTGTGTACTACAATAAGTTTGTGTGGCCAAAAGCTGCTTCCCCCTGTGTTTAAAATTAAACAGCTGTCTGCCACCACAATACAATGTTGACACAGTTCAAACGAATGGCATACACTTCCTATATATCATCTATCTGCATCTTTTATGAAATCCAGCTGAACAGGTTTGTTACATATACTGTGTAAACACCGCACACAACAATAAAGTAGCCTATTTCCTTACAGGGGAAAATGGTTTTGAATTTTAAATGCATGGAAGAAAAATGGGAGGGAGGGAAGTGGGGGGTAGGGGGGTAAAGGCGTTGAATTCATTTTTTTCTGAACACGAGGAAAACTGCCTTTGTAAGGAAAATAGGCATTATGATTGTGTCAGGATCCATACAGCCTGTAGGCCTACATAGCCCTGATTTCCATTGACTTGCCAAGGTGCAATGTCAGGAGTCTATTTCTTTCACGTCTGATTTGCCTACTATTTTCAATAAAATATGGCAAAATGATCACAAGCTTTGGTTGTTTCTTTCTTTTCAGTCCCTGCACCTAAAGCACACATACACACACGCACATACGCGCGCATTTACACATACTACGCACGCCCCCCTCTCCCAATCGCTGACACACAAACACATGTGCACTTTTCATGTCAGTGTGAGAGCATGGATCATGATATTCGCACACGTGTGTGCATACACGCTCAGCACACCATGCGCACTTTCATACGCACACAAGCACGCACGTACATGTACGCCCGCGTACATGCGCGCGCACGCGCACACACACAGAACATCCTGTGCACACGTCTATAATCCATTTATCATTTCAAAAGAGCTCCCAGGCTCATGACTGGTGAGATTTAGGGGAAGAGACCGTTTCTGCCCACAATGAAGTTAACCACATTCCGATTGGGGATGTAGCCTACGCTAGGTTTGCTCATGTTTCCGTCACCCATTGAACCTTGATATGATCTGTGAGATCTGTAAAGTGCATAATTATTTGAACTTCTGCACGAAGGGAATTAAGGCACTGGCAGGCCTGCACTTGAAGTTGACCACGGAGATCGTAAAAATCCCCACCCTTAATTCTTCAGACACAACCGAGAATTCTTTCAAACTTTTTTTGTGTTTGTCTTTGGTGGGGTTTTTTCCTTTCTTTCTTTCTTTGTTTTTATACCCCCTTCAGCCAGTGCACACTCCTCTGCATGGAATTCAGGCTGCTTCCCGAGCAGAGAGTGCTTCTCAAAAAGAACAGCTCCACCCTTTTCTTCTGGTCTGTATTGAATGTAGATTATTTGTTTCTCTGTAGTTTAACAGCTTAATTGGTATTGCCATGTAAAATACGGTAGATCGAAGGTCTCGAGGTCGGCACCTGTCAAGAAAGCCAACAGTCATGAGTTTGAGCCCTTTTGTTTTTGGTGGGTCTTTTTTTTTATTTGTTTGTCCGTTGTGTTCGATGATGACCTCCAAAACAGCAGAGGAGGCAGCTGGTGTTTCGGAAATTGAGCAGAAGTTTGATTATAGTGGAGATGCCTTGTGCCCACAGCACACCCCCACTCTCTGGGCCAAGACGGCACAACGACAGTCAGCATTGGAGATGTTCTCCAAAGGCCAACTAGCCCCCAAGGTTGCAGCATATAAGGACTGTGTAAGTCAAGTCTCCTGGTCAGAGGTTCATAGTCGATCATTAAAGACTTAGCTGTAAAGTGGAAGTTCATGAGTGGGAAAGCCA
>CM060316.1:27367789-27375289 GCA_030674155.1 Stramonita haemastoma | reverse complement strand
CGCTCTGTTGTTCAGTTTTCGTCGAGTCCAGGGTAGACAGTTTCAACTTGCATGCCTATATAACAAGAAAATAATCGCCAATTCTTTGATGGGCTCTCCACCCTATTGTTTGAGATTGATGACAGTTGCAGGTCGATTCTTCTTCACCTCAGTCATTGCTTCTTAACAGCCTTTCAGCCATTTTCTGTGTACAGAACAGTACACCTGAAATCCACCTGAACAATTTGATCCTGTCCCTTAATAAGCAGTCATAGCGAAACAAGTATACATACAGAGGAAAATAAAATAAATGAGCTAATGGGTGGAGCTGCAGTTGTGGCGATGCGCTTTGCCTGGGGCGACCAACCTGAATTTCACATTGAAAGTGGTATAAAATTAATGCATATAAGTTCAAACACACCACAGCCACGCAGATAGGTACGCATGCCTACACATATGCACAGGCACTCACTAACACACTCTAACCACATATATGCGAACGCACGCAGAACATCTTGCGTACACGTTAAAACTCCGCTTTCGAAAGTGTAAGCCATTATGTGCAGGTGAGAATCAGGTGATCGAATTTACAAAACTGCATACACACGGAGACGGTTGTAAAAAAAAACACATAAGTGCTTATTCCATTATCATCGAAATAAAAGAAATTTTTTTTTAAAATGATATTATACTACATGTACAGTGCGGGTACACTACGCACGCGGCGCGCGCACACACACACACAGCACGCCACCCACGGCGCACATACACACACACAAGCTGCAGACACGAAAACACACTACCACACACACACACACACACACACACACACACACACACACACACACACACACACACACACACACACACACACACAACACATACGAAATGTCCATCTGTTGTCCTGTCGTTTTGCAATTGACTTGCATTCTCCATTTCTGTTGCAGCGAGAACTTGAGGACGTACATGTTCCTCTCTTCTCTCTGCTCCCCTATTATTGAATGTGTGAATGGGATGTCCAGTGCCTCGTCTTGTCCAGAGCATGTAACCCGCATAGGGTCTTAATGCTGGCCTCAGCCCACACAGTCCTTTGTACAGGTTGTATGTTGGATAGGTTTGTTCGTCCGTACCCACCACCAAACGCTGACTTACATTACTGGATCTTTAACATGAATATTTTGATCTACTGCGTGTGTATAATACACGAAGGGTATTCGGTCACAGACAGGTCTGTTCTTGAAGTTGACCTGAGAGATCGTAAAAATCCCTATTCATTATTTTTTTATTTATTTATTTATTATTTATTTATTCTTTTATAATTATCGAGGATAATGGAATAAGCACTCTTGTGCTTTTTAACATCCACTCCCCGTGTGTATGCAGTTTTTTTAATGTCATCTGCTCTCACCGGCACATCATGATGGCCTTCTCTTACGAAAAGCAGAACAAAAATTTAACATGAGTGCTTATCCCATTATCCTCGATATAAAAGAATTTTTTTTTAACTGTGTGTGCAAGATGTTCGCATGCGTTCGCACACGGGGCCTCGGTTTATAGTCTCATCCGAAAGACTTTGGGGGAGAGTGGAGTCAGCACTGATGTTAACTCCAGGAGAAAAAATCCCCTCGAACGGGAATTGAACCCGGGTCGTCAAATTGCGAGCGCAATGTTGTGACCACTAAGCTATCCCGTCCTCCCGTCTATCTTAATTCCCCAGACTCCGCTGCCGAGATTTGAACCAGCGGTTTTATGGACCCATGATGTTGAAGTCAAATGGTCTTAACCACTCAGCTCTAGCGTCCGTTAAGAGGACGTCTATTAGCCCTGTCCTTTTATCTGATCTTTTCAGATGTGTGTGTGTAAGTGTGTGTGTGTGTGTGTGTGTGTAGTGTGTTCTGTCTGTTGTTGTTGTCTGTTGTCTGTCTGTCTGTCTGTCTGTGTGAGTGTGCTTGTGTACGTGCGTTGTGTGCATGTATGTGTGTGTGCAGTGTGTTGTGTGCTGTTGTGTGTGTTGTGTGTGATGTTGTGTTGCTGTGTGTTGTGTTGTGTGTGTTGTGTGTGTGTGTGTGTGTGTGTGTGTGTGTGTGTGTGTGTGTGTGTGTGTGTGTGTGTGTGTGGAGACACGGGCGTGAGTCTGTAGCCTATATGTGTGTATGTGCTTTAATGAAGTTAGCAAAGGTGGCGGGCCCACCTGCCTTGCAGTGGTGCACTAGACTGCTGACTGGAAAATGGATGGTGGATCATAGGCCTACCTGAGATCAGTCAGAGTCCTGTTTACTCTGGGATATTTGAGGCTGTGTGTGTGTGTGCGTGCGTGCTTGTGCGTGTGTGTGCGTGTGTGTGTGTGCGTGCGTGCGTGCATGCATGCGTGTGTGTAAATATGTGTGTGCGTGCGCGCGCGCGCGCGCGTGTGTGTATGTGTGTGCGGGTTGCCACCTATGTGCATATGATGTGCATGAATAATTATGTGCGTTTGCTGGCATATGCATTTGCACACATAATGTGCACTGATGAATTTACATGCCATTTAAAGTGATGGCGGATTTCTCTGCGTGAAATTCGGGCTGCTTTCCACAGGGACAGCGTGTCGCCACAAGAACAGCGCCACCCATTGTTTTCTTCTTTTTCTTTTCTATTTACATGTGTATTTTGTTTCCCTGTCACAACAGCTTTTTTCTAAAGAAATTCGCAATGGGCAACTCACTTTTTGCAGTGGTTTTTTTTTTACATGCACTGAATGAGTGCTGCACATCGGGGCCTCAGTTTATCCTCTCATCCGAAATACTAGTACACAGACCACCACTCATGGTCTAGTGGATGGGGGAAAGTTTCGGGCACAAATGAGATCGAACCCAGACTTCTTGCTGTTAGAAAGGTGTGTTATCTTCAGACCACTGATCCTCTAGCGCTAGGGCAAATCTCTGGCTCTGGGGAGTAGGAGAGCATTAGTTTTGTGTTTACACGCACTCAGCTGGCTGTGTGTGTGTGTGTGTGTGTGTGTGTGTGTGTGTGTGTGTGTGTGTGTGTTGTGTGCTGTATTGTGATGTGTGTGTATGTGTGTATGTCGTTGTCTGTGTCTTGTGTGTGTGTCTGTGTGTGTATGTCTGTGTGTGTGTGTCTGTGTGTGTGTCTGTGTGTCCGTCTGTCTGTCTGTGTGCGTGCGTGCGTGCGTGCGTGCATACGTGCGTGCGTGTGTCTGTGCACGCAACACGGCTTGAGCGCGCGTGCGCTCACTGTTTATATAACGATGCCGCCATATCCGTGCGCGCACACGTACACCCGCGAGCATTTTGCGCCCGCACAGCTGTGTGCGGCTGCGGAGCGCGCGTCACCCCTGAGTCACCACTAACTCTTAGTACAGTACAGTGTCACTCACTCACTCAGGAGACCCTGAAGGGATCCGATGTCGGACAAAGAAGGCTTATTATTTACCTGGCCTCTGGGGAGTAGGGGAGAAAAAGCTCATGTCCCTGACCCTGTGTCTCAAACCATCACAACATGTCTTACAATATTTATATTTTTGAAAAATGTGCTCAAGAATTAAATTACATCACACACACACACACACACACACACACACACACACACACACACACACACACACACACACACAACACATACATAAATATATATATATATATATACTCTCTCTCTCTCTCTCTCTCTATATATATATATAGAGAGAGAGGATAATATATATATATATATATATATATATATATATATATATATATTTGATATTATAGTGTGTGTGTGTGGGTGTGTGTGTGTGTGTGTGTGTGTGTGTGTGTGTGTGGTGTTGTGTGTGTGTGTGTGTGTGTGTGTGGTGTGTGTGATGTAATTTTAATTCTTGAGCACATTTTTCAAAAATATAAATATTGTAAAGGGAGGTGTCTTTTACACGTTTGCCAACATATCTGAAATATAATGCAATATATACGTTGCATTTGCCGCTAAAGGTTCAAGTCTATTACCCTCCTGATACTACTAAACACAGATGGTGAAGCTAAACCTGTGTATACTACACAAATTCAGACTCATATCCCTTTAGTTTGGTTTGGTTGGATCTATAGTCCCAGCGGAGGTGTCCGATTTAGGGACTGCATCATCAACCAGCCGTTACCATTCATGACTCCTATTACACGAACCTTCTTACTAATCAAATTTCATTGGTAAATTAGATGGAAAGCCGACATTTAAAAAATTTAGAATAATGCAGGATTTAGCCATAACAATTGTATATTCACCAAAAAAAATAATGATATTTGAGCACTCGAAGGACACCGGATAGGCCTATCCTCTTTCACCATGGCACAGTATTTCACGTAGGCCTACTTTGCCTATTGTGTTTATTGAAAGAAATTTGCGAAAGCAAATCGATTGATCTACTGATTAATATAATAAATTGATCAATCGAGCCAACTGACACATTTTCATTACCTGGCTTTAATGGTGACTTATTTCGCAAATAAAATATTGTGCTAGAAGCACTTTTTTCTGTAATTGATTGTATAAAACTCAAGACTACCTATTTCTCTTGGAAAGGAAACGTTAGAGTTTTCTAAAATTAGCGATTTCTAACAAATGATGTTCTGTTTCTTTGCACTCACCTCCCATGTGCACTGACTGGAAGCCTCCCCAGACTCGTGCAGCCAGTAGTCTCTGTTTGAATTCAGCTTCCTGCACCCTCTCCTCTTTCAGTCCTTGTCCAGTGGCTGTAGTCCCAGATGTCAAGACCACTTAGACTCATCCGTAGTCTATGAAGGAAGGTGGCAGGATGATTAAGACATTCGCCTGCCAACAAGTAAACCTGAATGTTCTAGATCGATTCCCAGCCTCGCCCTTTCTTCCCAGTTTGACGAAAAATGTCGAACCGAATGTCAATGTCATTCGGATGAGACTATAAACGAGGCCTCGTGCGCCAAAGTAGGCAGAACATCTTGGCACATGCTATAAACCGTCTTCAAGAGCAAGCCACTGTGTGCTAGAAGGAGGGATGACCTTAAATATTTTTTAAAAAACACCAGCATGCACACAGTGTCGTGTTTAGACACTATCCCTGAGGAAAAATCGGGAGTTGGCGTCTCCAGGGTGGAGAGCCATGGCATAAGTTCATGTACAGAATCTATATTACTCGGCTTGTGTTGGCACAAGTTCATGCACAGGATCTATATTACTCAGGCTTGTGTTGGCACAAGTTCATGTACAGGATCTATATTACTCAGGCTTGTGTTGGCACAAGTTTATGTATAGGATCTATATTATATAGGCTTATGTTGGCATAAGTTCATGTACAAGATCTATATTACTCAGGCTTGTGTTGGCACAAGTTCATGTACAGGATCTATATTACTCAGGCTTGTGTTGGCACAAGTTTATGTATAGGATCTATATTATATAGGCTTATATTGGCATAAGTTCATGTACAGGATCTATATCATACAGTGTTGGCATGAGTTCATGCACAGGATCTATAATTATTATACAGGCTGGTTTTGGCATAAGCTCACGCAGAGGTTTAAAATCTTATCTACTTAAACTCTCCGTTTTTGTCACAATGAATGTTTGTTGGCTACACAGGAAAGAGTGGTGTTTTCAATGGATAGTGAATGCACACACTGTCAAAGTACTTCAATTGTTGTTGCTGTTGGACATTCCCCAGCTTAACATTATCCTGAAGGGGGGGGGGGGGGGGGCATACAGAACACTCTGTCTTGCTCATCACAACTGGGAATCACCGAGTATACACATTGGAATGAGACTTTAGCATGTATGACGTTTTCCTTATATCTCGCCATATAAGCAGCCATACTCAGACTTCAGAGGAATGTATTTAGTGATGTGCCATGATTTTCTCAACACAACCTTCGCTAGTTTTCATCAGCATCGCTCCAGAAAGTGTGTGCTAAATAAAATAAACTAGATTCATTTTGTTGAGTCCTTGTGTCCAAGCCGCAATCTGCAGTTTCACATTTCTCCTGCAGAAATGAGAAATAATGTCCAAATAAACTGAAGTTTGACCGACTGTCATAGTTTCCCTTTGTCTTGTAGCCTTTTTTATTTTTTCATTCTTTTTTTATTTATTTATTTTACTTATTCTGCTATATCCAGGATAATGGAATAAACACTCGCGTGCTTTTTTTTTAATGCAGTCCCCTGTGCATGCAGTTTTGTAAATTTTGTCATCTCTTCCCTTTTGAAAAGCGAAACAAGTATTAACATGTGCTATGTAATGAATTGGCTCAACTAGTGCTGGTAGAAGGAAAGTTTAAATACCCATAGACTGAAAGAAAACGAAGAATGGAAGGAAGAAAGAAAAGCATTGGAAAAGGCACCGGAAACAGCGAAAAGAGTTTCCTGTCTCACTGTGTATCACTGTCAACACAGAGCGGTGGGCTAAACTAAACTTAGGCCAAGGTCAAATTAAGTTCAAGGACAGAGTCAAATGCGCAGGGACGTTACGAAACGACTACACATTGTGTGTGTGTGTGTGTGTGTGTGTGTGTGTGTGTGTGTGTGTGTGCACGCGCGCACGGCGCGCGAGCGTGTGTGTGTGTGTGTGTGTGTGTGTGTGTGTGTGTGTGTGTGCTTTTTTTTCTTTTTTCTACTTGTTATTTTTGTTCTTGTTTATCCCATTCTCTGAGGGTAATAGGATCGTGTCCATCACCCTACACCGCATGCGGTCTTCAAATACCTTGGTTGTGGCTTGACATAGGCTACCATTACAGTCTCACATGCACGGTGGCAGATGAACGTTATATAAGGAAGAAAGGTGTGTTTCCGACTGTGTTCACTTTTTTTTTAATTATATTATACAGATTCCCCTCCCACCCCTTTTAAAAGAGAGAGAGAGGGGGGGGAGAGGAAAAGAGGGAGAGGGAGTGTGCTGGACAATGTAGCAAATTGGTTTTGCTGAGCAAGCTTCAACAACATCTCTGTAAGTCTGCTTCCACGCAGAGTACGGGGTCCACTGCAGTCACCAGATGTGTGTGTGTGTGTGAGAGAGAGAGAGAGAGAGAGAGAGAGAGAGAGAGAGAGAGAGAAGAGAGAGAGAGTTCCATAGACTCATTAGTGACTGCATCACTCTTCTAGAAACATGGATGAGTTTCAACACACAAGACCTCGGGTTTTTGGCTCCGTCGCACAAAAACAATTGCTGGTTAGCTTCAGAAGGAAGACATAAACCACTAAAACAAATGGCTGGCTCAAAAGACTCGAACCCACTCCTTACATAGCCTCCTCGGATTTCAAGTCTGTCCCTCTGAACCCCTTAGTGAGGAATCTGCCCCCTAGATTGGCTTTATCACAGTTTTGATAACCATGAGGCTGGGGGCAACAACTAAGGGAGAGATTGTATAATCAATGGCTTTCCCGATCATGGAATTCCACTTTACATCTGTAGGGCCTAAGTCTTTAGTGATCAACTATGGCTCTCTAACTAGGAGGCTTGACTTGCATAGTACTTATGTGCTGCAGCCCAAGGGGCTAGTTGGCCTTTGGAGAACATCTCCAACGCTGACT
>CM060316.1:27347789-27362789 GCA_030674155.1 Stramonita haemastoma | reverse complement strand
AGCAACTGTTACCATTGTCTGTCATATGAGCGAAAATGCCTTGCGCTGCCGTTAAGTCAGACCCAGTGCATCCGACCGGCGTGGGAGAGAAATGTTGCTTTTAATGAAAACAGGCTGGAAAACAGACCAAGGAGGCAGAAAATAGACAAAAAGGAGGTGACAGGAAGAAAAGGAACAAGCCAGAAACAGAGGGAGGGAGAAAAATATTGTTTGTTTTATTTTCTTTTATACCACTTTATGTCACATCAGATTTCTCTGCGTGAAATTCGGGCTGCTCTCCCCGGGGAGAGTGCGTCGCCACAAGTGCAGCCCCACACATTTTTTTTTCCAGTCTGCAACTGTATTTGTTTGCCTATCAGAGTGGCTTTTTTCCTACAAAATTTTGCCAGGGACAATCCTCTTGTTGCCGTGGGTTCTTTTACGTGCGCTAAATATTTATGTGTAACAAACGGAACTTCGGTTTATCGTCTCATCCGAAAGACTAGCACCCAGACCATCACTTATGGTCTAGTGGATGGGGGAAAAGTTTTGGGCCCAAACGAGAATCAAACCACCGCACACTCCAACCCAGACTTTTCGCTTTCTATGCAGGCGCGTGACACCAGCGATCCGCCACCAGATGGAATTCGTATCACATAATTTCCAGAAGGTGGGGTTGCTCTCTCTCTCTCTCTCTCTCTCTCTCTCTCTCTCCTCTCTCTCTCTCTCTCTCTCTCTATATATATATATATATATATATATATATATATATATATATATATATATATATATACTGACAGGCCCCCAGCATCCCCGCAGGGGGAAGCACAATTTAAATGGTTCATAGGAGTGTTGGACATCCCGACCTATTGAAGACAGAGCTACAGTTAGTATTCAGTGTTTGAAGAGGTCGAACAGCGTTTTACTGCGGCGATCAGGGGTGTGTTTTGTGTGTGTGTGTGTGTGTGTGATGGTGGTGGGGGGGGAGGTGCACAGTTACTAAACTTTGGGACTGGTCGCTTAGCCAGCCTCCAAACGTGTGTAACATAGGCCTACAGTGGGTTTTTTTATCTGGATTTTTGTTGATTTCTGTCTTTAATTTAGTATTTAAAGGGTGGGTTTGTTTTTTTAGAAGGGTGGGGGGAGAGACATTGCATTCTCTCTTTTTCATATGTGTGTGTGTGTGTGTGTGAATAAGAAAAAAAAAATTAATGTATTTTAAAAACCCAGTGTGTGTGTGCGTGTATGTGTTAGGTGGGGGGGGGGAGAGAGAGAGAGAGAGAGAGAGAGAGAGAGAGAGAGAGAGAGAGAGAGAGAGAGAGAGAGAGAGAGAGAGAGAATTCACATCAGTTAGTGTGTGCACATGCATTACTGTTAGTGCATCTATTATTGTGTGCACATGCATATTTGTTAAGAGTGTGTGCATGCATTTGTATGTGTCGATTTTATTGTATTGCATGCTACTTTTAGTCCCAAAAGATTTCTCTGCATAGAATTTGGCTGCTCTTTCTGGGAGTATACGTGTGCTTAATGCATATTGCATATGGGACCTCGATTTGTCTCATTTGAAGGACAAGCACCCAGACCACCACTCAAGGTCTAGTAGATGGAGGAAAAAATTAGGCACAAATGGGGAATGAACGTGCACTTTTTGCTTTGGGCAGATACGTTATGTCTAGACCACCAATCCATGATAACTCTGTGTGTGACGTGTGATGTGTGTGTGTGTGTGTGTGTGTGTGTGTGTGTGTGTGTGTGTATGTGTTTGTTTTTTCTATTAAAAAAAAGAACACTCACACACAAAGGCCACAAATTTCACTACACACTTTATCCAATGTTATTTATGAATTTGGAGAATGTCACACTTTTCATGCACTTAATTAGCATGCAATACAATAAAATCCATACATACAAATGCATGCACACATGTGAGTGTGAGTGCAGGCACACACGTGTGTGTGTGTGTGTGTGTGTGTGTGTGTGTTGTGTGTGTGTGTGTGTGTGTGTGGGTGTGTGTGTGTGTGTGTGTGTGTGTGTGTGTGTGTGTGTGTGTGTGTGTGTGTGTGTGTGTGGTGTGTTTGTGAGTGTGTGTGTGTGTGTGTGCATACACATGATTATGTTCTTCCCCCCTGAAGGCAACCTCCCAGTACCTTTCAGAACCCACACAATCAGACTGCAGACAACTTCCATATTTCTCAAACATAAAAAACTTTAAGACGGTAGTAGGTCATACCCTTTCATGTGGTTTTATTTTTCTGGCAGTACAAAAATAAAGTATGCTCTTATAAGGGAACGATCACCATACACAACCCCAATACTCTCCCTCCACGAACATCTCTTAGACAGCATCTCACTTTTTCCCTTGCAAAGACGGTCCTTTTTCCATGAAATCACTTCATGACAATATCTAAGCAGATTCGGCCACAAATTTCATTACACACTTTATCCAATGTTATTTATGAATTCGGAGAATGTCACACTTTTCATGAACTAAATTAAAATTGCAACAAAAGTTAAAATTGCAACATATATTAAAACACATGCAAATATAGTCAAAAACAGTCTTGTAATTCATCTTGCATGCAAATAATTTTCATATCATTAACATTTCATTGTTTTTTTCAATAATCAATTAAGAAATATGAGATCACTTTTAATTTAAGTAAGCTACCGCTAAACATTTTGCCCCCCCCCCCCCCCCCCCCCCCCCCCCAAATGCTGCCATAGTATGTTGATTTCTCGATGATACAACAATTTTCTGTTGCACTATCTTCATTACTGGTACATATGCAGACAATATCAAATGTTCATGCTCACAATATTCATTTCTTTGGCTAAAAAGACAATAATATTTTCATGACAAATAATCTAAATCAAAGGTCCACACAACACTTCTTCCAGCCATCACAGAGAATATAAATCATACAAGCAGTAAATATCTGAATGGAGCAAGTACACTCACTCAGGAATCAACAGCCTCACTTTACTTAAAATTTAGAAAATGCACAGCAAGTTAAAACTCAAATCATGCCTTCTTTAAAAAAAAAAAAAAAAAAAATTCTGCGATAAAACAGATCTGATATAAAAGTTGTGAAGTCTTTGTTGAAAGAAAGCCCAACATGTTTTTATCCATTTCTCCACATAGTTTCATACATCTATTGTTATTTTGGAGGGGGGAGGGAGACAAAGCCTACATTTTGTATAAAATCATCTCTATCTAAGAAGGCTGCCTTGTTTATGCACATGCACGTGTCTACACACACACACACACACACACACCAACAGAGTCACACAGTCTCTCTCTTTCTCTCTTGATTGATTGATTCTCTCTCTCTCTCTCTCTCTCTCTCTCTCTCTCTCTCTCTCTCTCTCTCTCTCTCTCTCTCTCTCTCCTCGCTCGCTTGCTTGCTTTCTCTCATGGAATACTAGTCATGCCACATAACTCTTGATATTTTGAAACTGTCACTGCTTTATGCAAAATGGTTTATGAATTCATGTTCTGATGGATGAACTGGTTTACAATTTATGTCAAAATAAATGCATAAATTGCATATTATGTGTAACTGACGTACTCAGTATCCACAAAAAAGCACACATTGAAAGAGGTGGTCATTCATAGCAAAGTCACATTTAAAAACAGAAACCACCGCTTCTGATACCATGTGAAAAAATGCTGTTTTCTATATTCTGTCACACACAAATACCTATTCTCATGACTAGCAGCTATACCATGCATGCCCACACACACACACACACACACACACACACACACACACACACACACACACACACACACACACACACACACACACCCCTACAGATCTTCACAGGTAACTAACCTTCAATAAAAAACCCAGCAGATGTCTGTGTATTCCGTTTTCTTTCCAGGAACACTTCCTACAGCAAAATCTGTGCACTACAAATACAATACCCTACCACTGGACAACTATGCATAACACTTCCTTTGAATGCCTTTTCCCTTCTCGGTCATCTTTTCAAGACTAAAACTTTGAAATGAAAACAAAAACACAGGCTACTGAGAAACTGAGTGTGAATGAATGGACAGCGACACAAAAATACCAGGATCCTGGTAAGTATGTATCAGTTTGATCTACTGAGATACACATTAGTTCGTTTTCATGACTTGTCACTGTTGTTTATGCAAGAGAGAACTGGCAATGTGTGAGTGATGTTGGTGTGGAAGAGGGTAATGGTGTTCTACTGTAATATTAGTATGGTATCTTTTCGTTTGATGCACACAACTTTTGTGAGATGGAAGGTGTAATGCAAGACAATGAATGTAAAAGCAACTCTTCATGTTGTTGTTTTTATGTACTCATGTAATGCACTTTTGAGCATTACTGTGTTGTTGTTTTTTAATGAAAGGCACAAAACAAAGTTTAATCATTATATCACAATATTTTTTTTAAAACACAGGCAAATGAATGCTAGGTGATAATTTCACTCTAATGTCAAACTTGATCTTTTAACACTTTTTCCCACTTTCTTTCTTTCTTATTCTCTTTTTTTCTCCATTCCTTTTGTTGTTTTGTTTTTGTTTTATTTTGTTCTTGAGGAGAGATTCTCTTCTTGTTCCTTTTAATTTCACTCTTTTTTCTCTTTCTTTTACCTGAGAGATTCTTTCTTGTTCTTTTAATTTCACTCTTTTTTCTCTTTCTTTACTGGAGGATTCTCTTTCTTGTTCCTTTAATTTCACTCTTTTTTCTTTCTTCTTTTATTTTCTTTTGCTGTTTTTGGGGGTTTTTTGTTGTTTTTTTTTTGGGGGGGGGGGGGGGAGGAGGACTGACTACTAGTTTCTGAGCTGAACCAACACAGGCGACTTCTGACTCATTCAGTGATGACAAGCCACACTCTGGTACCAGTGCCTATTTAGTGAAGAGGACCTAACCTGCATGTCACCCTTTGTCAAAAGACTTTCTGATTAAAGAGGAAAAAAAACTATTTGTGTGTGTGTGTGTGCGTGCGTGCATGCATGCGTGCGTGCGTGTGTGCGTGCATGCATGCGTGCGTGCGTGCGTGTGTGAATAGTTTGATAACCTTTTGCAAGAATGATTTAAGCTCTTTTTTTTAAATGATATATGTCTTCTACTACTGATAACAATAGATATTGTTCACCTACAGCAGTGTGCACTTCTTTTTCACTTCACTTCATTCCACCAAGAGCTTCACAAAATGCAACAGTCCCGCTACACTAAACACATAT
The DNA here is from genome assembly GCA_030674155.1 of Stramonita haemastoma. Classification (NCBI taxonomy): domain Eukaryota; kingdom Metazoa; phylum Mollusca; class Gastropoda; order Neogastropoda; family Muricidae; genus Stramonita; species Stramonita haemastoma. The sequence continues at coordinate 27,357,586 of CM060316.1, read as the reverse complement.
AAAAGCAGTTTCTTTTAAAATAACCCAGTAAGTACCATAGTAAACATGCAAATTAGAAGTCATTCTAAAAAAAAAAAGATTTTTAAAAAGTTGTTTGTAAAGTCACGTCAGCTGCACTTTAAAAAGGTTATCCCCCCCCCCCCCCCCCCCCCCTCCAATAAAACTCACAAGAGGCCAATGTCTCAGTCTTTATGACATAACTCTGAAATGGCAAACAAATGATACCCGTATTGAACAGCTTAAGCAGAGGCTGGTGGAAGTCAGGATATATCTATAGATTATCAATCAATTGCATGACTAGATTTTCAGCTTTCAAGTCAATCAGCATTTTGGGACTAAAAAAGACTATAGCAACAAAAGAAAAACCCACCCATCTATCTATCTATCTATCTATCTATCTATCTATCTATCTAACTATCTATCTATCTATCTATCTATCTATCTATCTATCTATCATCTATCTATCTATCTATCTATCTATCTATCTATCTATCTATCTATCTTATCTATCAGTCTGTCTTTCTATCTGTCTGTCAAGCTTCATTAGCAGAAGTCATAATCCTCTCTCATCTAGTTGCTGCCCATTTCTCATTCATCAGTTTCAAGGGTCTCTCCTCAATCCAAACGACGGCATTCCAGGGCTTTGCTCTGATCTGCAAAACCACCACAACCACCATGAAACAAAACCACTGGAAGAAGAAAACTGACTGGACAATAATTGTACAGATCTGTTTTAAACTTTACCACTTTTCTTCCTCATCATACCTTGCCTAACTATTGGTGAAACTTTTGCCAATGTGACAATATTTCCAGCACTAAGGTATTGTACTGTCTTATATTGCACAGTATTGTACAATACTGTCTTGTACTGTCTACCGCTTCTAATCATGGTAGATACCTTTGCGTGAAATTTGGGCTGCAGTCCCCAGGGACAGCTTATTGTTGCTTTGAGAGCAGTGCCCCCCATTAAAAAAAATGTATTGTCTGTATGTATATTCGTCACAGTGGCCTTTTCTTCAGAATTTGCCAGAGAAAACTCTCTTATTGCTTTGAGTTCTCTCTTTTTTGTGTTCCCTTTCCAGGTAGGGTGCGTATTGGCTGGTCTTCTTCTGTGCTTGTAATTTTGCTGGAGGTCTGCCCGCTGGCCTCAGACAACACATTCTAACCTCAGAGCAGCTCATTTCGCAGTACAATTGTGTGCTGGCTATGTTTGTGTTTCAGTAACCCACTGAACACTTAACATGAATTACAGGATCTTTAAAATGTGTATTTGATCACCTGCATGAGTATAATACATGAGGGAAATTAACGCAACGGCAGGTCTGATTTTGATGTTGACCTAGGGGGTTGTAAAAATCTCCACCCATAATCCACCAGACACTGTCACCAAGCTTTGAACCCATGACTTCATGGTCCCAGAGCATTAAAGTCAAACAGGCTTAACCACTCAGCTATACCATTTGTCACCAGGAGTTCTTTTACATGCACTCATTGTTTTGCACATGGGACCTTGATTCATCATCTCAATGAAAGACTAGCATCTAGACCACAACTCAGGATCTAATGGATGGGGGGAAAGTTCAGGTTTAAACAGGGACTGAACCCTGACTTCTCACCTTCTAGATAAGTGTTTTACCTCTAAACCCCTGATTCCCTTCACACACATGCAGAAGATTAATCATGTACCTTAAAGATCCCTGAATTCACATCAGCATTCTGTGGGTTAAAGAAGCACAAACATACCTAGCATGCACATGTACAGGCTCTGCCAGGCTCAACTTTCCCAAGAGACACTGCCTGAAAAATTCAGTGCAGAAACCCCCACAACACCTCAGTGATTTATGGGAAAAGAGAAGAGAGAGGAGAAAGTCATCTATGCACAGAAATTTTCCTCATTCTAAACGAACAAAAGCAGTTCAGCTATGTTGCTTGCTGCAATCATGAGCACATATCATAGCACTACTATCGCAAATTACATACAAAGAACTGTGAATATAAGAGAGGTAATCCAGTATCTGCTTTAAGCAACACTTTTCTATTCCCACAGTGTCATGAGGTGGTGTCCCATAACCTACACGTTCCTAGGGAGCGAGGCATCAGAGACCTCAGCTTCTCTAAGGGCCAGCATATGAGGGTGGCGCCATCTCTTCTCCCTCGCTGCTTTACCTTTCCTGACCCTAAAGAGGGCAGGTACCCATTTACAGCTGGGTAAACTGGGGGGAATGTACTGAAGCCATGGCGGCAAATGGTCACCCATCCAACTGGTAACCACGCTTGAGCTGCTGAACTTGACTTGGGGAAAGCAGTTCTCTGACCACTTAGCTATCCCACCCCCAAATGTCATGAACGTAATTATAAAAAACAAAAACAAAACCACCACCCCAAAAAAACCCTGAATAAAACACTCTACATTGTAAAAGATTATGATTTCACTGAAAAAAGAGGTTTCTTGGGCCACTGGGTGCAGTCATAATAGCCAAACATCTCTGAAGTCAGAATGTGGCTACCTTATATTACTTATTAGTGGGCAAAAAATGGTTACATATGCAAAATCTCACAAATGACAAACCTCGGAGTTCTAGCCAAGGAACAAAAAAAATACTAGCCATAAAATCTAATATGTGGGAAATGATAAATGAATCCATCCTTATTATTTGCTTTTTTTTTTTTACAGTCACATCTTCACTTATTTCATCTGCTTTTATATTTCTTTTCTAAAAAAATCTGTCATCATTGGCTTACAATGACATTCACTCCCTTCACACTCACAAAAATATGTAGTAACAGTTTATCTCCCAATTCTTCATGAGAAGCATGATTTAATTACACTGCAGGGGGTGGGAGAGTGTTAAGCTCTCTATCTGTGGGTTCAAGCCACAGCAAGACAGACACCCATGCGAAGGAATTCTCCTCTACTGACTCCACTTCCCCTTAGTAAAGTCTTTCAGATAATCAAGGTCCTTTGTATGAATGCACACAGAACATCTAGCATGCACATTAAAGCCTGTTCCACCTTTAGGAAGAGTAGACCCTTGCAGAAGAATCAGATGACAAAATTATAAAAACTGGTCTTGTGTGTTAGATATAATCGCTGAAGTGGGAATACTGCATGCTACCTTAATGGTGAGCAAATAGCTGCTTACACAAAATCTCACCATTATTGTACCTCAGAGCTCTAGCTGAGGAACGGGGGGAGGGGGCGGGTGGTGGGGGGAGATCACACTGTGAAAGGCCAACTTGTTCTTACGACTATCATCCCCTAACCCCATAAACAAAAATTACCTCGAGATATACAAAGCATCAGATCTGCATGGCAACAAAGGGTTAAATACTCACCCTCAAATGGCTTATCCCCATCAATATAGCTGATGACTTCGTCACACATTTCTTGGCTTTGAAAGCTGAAACAGCACCATTTTAACAGTAGGCTTTTCATTTCAAAGATTCAATAATAACCATGAAATTAGAGAATAAATCAACGTGAGCAAATCTTCATTCTTAAAGACCAAAGAAGTATTTAAAAAAATATCTAAAACACTTTATGCTATTACCATGCGTAAGTAGTGTGTGATAATATGTGTGCAGTGTACGTGTGTGTGTAGTGTAGCGTAGCAGGGTGTGTGTGTGTGTGTGTGTGTGTGTGTGTGTGTGTGGTGTGGTGTGTGTGTGTTGTGTGTGTGTGTGTGGTGGTGTGTGTGTGTGTGTGTTGTTTTCTTCACTTTCATGTCTATTCAAATTGAGTATTAAACACATTACACACACACACACACACACACACACACACACACCACACACACACACACACACACACACACACACACACACACACACACACACACACAACAACAACAACAACAACAACAACAACAACAACAACAACAACAACAACAACAACAACAAAACCCCAAGGATAAGCTCATTACATAACAATGAAAAAATCTGCAGAAAAGTTCATTTCTACTCTAAGTGAAAAACTAAACATTGCAAATCAACATAACTAATCTAAAGATAAGGTCTTCTGCCCCAACACAAGAAGCAAAGACACAAAATATCTATATGACACAAAACTAAAGCAAGTTAGAAATGACAGCCTTCTCCACTGACAAAGCAAGACCACACAGGGACATACAATAGTTCAAAACCTTGTCAAAGACTTCTCATAAATGACAGGAATGTACTAACATGTATAATATGTGTGTGAATGTGCATGCATACTCTTTTGTTTTTTTTGTGTGTGTGTGTGTGTGTGTGTGTGTGTGTGTGTGTGTGTGTGTGTGTGTGTGTGTGTTGTGTGTGTGTGTGTGTGTGTGTGTGTGTGTGTGTGTGTGTGTGTGTGTGTGTGTGTTGTGTCTGTGTCTGTGTGCATGCATGCGTGCATGCATGCGTGCGTGCGTGCTGTGTGTGCTGTGTGAAAATTTGTGCGAGTGTGTAGGGACAGAAGTAACAGTATCAACATCCTTTCCCAATAAAAAAAACCCAAAAAACAGTGACTCAGCACAGGGCTTCTAATGTACTGACCTGAAGCGGCAGACAAGATTTCCGTTTTTGTTTTTCTTCTCAAAGTCTTCAACTTTGGCGATGACATTCACCATCTCTCTCAGTTTCTCTGCACAGCCTTTGGGGGTGTTGGCTATTTCCACCACACAGGCACCACCCAGCTTCCAACCACTAGACAACTTTTTCTTGCGACTGACGCGAGGTTGTGCTTTAGGGGCTGAAGCTCCATCTTCTGCAGGGACACCATCATTGTCCTCCTGGGAGAGATTGTCTGGAAACATGTTCCCTTCTGTGGAACCACTCTGTGGACAGTGCAGAGATTCGGGCAGTAATGCCTGAGGAGTCATACCTGCAGATGAATTGCTGGTGCCTTCACAGCTACCTTTCCACAGGAGGCTTATACAATCATCTGGTCCCGATGTCAGACCACACGGAGGGCTACCATCTCCGGAAAGCACAGCAGACGGTTCCATAAAATCACCAGAGCATGCAACATTTGCATCTGTCTCATTTTCTACTAAAGTTGAGGTATTCAACAAAGCAGCAAGAGAGTCCATTTCGTTTTGGATCTTAGATTCTATCCTTTGTGAGTTGTGAACAAAATCACTAGATGGTTCTGGGGTTGGTTCCTCAGCGTCCTCGAATACATCTGACGAAGGGAACTGACTTCCTACCCGTCTACTGCGCAGAGGTCCTGAGCTTGAGAAGTTGCCAACTGGCAAAGCTGGAAAGTCTGCATCAGACTGAACACACAAGGTGAAGTTCTTGTTGCTGTCTGGCACAGGGGAGGTCTCCCGATCATAGCGGCCCATGAAAAAAATCTCTCTCCCAGGATCATCTTTGATTGTAGATGCAGCTGTTCTTAATGGCTCAGCAGGTTCAGCTGAGGCGTTTCCTGACACCTTGTCACACACACACACACACACACACACACACACACACACACACACACACACACACACACACACATACACACACACACACACACAGAGTTAATCAAATAGGCATTAAAAGAATAAGAAAAAACAAAATCAACGCAACAAGTGGGATGAACTGCATTTAAGGCAATCCTGATAAAATTCTGACTGGTGTTGTCAGCAGAGATGTGAATTCATACCTAGAAATATGTGCTTATTGCACCCTTCTGTTCCTGCCTTTGCATTTATAATGGTTTTGACTTCAGTGCTTCATACATTTTTGAACAGTAGAGGGGGCCAAGTCGTACCCGTTTTTCACTGCATTTTTTTCTTTTTAATCATGAATTTTTTTCTACATATTAAACTTTGAAACTTTGTATCACAGCTTAAAATGATGCTTTCTACCACTGTGCAAATTTTCATGGCAATACCTTGAGTAGAGCCGCCGCTGTAGTCTAGTGGTTAGGGCGTTGGACTCGTAATCTAAAGGTTGCGGGTTCGATCCCAGCTTTCGGCTATGGCGCTGTGCCCTTGGAAAAGGCATTTTACGGCTATTTTCTCACCTCACCCAGGTGTAAAAGGGGTACCAACTTTGTGTTGGGGGTTAACCCTGCGATAGACTGGCGTCCTATCCAGGGGGGAGTCTATGACTCTCAGTCGCTTAACACCACAGAAACCGGGATAAGCACCAGCCTGATGAGCCTTAGGCTTGGGACAGACTTTAACTTTTTTTTTTAACTAACCTTGAGTAGAACTTGAGATATAAAAATTGGTCAAAACAGACGCCGAGTCCCCCCTTAAAGTGGTGTAAAAGTAAAAAAGTACATGTAATAAAAATTTTGAGGAATGCTAGTGAAGAGGGTTGGGATGGAAATGGAAATGATTGTGTGATGCAACATTTGAACTTAAAATTTTATCGACTGGATTATTATGAACTATTCTGGCCATTCAAGTATTGACTTGTATCTTCTGTTTTCTGCTGTTGTCAGGATGTTAGTTAGCATGGCAATGGTTTTTTTGGGGGTGTTTTTTTTTTTTTGGGGGGGGGGCAGGAACAACAGACAAAAAATTCAAAACCTTTCTCTGTTATTGAATAGACATGCAAATTCCACATCTTTGTCTTTTTGGACAACAAACATTTAAACAAATTTCAAATCTTTAAAATCCTACCTACTACCTACCTACCTACCTATCCCTAAGTCTGGCGACAGTGGGGGCACCCCTGAAGACTTGACAACCAGTTCCCTCCATTCCTCTCTCTGTTCTGCCTTTCTCAAAATTTGGTTGAGCTCTAGGCCTGTCCATTCGCTGATGATGTCCTCCCATTTCTCCCTTGGTCTGCTTCTTTTTCTTCCTTTCTTTCTTTCTTTCTTACTTACTCTGTTACCCTTGAAAAATAAAGATTATTCATTCATTCATTCCTCCTTGAACAGTGCCTTGCTGTATTGTTTTTGCAAGTCCTTTTGTTCTTGTGACATGCCCATACAATTTCAGTTTACACTTCTTTACGATTGATAGGTTTTCCTAGGGACCAATGGTTTTCTGGATTCTGTTATGCATGTCTTTGTTGCTTATGTGGTCTCTGTAGGAGACGTCTAGGAGTCTCCAAAAGCATATCATCTCTACCGCCTGTACTCTTCTCTCCAAATCTACAGTCAGGGTCCATGATTCACAGGCATACAGGAATATGGATATGACAAGGGAGTGAATTAGTCTGATCTTGCAGTTGAGTGAGATATTTTTCTATCTTTCCAGATGGTGTTCAGTTTTGACAGTGCTGCTATGACTGTGCAATCCTGCATACTACCTCTGGCTTGGACCCCTTGTCTGATACAACAACTCTCGAGTACTTGAAGCTTTGAACTGCTTCCAGGTTCTGGTCATTGACCCTGATATCAGTGCTGATGCCCTTGGCGTTATTGGTCATCAGTTTGGTCTTCTCTGCACTGATTTCCATCAATGTCATCTGCGAAGCAGAGGTTTGTGATCGTTCTGCCACCAATGCTGACTGATCCTTCATGGTGTTCCAGTACATCAGCCATGATTCTCTCAAGGAAGGTGATGAAAAGAGTAGGTGAGAGTGGACAGCCCTGTCTTACTCCAACTGTTGTTGAAACTACTCTCCAATGTTGCTGTTGTAGTACATTGCACTGGTGGCCTTATTGTACAGCTCTTTGATGACTCTGATCAGGTTTGCATTGATGCTATACAAATTCATGGTTGCCCACAAATATCCACCTGTAAAGTAAGGTGTGTCTTGGGCAAATCAAACCCGGGGGAGCACATCCCTCTCCAAGTCGGGATTTTATTGGTTGAGTTTACTCCCCACATGTGGCAGGTAGTACTGGGTTACATGGTTACCAGAGGCAAAGGAAGCCTCTGACCTTACCTCATTTTAAACAATAGACATATGAATTGTAATTGTTTTGAGACAACAGACAGAGGCCTACATATTCCAAATTTTTATTCTGGGACAAATCCATGTATGTATTTCAAATCTGTCTTTTTGGACAACAGGCATACACTTACTTAAATTCACCATTTTCTAAACAACAGACACATTCCAAATCATTGTGGGGGGGCTCGATAATAGACATACATATTCCAAATCACTGTTTTTTGGACAATAGACATACATATTCCACATCACTGATTTTTGGACAATAGGTATACATATTCCACATCACTGATTTTTGGACAATAGAAATACATATTCCAAATCACTGATTTTTGGACAATAGACATACATATTCCACATCACTGAGGTTATTTTGGATAACAGACATGTATTCCAAATAACTGATCTTTGGACAATAGACATGCATATTCCACATCACTGATTTTTGGACAATTGACATACATATTCCAAATCACTGATTTTTGGACAATAGACATACATATTTCACACCATGATTTTTGGACAATAGACATGCACATTCCATATCACTGATTTTTGGACAATTGACATACATATTCCAAATCTGTTACATATGGTCTGCCAGCTGACTGACAGGCACATCCTGAAACGTCACTCCCCGGCCAACAGCATGGGGTCGCTGTAGACTGTAATTGCTCCTTCTACTGTTCTGCCACTGAAACAAGATAGATGTAGAATTCATCTCAACACTGCACCCTTTTTTCCACCAAAACTGTCATCTCTAAAATTTCTTACAAAGGATTAAAAAAAAATATTTTTAAAATGTGACAGAGCATGGACTGGAAAGATGAACACAAGTCACACAGCACATTGTAGAGCTACAGCAAAAAATCCTCACTAACCCTTAAAATGGTACATTTCAGTTCATAGCATTTCTAGCTTTATACTATATTATAAGGCATTTTATGAAAAAGTCTCAGCATAAAAGTCAGTCTATTTCAGAGTACGTTTAGAAATTTTTTAGACACAGTTGATCAAAAAATCTTTAGAAAAATTATACTTTTTAATTTGATTTTCCGCAAAATTAATATTTATTTACCTTCAAATAGCAATGAAATCAAAAGAAAATATTTTTAATCTGGTGGGGTTTTGTGTCTTTTCCAGTGATTTTATAAGTATAATGTGGTTGCAATCCCTATGTGTAAAAATTCCATAGTGCCTGTTTTTCTCAAGTACTGTCACAAATGTCAACACATGTCAAATCAAATAAATGGGTCAATCAGTATCTTGATTCTTGAGACAATTTAATCTCTTTTGTTTTCTTTTTACACTGACATTCTAATTTTACGACAAAGCCTTTAAACTTCATGAAAGACCCCCCAAAAGCAAACAAACAACAAACAAACAAAAAATCAAGACAAAAATGTTAACCTAACGTAGAGGAAAGAACTAATCTTAATCCACACATATTTCAACCTATTCTAGATCTTGGAGGAAAAAATTGCACTTCTGAAGGATTAAAAAAAAAAAAAAATCTCAACACTTCAATAAAATAAAAAATTACCTTCTGGCTACTTCATGTTAAAAAGGAAAAAAAAATCTCCACTTCACTCCCTTGCATTACATTTATATCTCGAAGTCTGGAGTCAGCTGCTGATGGAAAATCCTCATTTTGAAGCACCTTTGGCAGCCTAGGGATGACAATATCACTCAGCTTTTTGCCTCTACCAAAGCAGCAAGTGGATGACCACTGGCGTTCTTTTTCCAATTTAATCATAAATTTAGTCGGCTGGTGTTCAGATCGGTGAAGGGTGCCTGTGGGTTGCTGGCTGGTTGGTTCATCGAGTGTCCTCCATGACCAAGAATCAGGGTCCATTCTGTTCTCAGTCGGACTGTTTCTCTCATGCTCTGTCTGTTTTTCCATCTTCTTTAAATCTGCAATCAATGGAGAATGAAAACAATTAAAGAAACCACAACAAATGAAACTTAAATACAATAATTTGGTT
>CM060316.1:27305289-27342789 GCA_030674155.1 Stramonita haemastoma | reverse complement strand
TTGATACACACATATTGCTCTCTGTTTCCAAGAAAGGATTTCAACAGTTGTAGGACATTATCTGATATCCCATACAATGACAGCTTCTGACATAAAAGCTTATGATCAATTACATCAAAAGCTTTTGCAAAATCAACAAAAAGGGCACCACAGAACCTGTTGTCATTTAAATTGGTTAGCCAACTTTCAACTAGGTTCGTAAGAGCAGTGTGACGAGAATGACTTTTTCTGAAACCTGATTGATTCTTGTTTAGAAGATTGTGAATCTCAAGATGGTGATAAATGTGTCTATGAATGTGTTTTTCCAACGGTTTTGATAGTATTGATAAATTAGAAATAGGTCTGTAATTACAAGACTTTGAATGGTCTCCACTTTTAAAGAGAGGAATTACTTTAGCTATTTTAAACTGTGTTGGAAAATAGCATTTTTCAATGCATAAGTTATAAATATAAGTTAATGTGTCAGAGATGATTGGAGCTGCTAACTTGAGAATTTTACTGTCAATACCATCTGGTCCTCTACTACTATTTTGTTTCAAGCTATTTAGATATCTGAACACTTCAGAAACACTTATGAAAGGGATTTTTAATTTTGATTTAATGTTTTTTGATGAGCAAAAGCTTTTTAGCTCTTCGAGAGAGAGAGAGAGAGAGAGAGAGAGAGAGAGAGAGAGAGAGAGGAGAGAGAGAGAGAGAGAGAGAGAGAGAGAGAGACTCAGACCTCCATAAAGAACCACCAGAGTATGTCAAACTTGTTTTAAAAAGATCTCTTCTGGGTAGCGGTAATATAAGTTTGTGTGTACCACTGTGATGGTTAATGGAAAACGTGGAGGGAGGGAGGGAGGGAGAGAGAGAGAATCAATACACTCTCTGGTGAAGATTTAAGAAGATCCTATGCCTTTCTCATTTTATTTTTAATCTGATTTCGGAGTGGACTCACCATGACAGTTTGCATGGCTGCTGTCCAGTACAGCACCAGAGCGGAGGCCGTGTTCGGTACGATATTACTTCAGAGCGAGTCTTGATGTAACTTCAGAACAAGTCACTTTGCCGTTTTAACGATCAACTGATTTTTCGAAGATGCGAGAAATTTTACTGTTCCATGATTTTCCAAGAAATCAGCGCTTCTATAAATGAAGAGCCGTAGTTTGCTATGTTCCGACCGCATTCCAATTTTCGACACCACTTGCGAATGAAAGTTCAACTTTCACTAGCCAGTAGCCTGATGCGAGAGACATAGCGCAGGTTTCAAACCGTACTCGGCAAAACGAACAGCCAATTTTGCTGCTTATGCATCTATATCCGCAACTGTACCTGTTCTAGCCATATCCTGGCCTGTTAGCGTCATTTTGCATTCACTCTGCGTCTTTCTTTGCTTTTATTGTTTTAAGTGTATCGGTTGGTCTGTTTCTCCGCGAAAGTTTGCACCACTTTCCGCCATTTTGTTTTGAAGATACTGTTGTGCGCATGCGTCATCAGGGGAGATAAGTAACTGAACGATAGGGCCTAGTAGACGACGTAACGCGAGATAAACGGCATCGCTGAACGATAGAAGACGACGTTTTCGATTTCCGGATTTTTCGTTGACAAAAATCGGATTTTGATTAATAAAATCGTATTTCCGTATTCTCCAACTTTTTCTGGAACAAATACGGAAAAATACGGAAGGTGCACAGGTCTGCCAGTGACTACACTTGGCTATCCGGTATGAGAGAGAGAAAAAAATATAGAAACAAGAAGTCAAGATGGGAAAACGCTATAACCATGCTCAACTAACCTTTTAGTTCTGTTGTTGTTCTTACTTGTGTTGCTTTGAGTCTGAGTGAGAGTGGGCCTAGGCCTATACTGCAAGTTTCAAATACGGTGTGGGCTTGTTACGAGTGTAGCCGTTCTTGAAAGGGGAAGTCACTCTCATAGGCCTGCTAGCAACAGCCAAATCCTAGCACAATGTCGACACCAATGACTTTTCAGAGACGGGGAGCCGTCAAACCGCCAGAAAAAGGCAGTTTCCCCTCGATCATGATGGTGAATATCAATAATAATAATAATGTTAATAATAATACATGGAATTTGCATAGCACTATGTCTTGCAAAAACAAATCGAAGCGCTTGCATTCCACTTGTACAACACACAAGCAATCAATAAGTAAATAAGTTAATGATAGTTTTAGCAAATATATTCGAATGCACACACACGCGCGCGCGCACACACACACACACACACACACACACACACGTGCACACACTTTGGCAGGGTGAAGGGGATTTCAGATGTTGAAGGCAGGGACAGATATGAGATGGAAACAGAAAGCGAAAATCTTTGAAAGGTTTGAAATAAGTGTCTTGAGGTTGGATTTAAAAGTGTCATGAGTAGGATTTTGCAGAAGGGAGGTCATTCCAGATCGATGGACCAGAAATAAAGAAAAGAGCGGTGGCCAACAGTAGATAGGTTGAATCTAGGTACTCTTAAGCCAAGTCAAGGACAAGGTATCTGCCGCTGAGTGGAGGAAACGAGATGTGTACAAGTGAAGACATTCACAGAGGTAAGAAGGTGCTGTTTTGTGGGTACTGATCTTGTAGTTTACTCTCTGTGGTACCAGCACCCAGTGGAGAGATTGCAAGAGAGGGGTATTGTGCTAATATTTTTTTCTTTCTGAGGATCAGTCGAGCTACAGAGTTTTGTTTACATTGAAGGGAGTGGATAGATGATGCTAGCAGACCAGCCAAAAGAGAATTGCAATAGTCTAGACGTGAAAGAATAAGATAAGTGACAAGTTTTGAAGTTGCATCAGTGGACAGGTATTTGTGATGCTCCACCACATAAGGGAGTCGCATTGCACCAGAGGTCAGTTTTTAGTTATTGACATGCTATTGATTTGCAATGAAATGGCTATACAACACAAAAAAACAGACTGAAAAAGGAACAATTCTATTAAAAGTTATTACAAATTAAAATGATAGACTGCAGAAAATGTCAAAATGAGAAATTGACAAGTTTAGCATCCTAATACTGTAATAGGTGGTCAGAATGAGGGCTTCGCTATTTTCAATGCACATTTAAAGACAAAAGGAAACAGATTATGCCTTGATATTTCACTAAAAGGTAGAATACATGCTATAGTTTTATAATCAATCAAAATCTAAAAATCGACAACCTCACCACCACCTGCCTTTAATGGCTCCTAGTCCTAGCGGAAAAGTGGACAAAGTGCTAAGCGACTCATTTCGTGGTGGAGCATCACATTTTTTATTTGCACTAATAGTAATACTCCGTAGTTGATAGTAGTAACATGGCTGACAGGTCTGGGTGATTAATTTTTGCACGGAGATTGTGTTGTCGGTAACGATCCTTAGATACTTGGCAACAGTGGATAGAGGGACTGACATATTACGAATTCTGTTGAAGCTGTTATGATGGGAGACAGTTTGTGTTTGGTCCCAACAAGCATGGCATATCAGATTCTTCAGTTTTTCATCTAGAGTTGTTTTTTTTCCACCACATCTTTTTTTTTTTCCAGAGGTTTCGATACTGTCTTTCTTTCTCACTGGGCAGTTTTTAAAATGTTTCATTCTTCTTTTTTTTGTGTAAGGTTGTCTTCTATGCTGACTTATTATTATTATTATTATTATCATTATTATTATTTTATTATTATTATTATCATCATCATTATGCTGACTTTCTAGTACTGTATTGTGAACATTCTTTTTTGTGCTATACATTGTGTAATGAATTTGGTTGTGAGTATTTTTCACATGCCCACATCTGCAAGCTTTGGTTTTGTTAAATTTTTTGAACCCCTCGGGAGGATTTCTTGAAATTAAATCTTGAATCCTCTAAACTAGGATAAATTGGCAGTAAGAAGCATGTGGTTAACCATTTTAGGGAATTTTCCTCCCTGTTTCAGTGTTTGGCAAGTGGTTTTTGTAATATGTTAACCCTCACAGTCACATGCAGACTTTTTTAACGTGTATGCAAGTGATAGGTGTTTTAAAAGAATACCAAGAGTATATGAAATACTTCATGCTGCCAACTGGTACAAGACTGATAGCATGAAGTACTCATACTCATGTCTTCACTTGTACACACCTTCTCGCTCCCTCGCTCGTCGGCAGATACTTTGTCCCTAAGAACACCCAGATTCAACCTATCTACCGTTGGCCGCCGCTCTTTCTCTGTTTCCGGTCCATCGATGTGGAACGACCTTCTCTCTCCCTCCGACAAAAGCCTACTTATGACACTTTTAAATCCAACCTCAAGACACACTTATTTCAAACCTAAGTTTTTCTCCTTCTGCTTCCATCTCTTACCTGTCCCTGCCTTCAACATCCACCTGCCAAAGTGCATAATGTTTGTGGGTGTGTGTGCGTGCGCGCGCGTGCTGCGTGCGTGCGTGCGTGTGTGTGTGTGTGTGTACATTCGAATTTGTCAAAACTGTAAATAGTTGCTGATTGTGCGTCGTGTAGGTTGAATGCAAGCGCTTTGATTTGTTTTTGCAAGATATAGCGCTATACAAATTCCATGTATTATTATTATTATTATATTGATCATCTTGGTGCATTCTCATGCTCCTTAGTTAAACTGAAAGGAGGAAAACTGTCCATCTTAAAGCCCTTCAAGACTGCATTGATTTTCCGAGAAATCTACTGGTATACAGTTATATGCCTAGCTCAACTAACAATGCTAGGTTGATTCTGGAGAGCGGGATTAGCTCTTGGGCACAGTAGGTTTCATTAACCTTTTGGCTACGCTTGTTTTGTGTCTGTGAAAGTATCACTATCTGTGTTTAGTTGGTCAAGAAGTGCACACACACACACACACACACACACACACACATACATTTTTTTTTTTTTTTTTTTTTTTTTTTAAATATATATATAGCATCATTACAGGACAGTTACATGTTTGGGGTTGTTTTTTGTTTATTTGTTGTTGTTTTTTACTTTAATAAAGCTGGGTTGGGCTTTTTTGTATTAAATTTATGTCACAAGATGTAATTTGGTATAGAGTATAAACTCTATGCTACTTCTGGCAATGCTTGGACAAAGTTATTAGTTACAAAAAAAAAATTCTTGAAAATAAAGTTCCCAGTCTAGATGACTTAGTTTTATGTCTGATTTCAACTGGCTGAAAAGACTCAAAAGACTGAGTTGACAGTTTGTGAGAATGTCCACAAGAGGCTATAGTAGCCCATATTTCCGTTATTTTATATGTCAGTCTTTTTAATTAGTATTTTTGTTTTTGATGGATGAATGATATGCATGAAGAGATTTTCCTTTTTGTTCAACAGGAGAATGCAAAAAGTTCATGACGAAATATATGCGCTGTCTTCGTGAAAACAAACAAGAGAACACCAGATGTAGACAAGAGTCTATGGACTACTTAAACTGTCGAATGGAAAAGTAAGTTAAATAGGGGTTTTTTGGTGTGTTTCTTTTGTTTATTTTTAAAGCACATTTTAGTTTATTTTATGTTATTTAGAAAACCTTGCAGTGCTAGTATCTAATATACTATCTATTCAATCTATTCTTATATATTGAGGATAATGTAACAACCAGTTAGCACTGATGTGCTTTTTTACATCCAGTCCCCGTGTGCATGCGATTTTGTAAAGGTTGTCATGATTTGTAGGTCCTGTATGTTTTTTTAAAAATATTTTTGGACTGACACCAAAAAAAAACTCACAGTGCACTGATAGTTCAAGTCTGTTTTAAAATGAATGTAGAAATAAGTATGTAGTGTAAGTCTAGAATCTACTGGTTTTCCTGTTGGTTTTTTTTAGTTTTCAGTGAAGTGGTAGTCTAGCACTGAAGCAGTACCACACCTATCCAGAAAATAAGAATTTTGCAGGTTCTATTCTGCTTGATCCAGAGCTTTTCCCCCAACCACTAGACCATGAATGGTGGTCTTGATGTTGGTCTTTTGGATAAAACTATAAATCAAGTTCTTTTGTGCAGTATACTTAAATAGACATCTTCTCCATCTTCCTGTATATGATGTGATCTGTGTGCAGGAACTTAATGCTGAAAGAAGACTGGAAGAAGCTGGGCTACAGTGACCTGGCTAAAGATAGCACCACCACTACCGGCAATTCATCATGACGCCTTTTAACTCATTTCAGAAGACAGTGTGGTCAGTAATATGGGTTCATCTGCCGTCAGGGTTATTACACTGCAGCAGACCAGATGCTTCACAGCTGCCTTTCATTATAGAGACATACCGATCAGTCAAAAATGGCAGTTTCAACTGTTCTGCATTGTGATATCCTGTTGATTATCATGTGGGTTAATACTAACCCTTACTTGTCAAGGCAAGTAAGAGGAGGTTTCTTGACTCACATGAGTGTGAATATGAGGCTAATGGGATCTGTATGGATAGCGCTCTGTGTGTGTGTGTGTGTGTGTGTGTGTGTGTGTGTGTGTGTGTGTGTGTGTGTTACTTTCAGATTTTCTTCAGGAGAAGTCAGAAAATAAAGAATTAGTACAGGTGTGTATGTAGCGCTTGATATTTGACTGGATTCATGGAAACTTGTGTAAGTGCCTGCAGTGTGTAATGGACTAAGAACTTACCTCTTGTCAGTTTTTGGTAACAAATGGGTTAGAATCAACAAGAGTGAGTGAGATCTGAGTAACTGGATGGTTTTAGTTCTGAATCTTTGATTTCAAAAGTATCATTTCAGCATTGTAAATTAAGTCAATAAATGTATCATTTAGCACAGAATTCAGTGTTCCATATACAGGTTTGTTGCATGGATTAATTCATTAACATTTCACAAAATTTCTGTCTCTTTCTCTCACACACACACTCACAAAAAAGTTTTCGTTAGTTTTGAAGCAAGATATATACAAAAAAAATTTACAACAGATTTGTACTCAAGACACCTGTCCTGGAGTTTGGACTTTGGCAGGGAGGGGGAATCAGTGCCGTTATTAAGGGGTACAATGTTAGTTTTCTCGGGAGACAGTTTTAACACTTTCTACCCCGGGTACGGATTAATCCGTACCACACGATCATCTCCCTGGACGGGGGTACGGATTAATCCGTACCACAGCAGGTACTTTCACTTTCGCCCTCCCATTCTGTTCTATTCTCACATGGTCATTTTAGCTTGTTGGCTTTAGCTGCCACGTTGGTCGCACATCGTTCACAGCTAATTTGCATATAAATTGAGCGTGTTTTTGTTGTGTTTATTGTCGTTTTACGTGTCATATGCTTGTAGTATGCCTTTGGTACATCATACTTTCACTGCTGACGAAAGTAACAGAAGTTTTAAACGAATTATTACATTGCCGATAAAGATCGTGTTTTGGATAGAGATCATGAGAGCTTTGAGTCTTGCGATACTAGACTGTGTGCCGCTTGAGGAGCGAGATAGGCCAGCTAAAAGAGGTGGGAAGGGGGGGGGGTGACTGGGGAGGGGCGTGGCCTTGGTCCTGTGAGTACCGCTACGATAAACACCAACTGTTTACATGAAAATGAACTACAAACCACCTGGTGAAGTGCAAACATTCTGTACATATGAATAAGTAGTATAGAAAAGTTCAGGAACTTACTTGGACTAGGGAAGAAATGTTATCTGTATATTCCATGATTGTTATTGTGACTGTCATGTGTACAGTTAAGTGGTTCCCTTTGATTATATTACATTAGATGCCATGCTGGAAGAAAACTTGTATAGTACCTATGTTTGTCCCTGTTTATTTGAGATTCTTGTATAGTTTTGTTGTTGTTGTGTTGTATTTGTTGCATACATTGCGTAAAAATCATAAGCCCATCAGTGGGATCACCACTTAAAATCAGAGCAATTACGTAATTTGACGCAATAATTAACATACTCTTTTTAATGCAATATAAATTTTTTATGCAGCATATAATGGGCAGTCATTTACCCACACAATGCCATAGTTTCATAAAAAATGGGCTTCAAAACAAAAAAGATATGAGGATTTTACTATGATGACCCAGTGCACACTGCACTCAGCTGCTGCAGGGCTGGTCCACAGAGACTGCAGTGCAGCTGCACCCTTGGGGTACAAAGTGTTAAACCATTTTCTACCATACTTGTACTAAGTTTGCCATGCTCATACTGGTATACTTTCTTGATATAGTTTTATCTTTTTGATGTTGATTTTTTCATAGTTGTCTTTATCCGCGTGCAGAGGTCATCTGCATACTGTACAAGAACAACATTATTCGATAACAAACTATGAAGGTCATAAACCAAAATGTTCAACATTGTTGAAGAGATAAGGAGCAATAACAGAACCTTGTGGTATGCCCACTTGAGGAAATCTTGGGTTGTAATATGTATTTCCAATTTTTGCTCTGGTAGTTCTGCCACCAAGGAAATTTTTTTTTACATAAAAGTGAATATGTTATATTGAACATTTGTTAAATAAAACCAGTAAGACATTGAATTTTTTTTAAAGTAGTGAGCAAACAGTAATGGGCACAAGACGTCACAGTTCTTAAACATCTGTCATTGGCTCTAGTTCGTTCTAAACTAACATACGGCCAACAAGTCTTTTTTAATGCTCCAAAGTATTTACTGAAAAAAAAAGCCTTGATTGTAAAGCCTTTCACCTTACTTTGGGTGTACCATCACATGCTTCGTCCTTAGGAACCTACAAAGAAACAGGAGTTCTGCCTTTGGATGAATATCGTGAATTGATGCTGGCAAAGTATATAATGAAACTGCATACACAGGAAATCTGAGATCAGATGAGCATTTTCCTAACAGGGTCAAAAATATTTGTTCTCTTGCAACAATTGGCACTTTCACAGCAGTTTTTTTTTTTAAATCAAAAGTTAAATTCCAGAGATACAAAACAGCCCACAGCTCATTCATCTCCTAGTCCTTCATCGAATCATGGGAACTTCAAAGAGCTTCTATTGATATTGATTATTCTACCTGTAAAAAAGAAAAGGGGGGGGGGGGGGGGGGTCACAATTTCAGTATTCATGTGAAAGAGCGCATAATGTGACATCTTAAAATCTATACTGATGGATCTCTTCTTTTCATTTTATGTTATGGGGATAACTTCAGCCACAACTGCAAACTTGCACAAGTGTACAAACATATGCGCGCGCACACACACACACACACAACACACACACACAGAGAATTTCTACTTTTTAATACTGCCATCCCCCATCATTTTCTCTGTCTCTGTTTCCCTTCATCTCTTGATTTTATCAATATCTTAAATTTTTAGCAGTATTATTATTCTAAGTTGGTTTTTAATATTTTCATAAAGAATGTTTTGTGTTGGAGTTTCTACTATGTTTTTTAATTTCTAAATATGTGTATATTTTCCATTTTTTCATTGTGTTTATTTATTCTTTTCTCTTTTTTTTTAATTGTTATAGTATGTCCCCCCCACCCCCACCTCCGTCCAGAATCACTTTATGTGGAAGGATGTAAAATTTACTACTACTACTTCTACCACTACTACTACTACTACTACAACTACACACACACACACACACACACACACACACACACACACACGACTCACTTTGTCACAAAGTACACTGCTTTTGATTAAAAGGTTTATTCTGTCTTTTATCAACACATGAAATCACCCTTCAATTTGTATAATTCACATTTCTCTTTACATTCCTTCCACCTCATACTCAGCAGAAAGCAACAGACATTCTCACTCTTAAGCTTGCCGTCACAACAACACTCTTTCCACAGATTCTACCTGACATCCAGCTGGCCACATACATTCGCACACTGTAATAAAAAAGGAGACTTACATTTGTACATTTAGATCATCTCCAATTCATTAAAAAAAAAATAAAAAAAAAAGGATTTTGTTCACTTCTGTAGTCTCAAATTCTGTCCTCTCAAAGCAAAACTCAGCACGCCTCCACATGACAAAAGCACCACCAAATGCTGTTGTCCAAAAGTGACCAAGAACCATGTCTAGAAGGGTTTTCTCACAACTGTTTCAAACACTTTCAGCAGAGTGTCTTTAAGACGGACTCGAATGGCTTCATCATCACAGAGGATATGTGTTGATGTGCTGTCTACATGGATCAGCGTGTCGTCATTTGGCTGCACAAATAAAATGAATTAATCAATAAAGAGGAAAAACTAACCTAAAAACAATATCCAACAAACAGGAAATAACTAACCTAAAAACAATTATCAACAAACTGGAAATAACTAACCTAAAAACAAGAAACAACTGAGCTAACAACAATAATAAACAGACAACACACAATTAAGCTAAGAACAATGATAAACAGGCAGGAAACAACTAACTAAAAACAATAATAAATAAAAAGCAGGAAACTAAATAAAAACAATAATAAACAGGAAACAACTAAGCTAACAACAATAATAAAACAGGCAGGAAACAACTAAAAACAAATAATAATAAAAGTGGGAAACTAAATAAAAACAATAATAAACACAGGAAACAACTAAGCTAACAACAATAATAAACAGGCAGGAAACAACTAAAAACAATAATAAAAGCGGAAACTAAATAAAAACAATAATAAACAGGAAACAACTAAGCTAACAACAATAATAAACACGCAGGAAAAAACTAACTAAAAACAAAAATAAACGGAAAACAACTAACTAAAAACAACAATTGGCAAACTTTAAATAACTCACTAAAAACAATAATCAACAAACAGTAAACAACATACAACTATCTCAGATAAAGACAAAACTTAACAATACTCTGAGAGCTTTCATTTCCAAATTTATTACATTTGATTCTTACCAGGTGAATGATGGATCCATTTTCACGTTCTTCCACTTTGACTGAGGATATTCCTTGCTAGAAAATGAGGAAAAGAAAAACAGCATGCTGTGATAATTCCATATATCACCTTCACCTTAACCTATCAGTATCCCATAATCCTGTGGACCGTGGGGACACCAATGAAGATTTTGCAACCAGCTTCCTCCACTCCCCGTGGTCCTCTGCTTTCCTTAGCGAATCATTCCACCCAAGCGCAGTCCACTCTCTAATGTTGTCTTCCCATCGTTTTCTCTGTCTACCTCTTCATCTCCCTCCTTTTACTGTTCCCTGTTTGACAGTTTGGGCCAGTCCAGATGTTGCTGATGCCATTGGCACTATTGTCATCAGATGAATTTTCTCTGCACTGATCTGCATGCCATGTGCTAAAGAGGCTTCATCAAGGTGATTTACCAGGCTGACTAGCTTTTGCTCTTCTCCAGCTAGACCACTGATGTCATCAGCAAAACGAAGGTTTGAGATTTTTCTGCCCCCAAAGCTGGATTCTATATATATGCTTAGGAATATTACTATAAACACACTCGCAAAAAAATAAAATAAACACACTCACACACACTTTGCTTCTGCCTCATAAAGGCTCACTGACTATCTTAACATTAACAGCCAAAGCTGCATTATGTCATGTTTCCTTACTGTTTGCAGTGAGGGAGATGAGGTCCTAAAAACAACTTCAACGGAGCTGAAAATTTCAAACGGCTGATCTAAATGACAAAACCAGTCCTGCCAACCCTTCTGCTTTGGGTGGAATTTATTCTCCCAACTTCATTGGCATTCTGCCTTTCTTTTTTTATGCCCATGCGTTAAGGGAGAAAACTTTCTGTACCTGATAATGATATTTTAACTGGCTGAATAGTCACTTCAACAACACCTACTTTCTCTTCAGCCAACCAGCTTTTGCCACGGCAAAGAGGTGGTGCATTAGAGTCTTTGTTGAAAGATTGTGGGTTCAAATCCCATCACAGGCAGGTTTTTACAGACTAGACAGCTTTTACCCAGAGAACCTAACCAAAACTGCAGATGTTTGACATTTCAGGCTTAGTTGATGCTGAGATATAATAAAAGCTTGCAGTTCATGTTCTAAATCAGCAGCATTATCACTGTCATCATCATCAACATCAACAGTGATTATCATGCCATAAAAGAATTTGTCTTATACTCAGTGTTCCACTTTGCACTGATCCATGGTGACCTCAGTTTCTTTGCTTTCCTTCCTGTAGTGGGTTAGGGTCTGAAGAGATCCATGGACAGTCTGGGGACAGCAGGACTGGCATATCATAGAAGATGCAGCAGAATAAAAATAAAAACAATAAAGGAAAAGTGAACCAAAACTGGACCAACCAACTAACCAAAGCAATACACATTTTTTGTTCCAAAACTTTTGTTTTTTTCAAATCTGAAGGGAAAATCCTTAACTTTTTTTTCCTACTTAAAATAGCCGTACAAAAGTTTACCTGTGTGAGCATTTCCACAAGCTGAAGGATGTTGGGAGAACCAAACAGGTAGGTTTTGCTGACAGCTGTTCCATCTGCCCGCCGTTTCCTTGCAGGTTTTGTCTTCAAGTCAGGTGGAAGTGGCTGAAACAAAGAATATGAAATGATTTTTGACAGTTAGTATAATCATGCCCATACATTTCAAAATCTTTAAATCTTCACACTCAAGATGAGAAATGTTTTTTGACAATTATTATAATTGTGCTGATAGTTTTGAAATTCAAAACTATGCAAACTGGCTGGTGACACTCTGAAATGAAATCAGTCAATGTCAAAAGTGATCACAGTTAAATGATTAGAAAATTGCATTTTTATTTTTCTTGCCTCTGGTGAAATTTCTCCAAGAAGTCAAAGAGAATGCCAGCTCAGCCAAAAGTGTCACAAGAAATATTCAAGCTTAACAAAACCACAAGGACCAACCTTGAGAACAGACTTGTTGTCCTTGGATTCCAGTGAGGCTGTTAGCATGCAGATGGCAGCACCAGGCCTTACTTCCACCGGCTCCAGTTCTGCAGCCAGCTGAAAAAGCATACACAACTTTGTGCCACATTCTGGGGATGAGCATACAACTGAAAGAGAAAGAGAGAGTGTGTATGTGTAGGGGCGTGTCTATGCACACATACACTCATCTTTTTCACATGACACAAACTCACAACTTTCACACATAAATATCAAACTACAAAGAATAAAGCAAGCCCATATCTTTTCACCCATTGCTCCAGGATTACTCCAGCAATCTACAGTCTGCCTTTTGTTACAAATCATCCTTGCAGTAACTAGGCTGAAAAATCAGTCCTGCTCAAAGAAATTAACAAATCGAATACACTTATATTCTGAATGTAAAACACATTGACAACCATAAGATTTCTTGTCATGGATTAAAGACAGTCCTATACAAATCTTTGCAAAAACTAAAAGCCTGACAAAAGACCAGGCAATTCTGTGTATTTGATGCAAAAGTGATCAGCAAAAAAAAACCCCAAAAAATCTTTAATATTTTACAACACGGCATGGACTTCAGACACATTTGTACCCAAAACTTTGCACAGTGAGTTGTATTTATGAACCAAGTGACTAAGACAATCTTGGTAAAATCAGGTCAACAAAAAACAACTATATTCCAAGCTACTAAGCCCTGACTTGCAAAATGTAAAAAAGAAGTACATGTGAATAGTGTTTAATTATTTCTTTGATGCAATAATATGATTCTGAAAGCAATAATGCATTTCTATTCATGTAGACAGTACAGTAAAATCAGTATTTCATTAACAAGCAGCTCTGAACTGTAACATCAATTCAACACAACAAGACAATTTGTGTTCTGCTGCCAAAGAAGTGAATGTGTATAGAGCAATGTTAGATGGCCAGCATATCAATTTTTCCTCTCTAAAACACAAACAGGTGATTTACTCCCCCCACTGCAGAGAATTTTCTCTTGGCTTCTTACAACCCGCTAACGTGTCATTCATGAAGCATAACCAAACTCCTGTTACAGCTAACAAGCCCTGACAAGAACTGGTGCATGCTTCCCTTTTTCTGTTACCTCAGGTTGATGTGAATGGTCTCCCACTGTCTCTTCACAGGCAGGTTCAGCACTTCATACTTTTTGTAGGTCAGTGGAGAAGGCTCCTGCACAAACAAGTCACAATGATCACACACTTAACTTTTGGCCAAGAAGTGAATGTTATTGATTTCACTGTTAGATGGCCAGCAATTCATCCCGTTTTTCTGTCTACAATACTCCATGTTGAGTAACTCCCCACCAAGAACATTACTCTGGTGACCCCGGTTAACGTTGGACATGAACATAAGCACAAACTTGCTCAGTTTTGCTAACAAACAAGAATCATGTGACATGCCTTCTTTTGATAAAGTTACTTGCAGGTTGTTGATCCCACTGCAATCCAGGGTGGATTCAGGAAGCTCATCAGTTGTCAGAGCCAGTGGGGAAGTCCTTCACACAGCCATATCAACACTTAACTGGAATAAACTTTACAATAACGAGTGCCATGTCACTAATTTAAACTTTTGTATGGCCAAATATGTATCAGGAACTGGAGTACAAGGTGGGTCAGCAATTGTGAATCTGACCACATATACATGAACCTCAGTGTGCAGGCTTTGATCTTTAACCACATGTTAAGCTATCGATGTTAATACACAGTTACCAAAACACATATCCATACACATAGAGAAACAAGTCTTCATGAAACGTTTCAACCATCACAGAAACACAAGAAGCACAGCCACAGAAATGGTACGACACATACATATTACAAATATACAACACAACAAAACTGACCCAGTCAATGACAAGGTCAGCGCGCTGGGGGCCATGACGGGAGGAGTCATGTAGGATTCAGCCACCACCAGGTTGAGCGGCTTCAGGTCACGGATCAGTGTGTTGGCCTGGGAGAAACTCAGGGTCAGGTCCACTGGCAGGTACATCACCTGCACATACATACATAACAAGTGAAGGTAAGGCAGTCAGACAATAAAAAACCAGCTAAATGCCAACCAAACCTAACCAAACCAAAGAAAGAAAAAATGTCAACTTTAGGGAGGGGGCAATAATATTTGTTGGTAATTACACACAAAAAGCAGCTATAATTTTTTTTTCAATTATGTTTTTCACAAATAGAAATATAAAATGAAACAGATGTAAAACAAACACACAGAAAATTACGCCTAACTGAAAATTTGAAGATACAACACATATAATCATTATTCACTGTATCTTTGTGGGCTTTCTCTATCATGTCCATCATGAACATTGCTTTACAGCAGAATCCTGATGCAGATCAAAGTGGTCTGCTTAGTTTTAAGGGGTGTTTTGTTTTGGGGGGGGGGGGGTAGGTTTTTTAGGTGTGTTGGTGTTTCTGCTATGCCACTAGTTAAGATTTTTTAAAGTTCACCAAGTTACAAGTACCTGGTCCATGATCTATTCACATCATATAGATAAAAGTATGCATTGCCAAAACAACCACATGACAAAAGCCAGAACTTTGAAATAATACATAAAATTCTACTAAAACACAACAGACAAAAAACAAATATTTCTTACCCGTCAATCTTGAACACTGCAGCATTTGTTATCTTCATGACATTGTTATTTTCTTCTCAATCTGAAATCTTTTCCTCTTTCTTTAAAAGCCTTTTCTTTCTCCAGCCCACCCCTCATCTATGCTCTAATCATGATGCACAGTTAACATGTAGGAATATTATCTCTATCAAACTGGCTGTTCAAAAAGCACAACTTCATGACAAACCTTCATATTGAGAGGTTGAAAGGGAGCCAATGCCTCCGCATAGGGATAGTCTGGTTCTGAAATACAGAACAGCCACTAGCATTATAATCACACCTGTTTGAATACAGATCATCATTTAGAACAATAGTAACAATAATAGGATAAGAAACAATACAGCAGTTTTCACAGACATGCATAAATGCACACACACACACACACACACACATACACCCCCACACACACGATGACGTCACAACATGGCGCTGAGAAGCAGCGGCTGAACTAGAGCCTCTGTGCAATTGCAAGTGCCTTGCAAAATATGATGAAGACAAGGCGGCTACGATCTTCTTCATACTCTTCAGGAGCCACAGCAGTGAAGACAACCCAAGAACATGCCACCGCTGTGGAGAAGAAGACCAAAAATGCCAATGAAATCCCAAGCGAGGTTCCAGTATCCATGGCCTCAAAGATCAATGGCTGCAACTGCCAAGAAAGAAGCGAGATCACCGACCTTAAAAAACTGGTGGTCTCGCTGCACGAAAAGATCAGCAAATTGGAAACCACCATCGCTGACCTCAGCCACAGGACATCCCGCTGCAGCTGCAGCGTAGCACAGGACCAGAACCACACAACCACTGGATCAACACCACTGCAGAAGAGCATTGGAACCCAGACAGAGCCACCATCACCTGCCTCTCCTCCGCTCTCTGCTGACGGAGCCAGACTGAGCTACGCTGCAGCCGCCAGGCAACATCAGGGGAAACCAGCAGCAGTACCAACAACCAACAGTGGTAACAATCCACAGAACAGGTCAGTGGCTGTAGGCAAAATTGATCAGATGACCAAAAAGGAAAGGCAAAAGAAAACTTCCATGACGCAAAA
Source organism: Stramonita haemastoma (assembly GCA_030674155.1). Lineage (NCBI taxonomy): Eukaryota > Metazoa > Mollusca > Gastropoda > Neogastropoda > Muricidae > Stramonita > Stramonita haemastoma. The sequence continues at coordinate 27,326,387 of CM060316.1, read as the reverse complement.
CACATCTGACGTCAAATTGGAAACTAGATCTAAACTTGAAAGCTTTGATCTCCCATCTGTTGTAGTTCTACAAGACTCTGTCCTGAGCGGTGTGAACAGTCATCGCTTAGGGCAGTCTTATGGATTTAGCATTAAGAAAAAGAAAGTGAACAAAATCATTGATATTTCTCAATCACTAAAGGAAGCGACTTCTGATCTGGAGAGAGTGGACTCTATAATTATTCATTGTGGAGTCAATGATCTCAGAGACACAGATCCAAAAGAAGTCAGCAAGAAAATGGTAGAATCTGTCAAAAATATTGTGGCATGCTTCCTGACACTAAATTAGTCATCAGCAAGGTTGCTCCTGTTAAAAACCCTTCTCTTCAAATCAAAAGAGAAGTTTTCAATGCCATGACCTGTTCAGATCTCTACGGCCAAAAAACTGTTTCTTTCATTTCCCACGAGAACTTGAACGCTACATACCACCTGAAAGATTCTGTTCACCCAAATGCCCAGGGCTCTCGCACTATAGCCAAAAACATCGGCAGATTTGTGCATTCCATTTTTTGGGAAAAACCCAGAAGAAAGCAAAGACGCCACATCCACCTGAAGAATAGTCGTCAGCCAACACCTTACGTACCTGACGACAGTCATCAATACCCGGGCTACACAGGACGACCTTTCTTCCACCATAGCCTACAATTCCCGTGGTGGAGAGAACAGAGATATAACAATTATTTTAATCATGTGTGGAAAAACTGGTGATTTTTGAAGGGCACTTGCAACGCACCAGCTGTAATACAGATTAGTGACTGTAGTATTTGCTCAAATCTGCAGCAGCTGTCTACATCTTTGTTGTTGGTTGTTTTATTTATTTACTTGGGGTGTTGTTTTTTTGTTGTTGTTGTTTTATTTCGTGGGGTTTTTTGTGTTTTTTTGTTTTTGTTTTTTAACTTCTATTTCAAATTGAAATTGACTTTTGATAGTCCTGAAACCTTTAATCGACATAGACTTAGATCTATATATTTTAGGTAAGGTGTTATCGCAGAAGATTTGGGGGTGGAGTTATAACTTTACTCACTACTGTTCCTGCTTATTTTTAAAGTGTGTTTTTTTTTTTTCTGCCCTCTTCTCCCTTGTCATACCTAAACAATGGCCTCTAAGAAAAAGCATGCTGTTAAAATCATGCAGTGGAATGCTAGGTCTATTTCCACAAATCTGGTGTATTTGATCCACCACCTTTCAAAAAATGATTATCAGGCCCTTATTTTACAATCCCTAAATGTGAATAAAAATAAGATACCAAGATTACCAGGGTTCTATTACCCACCTATACATCAGAAAGTAGAAGGGCTAACAAAGATCAGTGCAGCAATTTACATTAAAGAAGGTATAGAGTACAGTGTGAAATCTCCACCAATACCTGGTAACATCCCAGATCTACATTCATGTGCAGCACATGTGAAGTTTAATGATCAGTTAATCCTAAATATTGTTTCTTTGTACATGCCAAAAGGACCTAACGATCTTAATACAGATTGGCTCCATAATCTCCAAGACAACGAAAAGTGGCTTATTGGTGGAGATTTCAATGCACATGCACCTTTTTGGGATAAAGGTTGCCTTTCTGTCACAAGTAACAGGTTTGTAGAAAACATTGTTGATTCTTGTTTGTATTTATTGAATGACGGCAGCGTGACTAGAATACCTGATGTCTCAAGTCACAGAGCATCAGCAATAGATCTAACTTTAGTATCACCAACACTTGTCCCTGAATGCGATTGGTCAACACATAAAGATACTTTAGGCAGTGACCATTTGCCTATTGTTATAACCTTCAATAACCAATTATGTCAATGGGATGTTGCAAAGGACAAAGTTCCAAAATACAATTATAAGCGTGCTAACTGGGAAAAGTTTAAACATATTCTTTCTTCTTACAATACAGAGTGTATACATACTTACGACATAGATCAAATGTACTCTGAAATAGCAAATATTATATTACAAGCTGCCAATATCAGTATTCCTAGATGTCGCTCAGTAAAATCTAGTCAACATTTAGGAAATGTCTGGTGGACACAAGCTTGTGAAGAAGCTGTACATAGAAAACATTTAACGCATAAAGCTTTTCTAAAAAACAAATCGCCTTGTAACCATGATGAGCAGAAAAAGGCCAAAAACCACTGTAACATGGTTATAGCACAAGCTAAAAAACAGTATTGGTCCTCTTTTTGCAGAAGTGAAATTACAGATCATAAGGACATTAAGAAAGTATGGATTAAATTAAAAGAAATGACAAAAGGTATAAACTTGCCGTCATGTCCAGTTGTTCTTAAAAACAAACAGTTTCCATCAAGTGCAGAAAAGGCCAAGGCATTTTCCACAATGTTTTCAAATACCATGCGTAAGGAGGGTCTATCAGGTAAACACAGAACATACAGAAGTGAAGAAGAAGTAAAAAAAGAATATGTAGACCCAGTGCCTGATAACTCTCTTTATATCAATGCTCCAATTACACTCCAGGAAGTGAGGGATGCAATTCTATCACTTCCAAGTAAGAAAACATCTGTTGGAGCTGATGCAATTTCCAATGACATGATTAAGCACTTGCCAGAAAATTTCATTACTCTACTTCATAAGCTTTTTTATAAATGCTGGGTTGAAGGTGTTATTCCAGTCCAGTGGAAACAATCAATTGTTGTACCAATCCACAAACAAGGAAAGCCCAAGACAGATACAGCTAGTTACAGGCCCATAGCATTGACCTCACATACTGGCAAACTCATGGAGAGAGTTGTTCTTGGAAGGTTATTATACTTTTGCCAGAAAAATAACATTATTGCAAGCAACCAAGCAGGCTTTCAGCGGGGTAGATCTGCTATAGATAATCTAGTTAAACTTACAACACGCATAAAACAACAATTTGCACGTAGAAAAAATGTTCTTGCAACGTTTTTTGACATTAATAAAGCCTATGATCAAGTTTGGCATGCAAAATTATTAAGTAAGTTGAAGATAATTGGCCTTTCCGGCAACGTTTATCATTATATCAAGAGCTTTCTTAGCAATAGATCCATTCAGGTAAAGGTAGGAAATAGCTATTCAGATCCTAGATATCTTGATATGGGCTTACCACAAGGCTCTGTTATAGCACCTATTCTATTTAATATTCTATTACATGATCTTCCTAAATGCTTAACTCAGAATGTTACCTTAGTCCAATACGCAGATGACATATGCATGTGGATGAATGTCACCATGAAACAAAACACATCGAAAAGGTCTTTAAATTATATTAAAAAATTATACCAAAAAGACCTTGATAACTTAAATAAGTACGTAATTGAAAATGGTCTAAAATTATCTACAGAAAAAACACATATGATGCTTTTTAACAATGGTAGCAATCCAGATAACTTACCTGTATTCAAAATTGAAAATGACGTAGTTGAATATAAACACTTAGTAAAGTTTTTAGGTGTTTTTCTTACTTCAAAATTAACGTGGAATGCCCACATTGATTATATCTTAACCAAAGGAAGAAAATGCTTAAATCTGCTAAAAATTGTACAAAAGCAGTATTGGGGACAAGATATGACAATTCTAAAACATCTTTCTACCTCCCTAATTAGATCTAAATTATCCTATGGACAAGAAGTCTTTTTTAGCGCACCTAAGTACTTATTAAAGAAGCTTCAAAGTGTAGACTGTAAGGCGTACAGACTGGCTCTAGGTGTACCATTCCATGCCTCTGCACTTGACACATATAACGAAATTGGAATGTTACCACTTGATGAGTACCGACAACTTGTATGTGCCAAATATATTCTCAGAAGCTCAACACCTGAAAATTTTGCTTCAGAAGAAATAAAAATGAGGTCTGAAACAGATTTCCCGAAAAGAGCCCGACACATAAACTTTTTGATGACAATAAGTACATACACATCAGATCTTTATGAGCGTTCTGAAATTTTCAAATCTGATGTAGACGCACATAGATCAGTTTCAGTCTGTCCTGTTTGGGAAATGAAGCGAGCACACTTTGATATAGATTATATTGACATGAAAAAAAATGAGAATCCAAATGTTATGGCAGTCAATGTTCATTCACATATACAGCATAATTACTCTGATTGTCTTAAAATTTATACAGATGGTTCACTTTTAGACAATCATCAAGCAGGTTCAGCATTTGTAATACCGGCACTAAAGAAAGAAAAGTCATATTATATTGGAAAAAATCGATCTGTTTTTACAGCTGAACTGATCGCTATTCTCATGGCTTTGACTTTCATTTTAGATCATCCATACTGTTTTTTTCATATATTACTTTGTGTGGATTCAAAATCAGTATTGTATGCCTTAAAGTCTACAACTTATAAGCAATCTACTAAACTTATACTAGACATAAAATACATCATAAATCTTCTATGTTTAAGAGGAATTCATGTTTCATTTTGTTGGATTCCTTCACATATAGGGTTATTTTCTAATGAGTGGGCTGACAGGGCTGCGAAAAAAGGTGCACGTAATGAAAATGGGTCTATAGTACTACATGTCTCTCTATCCATTGCAGAGGGTTATCAGCTGTTAGAAAAAGCATCTTTAAATAAATTTACAGAAAAGCATCGGCAAAACAAGCTGCCTCAACATTCAACTCCGAGTGGGAAGAGTATAGTTGAATACATTGATCATTTAGAGACTTGTACAAATGCTGTCAAAGAGAGAAAACTCAAGGCATTATTTTTTAGGATAAGATTAAATGCTTTCGTGACAAAATTCAGCAAGGACGTTAAATGCTTATGTGGTGGATATATTTCAAATACCCATATCATACTTGAATGTAAGAACTTAAAACATCATCTCCCTGCCTTTTCTGAGAATGCCATTGATGAAGTTTTGAACAATGTAAATCTAACGTTTGACATTGCTAAAGGTTTGTTGTTAAGTCCTATAGGGCATTTATTGTAGTTCTTGTAGTTCTTTTGGTATTTTTAAATGTTCAATATTTTTCTTGATGTTAATGTTAAGAATACCTTTTATTTGCTGTTACTATTTATCTCACACACACACACACACACACACACACACACACACACACACCGCGCGCGCGCGTACATACACATTAGATATCTCTCTCTCTCTCTCTCTCTCTCTCTCTCTCTCTCTCTCTCTCTCTCTCTCTCTCTCTCTCTCTCTTACCTATCCAGTCTCCTATCTTAGGGTCGTCTGGTATCACTTAAAGTGGAAAGACGTTAAACTTGAAGACTTACTTACCCCCACACACATACACACACACACACACACACACACACACACACACACACACACACACACAGAGTGGTTAGAACATTATGCTCGCAATCTGACGACCCCAGTTCATATCCCGTTGAAGAGGATATTTTCCCTTGGAGTTAAAATCAGTGTAGACTCCACTCTCCCAAAAATCCTGCGGATGAGACTATCAAGCAAGGCCCCATGTGCAAACGCACACATCTTGCGCACATGTTAAATCCTGTTCTGCTTTTCAAAAGAGTAGGCCATGGTGTGCCATTAGGAACAGATGACAAAACTGACAAACTGCACACACGACACTGGATGTAAAAAAGCACATGATTGCTAATTCCATTATCCTTGATATAAAAGAATGAATAAAACACACACACACATACACACACAACACACACACAACACACACACACACACACACACACACACACACACAACACACACACAACACACACACACACACACACAACCGACAACATCACCAATCCATCATCACTACTGCCCACCACAATTGCCACAAGTTTAATAACACATACTTCTGATGAACAATTGTTCTTCACACTTAGTTCAAACACGAGAGCATGAAGCAGCCCAACATGACACTAGTTACCTGTGAAGATGACGCAGTTCGCAGGGTGGCTACCCCAGCTCTCCATGAAGTGGACAGCATCCCCCATCCTGAGAGAGGGGTGGCCCGTGAACACAATGCACGGCATGCGGAACTCGTTCCCCATGTCTGACAACAGTGTTGTGCTTCAAAAGTTAGGATATTAACAGATCGTTCTCAATGTTGAAACACATTCTGGAATCTGATAACAGAGACACAGAGAGAGAGAGAGAGACAGAGAGAGAGAGAGAGAGAGAGAGTGTGTGTGTGTGTGTGTGTGTGTGGGGGGGGGGGGGGTGTGCGTGCGTGTGCATGCGTGCATGTGTGCATGCATGTGTGTGCATGCTTACATGCATGTGTGTGCTTGTGTGCGCATGTCTGTGCATATGTGCCATGTATGTGTGTAGTTAGTGTGCATATGTATGCCTGCACGTGTGTGTGTGTGTGTGTGTGTGTGTGTGTGTGTGTGTGTGTGTGTGTGTGTGTGTGTGTGTGTGTGTGTGTGTGTGTGTGTGTGTGTGTGGACATGATACATGTTCACAGCTCATCTTGCAATATACTAAAATATTTCTTTCAAGATGCTCAAATCAGAACATCTCTTTAGCTCTCTTATACTTCAACTTCTCTTCAGCTCTCTAACTTTGACTTCAGACTGACACAAACAAATACCTCAGCCCTGCAAGCTGCAAAGCCAGGTTACCAAAGTAAAACAGCATCTCCTGACTAAATGTTTGTGTACCAGTAACACTCTCCCTCAGTACAGACAGAAACTATACAAATCTGTGTGGACACACAAAAAAGTCCACTGTCAATGCAAACAAGTATTTTCCGGAACAGATAACAGCAAAATGAAGCACAATCAAACAGAACAAATCACACTGGAAGCGAAAGGGCTAGCGATAGTGCAATCCATGACATTCACATTCTTCCAACTATCTATCAAAACCAACTATTTCATTGGTTGTTCTTATACAACAACAAAACGCTTCAACTTCCCTGGGCTAAAATATTTCTACAATAATATGCTTTACTATTTGTGTGATTACAAGTATGGAAAGTACAGTTGCGTATTATCTGTGCATATGCATAAAATTTTATATCTGTATATATTAACATATAACTGTACATATGAACATATATTTGTGCATACACACACAAACACGCGCGCGCACACATTTGGAAAGTCTATAGACAGCTTACATACAAAGAACAAAGAGGCAGACACAGAGAAAAGAAAGGGGAGACATAAATTCACCACACCGTTTATGTCCTTGAAGTGCTTCAGCCGTCCACAACTAACCATCTGCACATCATTAGAGGCATGTCATTCCAGACCATTTGAAACTACAAAAACAAACATAATGCTGAAGTATTAACTACGTCTTCTACATAACGCTGAAGTACTAAACTACACTTTCTATATAATGCTAAAGTATCAAGCTAAATCTGGGGTTTTGATTTGTTTTTACAAGATATAGTGCTATATAAGTTCCATGTATTATTATTATTATTATTTTTTGTGTTTTGTTGGGGGGGGGGGGGGGGTTTGTTGGGTTTTTTTTTGGGGGGGAGGGAGATATCAGACAGGGAAAAGGTCACTCAGAACCTAAAAATTTATTTTCATACCCTTTCAATAAACTCTTAAAAAACTGTTTATTTTGGAGAACACAAATTATCATATACTGCATTCTTTGAATACTGCTGCAACTCTCATTTCTACACACACACACACACACACACACACACACACACACACACACACACACACACACACACACACACACACAGAGGTGATTTTCCTTTTGCCTTCAATCCTATTCTTTAAAGCAGAATTGGTGTTCTATATCCCCAGGCCAAGAACTTTGTCAGTTATTGATGAAAGTTAAGTGCTAAGGCCTACATCAAAATGTTATGCTTAAAATGTTATGTTGAGTTGTCATCTGCCATGCTCTTAGCATAACAATCTGCACTCTCTTTAAATGGGGAGAAAAATCTTCAGAAGATGGCAGCCTATGATGACAAGGTACTTAAAAACAGTCATATGTGCAGACTTCTATCCAGTGTGTACTCATGATCTCACAGTGTTTCCCAGGTGAGACAAGCGAGTCACAGTGCATGTTAGGGTGACCCAAGGTTGTGTGTGTGTACATTCAACTTTGTTGGGGCTTTGTTATTGGTTGCTTGTGTGCTGTATATGTCAAATGCTAGAACTTTGATTTGTTTTTGCAAGATATAGTGCTATATAAATTCCATGTATTATTATTATTATTATTATATTATTATCATTATTATTATCATTATTATCATTATTATCATTGAAACTGGGGAACATACAACAACAACGAACAAAATGTCAGGGATACAACAGCATATTTGTTCATAGCCATAACAAGATCACCATTCCCCTACTGACTGACTGACTGACTGACTGACTGACTGACTGACTGACTGACTGACTGACTGATGACTGACTGACTGACTGACTGACTGACTGACTGCGAGACAGACAGACAGAGACTGACTGACCTCTGTGTGGGGGAAGGGGCTCTCTGGGGCATACACCTTGCTCTGTTTGCTTTTTCCAAGCCTGAAACACGATCACCATACTGCATCAGAACCAGTAACACCATATCAAGGCAGCTGGAAAATAGACTGTGCTTTCTTCCATTTCAACTTTACATGTACCCTTACACAGAGAGAGAGAGAGAGGGGGGGGAGAGAGAGAGAGGGGGGGGGGAGGGGAGAGGAGAGAGAGAGAAGAGGGGGGGTGGGAGAGAATGAGATAGAGGAGAGAGTTGAGATAGATGTGTGTGTGTGTGTGTGTGTGTGTGTGTGTGTGTGTGGTTGTGTGTGGTGTGTTGTGTGAAGTTGTGTACAGAGACAGAGAGAGGGAGGGGAAATATGCATTAACAATATAATGTGATAAGCATATATCTCACAACAACTGACACCTGTTGGGTTGTTTTTTTTGTTGTTGTTGTTGGCAGAAATTACATTTATATATATGAAATCATATTCCTTTAGTTTCCCTTTTTCAGTACAAACACAGAAAAATACAGAGGGTGCCCAGGTCTGTGCAGACAAGGAAAACACAGAGACGGCAGCTTGTAAATGAACCAGTCAGATTTGAATTTTTTGTATTTCAAAAAGGATCACAACTGCACTCATACTTACCATTCAGCGTAAATGTTGGAGTATGCCAAAGAAATGTCCGCTACAGGTGAGAGGAAGTAGACAGGTGTGCCAGGTACTGCAGAGTTGTCCAGGTTGAGGAAGAGACACTCAAACATGTCATAGATCATGCCAGCAGGGTAGCATGGCACCAGCACATTGCCTCCTCGCGATACTGTTGACACTGCAAGAACACACTCCACTGTTAGCATCTCTTAACAGGCCCCTGCAGTGTTCCATTTACATCTACAGATACGATATATAAAACACAAATATACAAATACGAATGTGTACATACATGCACTGGCATGCATACACACGCATGTACACACACATGCTCACACACACACACTTGCACGTACATACATGCAGGCCCACATTCATACAAACAGGCTCCCACTATGGTTTGCATGCGTACATGTGTATGCTTTACAAACAATGACCTTTTCACCCTTTCCTTCCTACATCTTGCTCACTAATTACATGACCATCCACTGAGAAATTTTGCATTTTTTGTAGTCATTTTACTTTTTTGTAGTTATTTTGCATTTGCTGTGTAATAAATATTGTACATACTTTACTTATTTTTTTAATCACTTGGGTTCAATCTCTGGACACTAGCATCTGTGAACTGACAACTGTTCATAATCTTCCCAAAGGGATGGTGACAAGAAAAGCACAGGGCCTATACATGTCAGAAATCACTTGAAGATGAAAAATAAACTGAAGTGGCTCTTCTGAAGACCAGCTGACAAACTGTGCACATGGAAAGTGAAGCAGTTGTGCAGTGAAGCACAACCAGCACCACCAAGGAACACTAGCTAACATGACAAACTGTGCACATGGAAAGTCAACAACAAACCATGACCAACACCAGTAAGAGAATACTATTGACAGACAGTGTACATATATATACAAATCAACGACGAAGCAGGACCAACACCAGCGAGAGAATACTATTTGACAGACAGTGTACATATATGTGCAAAGTCAACAGCGAAACATAACCAACACCAGTAAGAGAATAACCCCAGCCACTGACCACAGTTCTGAACAAACTCCACAATCATGGGGTCTGGCATCACCAGAGGGGTCTGGGTCACGCTGGTCAGGATCATCACATCGCTGTTCTTCAGGGGCCACTGCTCCATGGCCTACACACAACAAAACACAGGGCGCTCTTCATCACAAGGGGGATGGGATTGCCTGGTGGTCAGAGCATCTTTCCTGATCTGCTGACCCGGGTTTGAATCTCGTTCAAGAAGATTTTTCCTCTGGAGTTAACATCAGTGCTGATTCCACTCTCCCTAAAAATCCTTTGGATGAGACTATAAACTGAGATCCTGTGTGCAAACACATGCGGAATATCTTACTTACACATTAAAACCTGTTTTGTTTTCAGTAGAGAAGGCCATAGTGTGCCAGTGGGAATGGATGACAAAACATACAGAACTGCATACACACAGGGACTGGATGTAAAAAAGCACATGAGCACTTATTCCATTATCCTAAATAAAAGAATAGATAAATAAAATATATAAATAAACATCACAAACATGTGTAAGTACTGTGTCGATAGTACAGCACACATGTCCAGGTATAACATTATGTAATATATTTGTTTTGGGGGGGGTCATTCCCGGCTAGAACTCTGAGGTTCACCAATGGTGAGATTTTGCATAGCAACCTTTTTGCCTGCCATTAAGGCAGCTGCACTCTGACTTTGGGGATATGCAATACATACGAGTTCATGCATGCAACCAAAGTCAGAATGCAGTTGCTTTCATGGTGGGCAAAAACTGTCACGTACACAAAAATCTCACCATTGGTGAACCTCGGAGCTCTAGCCAAGGAACAAACAGCCCCATCCTCCCCCCCCTCCCTCCCGAAAAAAAACCCTTTCACTTGTGATTCACCATGAACACCTTCACTGTCAACACCTTTGCAGGCTGACTGACACCTACTTGCCAAAGGGTTTTTGATTCAGGTGTGGGAGGTGGGGTGACACTCAACAACAACAGAACACAAGGCATTATTATGAATTGTCAATGAATCTTGCTTCTCATAAGTAATCAACACAGACACATCACTGTGTGCAATGGAAAAATTATGTGCATCTTGTGTGAATACATGCATTGCATACCAGTGTGTGTGAGTGCATGTGGGGAGTGTGTGTGTGTGTGTGTGTGCGTGTGTGTATGTGTGTGTGTGTGTGTGTGTGTGTGTGTGTGTGTGTGTGTGGTGTGTGTGTGTGTAGGTGTAGGTGTAAGTGTAGGTGTGGGCATACAGGCATGCTTATATGCAGGCATTTTTGTGTGTGCATTTGTAAACATCACATCAAGATGATAGCTATTTTCTGATTATCCTCTTTAAGTAAACCCATAATAATATCAAAACAAAACAAAAATCACACACAAAAAAACTTTAAAACCCAGGCGAAATCAAACACACACACACACACACACACACACACACACACACACACACACACACACACACACACACACACACGCACACACACACACACACACACTAAATAATCTGGCAAAAAAAAAAAAAAAAAAATCACATCGTTCAAGGAACACAATTCTGATTTACCTTTGGGTGTGTGGTCAATGTTGATGAGGCACTGACATAGCAAATCTGACAACAACAAACATGAAGAATTACTTTTTTTTTAAAAAAACCTTGATTGCTTTTTGTTCCTCATCTAGAGTTCCGAGGTTCACCAATGGTGAGATTTTTTTGCAAATGCGACCGTATTTTCCCCATCATTAAGGAAGCTGCATTCTGACTACATGAATAGAGTTGGGCATTGAACCTTCCAATTTTGCCAGGACAGTCAGGAGGTACCTCCCTGCTCTTGCCGATTTCAAACTGTCATGGGTTCTTTCGATGAGCACACAAGCACACAGATCTGACTGGTTTAGAGTCTCCTCTGAAAGACTTGACATTCAGTTCAATTTTCCTGTCAACAGGGAAGAAAGGGCAAGGCTGGGAAATGAACCCAGAATCTCACAGTTTACTTGTTAGACAGGTGAACGTTTAAGCCTTCCTGTAACCTTTCTTCTTGCAATTCCATTCAATCTGCTTCCAATCATCAACTTTTTTCCATTGTACAGAACAAACAAACAAACCTTTAAACAAAACATGAAGACAGTTCAAAAACATACTTCACATGAGTTTCATAAAACAAACATTGAAAACTGCTATATTTCTTAATTATCATCTTGGGACTACTTTATGATAATTACAATACAAATGCACACATTATATGACATTACAAAACAAATATGAAAGTAACTTTAACTCTAAAAGAAATATTGATATATTTTTTTTTATACTTTTAGCTACATTGCACAATACACTAACTGAATGAGGAGGGGAAAATGTGATTTTGGAATTCAGACTGGACAGATGCTGTAGCCAAGTGATTAAAAGACCATTTGTCTTCCATCCCTTGGATGCATGAAATCATGGGTTCAAATCTCAACAGCACGTCTGGTGAATTATCTCCCAGGTCAGTTTAAAGTGCATACCTACCAGTGCCCTAGTTCCTTTCAAGTATATACACATGCAGAAGATTGAATATGCACACTAAAAATTATGTAATTTATGTCAACAACCAGTGGATTACAGAAACACAAAACATACCCAGCATGCATCCTGTACAAAAAAAAGCAGCTCTGAAATCAGAATGTGTCGGCTGAGGCCAGCAGGCAGACGTCCTTCAGACTTATAAGCACAGGCAAAGACCAAATACAGCACACCCCACCCAGTAAGGGAAAGCAGAGGAGACAGAAGGGAGAGCACAGACACCCAGAAGATACCTTTTCATGTGAAGACTGAATCAGCCAGTTACAGCTGCCGATGGCCCAGCCAGAGCTGGTGGCTGACACCTGAAGGGCTCCAAACACGTCCTGTTTAGAGCATCGACACATATTTCATCTGTCCATTCCCACAAAACAACTTTATCCAGTCACACAACCACTCCATTTGAAAAGAAAGTCGAACAAATAAAATACCAGAATCAAGTATATAATTTTTTAAATATGCATGTGGAACATTTTCTCGGCACAAAATGTACTATTAGATAAGAAATACACTTATTTGTAAAATTGAATGACTTGAGATAAAGAAAAGGCAGGCAGAAATACACATGCCCACCTACACCACACATTTCACATACACGCGCACCACACACACACACACACACACACACACACACACACACACACACACACACACACACACACACACACCACACACACAACAACAACAACAACAACAACAACAACAACAACAACACCAACACCAACAACAACATCAAAAAAAAAAGGGGCAGAAAGACAGAGCATGAAATTCATTTTATATAGTTTACCTTATTTTATCTAAAACAAAGATTATTACACAGATTTTTCACTGCAGAATCAATCCACACAATACATGCAAATGCACTGTATTAGAACACTGCTCTTCCCTACTAAACAAAACAAAGAGATTCGTCAAAATAAAAATGATAATATTGACCTATGTTTTACTAAGCATAACGTTCAAAATGAATTTATTTCTGGAAACGACTGTTCTTTCTGTGAAATTTCAGATTAGACAACAATGACAAACCCTCAGAGAAAACAGTTGAATTTCAAGTGAGATATGCTTTAAGCATTAAAATTCACAAACAATATCGAAACCTCAGTCTCAAGAGCATTGGTTAAATCTCTTACCAAGAAATTTTCTAATATTAAAGTACACATTCCACTACGTATAAACACGGCCCCATATAGGATCGTAAGGTCGTTTTCACATGCAACTTATTCCATCCCAGTCTTTTCAGTTAGCCACATTGAAGAAGGGAGCAAAATGGAACAGAACAAAATTATCACTTGAGCTTACAAATACATGATATCTGTTAGCCTTTTTATCCTGTTAGTTCTTTATTATTATTGACCCTATGCCTTTAAGAACTCAAGGACACATCTTTACTGATGCAAATAGAATGATATAAAATCAAGGTAAAGGTGTTCCATAAGCTATGTGGTCATTGGGGAACAAGCGTGGCCAGCATCTTGAGGGTGGCACCCATCCTTATCTACCTCACCTCTCCACTTTCCCTGTCCCTACAAAGCAAAGGGACACATTTACAACTGGGTGGATTGGTGGTTGTTGTAAGCCAAAGTACGCAAATGGTCATTTATCCACTGGGCAACCATGCTCTATGCTTAGCTTAGGGAGAGCAAGGGCTCTGACCACTGAGCTATCCTGTCTCCAGAATCATATAAAAATGGAAAGGAAGAAGAAAAGAGCAGAAACTTCAACAGGAGCATCATTATCCCAAGGTGTCTCACCAGTTTCTGGTTATGGCCGACAATCTGCACCTTGGACAGACAGGCGTCGATGTCGTGTTGGGTGAACACCTGGCGCCATCCTCGCGGTTCTCTGGCTGCCTTCACACTGTTGGGTAGCAGGCTGGACACAGCATGATAAGTGGTGTGTCTTCAATGTTTAGTCTCTTCACAAAAAGTTATATTCATTAGACAAATGTTGAGTGTATAGGTACATGTATATGTGTGCTCAAGTGTTTACATGCATGTAAATGTGGATAGTGTATGCGCTCCATCACATATTTGTACCACTGTCTATAGATATATATAAGTAAGTAAAAATGTGCCTCCTCTGTGTGTGTTGTGTGTGTGTGTGTGTGTGTGTGTTGTGTGTGTGTGTGTGTGTGGTGTGTGTGTGTGTGTGTGTGTGTGTGTGTGTGTGTGTGTTTGTGTTTGTGTGTGAGTGTTGTTGCTGTTTTGATTTTACGTCTGTACACTCAAGAGTGATATTAGATGATAGGAAGGAAGGAGGGGGGGGGAAGCGACTTACATTGATGGATGTGTGCAATAAACTGTGTACCTACAGCTTAGTAACTTATACAATACACAGAAAAAGAATAGACAATGATAACAACATTAAAGACATGAAAAACAAATGTTAATGTAAATTACAACATAACTAGGACGATCCTACTGGACCATACAATAAAAAGTTTTAGTAGGGGAGGGGGGGGGGGGGTGGAAGCCACCCATTTACCTGCTTACATACCTGCCCACCTGCCAGCAAGCAAATCAAAATCAGCCAAACAAACAACCAACCAACCAACCAACCACCACACAGAAAAACACAGTCCATGATCCATCACATAGCAGAAAGAGACAACAAAGCACCCCAAAAATGTACAAACATCACCTCAACAATTAACTTATTACGGGGGAGGAGAAGAAAGATCAACAAAGTGAGTTAAAGATGTAAAACACAAAAATGGAAAGAAAAAAAAAAGCCAAAAAACAAACAACTATACCTTGCACAGTCGTCTTCCTTCCAGTAGCTGGCCACTTTGAGTTTGGGGTTCCGCTCCACGTACTTCACGATCTCTCTTCCTAAAGAGCCCAGTCCCCACACAGCCCACACAGCCATCACATGTACATACATACAGGCAGACAGGCATGACATACAGGCAACACAACAGGCATACAGACATACAGACAGACAACAGACATGACAGGCATACAGACAGACAGACAGACAGACAGACAGACATGCATACATACATACAGTACAGACAGACAGACATACAGACATGACATGCATACATACATACATACATACATACATACATACATACATACATACATTCATACATACATACATACATACATACAGCATACATACATTCATACACACACAACATACACACTACACACACAACAACATACACACAACATACACACACACACACACACATGCGTGTGCGCGTACTCATGCACGCACGCATGCATGCACACACACACATGCACGCATGCACGCGTACACACACACACACACATACACATACACACACACACACACACATACATACACACACACACACGTACATACATACACATACAAACATACATTTATACAACAGTCATCTGTTCAATCCTAAAACATTAGGCCGTGGTTCATGTACACATGTATATAAACTGTTTTTTCTGCTGTATGTTACATAAGTGCCCCCACAGGGGCAGGCAAGTCACACATATGAGCAGACACACAGACAAACCCACACACAGGCATAAGCATAGGCACATACACAAACATATTTGCACGCACACAGATGCAGACAGACAATGACAAAGATGGGAACACAACAACACACACACACACTCACACACACAGCCACACACACACACACACACACACACACACACACACACACACACACACACACACACACACACACCACACACACACCACACACACCACACACACACCACACACACACACACACACACACCACACACACACACACACACACACACACACACACACACACACACAATGTACCATCTGGAAATAAAAGTTTGACTTGACTTGACACAAAGACACACACACACAGAAAGACACACAGGCACACAAAGACACACACAGGCACACAAAGACACACACAGGCACAGGCACACACACACACAAAGACAGCAACACACACACACACACACACACACACACACACACACACACACACACACACACACTACACACACACGTACACACACACGTCACACACACACACACACACACACACACACACACACACACACACGTACACACAAACACACACACACACACAACCCCACCCCTCCACACACACATACAGGGTATACCCACCTCCCAGTCTGCAGAGTGGGCTCCTGTGGCAAAGATCTTGCCTCTGAAGTTGGTGAACTTGGTGAGGTAGGGCAGAGCCAGCATGGTGCTGTGGTTGGAGATCAGGATGGCGTCGATTTGGGACATGTCCACCAGGCTGAACTGTGCACACCAAACACACACAGTTCATGAACTGTGCACACCAAACACACACAGTTCATGAACTGCGCACACAAAGCACACACAGTTGATGAACTGTGCACATAAAACATGCACAGTTCATGAACTGTTCACACAAAGCACGCGCAGTTGATGAACTGTGCACCAACACACAGTTGATGAACTGGTACACAAAACACCCCCAGTTCATGAACTGTGCACACCAAACACACACAGTTGATGAATGTGCACACCAAACCCACAGTTGATGAACTGCACATCAAAACACACACAGTTGATGAATTGTGCACACAAAACACGCACAGTTATGAACTGTGCACACACAAACACACACAGTTCATGAACTGGCACACCAAAACACCACAGTTGATGAACTGTGCACACAAAACATGCACAGTTGATGAACTGTTCACACAAACACACACAGTTGATGAATTGTGCACACAAAACATGCACAGTTGATGAACTGTGCACACAAAACGCAGTGATGATGTGCCAAAAACAACAGTTGATGAACTGTCACACAAAACACGCACAGTTGATGAACTGTGCACACAAAACAGCACAGTTGATGAACTGTGCACACCAAACACACACAGTTGATGAACTGTGCACACAAAAAACACACAGTTGACTTCTCTCACAACTCCCTAAGGAGTTGTTATGTTTGAGTACACTGCATGCACTGAAGACTTTTAAGCAGTGTGTCTTGGAAAAGTTGAACCCAGTGCAGCCTCTTTCTCTCTCTCTGTCTCTCTAATTTGTTATCGTAAGTCATATTTTTGTAACTGAGTTTTTTGTTATACAATCACTTTTCATTGTGTTTTTATCCCCCATCAAATACTAAGCAATTCGGCAACCCCCTTTATGTATGGGACAGTGGCCTTTTTGTGAATAAATCTTTCGAGTTTGAGTTCAAATTCTATTTCTCTGTCTCTCTCTCTGGGATTTTTGTGATAAAATAACAATGATGTCAAGTAATTATCCATTTTATTTCCAGGTTTTCTTGGAATCAAGTGGTCTTGTAAAAAGCGGTGAAATGAATTCAGACATCTTAACTATTTTTTATGCATTTTGGTCTCATTTAGCACATTATTTGTGTGCACATAATATGCATGTTTGGGTGTACATTTTTGTGTTGCCAAGGTGTGGACAAAGCTTGTGAGATGTTATGTTTAAATTTGTACCCCTCTTTCCACCCTCTCTCTCTCTCTCTTGTATATTGCAATTCTGTGTGAGCTATTGTCTTCCATGTCCATGGAACGTAGCTAGCCTATGAAAGATGGATTTTTCTTTTTAATTAAAAGATGTACCGCAGATATTATATGCATGTTAATACAGGAACTCAAGACACAGTCTCATCCAAAGGAGTTCAGGGGAATGGAGTCAGCTCCAGTGATGAACACCAAGAGAAAAATCCCCTGAAACAGACACCTCAGAAGAGACTGAAAACTCATGCCCTCAGTTACACGGACATCTGATTATGAAGGCCACTTCAGGAAAAGCACTGCAATTAAGAAAAACAAAATTAACAGCAAACTTACCCAACCTATATTCAAGACACATGGCTTTCTAAACCACAAATCCATCAATAATGAAGTTACATATATGGGAAGAAATGTGGAGGAAAATAAACTCTCAGCAAAATAAACTCAGAATTCACCTATGATTGGGTATACATCATCAATCTTATCATCTGATCCCAGGCCCAAACCAAGAAGTTCAATACAGCCAAATTGTTAATATACTGCTCTCCTAAAAAATAACATCCTGCAAAAAAAAACTGTAACCATTAAAGTATATACCATTTAATTCACACAGAGCATTTCTGGAAAAATCCAGCTTTAATAGGCCTATAAATATACTCTTCTTTTTTTTTTTTTTTAAAGATATGGCATTTGTACATGCCTGCAAGTAGAAATAAAGCATACACTTGTTGCTGGTGCCTTAAATCCAGTTTTCAATACTGTTGCTGATCATCTTTTTTTATGCAGGAACAATCTCTACAACAAAAACATGCTGCTTCCATGTGTACCCAAAAAAATCCAAGACTATAAAAATTCAGTTTTGGTTTCATAAAGCAAAAACCTCACCTCTGGCACAGCAAATTCAAAGGTCCCATCCACAAATGCTTTTCCATGGCAATCCTTCAATTCTGTCATCTGTGAAAGCATAAAATCTGTTGGTATACCTCGTCATGCTTCACACATAACTCAGCTGCTTTTGTGTCTTTTTTTTTTCTTGTATTTCAGAAATTCACTGTTACAATTTAAAAAATCTTCTTTAAAAGATAAATTTGAGATTTAAAAAGGCCAAACACAAAAGGAGCAAGTATATACCACACATCACACATGCGCGCGCGCACACACACACACACACACACACACACACACACACACACACACACACACACACACACACACACACACCACGCTAATATTTACAAAAATGCATACACACGGGGACTGAATGAAAAAAAGCACACGAGTGCTTATTCCATTATCCTAGATATAAAAGAATAAAATAAATAAATAAATAAAACACACACACGCACACACACACACACACACACACATACACACACATACACACAACACACACACACACACACATACACACCACACACAACACAAACACAACACACACACCACCACACACACACACACACACAACACACACACACACACACACACACACACAATGTTGTTCTTTGTTGGTTTTTTTGTTTTGTTTTGGATTTGATTTTTGCTATTGTTTTGATTTTTTTCTTTTCTTTTCTTTAGATAGATGGCTTGATGGAAAAAAGCAGATCGCTGCTTACTCAATGTACCATCTGGAAATAAAAATTTCATTGATTGATTGATTGATTGACACACACACGCACACACACACACACACACATGCACACATACACGCACATACACACACACTCCCCCCCCACACACACACACATGCACACACACACACATGCACACATACACGACGCACATATACACACACTCCCCCCCACACAAAACACACACATACACACACATACACGCACGCACACACACACACATACACGCACACGCAACAACACACAAAACACACACACACACATTCATCTAATATCACTCAGCATAAAAACCATAAACTACACCACTACCACCACCACCACCAAGTACATGCAAAATTTAGTAGTTTTACACCAGTAACAAGCATTTCTAGACACTACAAAACGAAACTTTTCTGCTGAAAACCTACAAATAAATATTGAATAACATATAAATTTATATATCCAAACTTACCAACTTCTCGGCAACTTTCCGTTTATCACCTGCAGGAATGAAACAGTCTTTCACCTTGGACAGAACTGTTCTGTAAACAAAATGATGAGTTGACTAGAAAAATACTCAAAATTATCATACAAAACTCTGTGTGTAAGATGTGTGTGTGTGTGTGTGTGTGTGTGTGTGTGTGTGTGTGTGTGTGTGTGTGTGTGTGTGTGTAGTGTGTGTGTGTGGTGTGTGTGTGTGTGTGTGTGTGTGTGTGTGTGTGTGTGGTGTGTGTGTGTGTGTCTGTGTGTGTGTGTGTGTGAGTCCGTGTATCTGTGTGTGTGTGTGTGTGTGTGTGTGTGTGTGTGTGTGTGTGTGTGTGTGTGTGTGTGTATGTCTGTGTGTGTCTGTGTGTGTCTGTGTGTGTGTGTGTGTGTGTGTGTGTGTGTGTGTGTGTGTGTGTGTGTGTGTGTGTGTCTGTCTGTCTGTCTGTCTGTCTGTCTGTCTGTCTGTCTGTCTGTCTGACTTGTCTTGTTTGTGTTTGTGTTTGTGTTTGTGTGCATCTGTGTGTGTCTGTGTCTGAGTTTGTGTGTCAGTTTATAACTGAAATTGTTCTTGAATTTAAAAGAGGTTCTCATTTCTCCATATATACAGGCTTTGAAATTATTCTACATTATTTTGATAAAGATTTTACTGTATAATAAAAAAACAATTGACCTGATAACTAGATACCTTTGTGAAATACAATGATCAATCAAACTATGAAGTATCACATTAAATATTGGAACATCAAAAGAGAACAGCAACAGTCTTCCAACAAAGGACATAACTTAAGCCAACAATCCTCGTGATACCTGTTAACCTTACACACCTGTAGCACACAGAGAATACAAGGAGGAAACTTCCTAAAACGGGAAAAAAAATTTCCTTGTACA
>CM060316.1:27295289-27302789 GCA_030674155.1 Stramonita haemastoma | reverse complement strand
TCGTCAAATTGCGAGCGCAATGTTCTAACCACTATGCCATCTTTATAATATCAATCATGAGCACATCATCTATGGGGCATCCTGGAATCTCCTTTCAATTAAAAAAAAAAAAAAATTCATTACATATCCTTGCATTTAATCAGATCATTGCAATACCTGTCCTTAGCCACACACTATGTCACACTAGTCTACACTCTTCAAAACGATCATAAGAAGTAAAGCAGGCTAGTAGGTCTAGAGCCTGAACCGGCAGAAAGCAAGCAGTGTGCTTTTTTTACGCAATACCGTTTTCAAGGAATTACTTCGATCACATTTCCAAATATGAACTAAAAAATTTTACAAATACATTAAAAACCAATTCCGCATTTTAAAGTAAACCTTACACCAATACATGATAAGAAAGTTTGACTCAAGATATATCCAAAACGAATAATGTGTGCAAGACTTACAAGTTTCATTTTGTCTCAGTGCGCCGACAGCTTGCTTGTCTCCCTTACTGATGTGTATTTTCCAAGTGCCGATAAACTGTTTAGGAATGTTAATCGGATGCAAGTGATGGAGACTATTTCTCCTTTACGGAAATATTCTACTTCGTCGTCGCCGAACGCTCAAACAGCAACTATTGTCTGTAATATGAGCGAAAATACGTTGAGCTGTCGTTAAGCGCCTGACAAGTCAGACCCAGCGCATCCGACTTGGACATGACATGGCAATATTCCACATTGTCCGGATTTTTTTTTTTTTTAAAGGAAAAGGGGGGTATTTTCTATCTGTTTTTTCTTTTCTTCTTATGAAGTCTATCATTAAGAAGAATGAGAACACCTAGAACATTGAGTGCACTGTGGTCTGGAGAGCTTGGGTTCCAGCTGCCGTGCTGTCTCGTATAATTAAAGGGACTGTTTCCAAAGGAAATCTCTGTCGACTGGATTTTCCTGTCCGTTGACACTGATTCTTACACTTTTATAAGTCAATTTTCTTGACATGTTTTGTTTTTGTTTTGTGAAGGCAGGATTAAAAAAAAAAAAGTTGTGTAAACTTAATCTTTTACCCCCAATGAAGATAATTTAAACTTGACTTACTCTCATTTTCATTGGAGCTGATTGTCTTTTGCAGAAGACTTCAGTTACGTCAGTGATTTGTATGTGAACGAACTTATGACATGCTTTGCGCATATCTTTTGTTTTAGTTTTTGTTCCTCAGCTAGAGCTCCCTTTGGTGAGAGTTTTGCTTATGCGACCGTTTTCCCCTATCCTTAAGGTAGCTGCATTCTGACTTCAGTGATGTGCACACATTTAAAAAATAGGGGGAGAGCACCAAACACTATCCATCTATAGAACAACATACTGTTGGATGTTGTCACTGAATGACAACACCAGTATAAATGGCAAGCAGTCTGCTGCACCATTCTATTTTAAGATGCATTGAGTTGTGTGAGATGCTGAGTCAGTAGGGTGTTTCATGAAGAAAACGAGATGATAGTGTAATCATAACATTAAACATCTGTAATGTGAATCCTCACATCTAAAGTAAAGAAGTAAGCCAGTCTGCTGGGTGAAACAGATGTAGGTACTGCATAGCAGAGTTTCCAGATTGGAAAATACTCCCAGAGATTATCAGTAAGAGTGACTTGGGACTAAATATACTATAGTGCTGTAGGCTACTCCTAATCTTCAAAGCAAGACATTCTAATCAAACTCACGGTGTTATGCTTGACGACAGCAGAATGGACTCAACCAATCTCTCATATAATAAAACTTCTGTTAGTCTGACTAGACTAGTCTGACTAGGACTCTCCCCAAAAGTCCTTCGGATGAGACTTTAAACCGAGACCCCGTGTGCGAACGTATGCAGAACATCTTGCGCACACGTCAAATCCTGTTCCGCTTTTCGTAAGAGTAGGCCATCGTGTGCCGATGGGAACAGATGACATTTAGAAAACTGCATACACACGGGGACTGGATGTAAAAAAGCACAAGAGTGCTTATTCCATTATCCTCGATATAAAAGAATAAATCAAATCAAAGTCAAATCAAATCAAATCAAGAAGCTTCAGGGAAATTTCAGTTTTCAAGCAGCTAAAATGTGTTTGTGTTTGTGTGTAGGCTACATCTGCCCAAGGTCTATTAAACAATTTTCCGTTTCTGAGACAAAGTTCGGCAGGAGAGTTACATATAATTAAAGCCTTCAGCCCTTGGGCTGATTTCACCATTGATGCTGAGGACAACACCAAAGTGAGAGGCTGTATGATCACTGACTTTCCCACTCATAGAATTTCACTATACAGCTTAGTGTTTAGTAATCGACTATGACACTTTTAGGGAAGGAAGGTGGCAGGTTGATTAAGACGTTTTCCTATCAACAAATAGTGGCGCTCTGGGTTCGATTCCAAGCCTCGCCCTTTCTTCCCAGTTTAACGAAAAAAATCGAACTATAATGTCAAAGCCATTCAGATGAGATTATAAACCAAGGCCCCGAGTGTGAAAGAACGCAGAACACCTTGAGCACACGCTAAACTTTTGGAAAGATCAGACATTGTGTACCGGTAGGGGTGGATGTAAAGGTGAAGGTGTTCCATAATCTATGAAGTCGTAGGGGAGCAAGGCATCAGAGACCTCAGCTTCTCAAGGGGCCGGCACAATGAGGGCGGCGCCCATCTCCTCTCCCTTGCTGTTTTACCTTCCCTGACACGAAAGAGGGCAGGTACCCATTTACAGCTGGGTGAACTGGGTGACTATACTGAAGCCAAGACGCACAAACGGTCACCTATCCAGTTGGTAACCACGCTCGAAGCTGCTTACCCCTAGCTTGGGGAAAGCGAATGCTCTGGCCACTGAGCGGATGACAACTAAATAAAAATGCTTTTGTTTAAATCCCAGCATGCACACAGGTGTCGTATTTAGACACCATCCCTGAAGAAAAATCGGGTATGGGAGTTCTCAGGGCAGTTCGAGGCTGTATGCCTAGCCTGCAACGTTCTGGCGGCTCCTGCGACAGCACTAGAACCATGCGTATTGGGGATTGCTTTTCCAATGAATCGTTCCAGTAACGATGGAGAGGGGGGCTCTGCTGCATGGGTAACAGCTTGCCCTTCATACTTACTTACCCAGGCTTTCCGCTCTGGAGCCTAGAGCTAACTCTATAGTCTTCGGAGACTGACGAATGCCTGTTCTATGATTCTCTGACTAGGAGGCTTGACCTGCACAGTCCTTAGTCCCTGTGCTGCAGCCCTTGGGGGCTAGTTGGCTTTTGGAGAACATCTCCAACGCTGACTGTCCGTATGCCCTCTTGCCTGAGAGGGTGGGCGTGTGCTGTGGGCAAGGCCCATCCACAATAATCAAATTTCTACCAAATTCCATAGCAGTAGCTCCCTTCTATGACTTATCTTATTGATAGATGGTGGTGGATTGATGTTTTCAGTAGTTTATCTCATTATGTTCTCTTGTTTGCTCTTTATCTATTAGCTCTTTTATTATTTTTTTTATAATCAAAATCATCATTTCATTGTTCTTTCTGATTTTCGTTTTCTGAATGAGTGCATTTTTATTACCTTATTATATATAGTCTTGCTGTCGACGTCCTTATTTCTTGTCTGTTGTTTGGTACTGGGTATAGTTTCTTGTTCTTGGTATTTCATTATTCTTGTTATTGTTTGGTTTAAGGAGTTTTTTTAAATCTTGATTTTATCCCTGATAAGGACGGGGACTGGATGTAAAACAGTACACGAGTGCTTATTCATTATCCTCGAATAAAAGAATTTTGCTTTGCTTTGCTGTTTTTGAGGTCATTGTCGAACACAACAGGCAAACATATATTTTTTCTGGATCGGTCCACACTTTTGAAAACTCCGATGCAGTGACCCATCATCAGTGAAGAGATTCTTTTGGTTAGTGGCCTATTTCAGTCAAACTTAGACTGCTGGCACTGGAGTGCAAAGAAAAAAAGCCGAGATTGGTAACGCTGTTTATGGTGAGATAAATAGAAACAGAATGGAATGCGCATACTAGCGACAGAATGTCAAAATAAAAGTAAAGCAGTAGAAGCAGTAAGCAGTAAATATAAAAACTGTGGCTGATATCTCCTGAGACACTTCTTGGTGCTTTCAAGTTTTCTTTTTCTGTAAAACTACAATGACAGTCATGCAACAAACTTTATTGACAGCTTTTTCAGACATCAACGAGATTGATGACAATCAGCTATCGGCTTTGCTGACATTGTTATCCTCACAATAGACATGTCTCTTTATGCAGACACCAACTATGCACCTTTGCTCTTGTTGTTGTTTGTTTTGCTTTAACTTGTGTTGTTTTAGTTAGCTGTTGTCTCTGTGAAGCCAGTCATCAGCTCATAGCAGACAGCCATACTCAGGCTTCAAAACCTGCAACATGTAACATTGTGCGATGGCCTGAGAGGTACATCGTACGGCATATTGTGTTGGTGTACAATCGAGTTTACCCAAATCACAAACCCTTTTAGAATTGGACAGAATGAATACGCTTCCGCCAGTCCAGAAAAAGCATTCGCAATGAATGTCGGCTGCTTTGAGTTCAACCCAGTCGAGATGTTGACTAAGTAGTGGACAGTTTCCGATTTATGTGGCAACGTGAAAACTCACGTAGAGTATGGAGGGTTCAAACGCAGGAGATAAATTATTTCAGCTGTGGATGATCTTCAGCGCAAAGGTAAAGTCTGAAGAAGTTTGGTTGGCATAAGTAAATCGATTCACCTGCCCCGGCAGCGCAGCGCAACGCCTCTTTCGGAATGTTGACACAGATATAAGTGGATTGTTGTCGGTATGACAGAAATCGTAAGCATGGTTGTCGTTTTGAACGCCCACGAGACAAGTAAAACAAACAAATGAATAATAATAAAAAAATAACTTTATCAAAGCTCATTGATATTTCAGCAACTAGATCTAGTGTTTGTTTCATTCAGCCAGCCTTTCCGATTTCGGAAAAGCACTAGCAGACTATGATGTCACCAACTCAATGAGGTTGAGAACGGAAAAACAGCTTACTGGACTATAAATAGACTGCTTCCAGAATGTGGGGAATTTCCTGAAAGCGTGTTTTGATGATACAATTATGTGATATTTTTAGAGCTCTTCAAATTAAGCACCCAGAATAGAATGACAGTCAAAAGATGAAATATTATTTACTGCTATATGTGCCTTAAATTCTGTGTACAGTTGCTACAAACAACTAGCTTTTTTGCTTTTGTTTTTTTTTGTTTTTTTTTACAGAAAAGTGCATCATATAAAGGGGATAGGGTTGGGGAAAAAATAAAAGTGACATGATCAACTGTTAGTGATACATTGGTGTTCCTGATAAAACTGGATTCATCCCCCCCCCCCAAAAAAAAAAAAAAAAAAAAAAAGAAAAAAGTATGATTTCATTGAAATGGTTTCAGTATCATCTTTTACTTGGGTAGGGAAGACCGCTTATCTTCTGCAAGCTTTCTTTTTTTTATAAAAAAAAAACAAAACAAAAACGGAAATCATTTGTAAACACAAAAAAATTAATGATCAGTCTAGACGAAGGGTTAAAGCAAGCTTTTTCTCACACCTCAGTCAGTCAGTACTCCCTTCTATCAAACACCATCAGAAACTGGAACAAGTTACCTTAAATATCATTGGTGACTGGTTTTTGATACCTTTTGCTCACTAGGTCTACTGAGTTTTCTTCCTTGCTTTTCTCCACAGCCTTTCCATGATTGTTTCCAGGGCCAGTAAAACAAAAATATCACCACAATTTACAGCAAATTAATTATGGAAACTGTAAAAAAAAAAAAAAAAAAAAAAAAAAAGGCTCAGAGGTTGAGTTAACTTAAATGATGGCAAAGTAAAGTGATCAATCTTTTGTCCTTTTTAAATTTACTATATAAGTATCTATCTTGTGCCATTGTGGAGATAAGAAGAAAACTTTATATACTGACCTTTGAAAAGCAGTGGATCAGAAGAGATTTTCCTGTCCATGTGTGTTTGCTAGGTGTGTTCCTGACTTGACCTTCACTAGATATTATTTAAACAAATTTGTTTAAATAATATGTAGTGAAGGTCAAGTCAGGAACACACCTAGCAAACACACATGGACAGGAAAATCTCTTTTGATCCACTGCTTTTCAAAGGTCAGTACAGTAACTTTGTTTAAGTAGGCTTATGATAGTGCATTATGGAGTCTTACCTAGATGGACAAAATCCAAAGACTAAACATTCGTTTTTTAATCAGAAATGAAAATGGCTACACTCACAGTCTGATGAACAACAGCATCCAGGATCATTTGGGCAGAGTGACTTTTTAGACCCGGCTTTAGTCTTTACTGTACAGTTTTAACTTCTACATGGGAAAAAGAAAGAATAGGGAAACAACTTGGAGTTGGACAATTGAACTTTTCTTGGCTATTTTCCTTTACTTTTATTGTTTGCATGAGTAAATCTTGAAGCAATTCATGTGCAATGACTCTGCCATCTTCATTTCTTGATGAAAAAGTTTACATCGATCTATGATTCACAGATCGATAGCTAATGCAATATTACTGTTAATACAGGGTGTGTTTTGATTCAGTAATATGTACATTTTTGTAACTAGAGGGGGTGTCTTTTCTTGCATGCTGTTCACTTTTTTGTTCTATTGTTTAGTTGGTTTATTTGAGTTGGTTTTTTGTCATTCTTATGTCTGAACTGCGATGTTTGGAAAGTTTTACTAAAGAGTCTGTTGACTTGCATATATGCCATTGTATTACTAGCTCTGACCACATAGACATTGTAGTTACAGTATGTAAGGACTGAACACGTAGAATGATGAGTTTTCTTTATAAATGGGGTTTTGTTTGTTTTTATTCTTCGGCTAGAACTCTGAGGTTCATAAATGGTGAGATTTTTGTGTATGTGATTGCATGTTTTTCCCCTCCTCCCCCCCCCCCCCCCCCCCCCCCCCCCCACCACATTAGGTAACCACGTTTTGACTGAGAGATTGGTGTCTAAACATGACACCTGTGTGCATGCTTTGTGGTGGGGTTTTTTGTCATCCATCCACACCACCACACAATGGCTTACTCTTCCGAAAGCCAGAACAGATTTTTAATGTGTGTGCAAGATGGTCTGCTTGTGTGTGCACACAGGGCCTCAGTTTATAGTGTGATCGGAAGGACTTTGACATTCAGTTTGATTTTTTTGTAAAACTGGCAAGAAAGAGCAAGGCTAAGAATTGAATGCAGAACCTCACAGTTTACTTGTTGGCAGGCAAACATCTTAACCATCGTACCAGCCTCCTTATCTTAAGTTCTTTTTAATTGATTTATTCAGTTGGGGGCGGGGTAGGTGGGCGATATATTCATGTAGTCTAGTGGGGAGCATTGAGCTTGTAATTTGATAGACACCACAGACACCCATTCAAGGGATTTTTTTCCCAGGAGTTAACATCAGCATCAACTCTAGTCCTCCGTGAATCCTTTAGATGATATTTTAAATCAAGGTCCCATGTTACAACACACAGAGAACATCTT
>CM060316.1:27257789-27287789 GCA_030674155.1 Stramonita haemastoma | reverse complement strand
CCTTTACCTTTTTCTGTTCAGGTGGTTGTGGCCTGTCCCGAGTCTTATATAAACAGACCTGTTTTTGTCATGTCAGCAGATAGCAGGGGTTCAGACTTGTAGTGTGGATGTTGTTGTATCCATTTATTGTGTTGCTTGGCCTTGATGGTAGGAGGCAATAGTTGAATCATCAGATATTGATGATATTGGGTGTGTGTGTGTGTTTCTTATGTATGTGTGTGATGTGTGCGATGTGTCGCATGTGTATGCGTATGGTTTTGGTGTGTGTGTGTGTGTGTGTGTGTGTGTGTGCAGAAACCATGACAACGTGCACTTGGTTGCATCCTGTCAGTTTGTCAGCCACACCATCATGCTCAGCAGTGCTTGCATTGAACAGGTGAGACAGAAAGAGACAGAGAGTTTCTGATATTTTGTGCAATGTTGCAATGTCTCATCTTTTAAATCTGATCAAAGAATTTTAAGAGTGATGAGGTTTGGCCTGGAACTGAGAATTTGGGCCAGTTAAAACAAACTGAAGGAGTATTAGGGTTGATGGAAGTTATTTCAAGTAAGTCCCTTTTTGTGTGTTTTAGTGATAATGATATTAATACTGGGTGGACAGTTTTTAGATTCTTCTTCTGTAGTTCTCTGCTGATGTACAGATTTTTGTGCCACATCAAGAAATGGTGCATTTTGTAAATCATGCATAAAGTGAAAAGTTTGCTTTCTGCAAGAATGACGGGATTTTTGCATGAAATTCAGGTTGCTCTGCCTGTAGATGTATATTATATTGGGTCCACTTTCTACATATTTTTTTTTTTACATTTTGTCTGTATATCTCAACCATGACAGTGAATTTATTAACAGAATGTCCCCAGGCACAATTTTCATGTTTCCATTATTTTTTATGTGGGTTTAATCAGTGACTGTTTAATTTCTCTTTTAAGACAGATTACCACTCTTTGCTCACCAAAAAGTGAAAGTTTTGTAACCAAACTGTTAAGAAAAATGTTACACCCACAGTCAAAATAGCAAGTGCCTTCTAATGATCAGTGAATATCTTGAATATTTTGTATAATTGTAAACCAGCTGCTAGACATCCGTACTCTTGAAGACATTACCACAGCCAAGGAACAGGCTAAAAAACTACGCCCAAGGTGCAAAAACCAAAGCTGGTTGAGATACTGTGTAAACATTTGAATGGTGGTTCCAGATGTCCTCACCAAAGGGAGAGGCAGTGTGTGCCCCTTCAGACAGCCACTCATCCTTTGTCAAGCATTCACTGCACTTGCTGGAGTGTCTTTACGACCCCTACTTTGTCTGGAGGAAACGACTGCGCAGGTCAGTTTTTTTGTGTCTGCTTGGGTTTTTGGAAGAGAAGGTTGAGGATTTGGGTTTTTTTGCATTTGTGAATGTGAAAAAAGATGCATGTTGTGTGCACACACACACACACAACACACACACATTCTCTCTCTCTCTCTCTCTCTCTCTCTCTCTCTCTCTCTCTCTCTCTCTCTCTCTCTCTCTCTCTCTCTCTCTCTCCTCCTCACTCACTCACTCTCCCTACCTCCCTCCCTCCCAAGATCAGCTTAGCATCCTTACTGAACTCCTTTACAGTGTACAAAAATGGGAAAAAAAGTCACAACTCACATCAAAACTTTCAGCTCCCCAAAAAAGAAAAGGTACATAATGAACATTGTACTTTTGTACAGACAGCATCTGAGTGAGTGAGTGAGTGACTGGTTTGATGGCTGTGTGCAGCTGGAATGTGGACAAGATGAGACAGAGGTGCCGGCCAGCTCTGCTCCACAACGAAGTCGTCCCGTTTTTTCATGGTAGGTTGGGAGGTTTTTTTGTTTTTTTTTGGTCATTGTCTACAACAGCTTTCTGCTACTATAATGTGAAAATGTGTCCATCTGACAAATGCAAAAAACAAAAAAAAAGTGAAAAGTGGAGATTTTGAACTGTGAGATTATGACTTCTGTAGAGGGCATTTTGTTAAAGAGCTTTTGTCATAGGTGGTGGTGGTGGTGGTGTGTGTTGTTGTTGTGTGTGTGTGTGTGTGTATTTTAGTGTGTGTGTGTGTGTGTGTGTATGTCTGTGTGTGCATCTGTTTGTGTGTGTGTATGTGACTGCATGTAGCTGAAAACAGTTTGGTGATATCCTGATCTCTGAGTGATAGCCATATTAGTGTGTCGATTCATCCACATGCTATATTCCATCACATCAGCCAAGTTTCTTTATCTCTCCCCATTATCTTGCAGAGTGTTTCCAGAAGACAGGGCTGTCCAGTGATATACAACTTCGCCTGCTTCATGTGTTTGGAGCCATCATCTGTGGAGCTCAGGTGAGCCCAGACATTGTCTTTCAGTGACTGAAAATACTTCTGAAGTATGTTTAATAGGTCATTATCATGATGATGATATCAACCCTCGTAGCGCTGAATTTATGGCAGCGGTGCTCAGTGCTGCTGGCAGAATTAACATTCAACTCTCTCTCTCTCTCAAAGCTTATCATATGTTGTTAGAATTAGATAAAAAAGGTAAACAATGTTGGGTCTCTAAAATCAGGGAAATATTATGTATTACTGGGTATAATATCGTTTGGTTAAACCAAGGTGTAGGAGACATAAAAATGTTCTTGCGTGCCTTCAAACAAAGACTTGTAGATTGGTTTGCTCAGGAATGGGCAGGCACCATTAGAGACCGTGAGCGATATGATGGTTATAGAAACTTAAAAACTATTTTTGAAAAAGAAAAGTATATAACCGAAATGGATACATATTGTTTTCGAGTTGCAGTTACGCAAGTTCGATTTAATGTTCTACCATTGAACAATAATACACAGCGGTATAATAGTTTAAACGAAGTTAAGCAATGCCCTGTTTGTAAAGATCAAATAGAAAATGAAGAACACTTTATACTGAATTGCCCTATCTATGAAGACTTAAGAACTAAGTTTCTTAAAGATTCCAAACGACTTCCTTTCTATGTACTACTCAAAGCCACTGTACCTACTGATAGATACAATTTATCATGTTTTATCTTTCATGCAACCAATAGAAGAAATAGGATAACTTTCTAGAAATTGATATTTGTATTGATGAATAATACATCTACAACAGTGTCGTTTACGATACGTGTGAATTGTTCCGTAATTAACGGTTAAGAAATGGCTTATATAACTTTCTTGCTTTATTATTACTCATACAATATTTCTTATACATATACGTTGATGGTAATATGTTTATAACACCCATGTCATATGCACACACTCTATGCCCACCACTCTTTTGTATTGTGGCCTAAGGCCGATGTACATTAAACAATTTCAGTGTTCAGTGTTCAGTGTTCAGTGTTCAGTGTTCTCTCTCTCTCTCTTCCTCTCTCTCTCTCTCTCTCTCTCTCTCTCTCTCTCTCTCTCTCTCTCTCTCTCTCTCTCTCACACCACACACACACACACACACACACACACACACACACACACACACACACACACACACACACACACACACACACACACACACACACACACACACACACACACACACACACACAAACACACACACACACACACACACACACACACACACACACACACACACAACACACACACTTACACACACTTTCCCATTCTCTTTTTCTGTATAAAAAAACCCTATACCTTCTCTTTGGCAGCAGTAAGTAAACCACTACACACTTTCCAACCTAGCCTTCATATAAAACTAAAGAGTAGAAGAACAGCTGTGAACAGAAGAACTGATCCAGCACTGTGCTGTGCTGTGTGTGTGTGTGTGTCAGACCAATGCCCTGAAAGGCATCACCCCAGCCACCCTGGACGTGATGCTGAAGGTGCTGTCTGCCCACACCGTGCAGGGCCCCACCAACGCCCAGCGACAGGAGGCTGCCACACTCAAAGACCTGGTCCTGCAGTGCATCGTGCGCGTCATCCATGTCATACACGAGTGCAGCCCTGACCAGGTACAGTGAGTGTGCTCACAGCTCTCCAGTAGCGTCTGGACATGTCCCAATAATCACGTGTAAGGTGGACATGGAAGCAAAATGTCAAGGAGAAAGTAACTGGTTTTTTTTTCTTTCTGCTTCTACTGAAAAATGGTCATACTCCCATGTTTTGATGTATCATTAGGTATGCATTTGAGGCTAAGAGTTGTTGTGGTTGAAAAAACAGTTTTAAAAAAGCTGAAAAAAGACCTCAACTTTGACTTAAAAAAATCAGTATTCAGTACATACCCGAGGGGAGATTTGCCTTGTTAGAAATACAGATTGAAAACTTAAAGATACAAAAACAGTTTTAGACAATACGCAGGGCTTTTAATGTATATGAATATGAAATGTTTGGTGATAAAATGCTCCATTCACTCACAGAATTTAGGATAGAAAACATCTCCAGTAGCATCTGGACATATCCCAATAGTCACATGTAAGCTGGACATAGAGGCAAAATGTCAAGGAGAAAGTAACTGCTTTTTTTTTTTTATGTGTGAACTGTATGAAAGTAGGCATAGTGTTGTGTGAGAACTTTGTCTTTTGTGTGTTATCTTGCTGTGTTAACATGTGACAGAAGGGCTG
This sequence comes from Stramonita haemastoma, assembly GCA_030674155.1. Lineage (NCBI taxonomy): Eukaryota > Metazoa > Mollusca > Gastropoda > Neogastropoda > Muricidae > Stramonita > Stramonita haemastoma. The sequence continues at coordinate 27,283,221 of CM060316.1, read as the reverse complement.
AAGTAAAGATATCATGTCACTGCCTAAAGCAGTAAGCGGAAGTCAGTAAGGCAAGATATGCAGCAGACAGACCGTTGTTTCATCCAGAAGCATTCAGTGATAGATGGAGAGGAGCAAGCTGTTGCAGGCCTAATCTTTTGTATTGATCATTTCTGTATAGTGACATGTCTTAATATTTTTTTTAGACAATTATTGTCAAATAAAATTCAGATTCAAGCCTTTATGTGATTTGTAGATAACTTGTGTGTTGCAGAAAATAATTAGTGGTAAAATTACATGCAGTTCACATATTCATGTTGTTAATAAAATGCTGAAACTAGGTGAATTGGCCTCAGCACTACAAATCTGTGCATGATTATAAAGAAGCAGAGAAAAGTAAGAAAAGGTTTGCTGAAAAGGTCCGCTATTTTTGGAAATTGGCTAGTTTCGAAGACAAACAGAACTTAACTTGAAGAACTCATACTGAGCTGAGTGTAGTGTTTGAAAGGCAAATAAAAGTGTACAATTATCGTGAAGTAAGGCTTTAGAATATATGCGTTTTGGGTTGTTATGTTTTTAACAGAGATGAATCGGAAGTAGGAGACAAACACTTCTGAGGGAACTTGCACAAGGCTGCATAATTGTATACTACAAATGCAAAAAGAAGGGTGTAAAATTAGGCAGGGGTTAAAGTAGTTTTCATCATATTTGGATATTAGTTTCTATCAGAGACAAGAGATTTGAGGTAAGTTGTACATGGATGGAATAGATTGTTTTTATCATATTTGGATATTAGTAGATATCGAAACAGATATTTTAGGGAAGTGTATATGGCTGTATTATGATAGTCTTTTATTATATTTGGATATTATCTATCAGGAACAGATATTTTAGGGAAGTTGTATATGGCTGTATTATGATAGCTTTTATCATACTTTTGGATGTTAGTTTCTATCAGCGATACAGGGCTTCGAGGGAAGCTGTATATGGCTGTATGATGATAGTTTTTATTATATTTTGGATGTTATTTTCTATCAGCTGACACAGAGCTTTGATGGGAAGCTGTATATGGCTGTATGATGATAGTTTTTATATATGGATGTTATTTCTATCAGGACACAGAGCTTTGAGGGAAGTGTATATGGCTATATTTTGATACTTGTTATTATATTTTGGATGTTATTTTCTTCAGCGACACAGAGTTGAGGAAGTGTACATGGCTGTGTTGTTGTTGGTTGCAGCGGCAGATTGAGGTGAGAGGTGATGCAGGGCTACATGCAGGTGTTGCTCAACCTGGACATGGCCCCTCAGGGAGTCTGACAACAAGATGCAGCTGACCATGATCAGTATGTCCTTTCTTCTTGGGCATCTGATTGTTTTTTTGACAAAGGATCAGGAGGTTCAGTATCTGTTGGGGTTATGTAGGTCTGCAGGGTAGTATTCTTTCGTTGTTTTGGGTTGTTTGGGTGTTTGTTGGGGGGGGTCTGTTTGTGTCCTGTTCTTTTTTTCTTTTTTTTTGTTGTTTGAGAATTTTTGTTTGTCCTTTTCAGTACTCCTCTCTCTTCTCCTCTCTCTCTTCCCTCTCTCTTCTCTCTCTCTCTCTCTCTCTCTCTCTCTCTCTCTCTCTCTCTCTCACTAAGCATACTTTGCTGAGTCTCAAAATATGGTTGTACATTTCTTTCTTTTCTTCATCATATCGAATTTTTATGCAGTATTTTGTTTTGACTACAGTGTGAAACCGCTAAGAGGTTTAGAAAATAATGGGACTAGAAAATTAAATCAGATTATGGTCTTGTTGAGTATTTTGTTTAGAGATAATGATCGGTGAGATCAACCCCTATTAAGTGTGTGTATGTTGGTTGTTTGTTATACAAAATCAATAAGATGATGGCAGATCAATTAGCAAGTGGATTATGTATAACATGGTACAGCAGATTTGTCGTGTTGTGTTGTGTTAATTACAGACATGTGAATGCCAATGTCAATGTGTGTGTGTTATAACCAGATATGGTGACAGGGTTAGTGTCTGTGTTGTGTTTGTTATAGATACATGACATGGTGACAGACCAGATTATGTCAGTGGTTGTGTTGTGTTTGTTTAGCTGGTGACAGACATATTCAATGGTTGTGTTGTTTGACAACCCAGATTATGTCAATGGTTGTGTTGTGTTGTGTTTAATATACAAAGACATGGTGACAGACCAGATTATGTCAGTGGTTGTGTTGTGTTATGTTTGTGTTTATACAGACATGATCAATAGATGTGGAACCAGATTATGTCAAGTGGTTGTGTTGTGTTATGTTATACAGACATGTGGCATGTGACCAGATTATGTCAGTATGTGTTGTGTTGTGTTGAATATACAGACATGGTGAAGACCAGTTTGTGTCAGTAGTTGTGTTTGTGTTATGTTATACAGACATGATCAATGAGATGGTGACAGACCAGATTTTTCAGTGGTTGTGTTGTGTGTTGTATACAGAACATATGGTGACAACCAGATTATGTCATGGTTGTGTTGTGTTTTTTACAGACAGTGCAGACCGTATCAAGTTGTGTGTGTAGTATACGACATGGTGACAGACCAGATTATGTCAATGGTTGTGTTGTGTATGTTTTGTTGTATTGTACAGACATGATCAATGAGATGGTGGCAAACCAGATTATGTCATGGTTGTGTTGTGTTTGTTGTACAACATGACATGGTGGCAGACCAGATTATGTCAATGGTTGTGTTGTGTTATTATACGACATGGTTGAAGCCCGATATGTCAGTGGTTGTTGTGTTATGTTATTACAGATGGTGACAGACCAGATTATGTCAGTGTTTGTGTTGTGTTTGTACAGACAGTGGACAGATATGTCATGGTGTTTGTGTTATATTACAGCTGGCAGACCAGATTATGTCATGGTTGTGTTGTGTTATATTATACAGACATGGTGACAGACCAGATTATGTCAATGGTCATGTTGTGTTGTGTTGATTTATACAGACATGATCACCAGAGAATGGTTGTGTTGTGTTAAACGACAATGGTTGCAGTGCTGATAGTCAATGGTGTATTGTGGCTGTTGTTTCATCAGCTGTGAAGACCAGGTCATGTTGTATCCCTTATTGTTGGACTCATTAGATTATGTCAGAGTTGTGTTGTGTTGTGTGTGTGACATGATCAGGTGGTAGTTGTAGTGTGGTTTGAGTGTGTGGTAGGGGGGTTCGACGTTTTGTTTCCCTTGTGAAAGGTGATATGTGTGGCTTGTGTGTGTGTGTGTGTGCGTGCGTTGTGCTGTGTTTGAATTGCTATTTTTGCAGTTATCATTTCTCCTTTCTTTCTTCCCAGTACCATGTCAGTCTGATTTTTACCATTCTTGATTTTTTTCCTGTGGATGTTTCTCTATGTTAAATTGATTTAAGTTAAGACATTTTATTATTACAGTTATTCTTGTGAGCTTCACATGCTTTCCATGGTGCACAAACATATTCACACATGCTTGCTGTCATATTTATATCCACATAGATATGCACACATGCATACCATGCACATGCGCACATGTCACTTTTTATGCTTGTCAAAGCTTGAAAAAACTGTTCATAATTGTGATGACAGTTGGTAAAAACAGAAAATATTCAATAGCTCCTGCAAAATCTTTTATCTAAACAAAATGGTCAGAAAAAATTGAAGTTGAATTTATGTAATTGGCTTTCTGCAGTTGTTTGCTTTCATATCTAAGCATGATGATTATTTCCAGACAAAAGGGGATTTATGGACAGCAAATTTTAAAAAGGTATGGTTTGTTATTGGTAGTTTTAAACAAATACACAAAGCAAAGCACACAAAACCTTAATATCCTTATGCAGTGGCAACAATCTAGAAGAATCAAACTTGAGTATGCAGCATGTAGCACACTTCAGGATCTGAGAGTAGTCCCATGATTGGTCAAGTGAGATTGTCATTTTCAGCTGACGGGAGTGGATGCCCAGAAACTGGCGATGGCCGTGGTGAGGGTCATGCAGGCCATTCTGTCTGGATCAGCCAACGCCAAAGTGAGTTCTGTTTGCTTCATCTCTTGCTTGTGTTGTCCTTCATTGGAAATGAATAAGAATTTGAATTCCATTTTGCAGCAGTAAGGGACATATTCCTTGTCAGAATCATCAAAGTGATGTGCATTCCTGCTCCTATGTGATCAACTGGAAATTTTGTTTTGGAAATGATATAGGACTGGGTCCAGCTTTTTGGTGTGTCTGTAATCAGTGTTCTGTCTATATGATCTTTCACCAAGTCTGCCTTGTTCCATTTATGTTAAATCTGTTTGAAAGGGTTTCTGAATTGTGGGGACCACCATTGGTGTGTGTGGTCGTACACTGGAATTGATGGTTTTGGCAACCTTTTAAAATCTTTTTAGATTATGTGTGTTTGTGTGTGTGTGTGCGTGTGCTCGTGCAAGTGTGTGCGCTGTGTCCGTCTGTGTATCTTTGTAGTACAAGCTCATGTATGCATGCAAGTGTTCATGCTTGTACATTTGTATGTGCATACACTTGGAATTGTCTTGACAGTTTATGTATGTTGTCATCTATGCTCTAATTTTAGTCTTCTAGAATTTTAACAGTTTGAAAAGGAAGAAAAGGAGAATAGTCAACAGATAGGAAATGGGATAACAATATTTCTCTGTTCCATTTTCAGACCTTGTTTGAAGGCAGAGTTGGTTATCGGCGTTTTGTGGAAGCCCTGAAAAGCCTTGGTCAGCCCTCCATGGAGTTGCTGCAGACTTTGCTAGATCTGGTAAGGTGCTGGTGGTGTTTTGTGGGGTTTTTTTGGGTTTTTTTTTGATAAATGCCCATGAAAACTGCTACTATATAGTCATCTTATCAATTTGGGTTACTTCCAGCTTCTGTTACATTTTTTTGATAATAGAATGAAGTGGGATTTTACCTGTGTCACAGTCCTCAGCCTTGTTTAGTCAGACATCTTGAAGTTGGAGTATGTCTTTGTAGGGAGATGATAGAAAAAAATTGAAATGAGTGGCGTGGGAACAGCAGGACGGGAACGTCACAGAAGATGAGGCAGCAAAAAACAAAAATAAAAAGAATAAAATAAAATACTAATATGACCCTTCCCAAATATTCTTGATAATGTGAAGAAGTGCTTATGGCAAAAGAGTGCATGTGTTTGATTACACCTTGTAAGAAATATGTATCCTTTTGATTTTTTAAAAACATACTTCACACCAATGTCCACATTTTATAGGAACCCCCCCCCCTGCTAGAATACTGTAAGTTGTTGAAGTGTAGTTCAGCTGTAGAGAAAGAAAGGGAAAAGCTCACCCTCCTCTCTGCCGTTGCCCAGGTGGTAGAGGACCAGTTTGAAAGCAGCAACAAGATGCGGGTGGTGAACACGCAGGCAGCCATGATGTTGCTGCAGTGGTTGCCAGACATCCAGTCCCACGAGCTGCAGGTGTGGCTGGCGGAGCGGCTGTCCGGCCTGTGCACGCACGGACACCGCAGTCGCATGAGCTGCTGCATGGCGGGCATGATCCCCCACATCATCACCGTGCTGGGCCGACAGAAACAGATCGACCACAAGGCAGTGGGTGAGCGGTCTGAAAAGGGTTCTTTTTCTTTCTCTTTTTCGTCTAGCTGCGTTCCCGTACTGAGTAGGATGTGTAGTGCCTGGTCTTTGTGTATACTTGTAATTCAACGGGAGGTCTACCTGCTGGCCTTAGTCGACACATTCTGACTTTAGAGCAGCTCATACAAAAATTAATTTGAAAAATGCAAGAAATTATTATTCAGGGTTCGTACAGTCCTTATAGGTGCTTATAAGTCTTTAAATTTGATGTAGAGTCTCATAAGGCCTTAAAAGTGCTTATATTTACACAATCGGTCCTTATAAAAAGCACTGAGGTCCTTATAAAATCAAAACTGTCTTCATTATAAAGAGAGCTAAGAAATTATGTGTGCCTTTCCCGATTATCATTATCCGCGAGAAAAAAAAAGAAAAGGAAAATTTGCGCTCAATTGATTTGCCGTCGTAAAGGGACCGTAGCAGACGAAATGTAAAGGGAAGTAAATCTCGGAACTGGCTGATAGACTGTCTGATGGAAGTGGCCCAATGCGCATGCCTTGAAAGTGAAAATAACTGTTCCAAGCCACCAAAATGCCGGGAAAGTGTTCTTTCCAAGATCGTTGGATAAAAGAGGATAGCTACAAGTACTGGATCAGGCGAGACAGTGATTCAAAAAAAGCAAGATGTATTGTGTGTTGCATTTCGCTAAATCTGGCATCGATGGGCGAAGCCGTGTTGAAGGCGCACATGAAAAGTAAGCGCCATGAGCGTAATGAACAGCGTCATCGCATGGAAACTAGAGTTGTGATCCCCGATCTCTTTGAAGCCGGTGGATCATCAGTTCAACCAAGTACCAGCAGTGCTCAGGCACCAAGTAGGCCTACCTGTGCTCAGCCAAGTACGTTCCAGTCAAAACTCACTGGTAAGTAAAATAACTCTCTCTCTCTCTCTCTCTCTCTCTCTCTCTCTCTCTCTCTCTCTCTCTCTCTCTCTCTCTCTCTCTCACACACACACACACACACACACCACACACACACACACACACACACACACACACACATGTGACAGATTCTCTCTCTCTCTCTCTCTCTCTCTCTCTCTCTCTCTCTCTCTCTCTCTCTCTCTCCCTCTCTCTCTCTCTCTCACACACACACACACACACACACACACACACACACACACACACACACACACACACACACACATGTGACAGATTCTCTCTCTCTCTCTCTCTCTCTCTCTCTCTCTCTCTCTCTCTCTCTCTCTCTCTCTCTCCCTCTCTCTCTCTCTCTCTCACACACACACACACACACACACACACACACACACACACACACACACACACACACACATGTGACAGACACTTTCTCTTTGTCATTTTGTTTTGAACATAAAAAAACACACTGGTGTGACCCAGCAGACAAACACTGAATGTGGTTCCCCTTCCCTCCGCTTTCCCCCCATCATCGCTCTTTAGACTCTCTCTCTCTCTCTCTCGCTCTCTCTCTCTCTCTCTCTCTCTCTCTCTCTCTCTCTCTCTCTCTCTCTCTCTCTCTCAAATTCTTTTTTTTTTTCTCTACATGAAATCTCTCTCTCTGTGCACATGTGTGTGTGTGTGTGTGTGTGTGTGTGTGTGTGTGTGTGTGTGTGTGTGTGTGTGTGTGTGTGTGTGTGTGCATATAGAGGTGCCCTCTACAAAAAGAAGAAAAAATCATGTTGCTAGTAACGTGGCAAGTTCTATATAGGACAACTATCCACAAAGGGGGTGCGCACAGGAAAAAAAACAAAAACCAAACAAACAAACAAAAAAAAAAAGAAACGCTAGAACTATGAATATCAACACATATACTTATTGTGTAGAATGAATGCCTGTCAGAAAAAAAAGTTAGAAATGAAGGTGTTTGCTAGAGTTTTGTTTTATTTTATTTTATTTTTCAGATCTCAGGTTGTGTTTGCTAGAGTTTTTTTTTTTTTTTTTCAGATCACAGTCTGGCCAACCAAGCGCTCAAGGCAGAAATCCTGTGGAGCTTGAAGGTGGTGGAGTCCCACTACAGCTTTGTCTCATCAAAGGGTGTTGGGGAGCTTTTTCAACAAATGTTTCCAGACAGCGACACAGCTCTGCAGTTTAAATGTTCAGAGACAAAGTGTAGGTACCTGACCACCTTTGGACTTGCACCTCATTTCCTGAACCAGCTGAAAGAGAGAGTGAGGGCTTCTTCTTCAGGATATGCGCTTCTTTTTGATGAGTCCATGAACCAGAAAAACAAATTGAAGCAAATGGATTTTCATGTCAGGTTTTGGGATGGAGATGCTGTCCAGACGAGATATTTGACCTCAGATTTCTTGGGACATGCCTGTGCAATTGACCTGTTTGACAAAATTTTGAGTGTGCAGTCCGAGTTCTCCTTGCCCAAGGAAGACATGATTCAGCTGGGGATGGATGGCCCTGCAGTGAACTGGAGTGTGTACAACCGAATTCACAGCAGTATGAAGGAGGACCTAAAAGTTGGCCTACTGCACACAGGCAGTTGTGGCCTTCACACAGTCCACAATTCTTTCCGAGCAGGCTGCAATGCTTCTTCATGGCAAGTGGATTCCTTCCTGTCAGCATGCTACTACCTTTTCAAGGACAGCCCAGCTAGACGAGAGGACTTCATGAGGGTTAGCAATGCCACATCTCTACCTCCAAAGTTCTGCTCTCACAGATGGTTGGAAAATGCGTCTGTAGCTACCAAGATAATTGAGCTTCTGCCTGCCCTGGATCTCTATGTGAAAACAGCAGAAGAAAAGAAAATCCCCCTACCAAAGAACAAGAGTTTTGAGACAGTCAAGTTAGGTGTCAGTGCGCCCCTTACCTCTGCTCAGCTGGCTTTCTTTGCTGCAGTTGCAAGGGAAATGGAGCCCTTCCTGACCAAGTACCAAAAAGATGAGCCCCTCATTCCCTACCTCAGCTCTGACTTGCAGAGAATGATGAGAAACCTCATGCGACGTTTTCTCCGTCAAGATGTTCTAAATGATTGTGACAGTGCTGAAAAACTTGCTGCAGTTGATGTGTCCAATTCTGATAACTACTGCAGTTTAGGAGAAATCGACATAGGCTTCCAGGCGAGATCCCTGCTTCAAAAAGCAAAAATGTCAAAAAAGAATCCTGCAAGTGACAGAGCTGTCACTGAGTTTCAGCAGAGCTGCAGAAAGTTCTTGAAAGCAACAGTCAGCAAACTACAAGACAAGTGTCCTCTGAAGTATGCAGTCATTCGACAGATTTCTTGCCTCAACCCAGAGACTATGAAAAACAGAGCAGCCTGCAAAGAACAAATGCAGAATCTACTCCACGCAATGTGTGGTGTCAAGAGACTAGACCATGAAACTGCTGACACAGTGTGCAAAGAGTTTGCTGACTTCCTCGACGACATTGCGTCTGATGCTGCCAGTTTTGACCCCTCCACACAGAGGCTGGATGCTTGGTTTTATGGTCACCTTGCAACGGAGAGCAAGTATGCCAAGCTGTGGAATGTCATCCAGAAGCTCCTTGTTCTGTCCCATGGACAGTCGACAGTGGAGCGTGGGTTTTCCTACAACAAGGAAATGATGACTGACAATCTGAGCCAGAAAGCTCTGAAAGCCAGGAGAACTGTGCTTGACCACATACACAGTTGTGGTGGAATCTTGAAGGTCAACATTACAAAGAGGCTGCTGGTTGATGCTGGTCATGCCCAGCAAGAGTACAGGCGTTTCCTTGATGAACAAAGCAAGCTGAAGACCAACCAAGAGCGTCTGGAAAAAAAGAGAAAGAAGACAGAAGAAATTGAGGCACTAAAAAAGAAAAGGAAAACAACACAGGACATTGCAGTGCAGCTTGTTGAGGAAGCTGACAGGCTGGCATTTGAAGGGCAGCAGCAGCGCAGCTTCACTTTGATTGACCGCTCTTGTCAACTGCGCCTAGCTTCCAAGGACAAGAAAGATGAGGTCTCTCGTCTTGACAAGGAACTAGCCAAACTTCAAGAAGAACTGAAGGCCCTTCCATAGCACCCTTATCTCTGTCACAAATTCAATAGAAAGACCAATATGTATATATTTTAGTTTGCAAGTGTTAATTTGGCTTATATCAAAAAGATGAATTAGTGTAGAATAGTTTTCAAAGCTGAAGTTGATAAGGAAATCAGCAGGAAGGAATATATGTGTGCAGTGTGTTATAATTTGGTGGATTGTGTATGAAATTAGCCAGACTTTTGTTCAGAATGGAACTTCTTCTAAATAAGAGTTTGGTGGATATTTGGTGGATTGTGTATGAAATGGGTCAGACTTTTGTTCAGGATGGACCTTCTTCCAAATAAGTGCTTAGTGGATATTTTTCTTGTGGATTTCATATGATGAATTAGTCTGACATCTTCAACCATCATGTCATACAGATTGTGGTAAGTCTTTGCCTCCGATCCTGCCCTCCATTCTGCACTCCTATAGATGTTATGTCTTGTATTGTGTCCATTCTACACTTTTATGTTATGTCTTGTGTTGTGTCCATTCTATGCTTCTATGTTATGTCTTATGTTTTGCAGTGTCTCTCTTTTAGTAGACACATTGGCTGATTGCTTATAGTTGGCAAAATTTGTCGATGGTTACGGTCCTTATAGGAGACAAAATGGTCCTTATAAGGTCCTTATAAGGTCCTTATATTGAGAATGGTCTGATGTGTGGGAACCCTGTTATTGTCTGATTTGCTTTTTTAAAAATGGTAGGAGTAGCGAATGGGAAAAAATAGCAAGAGAGAAAGAAGAAAGAAATGTAAGGAAAAAAGCAAAGAAAATGATAGTCACTGCAAATGACTCAAATGAGTGATGGGTGCTTTTGCAGGTTGTTTTGTTGACAAGTATATAATGCTGGTTGCTACACATCATTTGGTTGGTCTGTCTATTGTTACAGGGCATTTGATTGGGCTGCTGGAAACACTTGGTACCTTGTCCATGACAGCAGGAGAACTGAAACAGCTCATTAGTTTATTCAGAGTAGATGAAGAAGGAAAGCAGGTAATCGGCAGTGTACATGTGTGTGTGTGTGGGTGGGTGGTGTGTGTGTGCATGCATGTGTGCATACAAGTGCACATGCAAGTGTGCATGCTCATTTGTATGGATATTTCTTATTTCTTTATTGTCTTATTTTGTAGTGAATCAGCTATGGAGGTATTATGTACAGTCACATAGTCTGGCTGAAAAAGAAATGCAGATACAAAGATTACTCTGTTAGTCAAAATCAGTATTAAGTCAGTACAGTAAATGAAAATTGTTATATATATATATATATATATATATATATCCCTGAAGCTGGAATGCAGCTTCCTTAATGGAGGGTAAAAACGGTCTCATATGCAAAAATCTCACCATTGTTGAACCTCAGAGCTCTAGCTAAGGAACAGGAGGGAAAAAAATCACTGTGCATAGTTCCAGCTTCTGGTTAGCATGGAGGCAATTTAATACTGAAAATATGCAAATATTCCTCTGATTGACTACAGTAATTGTGACCGAAAATGAGATGGTGATACTTTCCTGACATGAATTTAGGGGGAACAATAAGTTTTCAGTGCTGGTGTTGAAAAAAATATGGCTTGCTGCACATTAATAACTGGCCATTTGCTCACAGATGCCATATACAACACGTCTGATGCGAGCTATAGCCACCATGGCAAGGCGAGAGGGAAAGGAAACAGCGTTGAATTTTTTCGACCTGCAGAACCCTATGGATGTGAGTTGCTATATGTCATTGGTCAGCTGTTGTCAGCCTTTGCTCTGTGACCTATTCTTAGCGTGATGTGTGAAGTGCACTCCCATTGTAATCATTGTATGTATGTCTATTCCTTATGTGTTGACCATTTCTTTTACCTCTCCGTGTTTTGGTCTCTGTTTTTCTACCTGGAAGGTTGATTGTAGACTAAGGCATAGGATTTCAGCATGTCCTGTTACTTCATTGGATAAACTTTCAAGCAGTGCACTCTGTTGGCAACAAAATATGAGAAAAGGTTCCATCACTGAACAGTGGATGGGACAGTGCAGCTGCTGTATGTATAAACTGCTGTTTAGCTTAGTGCCATTTTTGCAGATCTTTTGTATTGATTAAGCATTTTGCTATAAAAAAAAAAAAAAAAAGGAATCAATCTGCTGTATATCATCACTGAAAAAACAAGGTAGCACACGAAAGTCAGGAAACAAAGTTTGGTAACATCACTATTTGGTAACAATTGTCCATGAATGAGGCAAACTGTAAATCCATGTTTTAATATTTTGTTTTAATTAGTCTTGTAGAGTACTAAGTACATGTAACCACATTTAATATTGTCTGTATACTCTTGTCAGTGCATCTCTCTACTGCTCTGCGCAAATGCCAGGCTGCCTTTTCCTTCCAGTGCCTGGATATGTCTGGACACGAGATTGACCAGGCGTTTACACCTGATGGGGACACCAACCTTCAGAAGTACAGCTGTACACGTTATGTCGCTTTCATTCATTTGGATTGAGGAGGAGGGGTTGTCTTAAGTTGGTTTTTTTTCTTTTGTTTGAATTGAAACTGTGATTTTAAAAAATAATTTAAGTAAGTTGCATATCTTACTTATCAGATTTTTATATGCTTTATTTTTTTTAACTCTATAAAGAAAATGTTTCTAATCTAATTACAAGTACATCTTTGTAAAAATGTAATGGGTGAAAAACATATCTTTGTATTGCACTTTAAATAAACTGTTTGTAAAATTGTGTGTGCATGCGCGTGCATGCGTGCATGCATATTTTATTGTGAATTTGTGTCTACATGTCTGATTAAGCATTCTAGTGTGTTAAAGATTACAACAAAAAGTTTTTTTAAAATTCATTGTTCTACTGAAACATCATCACAGTCAAATATAAAACTTTAAAAAAAAAAACATTAAGATATATGACACAGATATTGAATTGTGTTCTTTGTGCTATTCACAACTACTGTATATTGCACCTTTGATAGTTATTGGCCGTGTGTTGTTGACAGGTTCAGTGATGGTGCGAACAACGGCATGGAGGCCTTCTGACTCCCAGCTATGACCTGGTGGTGGCTGTGTACAACAAGAAAGAGTTCTGCACGCTGACCGTCTCAGACACACGACTGCAGGATGGCTTGTGGGTGAGTCAGTCCATCCACCTGCTGGCGGGTTGTTCAACATCTCTATAGAAAGAAAAATCTTCCAGTCTGTTGAAGGGGATGACTTGTTACAGCTATTCAAATTTCTGCCAGTTGATTGATTGTCAGAAATGTAGTGGATTTCTGATTTGTAAAGAAAATCAGTGTGGTGGCATTTTATTTCATGTGCTTGACAACTTGTGTTTCTATTAAAACTGGTATTTCATGAGATTTTGCTGGCATCATTGTATCATTATTAATGACTTAATGTATTAAGTTTGGTGCAGAATTTTTTTTTTTTTACCCTGTTACTGTAAGGCTGTATAGTGGAAAATATTTTATATACACAATCAGTTTTGTCATGGATGTTTAAACTTCATGTTGCTGTGTGAGTATCAAAAGCAAAGTATTCACCCAGAACAGCAGTTTTGTTATCACTACTCATTCACAGTTCCCTCAAGTTATTCCCTCTGATACTTCACTAAGATAAGGAAGGTGTCGTACCTGACAAGGTGTGGTTGCATCTTGCAGCATTCTGTGGGGGTGGTGCACACAGGGGCGCGACGTCCCTTCACCCAGAGTCAGGTCATGGTGTACATCGATGGTCGTCAGAAGTCCACTGCGCCTTTCAAGTTTCCAAGTTTCACTGAGGTGATATCTGGTTTTGTGTTCTTTCTGATGTTCCAAGATTATCTGCTAACAAATTGTTCTTGTTGCTGTGTTACAGTGGTGTGTGTGTGTGTGTGTAAGTGGAGTGTGTGTGTGTGTGTGTGTGTGTGTGTGTGTGTGTGTTGTGTGTGTGTGTGAGAGGAGTGTGTGTGTGTGTGCTGTGTGGTGGTGCATGCGTGTGCCCGGTTTGTGTGTATGTGACGTACACACATAGGGAGATATACATATCTGCATGTGTTTGTTTATGTGTGTATTTATGAATAGAGGGGAGGGGTTCTGTTTACTCACTGAAAGGTTACTATACTTCTAATCAAAACAAAAGTAGCAGTCATTGCTGTATCCTTGATAATGTATGAATAGTTATGATTTTGGTTCATTCTGCATTATCCCTAACATCCCCATTCTCATTCTCCATCCTATTCTCCTGTTTCTTTTGTACTTTCTCCCATCACTTCCCTGTTTAAAAACAAAACAAAACAGAACATGCAAACAAACAAACAAACCCCAACCAAAACAACCCAACGAAAATGAAGGAACAGGTGTGGAGAGAAAAATGTAACATTGCTGCTTGCTTGGTTTTCCACAGCCTTTCTCCACCTGCCGCATAGGCTCCCCAGGGCCTCACTACTTCACCGACGCCCATTGCGACAGTAATGGCAAAGCCGACCAGAAGAAGGCCTCTGTCTCTCCCCTGAAAGCTCTCTTTGGAGGAGTGACCAAGACAGCCACCCCTGCTCCTGCTGTGGGTGTCACCCATCTGTCCACAGGCTCGCAGGATGACCACTGGGGACCGCCTATCACCATTCAGCCCGTGTGTCCACTGTCTGTGTCTTCAGCGATGTGGTGCAACCAGCACAGTTCAAGGCGCTCAACATGTCAGGTCAGTTTTGGGGCAGATTTTTTTTTTATTGTTTATTTATGACCAGAACTTGCCTATATTTGACAGATCCCATAGCTGAGGGGTTAAGACCATTTGTCAATCCTCTAGTTCCATGAAGTCGTGAGTTCAAATTTTGGCGACAGTGTTTTATGAACTAAGGGCAGATTTTTACAGTCTCCCAGATCAATTTCAAGAGCAGACCTGTCAGTGCCTTAATTCTTTTGAAGTTGTACGCCTGCAGAAGATTAAACATACATGTCAAAAATCCTGTAATTCAGTCAGTGTTCAGTTGGTTACGGAAACATGAACATACCCAGCATGCAACCTGTACAGTAAAATGAGCTGCGCTGAAGTTGGAATGTGTCAGCTGAGGCTGGCAGGCAAACTTCCTGTAAAACTGACAAGCACAGCTACACACCCAACCTGTTAAGGGAATAAAAGAGAAGATCTATGTTCACTGAAGATGATCCTGTTTCATACCTGTGTTGACTTGTAGCTCCCTTCCCATTTTGTCCTGAGTCTCTAAGTTTTTTTTATATCTCTTTATGACTTGGGTCTTTGTCTGTTTCTACCATAAGTTTCTAGGCCTTTTTGTCTTGAGTGCCCAGGGAGACGTTATTCAGTTCACTATTTGCAGATAGTCCTGTAAGAGCTCCCATCTTTGTTTGTGTCTTTTTCATTGTAGAAAGAACATTTTCTCCCTCTTATGTACATGAAAAACTAATGTATTGCTGAACTTGAAAGTAAAAAGAAGTCAGTCCTGCAGTTTTTTTTTGATAACTTACATTAGACCTTCTGAGTATGTGACATAAAATTTTGGTAGGTTGGAAAATGTATCTTAACATTTGTGACATCGAATCTATCTATTTGAAAGAAAGTGTTTTTGTATCATGGAAAAATCAAGGTTTTATAGGCTGAGTCTCAATTTTTTTTTTCCATTTTGAATTTTTACAGTGTTTGTTTGTGTTTTTATTTCCAGGTCCTAATGACATCACTGTGTTCAAAGATGATGCTGATCTTGCTGAACTTTCAGCAAAACTGGTCGCACGATACAGTGCCAAGGTCTGAGTCTTTTTGTTATCTATTGTTCGTATCTGGTGTTATTGATGTTTTTTATTCACATAAATTAGTCATGATTTTTTAAAACTCAAATGAGCATTATATCTAAACATGATATGATTGATCAGGATTTTTGGTAAAACATAGCATGATAAATATATTCATTAAGAAAAAACAAACTAGACATATTTTTTGTGATTTGCATTGATGGAAAATCAAAATGCGTTTTAAAAATGTTGGGATAAAGAAAAGCAGAAATGCATAGTGCATTGGCGTAATTTTAAATGCTTATGCATGCGTATGAACACACAGAAGCAACGTGTATTGCATGTACAAAGAGACGTGTAGATAAAATGGTATCAAAGCACTGCTATATAAGCTTGCATACACACTCACACAAGAATACAGTACAAATACATACACATGCATTCAGGTGTGTGTATGCACACACACACACACACACACACACACACACACACACACACACACACACACACACACACACACAGATTTATCAACTTTCTTAGAGCATTCTCTTTTGTAATACTAGGAGTCTGTTATTTTTTTGAATGCAGTGCTTTAGCTGACAGAACCATGGGTAAGTGTGCTCATGTGTGTGTGTGTTGCAGGCCTGTAAGGACCATGTGTGTGCAGACCTCTCTCCATATCAGAACCATGGGCAGTTCACTGGAGAAAAGTGCGTTGCTTGGGACATCAAGGTGAGTGTGGCGTAGCTTTCACTCTATATCAGTGCTTCTCCTTGGGATATACTGTTTGGTATCTCTTATTGTACCATATCAGACAATGATATTCATGGCTTATTGGCCAGTTAGAAAGGAAAACCTTAAGAAGTAAGCACCTCCATGCCCTTAGTGCACATGTTTGAATACTAACTTTTGCCACATAAACTGTGTTCTACAGTAGGCCTGCCAGTTTCAAGTGATTGATGTTTTAGGCAAACCAGAGATGTAGATGTGTGTCTTGAAACCATTCATGCTGCAAGATGATCATTGAATTGATACAATATAGAGATGCCAGCCCATTCTTGTTGACGTGCTAGGTAAGATTCATCAAGATTTTCCCTCTGGATCATGAAGAACCAGAAAAAAATGTGGCTGTCAACTAAAAACAGTGTTTATTGGTATTACATTTTTTACACTCTTATCTGCATTATTGATTCTTGAGGAGATTGTCCCTGCTTTTGGACTGGCTTTAAACTTAAAGAAGGTATTTTGTATAGGATTTTTTTACAGTGATTCAGTACAGGTAGGCTCGATATAATTATAAAGAAATGCATGGAATTGAACTCCTTCAGTATTTTGAAGCTTATATCATATCCATAAGTAAACAGAAATTATCATAGCATTTTTACATTAAACTGATAAGTTTTTAAAAATGTATTTCTTTGAACTTGACTGTTGGCAGGACACCATTAACTGCGTAGGAGGAGTTCAGGTGTTGTTCCCACTGCTGGAGCAAGTAGATCCTGATGCACCTGTGCCAACTCCTCTCCCAACACCCATGACACCTGTCGCTAACGAGCCCCTTGTCTCCTCTGAGGAATCAGGGGATGAGTGGGTGGTTCTGAGAAGTAGTTCTTATGCAGGTAACTAGTGTATACTGTTGTGTAATGTCTCTCTGTTATGTTTTAAATAAAACGTGTCTTTTTATTCACTCATGTACAAAGTGTGTGTGTGTGTGTACATTTGAATCTGTGTGTGTACATTTGAATCTGTGCTTGTCAATTTAAGAGACATTTCAGTTTCATAGTTGTTTTATTTATAGTCTTATTCTCTATTGCTGTCATTTCATTTTGTCTGATGTGAAGCAGATCTTTTTCTGTAGGCATTCTGATAAAAGGTCATTGTATCAGGATGAAAGAATTGGTTTATTTTATAGACTAAGAAAAGATGTAGATACCACCTAGATGTCTTTTCTTCTTTAAAGGATTACCTCAACTTTTCATTGGAAGTAAAATGAAGATGATATTTCAAAGCAAAATATACATTAGCCAGGGGGAAAAATATGTTTACAAAGACAGAAAACCATTTTGATTATTTAAACAAATCTATATAGCCCTGTCACAAATGTACAGGGAGTTGCTTTAAGAAATGGGTTGTCGCATAAACATCTTTTCCTTTGCTGAAGTGCAAAAAACTGAGGGAAAAGAACATTGTCATATGTCTGCTTCGCAAATGTGTGTGTGCACAGACAGCAAGTTGGAGCAGAACCAGGTGGCAGCATTTTTGACCTTGCTGCGTCACATGCTGCAGACCAAACCAGTGAACCAGGACACCTTCATCCGGACACAGGGTGCTGCTACTGTGGGGGCCCTGCTGCAAAAGGTATGCCTGACTTTCTTCCTCTGCTGCCAGTGTAGGTGTTTGATTATCACTGGTCAGCCAGCTTGAGAGGTTGCTTTAGCTGGAGTTGACTCTTGAAGAAAGTGAACAGGTAGGCACAGAGACATGCATGTGCGTATTATTCAGTCATGTGTATTATGTCATTAGCATTCACAGAAGGAAGAATGTGAATGAAGCATGATATTTACATCTGTATTGAGCTTCCTATAATGCCATGTATGTGATCAGTGTGATCAGTAAAGTGATTTCAAGTAAAAGCCCTTTGTCTGAGATTTTTGTAAAAAATTGTTAAGCATCTAGTTGATACAATTGGGTTTATTCTCACATTTTGGCTCTCTCTTTTTTTCTCCAGTACTGTATGTGTTCATCATACTGTCTGTCCACTTTCATTTTGAGCAGTGTGTAACAGTGTGTACATGGCTGTTCAGGTGAACCCTCAGCTGATTGATGTCAATGTCCTGATGGCCGTTCAGCTGCTTGTGGAGGCTTCCGTGGCTACAAGCAAAATACTGACCAATCATCTCCATCAGTACATCCTCTTCGATTTCCGTGTCTGGAGCAAGAGTGCCTTCCCTGTTCGCATTGGTGAGTCCGTGGTTAAAAAATCAATAGTAATGGATTTCTTAAATCTTTCATGATTTTACTCTGATGCCTCATATTTATGTTGCAATTGCTTGAGCTGAATTCTGTGGACAGGTGGAGCTAAGTTTTTTTTTAAAAAGAGCAAATTGAGGAAGTGAGGGGTAAAATAGTATTGGAGATTCTTTGAGGGCTGCATGTTTGTACTGATTTTTGTGATATTCTTAGATGTTTCTTGTGTAGTGGTATTGAAGCTTAGAGTGATGACTTTGGCAACCAGTGGAAAGAATAACAAACTGAAGGGATAATATAATTAACTTTTTTGTGTATGTCAGGGCTATAAAATCTATTTTTATGAAGAGTATTGGAATAATGCCTGCAAATTTTGTTACCAATCACTCACTCACTCAGTCCCATGTCCCAAAGGACGTAGGGGGGACATGAGAGAAGACGCAACAGAGATCTTTTTCCATGCTTCACGATCCTGTGTGGCTAGTAGGAGGTGTTGTAGGGGTTGGGTGGTCCAGTCTTTGATGTTGTCAACCCATGATTTCTTTTGGCGGCCTCTTCTTCTCTTGCCCTCGACTGTTCCTTGCAGGATGGTTTTTGCTAGGGTGTTGTGTCTTGTGGTGTGACCAAACCACATCAGCTTTCTCCTCTTTATGGTGGAGAGCAAAGGCTCTTGGGGGCCCACACGCTTTTTGATTTCTTCTTTCACATAGTTATTGGTCTTGTGTTCTTTGTATGATATTTTGAGAAGTCTTCTGTGGCACTTGTTCTCGAATGCTTGGATTCTCCTCTCTAACTCTGCTGTCAGAGTCCATGATTCACAGCCATATAGGAGGATAGATATCACGAGGGATTTGTAAAGGTATTTGGTGCCGAAGCTGATGTTGTTGCTTCTGATGATCTTCTCGAGTCTGACTAGAGCAGATGTTGCTGTTGCAATGCGAGCTTTCACTTCATTGTTTGATGTGCCATCTTTTGTTAGGATGGAGCCTAAGTATTTGAATTGGCTCACCTCTTCTAGTGTTTCTCCATTCATCTTTATTTCCGTGATGTCATTACTCGCGCTGTTGACCATGATCTTTGGTTTCTCTGTACTGACCTCCATGCCGTATGCGCTCGCTCGATCTGTTAAATTGTCTGTGAGGATTTGCAGTTCTTGTTTGCTGCTGCCCATGAGGTCAATGTCATCTGCAAATCTGAGGTTGCAAAGGGGTCTTCCACCAATGGAGATGGAAGTGTGGTGGTTTTGCAGTGTCTCTGTCATGATGTTTTCGAGGAAGAGGTTGAAGAGTACAGGTGAGAGAAGGCAGCCCTGGCGAACCCCAACCGTAGTCTTGAAGAACTCACCCATGTGATTGTTCATGAAAACTGCACTTTTTGCGTTCTCGTACAGAGCCTTGATGACTTCAATTAGGCAGCTGTCAATGTTGAAGTGCCTGAGTACTTGCCAGAGGCCGTCATGCCATACCCTGTCAAAGGCCTTTTTGAAGTCTATGAAATTGTGGTACAAGTCTTTTTGGTGTTGGAGATGCTTCTCTATCAGAATTCTCAGATTGAAAATTTGTTCCATTGTGCTGCGTTTTGGTCTAAAGCCCGCTTGTTCTTCTGCCAGGAGTTTTTCTGCTTGGTTTTTCAGTCTGTTGAGGACTACCTGCAGCATGATCTTGCTAGGATGACTTATGAGACTGATGGTTCTGTAGTTCTGGCATTTCTTGAGGTTTCCTTTCTTTGGCAGGGGTATTACAAGAGACTGTGTCCATTCTTTTGGCCATTCTTTGGTGTCGTGGATCTTCTGACAAAGATCTGTGAATCGCCTTGCTGTTTCATTCCCTCCATTTTTTATGAGTTCAGCTGGGATGTTATCAATTCCAGGGGACTTCCCCTTCTTCAATTGTTTAATAGCTGCATCTACTTCCCACCTTAGTATTGGTGGGTCTTTATCTTGGTGTTCAGGGGGTTTGTCAGAAACTATGTTGGTATCTGGGCGTAGTGGGTAGTTGTACAATCCCTCACAGTATTCTGTCCAGCGTTGGAGGATGGCATTGTTTTCCGTTAAAAGATTTCCTTCTTTGTCTTCAATAACAGAGGCTTTAGGCTGTGTGGTTTTCGTTAGTGCTTTCAAAGTGTCGTAAGCTGTTTTGCTGTTTCCCTTGGTCATTCCAGCTTCGATGTTGTTGCATTGTTCTATCCACCCTTCTTTGGCTTCTCTCATCTTTTTTTTTGTTACCAATAGTACATACATAAAATTCCCACATGTGACATATTTATCAGACATTTGTATATGAATGTGTTTGTATTGTTCCTTGGAAAGATTTTGCATGCATGAATATGTTTGTTCCTGTATGATGATTACAAAGTCGGCTGGTGTACCTTTTGTGCAGGTCACATTCAGTACTTGTCCACGATCATCAAAGATGACAAGAAACTGTTCAGGAAGAAATATGGAGTGCAATATTTCCTGGATGTCATCAGGGGTTATTACACGTAAGTGACCAAAATAATCAAATGTATATTTCATATTTTGCTGTTTTTGGTTGTATGTTTTTTGATGTAATGCCTTTTCAGTAGAAGTTACATTAGACATGAGAGGGGAGGGTGATTGTTTGAAAGTTTACTGTTGTTGATTACAGCTCAGTAAATGTTTATTGTTGGCTTTTCTTTAAACTGTAAGGTTTGTGTCTGTTTATTTACCAGAGATTACTTGAAATGCCAATACTTAAAATAGATAACTCTTGAGATTCACATTCAAGGAAAGGAAAGAAGATTTGTGCTGGTCATGTAAGATCATTTTAATATGTGAATAACTTAGGTATAGCATTTGGTTGTGTGGGTGACGTAGGCTTCTGTTATTTCTATGTTTACATTAAATTTTTTGAAGGTTTTTATTGCTGTTTATTGACCATTAAGATTTGACTTCATGTAAGGAATTGAGGAGTATTGTGCAGTGTTATATATCTTGGGGGCATAACTTTATTTTTTCAAAATACGCATGCACACATGCACAAATACACATGCATGCATGCACACATGCACATGACACATACGCACTCAAAAGTAGCAGCTACAGGGAAGAAGAAAAAGATAGTTATCTGCTTTTTGGGATCAATGTTGTCTGTGGACAGAAGACACAAGACAAATAGTGTGTTTCTTCAGAACTGATGAAAACCAAAAAACTGTTCATTCAAATGTCAAAACAACATAGCAACAACAGGAGAAGAGGTAAATAACTGAGGGTTTTCTGTTCTTCAAGACTTGTGATATGTCAAAATAACATAGCAACAACAGGAGAAGAGGTAAATAACTGAGGGTTTTCTGTTCTTCAAGACTTGTGATATGTCAAAACAACATAGCAACAACAGGAGAAGAGGTAAATAACTGAGGGTTTTCTGTTCTTCAAGACTTGTGAAGAGAATGAATGGTCTGTCTGTCTGAGGAGGACAGCAAGACTTTCAATGCCATTCTGAAACAGCTGAGTTTTTTATGTTTTTTTTGTTGTTGAGGAGGGGGGGGGGGACTTACTTTCTTTGTTGTTGTTTTTTTTAAAGTTATTTATTCAGTAGCCAACAAATATAGCAGTGGTAGTATGAGAGATGTTACTTGAAGGATTTCTGTCTCTATGAAAAAAAAAGATATGTATGCATAAGATAGTACAATTAATGTGTCACTCTTAGACAGCAGATCTGTCTGTCTATCTGTCTGTCTGCCTCTCTCTCTCTCTCTCTCTCTCTCTCTCTCTCTCTCTCTCTCTCTCTCTCTCTCTCCTCTCTCTCTCTCTCTCTCTCTCTCTCTCTCTCATATCAAAACTTTATTCAATTCAACTAGAAAGAAAAATAACAGCAACAGAACAAAAAATATTTATTGGGGTTGGTTTTCTATCATTTTTCAGGACTTGTGAAGAGAGTGGGCTTTCTGAGGAGGACAGCAAGACAATCCGCGTGTCCCTCTTCAACCTCATCAAATACTACATCGTCCGTGACATCCGTGGTGATGAACTGAGTCAAATTGTTGGGTTTCTGGTTGTGGTCAAACAGCAGGAACTGGTGAGTTGGGTGCTTAGTTTTACTTCTTTCTTTCTTTGACCAGCTGGGATGTTAGATGCATATTTGCACATTTGAGCGTGTGTGTGTGTTTGCTTGTGTTTATGCCTACATTTGCATTTTCAGCTGTGATGAATCAGTGTGTGTGAGTGCGCTTAAATGTGTGTGTCAGATGATATTTAGGGGGGTGGGGGGGGGCTCATGATCTTATGGCTCAAGTCTGAGTCAGCATTGAGGCACCTGTTTAAGGGGATTCATCCCTGGAGTTAACATCAATACTGACTCCACTCCCCCAGAAGTTCTTCTGATGAGACTGTAAATTGAGATTCCATGTGCAAATGCACATAGAACATGTGCACAGCATGTGTTTTTATCTTTTCTGCCTTTTCAGAAGAATATGCAGTTGTGTGCCTGTAAGAATAGATGACAACATATTTAAAACACATGCATGCTAGTTTTGACAATTGCCCTGGCAACCTCCAAATGGTGGTTTGGCCTCAGCAATGATCCCCTTGTTTCCAGAGCATTAGAAAGTTACAGAAATGATATCCAAGTGATGGTTTGGCCCCGGCAATGGTACCTTTGTTTCCAGAGCATAAGCCCATTGCCCAAACAATATCCAAATGATGGTTTGACCTCAGCAATGATCCCTTCATTTCCAGAGCATTTGACAGTTGCCAAAACGATATCCAAGTGATGGGTTAACCTCAGTCAGTGATCCCCTTGTTTCCAGAGCATTTGACAGTTGCCCATACCTCTGTCCACCAGATCCTGGAGTGTCTGGACCTCCTGCTGTCCTTGCTGGAGAACCATAGCCGCAAACACGACAACCTCATTGCTCTGCTCTTTGAGCCGGAGCAAGCTGAGATGCTCTACAAGCTGCTCACCTACAAAAACTACCCCATCATCTTCTATGAGAAGCTTGTCAAGGTGAGAAGAATGGTTTTTTCTGTACTCTTTCTAGATATCTGCATAGTTTTATCTGTTTTAAAGGTGTGCTACAAATTGTAGGGTTGAATAAAATTGTCAACTATTTTTCTATTATTTCAATCCCCCTTCAAATTGTTAGCCTAGTATTGTTGATTGAGTTAAGATGAGTCATGTAAGTGCTTCACAAGCTGGGAATGGTACTGCTGATTAAAGTGAGTTGATTTATAAGTATAATTAACGCTCTATTTGGGGGGTTTGGGGTCTAAATGTTGTTAATGAATCGGGTATGTACCTTTCAAGGTAGGGATTTTTTTTTAATTGAAGAGGGTTTGTACAGTTGATAGTAACAGTAAAGATGAAGACATACTTTGAATATCACCAGTTTAACTGTACATATAGTATTTCATAGGTGATTGACTTAACAGGTGTTTTCTGTAGATTTTGTTCCTACCTGAAGAAGTTGTGGTGACAGTTGTTACATTAATTCTGAAAACAGGTGCTTTGGGTTTTGCTGAAAACGGACCGGGTGTACGACAAGAGCAAACACCGGTTGCGGTTGGGGGACATGGGCCACTGGGGTCTGGTCAGCATGATGGGCGGCTACAACATCTCCGCTCCCATGATCCGCAGATTTGTGGAGCAGGTGTCCTACGTGGGTGAGTAATGTCACACCTCCTCCTCCCTGTTTGTTACTTCGTCATTTCATGACAGGTGTCTACTTTATCATTTGTTGTTTGATCTTTCTTTGAAATTTAGTTGGGTTTTTTCCTGAGTAGGTTTTATTCATTTTGGGAGTATATATTAAAAAAAAAGAGCTTTTAACCATTTCCCAATGGGTAACCTGCTGTAGGGTAACCAAGCGTCTACTAACCCTTCCCTCCATATCTCCCACCATTGGGTAACAGACTTCTTGCACACACGTGTGTGTTGGTGGGAACTGATGACAAAACTGCATACATATGTGGGCTGGATGTAAAAAAGCACATGAATGCTTATTCCATTATCCTCTAAATAAAAAATATAGATAAATAAGTAAATGAATAGATGAATATAATGGACCTAAATTTTTTAGTTTAAAAACAAAAACCCGAAAAGAAGCCATTAAATATCTTACGGACCCCTTGTCATTTTCTGACAGCATTATATAGAATCAGTCACGAACAGATTTCAAAAGTCCACTCCCTTGATCCCATAGTGATACAATGTCACTTAATAGCCTTTAGCATTGAAAATTAACACTGTTGAATGGATAAGTGTCTTTCATTGCAGTTTTTTTTTTTTGGGGGGGGGGGGGGGGGGGGGACATTCAGTATGTTTTGAGCAACATATGTTCTGAGCAATAAGATGAATCAAAATGGCTTACTACCCCTGTCCACATTCCATGAACCAATTGAAGCTATGGGGGATGATAAAATAATAAGATGTTATCATGCTGTATTATTTCATATGTATTATCATGATTGTATTTTTATTTCATTATCATTATATTCTCACATATTTGTATGTTGATATACTTTATCATACATCTTTTTAAAGTTGGCTAAAAAAAAAAAGTCTTTGCAGATAAAGAATTCTGATGATTGTTGCGATGTGTGGATGCATACATGTATGTATCTGTGTGTGTGTGTGTGTGTGTGTGTGTGTGTGTGTGTGTGTGTGTTGTGCATCTGTATGTGTGTGTATATGTATATACTAGCATACATTTGTGTTTGTATACTGGCATGAATTTGTATGTATATTTGCGATTATGTGTGTTTATGCACATACCTACAAGGTGCATGAATGGGTGGGTGGGTGCAAACATACATGAAGTGACTTGACGGTTAGCATACTGTGCTGTGTGTGGCAGACACAGGGCAGAGCTACAACTCCATCCTTGCTGTGCTGTCTTTGGTGCATCACTGTGGGCTGGACATCAAGCTGGAGGCCAGCAGACAGGTACGTTCCCCTCACAGCGGTCAGTTTCCCCCACACTCAGCTCCTCTCAGCTGCTCATTAACCCATCCCATCCCATCCCAGCTGGGGCTAATTATAGCAGAAGCTGACCATACTGGGACTAGAGAAAAGAAAGGGGAGTGCTAAATTTAGCACTCTTGACTGAGTGGTGTTGGATTTGTGTTCTGTGCCCTCACTCTCTGCCTCTGTCAACAGGCTGTCATGTCCCTCCCAAACCTTCTTCTCTGTGTGTGTGTGTTTTCTTCTTTACTTCTCTGTCAGGTGTGTGGCTA
>CM060316.1:27182789-27252789 GCA_030674155.1 Stramonita haemastoma | reverse complement strand
GTGTTTTACAATAGGCAGCATTTTTTGTATGTATGAATGTTTTGGATTTAACTGTTTTTGTGTAATTTTGTCAGTTATTTCATTCAACATGGCACATGAAAGGAGATCAGAACATGCGATGGGGATGGTTTGATGTTGTAAGAACTAATCTTTACATATTTTATAAACGCCAAGTTGGACAATATTCATTTGATTATTCTTTTATATTTTTGTTACTGATGTGAAGGGAATATTTACCAGGACATGATTTTTTTTCTTTAGACAGCTGATAGTCTGTCGTATCTATAAAATATTTGTTTTATTTCTGTCTTATAACACTTTTCATTTCCTTGGTCATATAAAACCATATTTAGTGGATGTATTTAAAGCGTTTTGGTGTGTTTTGTTTGCCTCATACATATTTGTGAGTTAATAGGATATATTCATGAGCATGTTGATATGTTATCTGTAAAATAGAATTCATCGTGTTGTTCATGAATACTTTTTTTGTGAAGTTTTTGTGTGCATATCACAAGTACTTGTTACAAACTTATATCAAGACCATTTGCATGCAAATACATGCATGCATGATTTTTTTGTGAATGGGTTTTGTGGGCAGCTTTAAAAATACCCTGCTAATATTTTTTTAAGAATCATTATGTAAATATGTGTCCTGTGAAATGAATGACAGTATTCTCAATATTTGTTGTTGCCATAGGCAACTGAACTCTTACAAAAAAGTGAGGAAACAATAAAACAATGAGACATAAAAAGGCATTCATTATTCCTGCTGTTAAAGTCAGCTCTGCCTGTGTGCTAACACCTAGCTCCCAGCTCAACAAAGCCGCCATGTCTTTGGCTGGGGGAGCCCTTACTGTGGTCTGCTGTCCCAGCATAGTCAGAAATGGATCATGGCGCCTGTGGAAGCTGGTCTTGCATATACATGCACATGCTCAAGACCTTCACACACAAGAAGCATGATTCAGCAGCAAAATACACAGGCATACACTTAAGTACAAATGCAATGACAATTCAGTTGAATTGAATTCTATTTATTTAATGTTGAGACCTTTTTTATTTAAAGGTGCTGACCCTTTAAAACCATGGAGGATAACAAAATTGTATGCTAGTTTCAATTTGTCTCTGAAGAAATTCTCCCAAATTACTGCTTATTTCTTTGATTTTTCTCCACTAATGTTAAGATTTGACTGTTTAATTTTAGAATAAACATAACAGGGCTCTCTCTTCATGCTCTCATTTTTAGTCACATGGTTATAAATCATCAAACTGACCAAGGATGTGCTTGTGTGTCTAGAAATAAAGAGAAAAAGGATACCAACAGAGAGGCATCATAAGACTATTGAAGTTTGTTGTCCAGAACAGATGTTAAATGTCTTGTCCTCCCATCCAATAGGGCTTCTATAGATTATGATTGGTTTAAATTGCTCGCATAAATTATATTTGTTCAACGTTGTGTGATCATATTCTTTTCTGATTACATTTTTACAATATAAAAGTGATGGTCCATGTTAATTCCACCAATTAATCATTATTCATGCGTGTAATTAACTATATGACTTATAGTTTGGAAATGCAGGAGTAAAATTTGTCGCAGAGGGTCTTTGTGTTTTTGAAATTGTATCCCTCTTGAACATTAAACAAAGAATAGACTTTCATTCACAAAAACAATTTTTCAAATTGAAATTTCATTGTGATAACTGCCATTGTGTCTTTTCAAATTTCATATGTGACCTTAAAAAAAACAACAACAGATGTGCTAGGTTTGCTGTTGACTATCAGGCCCATGATCAGCCACAGTGCTTGAGGTGACATTTTATGCTGTGACTGTTGACAGCCCAACCTCTGGCCAATCACACGGAGAATGCCATAGAGCTGGTGCGCATGGTGTGGGGCTTCATCACCAAGGAGGCCGATGAATCAGGGCATGCCTTCTCAGAAACAGTCAGTGCCTTTTCTGCCGTTTGCCTGCACTCTATCCTGTGTATTTGCAAACCTGATTGTGCGACAGTGCATGAACATGGAGTGGTGTAAACATTATCTGTGTAGTTTTGTGTATAAATGTCAACAGATGTACAGATGTATTAAATGAGAAAAACTCATTGGATACATTTAGAGAAGAAGAAGTGGATAATTTGCAGCACACACACACCTATGCACTTATGTCCACACAGTCAATCACACACCTATGCACTAATGTCCACAGTCAATCACACACCTATACACTTATGTCCACAGTCAATCACACACCTATACACTTATGTCCACAGTCAATCACACACCTATACACTTATGTCCACACAGTCAATCACACACCTATGCACTAATGTCCACAGTCAATCACACACCTATGCACTTATGTCCACAGTCAATCACACACCTATGCACTTATGTCCACAGTCAATCACACACCTATGCACTTATGTCCACAGTCAATCACACACCTATGCACTAATGTCCACAGTCGATCACACACCTATGCACTTATGTCCACAGTCAATCACACACCTATGCACTTATGTCCACACAGTCAATCACACACCTATGCACTTATGTCCACAGTCAATCACACACTATGCACTTATGTCCACAGTCAATCACACACCTATGCACTTATGTCCACACAGTCAATCCACACCTATGCACTAATGTCCACACAGTCAATCAACACCTATGCACTAATGTCCACAGTCAATCACACACCTATACACTTATGTCCATACAGTAAATCACACACCTATGCACTTATGTCCATACAGTCAATCACACACTATGCCTTATGTCCACACAGTCAATCACTCAACACTATGCATCATGTCCAAACAGTCAATTCCACATCTACGCACTTATTTTTCCCACAATCACTCATCACCCATACTTATGCCCACACTATAACTCACTCACCATGCACATATTGTCCACACAACAATAAATTGCGCATGTTGTGTACATCAGCAGGCAGATATTTTATACTATCTGCGGCCACAGGTGATTGCACATGGACAAAATATAAGACAAACATCAACCTAAACTGTCATCTTGCTGGTTTTCATGTCTCAAATTCTTACTTATTTTGTTTGTTTTTTCCTGGACCCAAAGAGATTTGGGCTTAAATTCTATCAGTGTTTTGCCTATTTGTCAGAAAATCAGAACAAAAGTAAAACAGTCACACAACCATAATGAGAAGAGTATAATGCAGATAATAATGAAAAGTGAAATAACAGTATTGTATCTACTAATCTAGGAATACTAGACAAAAAAGAGCAGGTTTATCTTTTCCTCAAGATATTCATACTGCAATGACTTATTATGCATAAATTTGTATTATAGCCATTTGATTGTGTCACTTCCATGGTGATATCAGCTTGCACTGGTTGTTGTGTGTGTTGTGTGTGGTGTGTGTGTGTGTGTGTGTGTGTGTGTGTGTGTTTGTGTGTGTGTGTGTTGTGATGGTTGTGTGTGTTGTGTGTGTGTGTGTGTGTTGTGTGTGTGTGTGTGTTGTTGTGTGTGTGTGTGTGTGTGTGTTGTGTGTTTTGTGTGTGTGTGTGTGTGTGTGTGTGTGTGTGTGTGTGTGTGTGTGTGTGTGTGTGTGTGTGTGTGTGTGTGTGTGTGTGTTGTGTGTGTGTGTGTGTGTGTGTGTGTGTGTGTGTGTGTGTGTGTGTGTGTGTTGTCAGTTGCTGGATGAGGTGATGGCTCTGTTGGACCTGCTGGGGGTATGGGACACGGAATCTGGCCATGGGTGGACGGAGATGGTGCACCTGGGATTCCACATTCTCCTCGTCTTCGCCAGCCAACCCCAACTAGAGGTTTGTGCTTCTCAGGCTTTTTTATGCATTCTGTACATTATCTACATACTTATTCACTCTTTTTTCTTCTTTTTTTTTCTTTTTTTGGTCGGAACACTTACTCTGAGATTCATCAATGGTGAGATTTTAGTGTATGGAGCTTTTTTCTCTCCACCATTAAGGTAGCCACATTTCAACTTTGGAGACAATAATAATAATACATGGAATTTATATAGCATACAGGATAGCATATAGGATACAGTTGGGAATTGAACCGACCAATTTTGCCAGGACTGTTGGGAGGTGCCTCCCTACTCTTTCTGATTTTTAAGTGTTGTGGTTTCTTTTGACCTATACAAGTCTGTAAGTACATGTATTGGACTGGTTTAGAGTCTCCTCTGAAAGACTTGACATTCACTTTGATTTTCCTGTCAAACTGGGAAGAAAGGGCAAATCTAGGAATCAAACCAAGAATCTGTGGTTTGCTTGTTAGGCAGGTGAATGTCTAGACTGTCCTGCCACCTTCCATTGTATTCATTCATATCACCTTTAGTGTGTTATGCACCATACAGTTCCAAACTTAACCCATCTAAGACAATGCAGTGCACTGCCTAAAATGGATTTCACTGCACTGGCACACAACACATCAGAGCAAGCATAACACAACACAAAACAATGCAGCACATTAACGTCAATTTTTCTAAGGCAACAGCTTCATAGTTTTCACTACCTTCCTGAGCTTCCTCTCCTGGATACTTGATAAACCTTGCTGTATGACAGAAACCATGTGTTTCTTAGTTACTGATGAACCTGATGGTCATCAGCTTCATTGTTGATGGTTGTGCCTGTGTGTGTGCAGCTGTGTTCTGCAGCGACAGTGAAGCTGACTACCCTGGTGCAGACCAAGCTGATCAGCAGCTCAGCTGAGGCTTCCTTCATCCTGGGCTTTTTGCACGACCTCATTGTCAAGGCTGTGGAAGGTCAGCTGGGAAGTGGGCTTTTTTTTTGGGGGGGGGGGGGGGGGGGTTCACTGCTTTTTTGTCAGGGTCTTTACTAATTTTAAGACATTTTCATCTCCTACCATGTATTTTTCCCGAGCTCATTGTCAGTTAAAGTTTGTGAGTATCTCAAGTACTGAAAAAAAAATTCTTTTAATCAAAAGACAAAAAGAATTTGTAGAAGATCCACATGCAGTGACATTTTGTTTCCGTCCTTTTTCACATGAAGAAAACAAGTGCAGTTAGACCCTTTTCAATGATTGTTGACCTGTACAACCAAGGTGTGTTCAGATTTTGATCTTTGAAGAACAGTTTCACTGTTTGGAACTGTTGTTTTCAGTGCAAAGATGGGAATGTATGTGTATCCAAATTTTCAAAGCATTGAATTGGTGGAGGAAATCATTAAAAACTGGAAATGGTGTTCGGAAGTTAGCGAATTTACATCGAAAATTTTCTTTCTGCCTTATAAATGTTTTTTGCTTTTGTTTTGTTTATTAGCAAAAGAACTGTTAGCCAGGAAATAAAGTACTTTTTATGTAAAGCAAGCCTCTCTTGACTGTCTTCAGTTTTAAATTCTTCAAGAGTTTGCCTGTTGGTATGTTGCAGCTAACTCGGTTGATATGTTGCAGCTAACTCGGTTGGTATGTTGCAGCTAACTTGGTTGGTATGTTGCAGCTAACTTGGTTGGTATGTTGCAGCTAACTTGGTTGGTATGTTGCAGCTAACTCGGTGAACTACGCATACCTGATGAACGTGCTGAAGGCGCTGATTGGCAAAGCACACACCTTGCTGACCATTGACCACCTGTTGCCTCACCTGCCACAGACTGCCATGAGTCCCACCTTTTTTGACGACTTTCGCAACTTCTGCAGCACTGAAGAGTGGCTGTCCTTCATGCACAACTATGTGAGTTAATAACTGGCCTTTTAAAAGAGAAAATGTGTTCCTGTGAGTTGATAACTGGCCTGTTAAAAGAGAAAATGTGTTCCTGTGAGTTGATAACTGGCCTGTTAAAAGAGAAAATGTGTTCCTGTGAGTTGATAGCTGGCCTTTTAAAAGAGAAAATGTGTTCCTGTGAGTTGATAACTGGCCTTTTAAAAGAGAAAATGTATTCCTGTGAGTTGATAACTGGCCTTTTAAAAGAGAAAATGTGTTCCTGTGAGTTGATAACTGGCCTTTTAAAAGAGAAAATGTGTTTCTGTTGCTTTGAAGATGATTGTTGGATCCTGAATACATGGCAAGTATGTTGTTCTACAGTTCAATTCAAACTGATTTTTTTAGAGTCTTTCAGGGTTCTGTTTCAGAAGCGGGGAGGGGGGGGGGGGGGGTTAATGTTTCTAGCTCTAATGTGGTCTGGTTGATAAGCTAGAAATTAATGAGCGTGAGTGAATAAAAGTGTTCAAATAATGGCATCTTTTGTACTTTGAAAGAGTTTGACTTTTTCCATTCATTTATAAAGACATGATAGTTCTGGAAATCCTTTCTTGTTTATGCTGTTGATCATTCCTCTTCATCTTTTAACCTTTAGCACCCTGTGGTCTTTGGTGACCGCTTTCCTCTCTCCCTGCATTCTTTTTCCGGTTACCAAAAACTGAGAGCACCTACTTGTTTAGAACCTTTATAAAAGTGGATGAATTTAATGTAGAGACTTGATATTTTGTATATTAATAAAAGAATGGATGAGGAATGTTTTCATATAAGGCAATATGTTCTGCATGCATGTTTTGACATTGAAAAAAAAAAAAAACAGACATAAAAACAAAAACCGGAACCGTGTTGACTTACTATTTTTTCACTTTGAATGGAGTTTTTGTGTGCTATCTACCAAACTGTTGTACTTCAGTCACTAATAAAGTGATTATGTCGTCTTTTCGAAGTAAACAAAACAGTTATTCCTTATAAATAGCACAAAGTATCTCCTTTGGACCAAAAGTTTCGTCGAAGTCGATCCGCGAAAAGTTTTCATGGCGATTACGAACATCGTCTTCGCGATCATTTTCTACCGGACTGTGGCACTTCAGTCAGTCTCAAAGTGATAATTTTATCGATTATAAACAAATAAAACACTTTTCCTTCAGAAATACCATCAGGCATCTCATTTCGACCAAAATTTTCCATGATACCGGCCAGCGACAAATATTTACGGCCGCTTGGTACATCGTATTCGCGATCATCATCGATCTCACTTGAAACACTATTACTGTGACCTAGATCACTTACCGTCACTTCAAAGTCTATTTTAACAAGTTTGAAGCCTTCAAAATCATTTTCTAAGTCAGATTCGATGGATATTTCCAGCAAAAATCGTTCCGAATCGGTGTCCGCCATTTTGGTGATGGACAAATCCCGAAAGTTGATTTTTATTTTTCAAAAATTCACTGTCGCGTGTTGTGTTGAAGAAAATGCAAATGGCTGCCAGCAGAGGAAACTCTAGCCTCGTTTTGAATCGAAAGTGACGTCTATTGCTATTAATAGTAAGGGAATCTCAGCCAATGAACCGCGAAGTTTAAACACCCTATGTTCGGCGACACAGTGCGCCTGCAGATGCAAGGGAAATAATTCGTTCGGCGACACGATGCGCCTGCAGAGCGCTAAAGGTTAAAGTGTCTTTATTAAGAGTGTTTTCTTCTGTCTATTGGAGTACCAGTGGAAGTCTCTCCCATTTCTTCATTGCTTACTTTTGGCTTTCAGATCAAGCCTCAGTACAACCACTTCATGGAGAGTCACTTTGGGGAGACCAGCACCAACCTGAACACCTACTGGATGGAGTGTCAGGAGGCTGTGGAGGTCACCTACCACAAACGCAACAGGGAGATAGGGGAAAGCAAACTCAAATTGCAGGTAACTGGTTCGAGTCTTAGGCAGTCCAAGATAGGGGAAAGCAAACTCAAATTGCAGGTGAGTGATCGGAGTCTTAGGCAATCCAAGATAGGGGAAAGCAAACTCAAATTGCAGGTAACTGGTTCAAGTCTTAGGCAATCCAAGATAGGGGAAAGCAAACTCAAATTGCAGGTAACTGGTTCAAGTCTTAGGCAGTCCAAGATAGGGGAAAGCAAACTCAAATTGCAGGTAACTGGTTTAAGTCTTAGGCAGTCTAAGATAGGGGAAAGCAAACTCAAATTGCAGGTAACTGGTTCGAGTCTTAGGCAGTCCAAGATAGGGGAAAGCAAACTCAAATTGCAGGTGAGTGGTTCGAGTCTTAGGCAGTCCAAATGAGCAACCTAAAGACATTAAATTACAGTCAGTCCTATTCTTGTTACTGTAAAAGATCTGTAGGATAGGTAAGTACAGTTGGTCTGATTGTTGCCAGGTAAAGCATTTAATTTTATTTCATACTTATCTTCTCTGGTTGGTTGTTTTATTACACCAGCAGCTTGTACAGAATATTACTGTTTTCCATATAGCCATTCATATTATATGAAATTGCAGGATAGTATTCTTTATCTATTCAGGCTCCTATTCTTTGAAACTATTTTTTTGTTAAAGAAGTAATCTTGCTGATAACATTATGTATCTTTATTTAAGCCTTTTGTTGACATTGTTCTCTTCACCTTAAAGTTAGTTTGTTATGTATTTACTGTTCTGTCAGTGTGGATGCTTTTAAGTGTAAATTTTTTGGTATGTGTTTGTATGTAAACTTGAAACTTTCATTTGTATTTGTTAGTCATGTGTTTGTGAATAAGTGTGTGGATGTGTGCTTATTTGCATGTGCTGTTGTGTAATTTTGTTTTTGTGGGATTCTTTTTGTTTTTCAACTAGAGCCCTGAAGCTCACTAATGAGACCTTTTTTTCCCCACCGTTAAGGTCGCAGTATTCTAACATTGGGAATGTTATTGTATATGAAGTAAGGATTGATACTTAGTATAAACACTTTGTAAATTCTCACTGTTCATTTTTTCATATCACTGTCTTGTATTTGCAGAGTCAGATTTTTGACGCCTGTGCTGGACGTGTTTCCACGGAGACCCGTCGCTTCCAGAACCTGTTGACTCAGCAGAAGAATCAACACCTGTCCACCTTACGCCAGTGGAGAGCTATGAAGAAGTTCTTCATTAGCGAGAGAGGGGCATGGAAAGAACAGTAAGATCAATGACCATCAAGAAACATCTGCAGTTCTTTTCATCCTGCAGACTCCCCCCAGGGGTTGCCTGGGGCCTGTCAGTATAAATACCATCCCCACCCTCTTGAAATTCTGTGCTAGGAATTCCCTCTTTCTATCCCTCTTTTTGTTTCTGCCTTTTTCCTTGTCTTCCTGTCACCTTGTTCTTGTCTATTTTCTGCCTTCTTTTATTCTCCTGCCTTTTTTCCAGAAAAACTTAACAATTCTCTCCCACTCTGAAGTCAGATGCTGTGGGCCTGAATTGTCAGGTGCTTAACGGCAGCACAATGCATTTTCACTGATATGACAGACAATAATAGTTGGTGTCTGAGCAGTCAACCAAGAAGACCTTACAAACAAACCAACATACTTTAATGTATAGGCAAACTTATGTATAGGCAAATCTTCAAACTTTTTCCCTTTTTTTGAGGAGTTTTAGGACTACAAACTGACCATTGTCAGCAGTTTTGGCTCTAAGCTGTTTTATGTTGATGTTGAACCCTCTTCCATGTTGGACACTTTGCAGACTGTTGGAGGATCTGCACTGGAAACTGTCCAACCAGGAGAACTTTTCCCGCATGAGGGTGAAGATGGGGCCCAACTTCCAGTTCGACCCTCACCTGGATGCCAGCCAGCAGAGAGATAACCTAGGTATTGCTGCTGCTCGGTGTTGTGGAACGTGAGGATGGGGATTGGGTGTGTGAGTGTCAGTGTGAACCGGTGTTTATGTGTATTCACCGCTTTTATTAACTTTTGTGAAGATTGTGATCAGCTTGCACGCTTTGAAGGTGATTATTTTAGGATAGTTTGGTGTTTATGTATTGTTTAGCGTGTGTGTGTGTGTGTGTGTGTGTGTGTGTGTGTGTGTGTGTGTGTGTGTGAGTGTGAGAGAGAGAGAGGAGAGAGAGAGAGAAAAAGAGAGAGAGAATTCATACTAGTGTTTTCTTTGTGCATGCAGGTGGGCCTTCTGAGGAAGACGCGATGGCAGCAGAGAAAATCCGCGTGGCCAAGGAAGCACTGGTGTCCAAGGAGAACATGGCTGATGACACACTGGGCGATGAGGAATGGAGCGTCATCAGTGCCACCAGGTGAGTGGACTTCATGGCTGTGTGTAGAGAAGGATTGTCAGATTAGGAAGAGATGAAAATTGAAGGAGGTCACAGCGGTTTCTCGCCATGAAAAGGTACATGAAAAGTTAACAGGCCATATTGACAGCAGAAACCTTTGCTTTCTTTATTATCAGTCTATCAGAGTTAAATTTTGGCATGTCTACTCACCAACTCAACAAGTGAGAACAATGTGTAACAAAAATAAAGGACAAGGCAAAGAGTACTGGATGTTTCTCTCTGTAGTATGTTTTGGTGTCAGCCAGGCCTGAGAGGCACAGACATCAGCAGCTGTGATCAAGCAGTGTGACCAAAGGTCTCAAAATCACATCCATTATGTGGACAATGCTGTACAGTGTGATTCCAGTTTTCCATTCAACCTTTACCAGGACAAGAGCTGATTAGATTTTTTTTTAATCCTCTAAATTTTAATGAGTCTTGAACCAATAACATTCTAATGTAGAGTCCATTACACAAACCATTGTACCAAGGTAACTAGTATTCTTTTGATTTGACTATGCATTGATTATTTACATCAGTGAAGAGGATCATAAGATCAGTAATCAAGTCTTTTGGAAGTGACATTGGTCAAGACTTGAATATGTGTACATATGTGCTTGTGTAGGAAAGGAAAAAAAGGGAGTGTTGTTTGTAGAGAAGTAATTGGTATTGTTGGAGAGGATAGTATCAAAAGCATAACAACAACCCCCTGATGACTGACTGCATGTCTCTGATGACTGTGTGTGGCAGCATCACAGAGGAGTACACAGGGAAGGAAAAGCTGGTCATCTCTGAAGATGTGGAGCTGGTCACACTGGTCGACGTCATCAAAGGTCGCCTGGAGGTCACCACCACCCATGTCTATTTCTTCGACTGCAGCTCCAACAAAGAGGAGGGTCAGTATGAAAGCAGGTTGTTCAGGAATGCCTTTTTCAAAGCATGAACAATGCTGATCATTCATTCCACCCTCGCCCCTCTATCTACTCTACCCCCCCTCCCCCAAAATTGTACTCACACATGCACATACACACACACACGCATAAATACTTTATATACAGATAGTCATACTTACACTCACATACTTGTACACATGTACTGATTTATCAGGAGTCCAAACCAAAACTAGATTTTTAACTCATCGGTTTTTATAACAATGTCTTTATCAGTTTTGTAACAATAAAGAAAAATCAGATATTTTCTGTCATTTTAATCTTTCAAATATCAAATACTGTAGAGGTTTTTTTTGAAAAGCAATTATTAATGATAATTGAGAGAGCATGTTGAGCAGCCAGTAAGTCAGCCAAGAGGCACCGATAGTGTAAGTAGATCTTTATTCAGAAAACATAATCATGTACATACACATATTGAGAGCAATAACAAGCAAATAGCTTGTGGCATGCTCAGAATAATTTTAGGGGCGCTGATAGCTTGTGACATGCTCAGAACAATTTTAGGGGCGCTGATAGCTTGTGGCATGCTCAGAACAATTTTAGGGGCGCTAATAGCTTGTGGCATGCTCAGAACAATTTTAGGGGCACTGATAGCATTTTCTTTCCATGAAAATCACCGTCAGTTATTATTCACTTGCTGTTTTGTCATCAGTTGTGTTTTTATCTGAAAGACTGGTCTTGGATGGGTGATTTCAGGTGGTGAGGATTTTAAATGGTCCTTGACCCAGTTGAGAGAGATCCACTTCCGTCGCTACAATCTGCGACGTAGTGCTCTCGAGATCTTCCTGATCGACCAGACCAACTACTTCATCAACTTCCCCAGAAAGGTACAATAGGGGTGTATAGTGTCCAGGTTTACAGGTTTTACAGGTCTTATTGGGGGCGGGGGGTGTTGCTTATGTTGTTGTTTCTAGTAAAGGCAGAATGGCAGGTACACCTGGTTTTTCTTTCACTACAGCTTGATTTGTTCATGGAGATTTTTCTTGTGCTCCCCCTCCTCAAACTTTACGCTCTTTATTAGATTCTAATATTCTCTGTATAGAGATTTAACGTTTATGATATGTTTTGCTTGCCGCCGCTGTAGCCTAGTGGTTAGGGCGTTGGACTCGTAATCTAAAGGTTGCGGGTTCGATCCCAACTTTCGGCTAGGGCGTTGTGCCCTTGGAAAAGGCACTTTATGGCTATTTTCTCACCCTACCCAGGTGTAAAAGGGGTACCAACCTTGTGTTGGGGGTTAACCCTGCGATAGACTGGCGTCCTATCCAGGGGGGAGTCTATGATTCTCAGTCGCTTAATGCCACAGAAACCGGGATAAGCACCGGCCTGATGAGCCTTAGGCTCGGGACAGACTTTAACTTTAATATGTTTTGCTTATGTTAATATATATTTGTCTATTTATAAGTTGTTAAGGATTTCTTGTAACAATAATTAGCTTTTGATGTTATTCTGTGTGAGGAGAGGTTTAATGTTTCAGAGAAAAATCTACCCTCAGTTTAGAGAGAATTTGCCATGTAGCAGATAGTCTGCTGACCCAGTTTTTGTTTGAATTGGTCATTGTTTGTAGTCTTTCAGAAAAACCGTCTTCACTGTGATTCTTACATTTCAGCCTATGCGGAACAAAGTGTATGGTCGCATTCTGAGCCTGCGGCCCCCCAACCTCAGTTACTACGGGTCAAGGTCACCGACTGAACTGCTGAAAGCTTCCAACCTCACACAGGTAATCTACATTTTCTGGTTATATTTGCTGTGGAGAAAGCTTGTCAGGTGTGGCTGGCTTGTCTTGTGATTAGTGGATTCTCTTCTTTCTGATTGTCACCACAAGCAGCCTGTCTGTTTAGCCGTCACTGACAACTTCCAGGTGAATGTTTGCTGGATGTGTTTGTGTGATCTGCTGAGCAATATGATTTGCAGAATCTGTGTGTGTGTGTGTGTGTGGGGGGGGGGGGGGGGGGGGGTGGAGGTTGTGTATCTTGTGTGTCAGGAACATGAAGGAAGAAGGACCTGCTGGATGTGCACATTGTTGATGTGAAAGATCACAAAGAATTTTAAACTTTTACCCTCAAGTCTTTAGGATCCATGAAAGAAATTCAGAAGATCAAGGGGATGAGAATCCTTCAGACCAGATTTAATCCTACAATGCTCCCCACACAGGTTACAGCAAAGTACTGTTGTCACAGTGTGTGCAACTTAACTGGGCACCATTGTAGGCAGTCTCTCTCTCTCTCTCCTCTCCCCCCTTGTTCCTCACTCAGACCTCACTACCTGCAACACATTTTTCTTCCTCAGATTCTTTCTTCTGTCTCACCTTACATTCACTGTGTATCTTATTTAGTTATTTTTTTTAAAGAGCAGCCAAAAGTCTTGTTATAACAACAGAGTAATAGAGGATTTTGTTGTTGTATAAGGAACTTGTAGAAGTTTATCATGCATTTGATATTGATCACCAGCCCATAGCAGCTGTCTTCCTGCTGGATTTTATAGAGTGAAGAAGATTCCTATGTGTATCCCTGTGCATTTCAGAAATGGGTGCAGCGAGAGATCAGCAACTTTGACTACCTGATGCAGCTCAATACCATTGCAGGGCGCACCTACAATGACCTCAGCCAGTATCCGGTGGTAAGTAAGGTTCTGCACACTTCAGTGTGCCACGATTTGCTTTCTTTGATAAGATGTATCGGTAAAAGAAGATTTTGACAGAAATATTGATTTGGAGATCACAAACTATTTGGCCTATCTTTGAAAGAGAAATATGACTGACTGGTGTTATGATAGTCTATGAAAACTGGAATTTATCTATGAAAGCTATTGAAGTATACATTGCAGTGGGCCTGTATTTTGAAGCTTTGAGTTGGATCTTGGTTATTTATTGTGAAAAGAGACCTACTGGCATACCTGTCATGACATGCTGTCACTCTGGTCATATCACTTTAGTGTCAGGAAGGTTCTGCCATCTATTTCTATTCCCAAATGAACTCACAATGTTGGATATAGTAATCAGTGAGTAACAACAGAATCAGAAACAGTGAAGCATGGCATTGGCTGTACTGCAAGCAATGAAGAGGGCAACCTTTGGCTGGATTTGATTGGCAGGGATTGAAGCAGCAGATCAAGGTGCACGCTAAGACTGAAGGGATGGAGATTCAAAGAAAGAGAGACAGGTTTAACTTTGACTGAAGTCCTTTATTTTGATTATTTCTCAGCTCCCACAAATAGTGACTGTATTTTGTTGCAGATACATAGAGGTTATAAACATGTTGGATGAGTAGGGTTTTTGGTAGGGGCTTGGCTTTTTTTTTACTATATGATGCAGATAGATTTAAATTGTATTTCAGTTTCCGTGGATCCTGTGCGACTATGTGTCAGAGGAGCTGGATCTCGAGAACCCAGGAGTGTTCCGTGACCTGTCCAAGCCTATGGGAGTGGTGAACCCCAAGAATGAAGAGGAAGTCCGTGACAAGTGAGTTCAGGGCTGTGTCGTTTTGCCTCCTGAGGAGCAGCTAGCTGCGTGTGCTGATTGTTTGAAGAATGGTATCAATTGATATGCCTTAACAGTCACAAAAAATGCCCTGTTTCAAACATATGATATAAGTTCACTGCCTTGTTTCATTTGCGTTTTAGATTTATAAGCTGTGATTCTTATGTTCACCCATTAAATAGTTTGTTATGTGAATAAGTATTTGTAAGCTGCTTTTTTTGTGTGCAAGCTTTGCTTGTAAGTGTATGTTTTGTTTTAGTATTTCCTCTGAATCTTAGACAGTTTTCTTGCCAAAATGTTTCTCGTAACCCAACAAGCATATGTTGTTCTGGGTAGAGTGACATTATGAAAATTGTAGTCCTGCTGTGACATGATTCATACCTGGTTTTTGATGTATTTTTTTATATTTTGGGTGATGTTGGGTGACCGTATTGAACCATTTTCATTATGATGCAGATTTGACACGTTTGAAGACCCCACAGGGACGATAGAGAAGTTTCACTATGGAACGCACTACAGCAACGCAGCAGGTGTGATGCACTACATGGTGCGTCTGGAGCCCTTCACTACACTGCATATACAGCTGCAGAGTGGAAAGTAAGGCTGCAGGGGTGTTCTGTCTCTGTGTCTCTGTTCTTTGTTAATGCGTCTGGAGCCCTTCACTACACTGCATATACAGCTGCAGAGTGGAAAGTAAGGCTGCAGGGATGTTCTGTCTCTGTCTCTCTGTTCCTTGTTAATGTGCCTGGAGCCCTTCACTACACTGCATATACAGCTGCAGAGTGGAAAGTAAGGCTGCAGGGGTGTTTGGTCTCTGTCTGTCTCTGTCTCTCTGTTCCTTGTTAATGTGCCTGGAGCCCTTCACTACACTGCATATACAGCTGCAGAGTGGAAAGTAAGGCTGCAGGGATGTTCGGTCCGGTCTGTCTCTGTCTCTCTGTTCCTTCAGCTGGTTAAAAGGTTGTATAGAAATATAAGGGGTGTCACACTTTTTTCGCATTAATGTTCATGACCACTTCTCTTTTCCTCTCAGTCTGTTTCTCTCTCTCTCTCTCTCTCCCTCTCCCTCCCCCTCCCTCTCCCTCTCCCTCTCTCTCCCTCCCATCCGTCTCCCCCCCCCCCCCCCTCTCTCCTGTGTCTTTTTTTACTTTCTCTTAATATTGCAAAGAAATCAAGTAAGTAAGATAACGTTTTTGGAGGTAAAGAAATAGCCTTCACTTGATTTTCTGCTGTGCTTGATATAAGTATTTCACAATTGTCTCTCTCTTTCTTTCTTTCTTTTTTAAAAAGTGGGTAGGGGGATTTGGGAACAAAGATTTTACATGTTGATGATACATTGCCATGTAGGTTTGACGTGGCGGATCGTCAGTTCCACTCCATCCCAGGAAGCTGGAATTCCCTGATGGACAATCCAAACGATGTCAAAGAGCTCATCCCTGAGTTCTTCTACCTGCCCGATTTCCTCATCAACAATGATGGTGAGCAGTAGATTGGGGAATAACGGTCATTCGTGTTATAGTTTGAACTGTAGAAATGTCACAATGCAAGCTGAAAAGTTTTGGTCTCCCTTCTTCACAGAAAGCCGCCGCTGTGGCCTAGTGGTTAGGGCGTTGTACTCGTAATCTAAAGGTTGCGGGTTCGATCCCAGCTATTCCGCTATGGCGTTGTGCCCTTGGAAAAGGCACTTAACGGCTATTTTCTCACCCCACCCAGGTGTAAAAGGGGTACCAACCTTGTGTTGGGGGTTAACCCTGCGATAGACTGGCGTCCTATCCAGGGGGGAGTCTATGACTCTCAGTCGCTTAACGCCACAGAATCCGGCATAAGCACCGGCCTGATGAGCCTTATGGCTCGGGACAGACTTTAAACTTTCTTCACAGAAAATGATACTATTGTTCCTTGTACCTAATAAAGAGTTTTTAAAAACAATAAATTTCAATTGATTGAATTGTTTGGAAAATTTTAAAATAAAGACCTTTTCGTTTTTCTAGTGTTTAGAAAGTGATATAGAACACTCCAGAAATTAACTTCTTTTTATCAAGTTATGATTCTGTTTTTGTAAGGAAAGTGCGGTAGATTTTTTTCTGATTGTGGGAGTGCGAGATAGCCCAAAGTAACCACTGGACTATCTCGCACTCCCACAATCAGTGTTGTGTTAGTAATCCAACTGCCTGGGATTGAGCCACCAATTTTAGAAAATTTAACCCTGGAGTTAACATTAGTACTGACTCCACTCCCCCAAAAGTTCTTTGCATGAGACTACAAACCAAGGGCCTTTGTGAACGCACTCAGAATATCTTGTGCTCATGTTCAAAACCCATTCTGTCTTTCAGAAGAGTAGGCCATTTTGTACCAGTAGGAGTGGATGACAAAGTTTGCAAAAATTGCATGCACACAGGTGTCGTGTTCAGACACCATCCCCAAAGTCAGAATACAGCTACTTTAATGGCGGGTAGCTGTTGCATACACAAAATCTCACTTAAGAGTTCTAGCTAAGGAACAAAACAAAAATCTAAATTGTAAGTGAAAACTGCTATCACTCATCCACCTCCTGTTTGGAGAGCATCCCCTCACCCTCCACACAGCCTTTCTCCAACCTGCTGAGCATCTCAAGGGTATAAAAAAAAAGGGGTTGTCTTTTGCATTTGATTTTG
Organism: Stramonita haemastoma; assembly: GCA_030674155.1. Lineage (NCBI taxonomy): Eukaryota > Metazoa > Mollusca > Gastropoda > Neogastropoda > Muricidae > Stramonita > Stramonita haemastoma. Next base: position 27,235,725 of record CM060316.1, on the reverse strand, counting down.
TTATTAATTTCTGTTGTGGAAGAAAGAAAAGAAAGTCAGGTACTTTAAAGTTTACTCAAATGGGAAGTTCATGAAGGTAAACAACAACATAAAAGGAACAGAAAAAGCACTTATCTCCTAGTGTAAGAGTTTTACAATTCTTTTGTTTTTCAGATTTCATTACTTTGGTTCAGGGTGGCTGGAAAGATAGTAGGGAGAATAAGAGGCTTTGAAAATGATTGTGATTGATTGCAGAAAAGTTCATTGTGATTGATTGCAGAAAGATTCATTGTGATTGATTGCAGAAAGATTCATTGTGATTGATTGCAGAAAGATTCATTGTGATTGATTGCAGAAAGATTCATTGTGATTGATTGCAGAAAGATTCATTGTGATTGATTGCAGAAAGATTCAAAGATTCATTACATTTAATTACCAATAACGTTACTTTTTCAGGATTTGATCTTGGGCGACTTCAGATCACTCGTGATTCAGTGAACGATGTTGTGTTGCCACGGTGGGCAAAGACACCAGAGGAGTTTATTCATAAACACAAACAGGCACTGGTCAGTGTGATTGTCGTCTTGTTGTACCTGTACTTATCAGTGTACCTTTATCAGTATGTGTACATGTTCCTGTATCCATACTTGTCTCTTTCTCTGTATATTTTATCTGTAACATACCCTGCCCGTTAGCTTTATTTGTGCTTGTATATGTACCTGTTCCTGTGTCTGTATCCCTGTATGTATTTGTTGTATTTATAAGCTTTATCACCTTCAATCATAACAGAATGTGTCCTGTCTTTTGTTTGTAAGTTAGGTTGGTGTTATGTTTGGTTCAATATTCTTATTTGGAATTAGGTGCTGGGACTTTATGCAGATAAGTGTGGTTTTTTATGTATTATTTCAGTTACATAAAAAGATAAGGTAGAAAAACACTTTTCTTTGTCTGTATTTTGTATAATGAAGTTATTTATTCAACACTTTTGGGGTAATGAAAAGTCTGTGCATCTTTATCTATGCTAAAAAAAAATAAATAAAAGGTTTGTTAAACATAAAACAAGAAAATATAGATACCTACATACATATATATCCAACTATAATCCAATAACTTCATTTCAAGAAAACATGCAAAGAAGACATTATTTCAGGGAGATGTTTGAGTAATGTTAAAAGATGTTATTTTGCAACTTATATGACATAGAAACAAGGTGAAAAAGAAATCTGTACTTTCTTTTCATTTAGTATATATTAACATAGTTGACGAAAAGTCCTTTAAAAATGACAATCTTTTTTTATTTTGACTGCAGGAGAGTGAGTACGTGTCCAGCAAGCTGAATGAATGGATCGACCTGATCTTTGGCTACAAGCAGAAAGGACCGGCTGCTGCTGAAGCTCTCAACGTCTTTTACTATGTCACATATGAAGGTAAACCTCAAATGAGTTGGAAAGTGATTTTTGTTACGTCTTTGCTGTTGTTTTGGTTGCTGAAGCTCTCAACGTCTTTTACTATGTCACATATGAAGGTAAACCTCAAATGAGTTGGAAAGTGATTTTTGTTACGTCTTTGCTGTTGTTTTGGTTTTTTATGTTTTTTTCGTAAATGAATGTGATGTGGAGATTGTTGGGTCAGGGGAGGGAGTGATGGAATCAGATATCTTAATGCAGTATTTGTCATGTGTTAAATGTTGAGGAAGTAAATCTTTCAGTCTGTCAGTGGCATTAATCTTTCAGCTTGTGGTTGTGTGGTCAGGTGCTGTTGATCTGGACGCCATTCAGAACGCCCACGAGAGAGCATCTCTGGAGGGGATGATCAACAACTTTGGTCAGACCCCCACACAGCTCCTCAAGGTCAGACTCCCTTCTGTTCACTGAAGTCAACATCTCTGTCTGTGTGTGTGCTGAAATCGTTCTTTCTTGATTGTTAAGTTGGGAACATTGAACATTCTTTGGCCACAGAGAGTAAACTATAAGATCAGTACTCTCTGTTATAAATGTCTTCACAAAACAGCACCCTCCTACCTCTGTGAATGTCTTTACCCGTACACTCCTTCTCGTTCCCTCCGCTCTGCTGCAGATACCCTGCGCTTACAAATACCTAGATTCAATCAATCCACTGTTGGCCGTCGCTCTTTCTCTGTTTCTGGTCCAGTGATCTGGAATGATCTCCCTCTGTCCCTTCGTAAAAAGCCTACCTATGACACATTTAAATCCAGCCTCAAGACACACTTATTTCAAAGCTAAGACTTTACTATCCTGTTTCATCTTCTGCCCCTGCTCTCAACAGCCGAAATATCCACCACCCTGCCAAAGTGTTTAACCTCTGTGTGTGTGTGTGTGTGTGTGTGTGTGTGTGTGTGTGTGTGTGTGTGTGTGTGTGTGTGTGTGGTGTACATTGGCTTCGTTAAAAATCTAAATTGTTGTTGGCTGCATGCGCAAGAATTGGTTGAATGCAAGCGCTTTGATTTGTTTTGCAAGATATAGCGCTATATAAATTCCATTTATTATTATTATTATTATTAACATTGATCTAAATTTGGGGGGGCAACATTCTCATCTTCTTTGAAAGGCAAATATTTAGCTGAACTGTGTTCTCCATCTGTCCTAATGAGATTTCATATCAACCAGGAGGAAGTTTTCTAGCATGAACAGTAAATATGTGTGCCATGAAGAAGAGGCTTTGAATTGTCCATCCTTTTATACAGATTGACAGCCTCAGGTTTTTCTTGATGGGTTGCTGTGCACTAAATATATGCATTTGGTCTTCTGCATTTTCTGTGTGTGTGTGTGTGTGGTGTGTGTGTGTGTGTGTGTGTGTGTGTGTGTGTGTGTGTGGCGTGTGTGTGTGTGCACGCACGTGTGTGTGTATGAGAGTGCATGCATGTGTATGTGTCATTGTGTGTGTGTGCATGCATGCACGCATGTTTAAGGATGGATAGTAATTCTAAGGACTTTGTGTTTTAAAATGCTGAGAACTAGTTTTAATATAGAATACCAATTTTGTATGTATATATAGAACCAGATGATTGCTTTTAGATATTTGTTAATGAAAAGTTGAGGATCATTGCCCCCTATTGATGTTCACAAAGCTTAAAGTTGTTGGGTTTGTTTTATTTCCCCAGGAGCCGCACCCCAAGCGCATGTCGTTTGAAGACGCAGTGGCCAAGGCCAACAAGTCTGGAAAACCCATGAGCATCTTCTACTTCCTCTCTGATCTCAAGCCTTTCTTTGTGGAAGTAAGGAGGCTGAGATGGGGCTTGTTTTCCTGTCTGTCTGTCTTGTCTGTCTCTCAGTTGGTCTGGTCTGTCTTGTCTGTCTTGTCTGTCTGTCTGTCTGTCTGTTAGTTGATCTGTCTGTCGGTCGGTCTGGTCTGGTCTGGTCTGGTCTGTCTGTCTGTCTGTCTGTCTGTCTGTCTGTCTGTCTCTCAGTCTGTCTGTCTGTATCTCTCTCTCTCTCTCTCTCTCTCTGACTGTCTGTCTGTCTGTGTCTGTTAGTTGATCTGTCTGTCGGTCGGTCTGGTCTGGTCTGGTCTGTCTGTCTGTCTCTCAGTCTGTCTATCTGTATCTCTCTCTCTCTCTCTCTGACTGTCTGTCTGTCTGTCTGTCTCTCTATCTCTATCTGTCTGTCTGTCTCTCTATCTCTATCTGTCTGTCTGTCTCTCTCTCTCTGACTGTCTGTCTGTCGGTCTGTCTGTCTCTCTCTCTCTGTCTCTCTATCTGTCTGTCTATCTGTGTTCCTCCTTTCTGTTGTAGCCTTATTCCCCTCTTACCACCAGCCTTCCCCACCTTTCTTATCTGTAATCCATTTCAAACTTTTGAGGACAAATTTTATTTATTCTTGATTTTCCAGCTTGATTTCTGTGTCATTAATGCTTATAAATGATGCAGTCATAATGTAGCATTTGTATTTTTCTGTCTATAGCCACAGTGAAAATGTATTTTCTGTTTCACTGTCCTTAATACCGGACAAAAAATTGACATTTTTAAAAATGTTAAATATCCATCACAACAGGGTATCTCACTTTGTTTATTTATCACACCTTAAGTAGCAGAGAAAATGAGTCTTTTATGTGATGTTAAAAAAAAAAACAACAACAAAACAAACAAATGATAAATGAACACTCGTTGTTTTCTTGTTATATACAAATTGTTTTATTTTGTATGTGTTTCGTTTCTGTCCATTTCTGAACTAGTATTACTCATGACTGTTACAGATCACTGGACTTGCATGTTAAATCAGTTCTGAGATCTGAGTTTTGTGGACAAAGCTTGATGTGTGTTTTTGTGTATTGCAGGTGTCCAGTGACTTGGATCCATTGGTGTATGTCCACGTTCCTCGCAGTCAGACTCGTTCCATCCTGCAGAAGGGCATGCCAGACAATATGGTGTGTACTACCTTTTGGTGTGTGTGTGCGGTGTGTGTGTGTGTGTGTGTGTGTGTGTGTGTGTGTGTGTGTGTGTGTGTGTGTGTGTGTGTGTGTGTGTGTGTGTGTGTGTGTACAACTGGTGTGGGAAACTAGTTATATCAGCATTAGTAGTGACATATATGCCTGACAAACCCCAATACACTTTGAGTTTTTTTTAATGAAAAAAGCAGCAGAAAGCTTTTTTTTTTTCCTCTGCAGAAAGCTTCTGTAAAGTGAACTTGGTTTCCAAAAATAAGTGCTTATTCTTTGTAAGTGTGATATTTCAGGAATCACACAAGACATTTGTAAAGGTCTGTTTCTTGGCCTGGTTTCTATGACTGTGTACAGTAGCTGTAAGAACTGCACTTGAAATCTCCTTGAACTTTCAGAGGAGTGGCTGAGGCAGTGCACAGTGGTAGTGTGTTTACTGCAGGCTGAACTTCATGGAGCCCATCTTTCTCCAGGTCATATATCTGGACTGTTGTTCTTCATTTTGTGTTCTCTCCTCTCACGCTTTCTTCTAGATTTTTTTCACTGAATGTTTTTTTTTAAAAATAACTTGACTCTGAAATGATGTGCATTTTTCTTTGGATTAGAAGAGACACAACAATATATATATATATATATAGAGAGAGAGAGAGAGAGAGAGATGGATATAGATATACACAGGTAGACAGATATAGGTAGAGAGGTAGCTAGATATATGGATATAGACAGACTGACATTCTTATTTTTGTGGTTTCAGATCACTGTGACTGAAGATGGTATCATTGGTGTTCATGGGTGGCTGCCTTTTGACAAGAACATCAACTACTACTACACCTTTGAAAAAGATGCCACGATGCTGAGCTCCAAGTAAGTGTCTGTAGAGGATTTACACTGATCAGTTATAGATTTTACCGTGTTATGCGCTGGAGTGTATGAGCAAAGAAAATATATAAGAAGTTGCACATGTGAGGTGACTCACCAATGTTTGATGTCTGTAAAAATATGAGTCTAAGGTAAGACAGTTTTTAAAAAAAAAAAAGCTACCAGCATAGGGAATTTCTGACCACCTTGGACAGGAGCAAATCCAAGAAACTAGAAGTCACTTCAAGCTTGTAGAACGCTACTCAACATTTTTCTTCCTTTCTTTATCCTCCTCGTTAAATACTTTTTTTCCATGGTACATTTATCTTACACTCAGATACATAAAAAAGTGCTGAAAACTGCAAAAAGTAAGAAAACAAAATGCCAGTGTACTACTTTATAAAATGAACAGCAATCAATAAATATACACAAAAACTGATATCTAAGCAAGCACATTAATGACACAAGGTTCAGTTACAGGTAACAGATACTTGTGATAAAGATCAAATCTATTTTTGTGCACAGTGCACAAATCCAAAATCACTCGGTCAAGAGTGCTAAATTTAGCATGCCCTTTCCTTTTATCTAGTCAAGTGTGGTCAGTTCCTGCTATAAATAGCACCAGCTAGCCCCCACCTAGGCTGGGATGGGATGGAGTAATTAGCAGCTGAGAGGGGCTGAAAGTGGGGAAAACTGACAGTTGTGTGCGTGTTTCAGAACGAAGAAGCGGATAGGAGGCCCGTTTGCCCCGGGGCTGAAGATGGAGCCGAAGCTGTTTGCGGTGACCCACGACGCGCGTCTGCTGCTCAGCGGGGGATACTGGGACAACAGCCTGCAGGTCTTCCGCCTGGACAAAGCCGTCACCATCAACCACATCATCAGACACATCGGTGACTGCCCCCTCTTCCTGTTTCTGTTTCTGTTTGTGTGTGTGTGCATTGTGTGTGTGTGTGTGTGTGTATGCTTGCGAGTGCACACATGCGTACATGCATGTGTGTGCATGCATGCTTGCATGTATGTGTCTTAGAGAATTTTCCAGTTCATTCAACACAAGGGCTTCACATTTTTATTTTGCAGTATGGTATATCCCAGCTTACTTGCAATAAAATGAAGATGTCGGAACCACCTTGAAAATATTGTTTAATTATGTGTTGAAGTAAAACATTTTTTTTAAGATCCAGCACTATAAAGCCATTTTCCACAATGGTAGCAGACAATAAAAACTGTGTGTGTGGTGGTGTTCAGTGATTTGTCACTAACTGGAGTAAGATGGTAAACTGTATGAATCTGATTAAAAAGAAACTGGAAATCATCATCTCCATTCAACCTGTCCAGTTTTTGACACCAGCCACATAAGGACACATGGCATACAAGTGAGCCAGGCCGCAAAAATTTAAAGAAGATAGTTGCTTTTTTTTACATTGCTAGTGACCGTGAATTGTGGTTGGACATAAAGACTGAGTATGTGCCAGGCCATGTGAAAGTTTTCCTAAGCTATTCGACCAATTACTTTAGTATGATCATAACAGTTTGAGTGCAGGAATTTTGTGTAATCTTCCGCACATGATGGTGTGTGCTGTCTAGAGAGGAGTGAGGCCATTCCGCATTATGTGCTGTATCAGTTGAGTTAAAATTAGTGTGCAGAGGCATGCATGGGGTCGAGAAAAAGTTAAAATGTTTGGGAAGTACACAAATGAAAGCAAAGAATCAAATTACGTAAGCAAAACAAAATTGCAAAAAATTGTAACAGTCCGCTGAAACCATGATTGTGATTTCAAACAATTGATTGATTCATTGCAGTACATGTATGTGGGTAAAATAGCATTACGTGTCGGGTGTTCCCAGATGTCATCACCTGCCTGGCACTGGACCACTGTGGTCGTCACCTCATCACTGGCTCCAGAGACACTACCTGTATGGTGTGGTGGAGATTGTGCAGCAGGTAATATGCTACCTGTATGGTGTGGGAGATTGTGCAGCAGGTAATGTACTACCTGTATGGTGTGGGAGATTGTGCAGCAGGTAATGTACTACCTGTATGGTGTGGGAGATTGTGCAGCAGGTAATGTACTACCTGTATGGTGTGGGAGATTGTGCAGCAGGTAATGTACTACCTGTATGGTGTGGGAGATTGTATCAGTATGGTTAATGGGTTACTACCTGTATGGTGTGGGAGATTGTGCAGCAGGTAATGTACTACCTATGGGTCGCAGAATTCCGGTTCATTCATTCTGTCTTCCGAAGGAATGAGATACTTTTTTTTTCTTATAAAACAGATTTTTTTTTTATAATGGGGATTTTTGTCTTGAACAAAGTGGTTGTAATTTAGCAACCACCCACAGAACTATTTGAGTCAGAAAGTCTGTTTGTTTGGTGGTCCGTGAAATTAATTAAGCGATAAAGAAAACATACAAATTGACTGTTTAGATAGCTCTCAGTTTTTCACATTGTGATTTAAGCCTGTTGGGAAGAATCCATGGTGGACTTATGGTAGACTACAACAAATGTTGTTTAGCAGTTCAGGCTGGTTGTTATTTAGTTTTCTGACATTTATGATTCGTTCCACAATGGAAGGTTAGCTTCCCTTCCCAGCTGGTTTCAAAAGTTTGAAGCACACATACTGGAACATCTTTAATGTATGTTTGCTGGCAAGTTTGAAGGCCATGTCTTACTGAATCAAAATGGGCATGACTAAGTCTTTATAGAAAAAGTGTTATGAACAGTGGTGGCAAAATGAGATGTAATTTTTTTTAAAAATATGAACGTGATTGTCTTTGAAGCTGTTGATATTTTCTTAAGTTCATTGTGTGTGTGTGTGTGTGTGTGTGTGTGTGTGCGTGTGGTGTGTGTGTGTGTGTGTGTGTGTGTGTGTGTGTGTGTGTGTGTGTGTGTGTGTGTGTGTGTATGTATGTTGATGTGGTTGTGTGTGATGTGGCACAGGGGGGGTTCAGCAGCAACATCGACACTCGCTCGGTCATCACGCTGTACGGCCATGATGAGGAGGTCACTGCTGTCCACATCTCTGTGGAACTGGACCTGGCTGTCTCCGCATCAAAGGTGAGTCACTGCAGGTGTTCACTTTTCGTATTGTGGTATAGTCATTTTTCTTTTTCTTTTCCCCCCATTTTATCAAGGATGAATAAATGTCTTGGTACACGTGCAAAGGTGAATGTAAATATGAACACTTTAGTTTTACTGTATTTGCCTGTGAGTACAAGAGAGGAATGTGCACCTTTTCATGTCAGTTTCATGTCGTGTCAGTTCTTATGACTACTTTTTATCAGTGGGTATATATTGGATGGGAAAAATACCTGTGCGCAGTTGATTTTCTTGTTATATTTGTTTCAAAGTTGCAGGTTTCATTGCAAATAGGATGGTGATATGTGGTATGATCAGATAGATTTGCAACATTGTCTTGCATGCATGGTCGAAGCATTTCTTAATATGAGCTCTACTGACTACAAGTTGGATCAGAGAGAAAAGTGGACTATTTGCATAGCACTGATACATAGCTGACTGTGTGTGACAGTAGATCAGTGAGAAAAGTGGACTATTTGCATAGCACCGATACATAGCTGACTGTGTGTGACAGTAGATCAGTGAGAAAAGTGGACTATTTGCATAGCACCGATACATAGCTGACTGTGTGTGACAGTAGATCAGTGAGAAAAGTGGACTATTTGCATAGCACCGATACATAGCTGACTGTATGAGACAGTAGATCAGTGAGAAAAGTGGACTATTTGCATAGCGCTAATACATAGCTGACTGTATGTGACAGGAAGAGATCAGTGAGAAAAGTGGACTATTTGCATAGCGCTAATACATAGCTGACTGTATGTGACAGGAAGAGATCAGTGAGAAAAGTGGACTATTTGCATAGTGTTGATACACAGCTGACTGTGTGTGGCAGTAGATCAGTGAGAAAAGTGGACTATTTGCATAGCACTGATACATAGCTGACTGTGTGACAGGAAGAGATCAGTGAGCAAAGTGGACTATTTGCATAGCACCGATACATAGCTGACTGTGTGAGACAGTAGATCAGTGAGAAAAGTGGACTATTTGCATAGCGCTAATACATAGCTGACTGTGTGTGGCAGGAAGAGATCAGTGAGAAAAGTGGACTATTTGCATAGCACTGATACATAGCTGACTGTGTGACAGGAAGAGATCAGTGAGCAAAGTGGACTATTTGCATAGCACTGATACATAGCTGACTGTGTGACAGGAAGAGATCAGTGAGCAAAGTGGACTATTTGCATAGCGCTGATACATAGTTGACTGTGTGTGGCAGGAAGAGATCAGTGAGCAAAGTGGACTATTTGCATAGCGCTGATACATAGTTGACTGTGTGTGGCAGGAAGAGATCAGTGAGCAAAGTGGACTATTTGCATAGCGCTGATACATAGCTGACTGTGTGTGACAGGAAGAGATCAGTGAGCAAAGTGGACTATTTGCATAGCGCTGATACATAGTTGACTGTGTGTGGCAGGAAGAGATCAGTGAGCAAAGTGGACTATTTGCATAGCACTGATACATAGCTGACTGTGTGTGGCAGGAAGAGATCAGTGAGGAAAGTGGACTATTTGCATAGCGCTGATACATAGCTGACTGTGTGTGACAGTAGATCAGTGAGCAAAGTGGACTATTTGCATAGCACTGATACATAGTTGACTGTGTGACAGGAAGAGATCAGTGAGCAAAGTGGACTATTTGCATAGCGCTGATACATAGCTGACTGTGTGTGGCAGGAAGAGATCAGTGAGCAAAGTGGACTATTTGCATAGCGCTGATACATAGCTGACTGTGTGTGGCAGGAAGAGATCAGTGAGCAAAGTGGACTATTTGCATAGCGCTGATACATAGCTGACTGTGTGTGGCAGGAAGAGATCAGTGAGCAAAGTGGACTATTTGCATAGCACTGATACACAGCTGACTGTGTGTGGCAGGAAGAGATCAGTGAGCAAAGTGGACTATTTGCATAGCGCTGATACACAGCTGACTGTGTGTGGCAGGATGGGACGGTGATCCTGCACACCGTGCGGCGAGGTCTGTACATGAGGACCCTGCGGCCGTCCTGTGACCCTTCCTCCCGCCTGGACATCCCCCTGCTGGTGGTGTCCGACATGGGCCACATAGTCCTCTACTGCACCGAGACCAACCTCATGGGGAAGACGGTAAGACTGCCTCATTATTGTTGTTATTATGTAATGATGTCCTCTGCATTGTGCCTCATTATTGTTGTTATTATGTAATGATGTCCGCTTCACAGAGACCAACCTGATGGGAAAGACAGTAAGATTGCCTCATTATTGTTGTTATTATGTAATGATGTCCACTTCACAGAGACCAACCCGATGGAAAAGACAGTAAGATTGCCTCATTATTGTTGTTATTATGTAATGATGTCCACTTCACAGAGACCAACCCGATGGGAAAGACAGTAAGATTGCCTCATTATTGTTGTTATTATGTAATGATGTCTACTTCACAGAGACCAACCTGATGGGAAAGACAGTAAGATTGCCTCATTATTGTTGTTATTATGTAATGATGCATACTGCACCGAGACCAACTTGATTGGAAAGATTATATGGTTGCCTTATTTTAGTTATTATGTAATGATGTCTACTGCACTGACACTAACCTGATGGGGAAAGATTATATGGTTGCATTGTTTTAGTTGTTATGTATTGATCTCTGCTGCACTGAAGGAAAAGACAGTAAAGACCTAATTATGTAATGTTGGTTATTGTCTCCTGCATTGAAACCAATCAGCTTGGAAAGACAATAAGAGTGCCTCATTGTGTTCTGTGTTGATGACTTCATGGAAGTAAACTTTTATGCTGATGGCAGTCAGTACATGCTGGCTCGTGTTCATGATTCCTTAATGCTTTTAAAAGATTTGGGTCACATGTATGCTTGTGCTGTTGTAGACGATAATGAAGTGTCCATGTGCATAAGTTTAGATTCGTCTTCTTCTTATCAAATATACTTTAGTGCTAAGAGAGAAAAAAAATAACAAAAAAAGTATTTCATGAACAGTTGCAACCATAGTCAGTAGGACTACTGGGGCCATAGCAGAAGTACAATCAGTGGTTGGTTTCATACATCATTGCAAGGGGCAGGATAGCCTAGTGGTTAGAGTGTTGCTGTCATGATCTGATGATCATCTGGGATCAAACCGCCATGGAGGTGCCTGTTTTAGGAATTTTACCCTGGAGTTAATATCAGCACTGACTCCACTCCTCCATAAGTCCTTCGAATGAGACTATAGACTGAGGCGCCAAGTGCAAAACCACGCAGAACATCTTGTGCACACGTTAAAAACCAGTTCTGTCTTTTAGAAGTGTAGGCCATTTTGTGCTGATAGAAACAGATGACACAATGGGGGAAAAGTGCATGCACACAGGCGTCGTGTTTAGACACCATCCCAAGTGAATGGTCCTAATGGTGGGTAAAAACATTTGCATGCAAAATCTCACCATTGGTGAACCATAGAACTCTAGCCCAGGAATGGAAAAGAAAAACAACTAGTAAAACAAACCAAAAAACCATCATTGTAAGGGATATGTATGTGTTCTTTGCCCAAAGGATGAAGTACATTGATTTTTTTATGGTGCTTTAAGCTCTGTGATGACATGACTGTTTGTTGTTTATATCTTCTATTCTTTTAGGTTTAATCCTTTGCTCATAACTTGCATTAATGTCTCTGTTTAGGGATAATAAGATATTTGTATTTGAATTGTATGTTTTAAACATAACACCATTTGATCATTCCAGCAAAGATGGAATATTTGTGCATGTGAAGTTCCAGTAATGTCATGACTGTTAATGCAACAGCTCAGTGACATAGCAGGATCCTCCCTGCAGATACACTGACCACTCATGTTTGTTGTCTGGCGACAGGAGAAACACATGCTTCACGAGTACTCGGTCAACGGCAAGTTCCTGTGTTCTCGCCGCGTGGTGACCCGCGGTGAGTCACATGACCATCACTGGCGACCATCTGGTGCTGGGGGACATGGATGGGCAGCTGACCATTTTCCAGATCTTTGCGTGAGTGCCTTGGTCTTCTCTTTCAGGGCTGGAACAGCTCAGTGGTTGAAGCACTGGAGTGGTCATCTGAAGAGTGTGTCAGTTTGAGCCATAACTGAGCTGTCCAGATAAGGATGTTTTCCTAGGAATTCACATTGACTGGTTCTGACTCCATTCCATACCAGTCTTTGAGAGAAGACTATAAAAAGGAAGTTCTATGTTTGAACGCATGCATAACATCTTGGGCACTTATTAAAAATTCTTCTTTTTAAAACATTTTATTTTATTCCAAGGCTAGAGTTCTGAGGTACACCAAAGGTGAGATTTTGTGTATGCAACCATTTTTGCCCACCAATAAGGTAGCTGCATTATGACTTTAGGGATGATATCTGAATGCGACATGTATGTGAATTCATTTTTTTAAAAACAAATTTGCCATCTATTCTTACCAGTACTCAGTGGCCTACTCTTCCAAAAGGCAGAACAGGCTTTACAGGTAGATCAAGGTGTGTAGTATGGAGCACTGGCTACATGCCCTATATGTTGTGGTATACATGGAATATTGTGCTCACTGTAACTCCTCTTTGAAAATACCCAGACTCGAAATATCAGTAACTTGATAAACAGTCCACAACTGGCTTTAAGTAAAATGTAAAACTGATTCTGTTTGACTTTGAGCATCAGTGTAAAATTATGTACATAATTATGTTTGAATTTTAACAAGTAAAACTTACTTTGAGCAAATTATATGAATGTTTGTGCTTCTATTCTTTTATGCGTTATGCATGAGAGAAAAATGTGTGTGCATGGATATGTACCCCCATGTACAACCATGAACGAAGATGGTAATATTTAACTGATCCCATTGTGTTTGTGCAGGCTGAAACCACTGACAGCACTGCAGTTGCTGGTCCCTATTCAGTGTTTGATGGTTACCACGGCAACAGTCACATCCTGGTGGGGCTGCGTGACGGGAAGCTGATCATTGTGGGCGTCAAGGGCAAGCCAGAGGCAAGATAATGGTGTTGATGCAGCAGCAAGTGGGTTCAGGAAAAAACCAAAACCATAACCATCAACCACACCATGGGCTGTCTGATCAGCTGTGGACTTGAACTGATCATTGTAAAGATTGCTGGGCCACTGCAGTGATTGGTGCGAAAGGCTCAAGGACATCTCTTACTGAAGATTAAGACTGTTACCTGTGCAGAATTTTGACTTGGGGGAACTGCTGAAAGTACATTTTCAGGTATGAAAGAAGTCTGCTGTTACAAGACATCCAGTGTTGAAGTCTTCTCCTCAAAGTCAAGAGACATTTGGGTTCTTTCTCATCAACAGCACAGCCCATGTTTTATTGATGTTTTATTCTATCGGCAAGCATAAACGAGGTTGTGACATCAAGTGATCAGAGCCATTGAGACAAAACTGTGTGAACTTATTGCAGTGTGTGATCATGTCTACCAAAGGATCATTCAGAGAAGCAAAAGATAAAACCCTGAACCAACCACAAAGTTTGAAATGCATGTGTTACTCTGTTGTGATAATACCATTCTGTTGTGTTATGGTTTGCTGGTGATGATGGATTTGTTGTGTTTTATGATACATTGTGTTCCTGCTGAATGCTTTGCGCATGTTTGAAGTAAGTGCAACAATGCAGTGTAAATTCAGAGCAAACGGTTTAGAAGTGCCAATATGTAAACACTGGTGGTACAGAATTATGTCAGGCAGATTGCTCCCTGTTGGGACGATGGGGGCTCTTTCAGTGAAAATAGTATCCCTACCTTATTGAAGGTTTGTGCTTGAAATTTCCCCTTGCTTTTGCTCTCTTTTCTGCCATCTTAGTCTTTTCCCCCTTTTTCCAGGTTTTTTTTTTTTAATCACAGTGTATGACAGTTTTCCAGAAATGTTTTATTTGGCAACCGTTTAGTGAAATTGTAAAAACTGGGATGAGCAAAGGAAGTCCATTCTGTAGTATCTTTTGTCCATGGCATGTCATGCGGATATTTTTCACTTTGAAATTCTATTACTTTTTTAACACTTTTTTTTAAAAAATCCGGAATGATAAATTAAATGGAATGGCTGGCACCCTCAGAACATATGGTTTTACCTGTCTTAAGGAATACAACAGTTAAGATAATATTCTAATTAATGATGGTTTGGGTTGGTTTGTTTTTTCAGGCTGACTTGCTTTGCTGTCTGAAGGGATAAGAATTTGTTGCATTTGGGTTTCTCTGAGATTGGACAGGGCTGAAAGCAGCATGAAATAAAACAGAAGGCAGACTGTGCAGCATTATAACTGTCAACTGTAGAGTTAGGATAACCTGTTACTTTGCCTGTATTGGTGGTAGAACCGTCCTTTCTTTCTACTCTGTGGAGAAAGAGCACACATCATTTTATATTGCTTTTAGTCTCTGTGGTTTGCTCAAGTTTATAAAGCCACCTGTGTCTGTTCATGTCTAGGCAATGTGTAGCCTTAGAAAGTAATCATAATAACATACTTGTCTGTGAAGGTGGACATTTTTATTGAAACTCTGGTGTATAAACATGAACATAACTATAACATGAGCATATGTGCACTGTGTCATAACTGCACAATGTTAAATGGGCAAAACTGTCATGTGTAATCATTCACTAGTTTGTTTCTTATCATATACTTTCTGTGTATTGGCTAAAAGACCTAGAAAACTGTCATGAGCTTGTCATTTCATCTTAAATAAGCATTACATTGAAATAATGAATTACTTATGTATGTTTTATAGATGCAAACAATGTAACTCATAACCTGTTGCAGATTTTAGAATTCAAAATGAATTCAGTGAGAAAACTATGGACTGTTGTGAGAAAAAAGAAAGTTATGCTTGATGAGGTGCTGTGTTGATGCTTAATATTTGTAATGATGGAAAAAGGGAAAGGAAAGATGCAAAAGAATTCAAAATGTTCTGCTAAATCAAGTTTGACTGATGTGTTTTGAGCCTCGAAACAGCGCAGGACATTTAGGCTCATTTTAGTGGTACCTTTTAAGCTACTTGGTAACAATGAATCATAAATCTTTCAGTATAGTTTGTGATTAATAAATCATGAAAATATAGTTTGTGATTTAATTCTTTATATGGATTTAGTGCTTCATTTTACCCAATCCAGTCCAGTCTTCATCTTACCCAGCCAGGCTGAAACTTTCCAAACACACACTCCTTCCACAGAAAAAATAAGGAAGAAATGGAAATGAGGAAAGCAAATTAAATCAGTCAATCAACTCATACAGGTCGATGGTATTCTGCTGATAGTATTGCTTCATATGTTTCTGGTTTGGGTGGAATTGCAGCTGTCTCAGGTCTGACTGTGTACCTTTTAACTTTGTTAGCATTTCATTGCAACTGTTTTACAGTGATCATGCACACAGCTTGAAGTCTGATTCACCCATTATGGCGCTCATTGTAGACTGTCAACAATGGGTTTGCTTGATCAGTACCCTTTGAGATTTTTTTTTTACTAAAGATAGGCAGTGTTCATTTGTACAAAGAACCTAATGGTAGACTTTGCCAAGTTGTATTTGGGAGTCTTGCTTCAAAGATTTTTTTAAAAACCATGATAAAGGATAAATTGATCATTTGAAGCATTGCTGGTACTCTCCGAGAGAGCCATGTTAAGTGCAATATGATTCTGGACAATCTGTTGTTCTCTGTGGCGGTACTTGGGTCTGACTGGTAGGAAATAAAATACACAGGAACAGAATCATGCAAAATCATTAAGACTGAAGCAAATGTACAGTTTGTTTCTATTTTTTATTTCAAACCCAGGGGCATACAGTTTAAGATCGGAATAGTCGGGTAGGAAGATGTAAACATGATTCTTCATTCTGGGATTGAAGCATCATCAAGCTGCCATGTTTAGGGGAATTTTTTCCATATACTTAACATTGCTTCTCATCTGATTCCATTTCCATGTAGGTCCTGTGGATAATATGTAGCATCATGCTCACACATTGAAAATGCATGTATATATGTGGGCCAATTGTGATAATTTGTATGGAAGACTCAAGCAAACTGAGCATGTTACCTGTGTGCTATACACTGATTAAAAACCATGGGCACTAGGGCAGCATAATATCTCCATTCAGCAAATCACCACCCTTGCTTAACCCTGTCTGCTGCTTCATATACAAGGTGAAAATAGTGTGCAGCATTGGATAGGTGTATGTTCTCCCCTCATGTTGTAGGCATGAAATGGCCATACTTGCTCACTGTTTTCATATACATGTGTAGTTTCCTGAGTTAGATCTCCAACATAGAGGGAAACGTTCTTGCCGTCTTGTCTGACATCTCCTGGCCTTGTTCCTGCCATCGTCATCATCATCATCATCACCACCACCATCACCACCACCACCACCATCATAATCATCATCATCATTGTCATCATCATCACCACCACCACCATCATAATCATCATCATCATCATCACCACCAACATCACCTGCATTTTCTCTTCAGATATGACTGTTTCAAAAACAAAATGTATGCCTAGCAAAGAAAGGCAATGTGTTCTAGGTATACTGTAGAACAAAATGCTTATCGTGCCGTTTATTGTATTTATCATTATCTTCCTTGGTTAGACACTGAAATGGAAAGGGTTCTACAAGTAAGTGAGAATACTTGGAAGCGGTATTAATGCAGAGAGGAAACGGAATGCATTGATAGTTTGCTTTTGAGTTATGTGTCAGTTGTTTCAACTGGTATATGATGTTAGCAAGTATATGTATTTATGAGTGTGTGCATGCATGTGTTGTGTGTGTCAGTAAACCAAGCAAAACCTTTAAATTGTGGAATAAGGTATGTGTGTGTGATTAATTCTTAGTACAAAAGAGTAGTTTTGATATATAGTATGGAAAGACCAATATGAGAACATGCTTCACTGTATACATATCTGGAACGAGATTCAGTGTTTACCTATCCTTTTGAAGTGGTGAACAAGTTTGCATTTCATTTTCTTTGTCTCTTTTTATAAATGACAGATCATTATGATATGCTCACTGTGGATATACATCCATTCAAAATGTGATATATATATATGTCAAGGGAAAATGGGTTAAAAATTGGGTAAAGTGCATGAGGTAACACTTTGTTATAGGAAAACGTTTTTTTTCTCTGGTTTTAACTATGACTTTAAGTAGTAGTATGTAGTGATCAGAGATGTATAATTGTTCAATAGTACTTTCTGTATGGACTAAGAGTTATGATTGGGTTTTATTTGATTGGTAGGTTAGTTGATGCCATTGGTTCTTTATGTATAATTGAAACTGTCACATCCTGACTTGGGGACACTTTATGAGTGGGGGCATTATATTAACTAAATTAAAGCCATTTTGTTTGGTTGTTTGATTGTTGACTGTCTTTTTGCCATTGGAAGACTCATGCAGTTATCTTCCAATTGTTTCTTTTTTGATGCGATGAGAGTAAGAAGCTAATTGATTGATGTTGTGCTGCAAGAGTGGAAATTGGAAGAAGAAAACCATCATGTGATGAAGGTGCCAGTAAAAGAATCACACCAATGAAGTAAGCTGTAAATGCTTCAAATAATGTGCATGATCGTTTGTGTATGTGTGTGTGCTTGTGAGAGAGACAGGGAGAATATGTGCAATAAATGAATGTAATCATCTGTTACAGAAGATAGTGTCAATATGCACATTTTTTGTGCTGAATCATTTCTTGACATTGTGTGCATGCATGTATGTGGGCATGTGGTAGTTGTTGTGTACATTATTAAGAGAGATATGTGTGACATAACTATTTTAAGAATTTCAGAATACTTCTATGCTGTAGTAAAGCTATCATGTGGTATGACTTCACTAAAAACTATTTACGTATGAGTGCAAATGTGTGTGTGCATGTTTTGAAAGGCAGGTGTTCTTGAAATGACAAAATAATCTTGTTAGTTGTGTTTTAGGAAAAGAGAAAAAATACTGCTTCTGAAAATTAAATGCTCAGCTCTGGGAAGATGCAATACACTTCGGTGTCTGATCTGGGTTTTTTTTTTAGGGGGCATTTGGGTGTCGATCTTTTTCCCTCAGTCATTTTGTATTCTATAAATACAAGATTTCATGGCTACAAATGTAATGGTGTACAGAAATTAAAGATGTTTTAAAAAAATGTTTTATTTTGGGCCCCCCAAAAGGGGGGGGGGGGGGGGCAGTAGTTATCCAGTCGCATATTTTTATTCTTAGATGGGACTTAAAACAGGATTTTGAAGATGAGAGTAATAAGATTGTGAATATGTATTGAAATATGAAGTTTTTATCTAGTGTTGTCTTGCAATGTCCTTAGAAAAAACATGAGTTGTGGGGTTTGCATTCTGGGTGTTTTGGTGTGTTTTTTTTCCCTTTCATTCCTTGGTTAGAGCTCTGAGGCTCCCCATTGCTGAGAGTTTTGTGTATGCATGCAACTGTTTTGGCCCACCAGTAAGGTAGCCACATTCTGGCTTCATGTGTTCTTTTTTCTGGCTTCAGGTTTTAATGTTTTCATCTATTTCTATCGACACTCAATGGCCTAGCCTTCTGAGAGGTAGAACAGGTTTTAACATGTTTGCAAGATTTTCTGCATGTGTTTGCACATGGAACCTCAGTTTATAGTCTCATCCAAAGGACTTTTGGGGCTGTGGAGTGTGTACTGATGTAACTGCAGGGGAAATCCCCTCAAACAGGCACCTTGATGGTTACTCAGATCCAGATCACGAGTGCAACTCTCACCACAAGGCTATCCTGCCTGCCCCCCCTCCGCTTTTTGGTTTGTTGTTTTAGGGTGGTTGTTTTGTTTTTCATGCATGTTATCATCTGAGTTTATGGAGTTTCCTAAAGATTACTTAAACCTGAATGAATATTAATTATGTCGAGTTTTTGACATTTTTGTTGATTTTAGAGAATATCTGGGTAATTGCTTATGTAGTCATCTGTAGATATGCTGGTTTTGAAACTTGGTTGACCTTTGTGTGTGTGTATGTATATATATATATATATATATCACTTCAGTATGCAGAATGCAGAACCATTTCTGAATTGCAACTTTTTCTGTTAGGTCATATTGATTTGTGAACTGATAAACTGACTGACATGAGGGGAAGTAAAATAAGGTTTTATTTTGTGATGCCTTTATTGGGTTGGTCATTTATGCACAAGAAAGAACTGTGATGAAGTAGCTGAACAAAAGATGGAGTCCATGTTTCATCTCCATCATTTTGTTGTATTAGGCTTATTCATTACTACTGACTTTTGAAAGCATTATACATAACATCAGCAAATAAGGCTGTATCATCATACTTAAAAAAAAAAATTTAAAAAGAAGAAAACTTTAATATTGCAGCACTGAAACAAACATGGAAGAAAATTGGTCCTTCAATGAAGGAGCTCATCTTCAGGTAATCATTTCACTGAGAATTGACTTTGGAGTGAGTCGTGTTAAAAAGGGATTTCCTATGTTTCATCTGCTGTACGTATGAAGGGGGATGGGACTTCACGGGACACAGTTCCTTGATACTGGCCTTCAATGAACTGACCCTGTGTGGGACAGCGTGGACAATACTTACAGCATAGACAGACATACTGAGTATAGACAGCTTGCTCAATACCTTCAGGACTTCACAACACATATCACCAGACTCCAGATTTATCACAGGCTGTGTCTTTGTATGGAGGCAATGCAGTTTGTGTAGGAAGTCTTGGGAAATACAATCATTATTGTTTGTCATGCTGTCACATGTTCCTTGGCTGAGATTGTTTTTTTGAGCTGCTAATATTGCCAGAGGAAGTCCCATACACAAATGAAGAAACTAGGAAATAGGGAAGTTGTATTGATGAAAGAACAAGGTGAATGGCCTGAAAGAATTTGCATGTTATTGGCTTTCATGACATGTTTGGGTTATGACTGTTGCATGGTTTATTTTTAGAAAAGGTCATTTTGTTGATTGTTTTATGCCCTTTTCATTTGACCCAAAATTCTGTGTATTGCCTTAAAGATTTAGACGCACTAGACATATGAATGCTGGATTTAGTAACATCTTAAACATAGGTTTCTGTGATTCGGCCTTTCATGCATGTATGTACTAGTTTTGTAAGATTACAGTCTTTCAGTTTGCAAGACATATTTTACGTGTTTTTCAGTGCTTCTGATGATGTTTATGTCAGTCAAATCATGTGTAGTGTTCACAGCTAGAAATTCGTTTCAGTGATCCATGTTAAGTGTTCTTTTTGTGCCTTCCAGACTAGCCTTATATGGAACAAATGTTGTGTCAACTGTGATATGACCTTAACTTTATCAGTCAAAACTTCGCATTTCATATATATATCAAATTCCATATCACTTATTATGACATGATCAATTGATCAATGCTTGTGTATGATAGTAATGTGATGCATGCTGCTCTGAATCATCTTGACAGAATGGTGGTGCAATTATCTGCCATATCTTCTTCTGTTTGACCAGCAGAATGTCTGAATTGTCTGCAACTTGTAGATAAGGGAAGGGGAGGGGGCACTGGGTGAAGGGAGAAGTATGCTTATATGTGGCTTCTGTATTTTCCCGTCAGATGTGCTTTTGGCCTGTGAAGGCAGCCAGTGGCATGGGGCTGTTTCAGATGTAAGCATGCACGGAGGTATTTAAAACAAAAAATAAACCAGTAATCAACCATTTGGGCAGTGTTTGGTATCATTTCTGGTATGGATGGATTGTTCTAACCATATTTTTTTATGAGTTCACCTTTTCTTTTGTGTTGAAGACAATTTCTGTGGATTTTTCTTTGTAAGATAAGCATTTCACCTGGTTTGTTATGGTAACAGGTGTTGACAGTCACCTAGAATATTCACCCTGTCTCAGCTTCTCTCTCATCTACACTCTGGAAGTCTCTGAGTCTGTGAGTACACACTGGATCAGAAGATGCACAGTGATAGTATACTACTCAGCACTTCATCTATAGGCAGCAAACATAGTGATTTCAAAGGAATCAAGCTGACACTATCCACATACATGTGTTAAAGAGTGACACTTTCCCCACATTACAGTGTTAAGAGTGACACTTTCCCACTCACATGTGTTAAAGAGTGACACTATCCCCACATTACATGTGTTAAAGAGTGACACTATTCCCACATTACATGTGTTAAAGAGTGACACTATTCCCACATTACATGTGTTAAAGAGTGACACTATTCCCACATTACATGTGTTAAAGAGTGACACTTTCCCCTCATTACATGTGTTAAAGAGTGACACTTTCCCCACATTACATGTGTTAAAAGAGTGACATTTCCCCACATTACATGTGTTAAGAGTGACACTATCCCCACATTACATGTGTTAAAGAGTGACACTATCCCCTAAATTACATGTGTTAAAGAGTGACACTATCCCCTACATTACATGTGTTAAAGAGTGACACTATCCCCACATTACATGTGTTAAAGAGTGACACTATCCCCACATTACATGTGTCAAAGAGTGACACTTTCCCAACATCACATTTGTGAAGATGGAGTCTTCTCTGGTTCAAGGTTGACTATCCTTATCTGTTCAAAGTCATGTTCTACTTGCCCTGATTTTTCAACTACTTGTTTCAGGCTGAATTCTTTCCCTTGAAATTGTTAAAGATGTCACTTTTTTCCAATTTATTGTAAAAGCTGACAGTTTTCCTGCAGGCGGAAAAGATGACCACTTTCATCTGATCTGTTCAAGGCAGCAATGTTGCCATGATGTGTAATCAGGCTCAGATACCACAGCTTTGCTATGGAAGTTGTCAAGAGATTTTTTTTCTTCTAATTTCATCTATTTATTTTATTTCAAGGATAATGGAATAAGCACTCATGAGCTTTTTACATCCATTCCCTGTGTGTATGCAGTTTTGTAAATGTTGTCATCTGTTCCCACCAGCACACAATGGCCTAATCTTCTGAAAAGTAAAACGGTTTTAAACGTGTACACAAAATTTCTGCATGCGTTTGCACACGGACCTTACTTTATAGTCTCATTCAAGTATGATACAGTACACTAATCAAAGAAACAGCAAATTGTGGCAAGAGAAAATTGATGAAACAAATAATAGAAGAGAGAAAACGACTTTAAAAAAAAATCAGCTTACAACAGGATGAAAAGAGGGAATAATAAGAAAAAAAAGAAAGTTCTACCATAAGTCAGAGAAAAAGAGAGATCAAAACTAATTCATAAACAAACGTTTTTGGTAAGAGATAGTGTCTCGATGTAGCTGCATTTTTTCCCCATTCCTCAGCTAGAGCTCCAAGGTCCACACTAGGTGAGATTTTGTGTACACAACCATTTTTGCACACCAAGAAGGTAGCTGCATTCCAGCTTTGGTAGATGTGCGCTGGGTATGTTCGTATTTCCTAACCCACCAAACTGTGACATGAACTTACAGGAATTTTCATGCATATTTGAGCTTCTGCATGTGTATACATAATGGAGGTTATTAAAATACTGGCAGGTCTGCAATTGAAGTTGACATGGGAGATTGTAAAAATCTCAACTTTTACATTCACAAGATGCTACCAAGATTCAAACCCACAACTTCATGGACCCATTGGATTGAAGTCGAATGGTCTTAACCATTCAGCTAAGCATCCATCGTGTAGCTGTTAAGATAGGTATCTTTTATCTGGTGTTTGTCTGGTTTTTGCTTTTTTTTTTTTCTAAAGAAATTGGAAATATAACTCAAGACTCTTCATTCATGCCAGCACCCAAACACAGTGTGAACATTCATACCACAAGTCCATATTTTCTGCTGTAACTTGATTTATTATTACGATCCTTTGGACGGAATTAAATAATGTAAAAACTAAAATATCAATTTGTTTTGCATATACATTATGCCATATCACATACAGCATCATAAATGAATTTATCATAACATTAAAACAAACACTGTCCTTTACAATGTATCCCGATTGTGAAGCCAAACTTTTGCTTATGTTTGTGTGAGTGTAAGATAGCCAAGTGTTTATTTTTTGTGGCTTCATGGCAAAAAAACAACAAAAAAAATGTCGTTCACAACAATGCAGCAGTTTCTTTGTAAAAAGGATCTCAGTCTTGCTCATTTTGCAGACTATAATTTAAATGCAGATAGATTTTTCGCCTTGACAGTTATATTTTCCAGCAGTCTTTATATTATTCTTTGCAAGCTGTCAATGATTTTTAAAAATTTATATCACCTGTCTACCCAAAATATGAGTAATGTATGGTTCATGACAGTAGAAAAAAAAAAAAGTGATACGGAGTATACCCAGAATCCATTGACACTTTTCCAAATCCCACTTTCAAGTTCAGTCGGCACAGTCTTTGTCGAAGAATTATCACATGATCTCTGGAATGGCGTAGTTGGTCTGTCTGATGTCTCTTGTTCAGGCTGAAAGTAAACACAGATCCATGTTTCAGATATATATTAGCACAGTGAAAACCAGGCCAACGTTTGCCTGACTCTAGCATGTAAACTACAAATCTCCCCTTATCCCTGAAGAGTCTGTGATGGTCCTTACCAGATATCAGCTCTGTCTCCAAATCTTGTCTGTCGCTTTGAATTAGGGACTAAAAGTGTGAGCTGTAATCTTTCATTGCTTATTTTTCACTTTAATGCAAAATAGTTATAACAAAACGTCAATGTAATTTTCCAGTCTCTTTTTTACATTTCTTTTCATCTTTTCTTATTTCGATCATAAGGTCCATATTGTTCAGTACCAAACTTGTACCCCACACTTAACTCAGTTTCACTCATGCTTTCCAACACACTGGAAAATACACCAAGTCATTCATTTTTTTCAGCTTTTCCTAACTGAAAAACACATCCAAGTTGATTACATAATGATATGCTTTCAGAAAAATGCACTAGCTGAAATTATTCCACAGTTCAGATCAACTTTGCTGTGCACGCACTCGCACATACGCACACCACACTTACACAGCGCACGCACACACACACACACTTACACATGCGCACGCACCCACACACACACACACACACACACACACACACACACACACACACACACACACACACACACACACACACACAGAAAGACAGAAAAGAACTGAACTGAACTAAAAAAAAGAAAAATCAAGTTCAATTGTTTTTTAAACTTACTCTTTTGTCAGATGTCTCCAGTTCAGGCTGAAATATAGAAAAGCATGAATAAGTTTTTTTGATATTATATATATATAATATATATATATATATATATATATATATATATATATATATATGAAACAAGACTACACTGGCATGAATTAATTCTTCCATACCCACACATTAAACATCAGAACATTGTGAAAGAAAGCCACTTCAAACTGTGCACAACACCCCCACCTCCATGCTTCCCCACAAAAACACTGAACTTTTTTCTTTTTTTTTAAAACACTGAACATTATTTCAAACCAAACCCTGGCAAGATGTGAATGCAATAACAACCATAACCAGTTATCACAATGGTGCATTGTCACACACAACACTCTGTGAACAATTCTTCTTACCCCCTACATTCTTGATCAATGGCCGTACTGGAGATCCAACTTGCTTAATAACAGATAAAGAGAACAAATTTCCAGCAAAGTCACAACTACTGACAGGAAAATATCCATCCATTGCGCTAAAAAACATGTCTCCTCTTGCTGAACCCCCACCAGATCAAAATTTTGAGCTGGAGCCTAGCTCTGTTCTTTCTATCCCATACCTTCTTTCTTCTCTTCCTCGCCCTCTTTCTTGGTCTCCGCTGCTTTTTCTTCTTTCTGTTCTCCTTTCCCCTCTTCCTCTTTCTGTCCTTCTGCCTGATCTTTCTGTTCCTCTTCCGCTTTGGTGTCTTTGGATTCTTCAGCGGCGGGTGTATCTTTTTGCTCTTCTTCAGGTTTTGCTTCAGTTTTCGCTTCTGCTTGTTCTGCTGCTGATGCTGTTTCTGCTTCTGGTTTGTCTGCTGCTGCTTCTGGTTTGTCTGCTGCTGCTTCTGGTTTGTCTGCTGCTGCTGCTTGTTGTTCTGGGGTGGAGTCATCAGGTTTGGTTTCTTGTGAAGGGGTGGTGTCCTGTTCCTCAGCGACCTTCTGTTGAGCGGCCTGGCCTACAGTGACAAAGCACAGCACACCATGCATGTGAAGTGAGTCAAGCATTAACACAAAGTGCAAGCACAGTCAGTGACATGACAGCTTTCCTGATCTGTAGACCTATTAGGGTTCCCTTTGACCTGTGGCAATACCTCTGTTGAGGAGTTATTGAGAACAAGAAAACAAGAACAGCATCAGGTGAGCTTTGATTAGTACATGCATCCAATGTCCTGATATATGTGTGTGTGTGTGCATATGTGTGTGTGTGTGTGTGTGTGTGTGTGTGTGTGTGTGTGTGTGTGTGTGTGTGTGTGTGTGTGCAAAGGGCTCACTTCAATGGATTAAAACAAATCAAGACACATGAGAACCACAGGGTTGATTGAAGCCCACCTGGTGCATAAAATGTATTATGGTTTTAGTTTAATCAAAAACTGACACTTAGAGGTCAAACAGTGTGTAAGTTCTTAACAATCAAACCATTAGTAGCCTACCTCTTACTCATAATTATCACACATCCCATGGACCCAAACACAATAACATGCACAAATTTCAATCACCCAAACTGCATAAACACATTAAACTGCACAGAAGCATTATCAAATAGTCCTAGGATTGCTGCCATCATGAGGGATATTCTAGCAATGCATTTAAATCATGAGGTTCTGAGTACCTTGGTATCATCTAATTACCAGATCTTCCCCAACCAGAATAAGCACAACCTAGATTTTTCATCAAGATCTGTATTGAAGATTCTAAAATAAAAATTTTCCATTGCATATTTTTTTAAACCTACAAACTGCACAATTACTTCCCAAACGGCAAAACAGTTGTGGTAAGACAAAAAATCACAATCCGTTTTTTCCCCTGAAAAAAAGGAAAAGGCATGAAGTATGATAAGTCAAAGCAGGTTGGCCACAATGGCAACATTTGGGCCCAGCTAGCTCTTGAGTCCAGCAGTAAATGATCTCTTTTTGATTGATGTCCATCTTCATACTGTTTGGGATGCATGTTATCTATCATTCATACCTTCATATACCTAATGTGAATTATTCATTGTTTATGCATCACTGCAAGTCATTTCACAGGTGTTTTGGGTGCTTTTTTTGCGTGTTTTAAATGTTTACGTGGATAGGTTGATGAAAAATGTTGTAGGTAATGATGCTGATGTTTCAATAGGAGGTAGAGTTAACTGATGTTGGTAGCACTTTGTGTAAGTACTCATATCTATATGTGCCACAGATTCCTTGTGTGTGTGTGTGTGTGTGTGTTGTGTGTGTGTGTGTGTGTGTGTGTGTGTGTGTGTGTGTGTGCATGCGCACGCATGCATGTGCACATGCACACATACATCTATGCGCACACCAATGAGTTTTGATTGATAGAATATCTGTGATGCACATACACATGTGCACATGCATCTTAAATGCATAGGTGTTATATTGATATATCAACAATAAAATTTTAAAAAGACAAAAAAGTCCAAAAAATAACATTAGCAAATGAATTGGAAACAAATACACAACCTTTAAAAAAGTACCAAAAACAGCATGTAACAAAATAAATCCAACATTACAAACTATAACAATGCATCTATTAAAAAAATATTTTTAAAAAGAAGAAAAAAAAAAGAAAAAGAACACACAAAAAAGAAGCAAACAAAGAATGGGTATAAAACATCAAAGAAATGAATAATGCAAAAGCATGCAAATAACCAAAGACAGCCATACACAGTACTAAAATAATCAGGGTAGTAGTGCAATAATAATGATACCAATACAACTCACGGCAGAAAAATGGCAGACCACCTCATCTGTCTTTCAAGTGAAGAGCCATCTCTTCTACCAACTAAATCAATGTCAGACCAAAAAACCCAACTTTCCAGCAGAGTATTCTTTTCATCACCTCCTATCTCCTCATTTTTTGTCAGTAATTCTTCAACTGCATATAAGCATTTTCCTGTTTGTTTCTCTCAGTGTGCGTGTGTGTGTGCAATGTTTATTGCCAATCATGGTGTTTATTGCCCAACTGACCACAAGAAGCTCTATCAAGGTTGTCATCTCTATGACTTGCAAGAGAGGGGGATGTTGATTAATCTCTGTAAATGTTATTCTCATATGTACATCATTCCCATTTATTCAGTTTCAAATACATGAATAATCAGAGACTTCTGCTCCCAGACTGTGGGTGTTTAGTTTGTGGGGCTCTCCAGCAATGCTACCACACACTTAACTCCACATACACACACTACAACAATATGACATTGACACTCTTTCAGGCACAGCAAGGCAGATCTATCATTCTCAGCTGTCTTCTCAGATACACTGTTTGTCTTTTATTCCCTGTGTCTATCATAAATGACATGAAGACTTTGGTCTTTTTAAAAGATAACTTACACAAGCCAATAATGAGGACAACAGAAAAGACAACAAATCCAGCACTGATTTTAAAAAGCACTGGCTGAAACAACTGCATTTAAATGTCACAAACTACTCCAAGCAGTCCATAGAATTACTTTAAAAAAATCAAAACCAAACAAGAACTGGGTAAAATTCATGCCAGGCAAAAAAGTCAACTTGAGGAAACCAAAAAACGTGTTGAGGGAAGGAAGAAGCGAAGAGTACCTGAGGGTTTGGCAAATAAGATCCCAATAGTCACATTGTACCTGCTTCCAGGTCTATTCCAGAATGAGATGATTCCGCGTCTGGATCTTTCCCTGAAAACAGGAGTCTGGCAACTTAGACAACTGGTAGATCTAAATGTCTGCAGACCCCGGTGACATTTTGCGTGTTTTTAACATTCCTATGCTGCGACCTCAGCTCCTGTGCTTCAGGGACACACAGTCTACAGCCACAACACAAACTGCACAATCTGACCAACAGTAGGCAATGCTGTCAATGAGCTGTTTTTATCCAGGCATATTTTAGACCTACACAATCAGACAAAAAGTATGCTTGCTTCATCTGATCCTTTTTTTTCTGACACATTTTTCACCATTCAAACAAGAAGCATAATGTTTTTGACATCTGTTTCACCATTGATTATTGTTTAACAGATTTCAGTTTCCTTCTCTGTTGAAGCACATCAACAAAATCTCACACTCAGTATTGACAGCAGCTGTCAAAAACGAGCTGAAATGATAAATTGACTTTGGACTATTTGAGACAGCTGCTGATATGCATATTACTTTCTTTGTGTGTACATGAGTATGAATATGTATTCACAACACACACACACACACACACACACACACAACACACACACACACACACACACACACACACACACACACACACACACAGCCCCAGCTTCACATTTTCACCATCATCTTTCTGCATCGACCCTTTACCCCCATCCTCATCTCTACCCAAGACCCCTCACCATCTGTCAGATCTGGTATCTGTGGTCATCTAGCCCAGTTACATTTAGACCCTTGTGATTTATTCACAGCCAACCTGATGGGGAGACGGACTGTTTAATTAAACTCCTCTGACATTTTATCCACAACATTTTTTTCTTGGCAGAAGCTATTTCACAGACATCATCAAAATGATGAGTAAAAATGATTAAATGAATGACACATGCTTGCTACCAGTGTCTTGTCCAACAAATAAATGTTTTTTAAGGTTACGAGAGAAAGCCTGAAACCACCATAACATGACTAGGTGAGTCAAGAGAAGGGAGAGAACACCATATATATGTAAAATGAAGAGAATGCAGGGTATATGTGAAATAGAAAAAAATTGATAAATGGTGATAAAAATTCATACAATATCTGGAAGCACTGATGAATATTGCCCTTTGTCACAGAACCATATATATATATATATAATATATATAATATATATATAAACT
This sequence comes from Stramonita haemastoma, assembly GCA_030674155.1. NCBI lineage: Eukaryota > Metazoa > Mollusca > Gastropoda > Neogastropoda > Muricidae > Stramonita > Stramonita haemastoma. The sequence continues at coordinate 27,206,533 of CM060316.1, read as the reverse complement.
GAATATGTCAAACCAAAGGAAAAAAAGAAAAAAAGCAAGCTGTTTAAATACCATGCTCCATTATCTTTCAAAGGAGAGCATGAATGATATAGCACTATAATGATAAAGCAGTTTGAAAGGAGAAAGCATATCAGATAGTTGCAATGACAAGTATATCAGAATATGTTGTACACATAGCAGAGAGAGAGACAGATTGGTTTAACAAGCCAAAAGACTGATAGTACCAAGGCTCCAAACTGGTCATGTGCACACATGATGTGTGTGTGTGTGTGTGTGTGTGTGGTGTGTGTGTGTGTGTGGTGTGTGTGTGTGTGTGTGTGTGTGTGTGTGTGTGTGCTGTGTGAGTGCATGCATGTGTGTGTACAATGTGTGTGTGTGTGTGTGTGTGTGTGTGTGTTGTGTGTGTGTGTGTGTGTGTGTGTGTGTGTGTGTGTGTGTGTGTGTGTGTGTGAAGCCATGATAAGATACACACAAAGAAAGAAAGGAAAGAACAGCACAAAGTCAATCTAGATATATGTATATACTGGGAAGAGCACATCCACGTTGATGAAGCCAAAGATGCCTGATTGAGATGTAGCCTATGATCAAGTGTTCCTTACCAAGAAAGAGTGCAATGCTCACTCTGTATGTAAATTACAGTTTTTCCTTCAGTAACATTTTTCCTTCAGTATGCAAGAAAGAAGTTATATATGTTGTTGGCTGTTTGTCTGAAAGCAAATATTGGTTGGTTGGTCTGCTTGTATTAGAGTCCCAGAGGGGCTGTCCAATTCAGTGACTGTACCAGTAATCAGCCATCACCCATAGACTGACATACATGTTTGAAAGCAAACATAACAAGAGCGGGGTTGCTAGCTCAGAACTGCAAAAGCAAACAGTGTGGTCTTTGTGAAAAAATTATTTAAAAAAAAATGTTCTCCAAAGAATCAGTCAAAACCTTACACAGAAAGAAACTTAAGACTGAAGAGTGAAAAAATATACAAAAAAACTCATACTAATATCAAAGCTACTAGCCATGCATACATCATCTCGAAAATAAAAAACCCACAGGTGTCCAAGAATGGCACAGCCTGTGAAGACATGCACAGTGATCACAGGGTAAAGCAACTAAGGCCACCTCTTCAAACACAAAAAGTACTGCCAGAAAAATATGATGATACAAGCTGAGTGGATAAGAGCAAAAATCCAGGAGAGTGACCAGTATACACTTCCAGAGAGGCATCAGCAATGTGAGAGTCACCCCCTCCTGGGAATGAAGAAAAGAAAGCCGCCACAGTTACAGGGAAGAAGGTAAGCCAACAACAGTAATGTTACCAGCATCTTCCTCTTTCTCTGCACTCTCTGTTGCTGCTTCTGCTGCTGCTTCTGCTGGCTTCTCCTCTACTTCACCTTCTGTTTTCTCTGCACATCAGGAGTTGGGGATATGAAGCACCGATTCCATCGTCTACAGATGAGCTTTTTCTGCTGGTGCTGGAGCACTGGTTTTGGGCTAAATTATCCATATGTTATTTACAAGACACTGTAACACTGCTATGTTGGGGAGAGGGAGGGAGGAGGTGGTGGTGTTGTTTTTTGATAAAATACTGAACATTAAGTAGCCTGCTATCTTAACATCTTTTATCTCATCTGCTCTACATACATATGTTTCGAACAAGTAGAATCAACTGTGTTTCTGTTATATAAAAAGATAAGCCATCTTTCTCTTTCAAAACATTGTAACACAATGTAAGCTGATTTTACTGTTTTTCCTACAGCAAATGCATAGTTTTTACCATGTTAAGATAACTAAGTCTCAATCATGTATTTATCACATGCACAAGGAAAACAATGATAATAAAATATAGTCACACATAGCTGTCAGGAAATTGACCACTTCTCTTTCAGCATGTACTCCTTCTGCTGGTTATGTTCCAGCTCCATTTTTTCCCCTTTTTTTCAGAGCAGTTTTACTGTTTTCTCCATTTTTTCCACATTCATAGGTTGTCTGACTCAAGTTGAGCATGTTAGATCTTAGTCTGATACAAAATAATTACATAAAAATAAATAGCAAAAACACAATCTTGTAAAACATATTTTTTTTACAATTATAACTTGACCATGCTAACATTTTGGTCGGATACCATAAGAAAGTAAATTTTAAAATAAATTAAAATCTTGATCTGACACTATGAAAAAAATTCCATGCAAAATGTATGTCATAATATGATACAGCAAAAATTTCACCCATTAAATACAACAAACACTTGATCTGATACCAACAGTCCATTAAGAATAACACTGAAAATACCACAAAAGCAGAAATAATAAGCTCTGAATATTTTTTTTACAACAAAGAGCAAGCATTCTCAAAAGTGATACAACTGAAGCACAGAATGGTCAGAGTGTGGATCAACACCAGGCATGACAGACCTACAGAAGAAACAGCTTGGTGTGGTTGTATTTAAGTCCCAGCAGAAATACCAATTCAGGGACTGTACCAGCAACCAACCATCATCATTATGAAGAAAAGCAAAATGCAACATATCTTTTATACCCATGGCACATTTGTGAAGAAGTCAGAGCCATAAGACTTGATTAATTTTTTACAAAGTTTATATAACAGAAAAAATAAAAGTAAGTGATACACACCGAGGGTATGTGAGAGATATGTGACTTTACTAAAAACAACAACTGACGACTGTATGCAAAAGGTAAACAAGAAAAGATATGACAGTCAGGGAAGGTATATAATATATACACAAAGAAGACATAAAGATCCAGTGAAAGCGTACTAGTATCTATACAACAAAAGGCTTGAAATCCAGTGACTGCATACAAAGTATATATACAAGAATGATGAAAAACACTGAATGCACACAAAGAAAATATATAAAAGAAAAGACATTAAAAACAAATCAAATACATTTAAGAAAATACATGAGAATAAGATCAGAAAATAGGGTAGGCCTACAACTTTTAGACATTCAGAGTGAGATTCAACAAATTGGAGCCTGATTATATATATACATATGCATATATATATATATATGTTAAAAAGGTAAAAGGTGTCCCATAACCTAGGCGGTCGTAGAGGAACAAGGCATCAGAGACTTCAGCTTCTCTAGGACCAGCATATTGAGGGTGGCACCCATCTCCTCTCCCTCACTGCTTTACCTTCCCTGACCCTAAACAGGGCAGGTATCTATTTACAGGTGGGTGAACTGAGGGGACTGTACTGAAGCCAAGGCGCGCAAACCATCACCCATCCAACTGGTAACCACGCTCGATGCTGCTTAACTTGACTTGGGGAAATCAAGCGCTCTGACCACTTAGCTATCCCGCCCATTATATATATATATATAATATATATATATATATATATAATATATATATATATATATATATATATAATAATATAATATATATATATATATTATATTATATATATATATAATATATATATATATATATATATAATATATATAAAATCTACAGAGTACTGCCAGCTATGAAAAAGAAAAAAAACATAGAATTCTGAACTACTAGTAAGCTACAGATATGTGTACCTTGTATTTACTTCCAAATAAAATACACGACTTACTAATGTTTGGTGGTTGTTTTTCAGCTTGTGTTGTGACATTTTGATTTCTTTTATTTTGGTTAACTTTTGCCTCCCCCCCCCCCCCCCCCCCCCCCCCATGTTATTGCATTCAATGAAACACACACACGCATGCACGCATGCATGCACGCATGCATGCACGCACACACACACACACACACATACACAGATGCAAAACCTTTCTCTTCTTTTTAACATAAACTTGAGAGTGAATCTTCTCATTAAAAAATTCCCCAGAAGGAAATTCCCTTCTGATGCACAGGGCACAAGAGTTTCCAGTTACACGCTCTGTTTGCAGTATTTTGTTTTTTTTTGTACCACTTTATGTCACAGCGTAGCCGCCGCGGTAGTCGAGTGGTTAGGGCGTTGGACTCGTAATCTAAAGGTTGCGGGTTCGATCCCAGCTGTCGGCTATGGCGTTGTGCCCTTGGAAAAGGCACTTTACGGCTATTTTCTCACCCCACCCAGGTGTAAAAGGGGTACCAACCTTGTGTTGGGGGTTAACCCTGCGATAGACTGGCGTCCTATCCAGGGGGAGTCTATGACTCTCAGTCGCTTAGCGCCACAGAAACCGGGATAAGCACCGGCCTGATGAGCCTTAGGCTCGGGACAGACTTTAACTTTAACTTATGTCACAGCAGATTTTTCTGCATGAAATTCGGGCTGCTCTCCCTGGGCAGAGCGCATCGCCACAAGTGCAGCACCTATCCATTATTTTTTCTTTTTCCCCATGCAACTGTATTTGTTTCCCTATCAGAGTGGCTTTTTTCTACAGAATTTTGCAAGGGTCAACCCCCTTGTTGCTGTGGGTTCTTTTACATGCACTAAATAGTGATGTGTAACACGCAGGACCTTGGTTTATCATCTCATCATCAGAAAGACTAGCGCCCAGACCACAACTCACGGTCTAATGGACGGGGAAAAAGTTTGGGCCCAAACGGGGTACGAACCACCGCACACGCCGACCCAGACATTTTGCTTTCTAGGCAAGGCACATTACCACCTAGACCACCAATCCACCTTAGTGTAGAAATTTGGCATACTGTAGACAAACCAACATAAAAAACAACACCAAAGATACAGGGTGCACATATCTGGTTGAGCTCTTAAAGCTATGCATACTAAACCAAGAGACAGGTTCTGAAACTGGAGAGAGAGAAAAAAAAGGAAACAGATTACAACACCTAAGAGAAGCACAGCCGAGTTTTAGAAGACCTGTACACTACTGGGAAAAAATGTCAGAGAATTGTTAAAAAAAAAAAGGTGAATGGAGCACATCAAGATTACCAGGGGTGTCATCTTTCTCTGCACTCTCTGCAGGAGTCTCTGATGGTTTCTCCTCTACTTCACCAGCTTTCTCCTCTACTACCCCACCTTGTGTTTGTTCTGCACAGTGACCATTGAGCTGGTGTTAACACACTGACACGGGTTTGGCTTTGCCTTAGGGTGGCAGCTTTGACATGAACATGGCATCCTTGTGCACGCTTTTCTCTGTCATTTTCATCTTGACACCCTCCCCCCAAAAAACTAGTGTGACATAAATTCATAACCATCAATCTATTGCTTTCTGTTTTTTAAAAAATGGCAGTTTTCAAATCACATTCACTCACTTGGCTGTAGTTTTTTCAGAGACAAATGACCTATAATGTAATATTGACCTGCACCATTTTAACGTGGGTTTTTTGTATATATGTGCCTGAGTCAAGATAGTTTCAATATGGCCATGACTTGGATGTGTGTGTGTGTGTGTGTGTGTGTGTGTGTGTGTGTGTGTGTGTGTGTGTGTGTGTGTGTGTGATATTAATAGGTTTCCTCTGTGTTTGAGAAAAATCTTCAACAATGAAAATAACAAACCAGCTCGTTACACGCAGTTATATTCACAAGAATCAAATAAACAATATCATCAAATTTTGTTTTTCTAAATCTAGAAACCAGTTTTAGTATTACTGGTCATAATCTGGATTTCTTCAGACTGTTCTACTCTTACGAAAAGCCAAGTGAGTGAAAAACCTTGTTAGCTATATCTTAGCTACAACTCTGTCCAGTAAAAAATATATTAAAAAAATTAAAAGAAAGAAAAAAAGAACAAATAACATGATAAGAGAAACAAAGCCGCTTACAATATACAAATGAATACATTAGAAATTTACACACACACACACACACACACACACACACACACACACAACACACACACACACACACACACAGTATGAAAGCTTCCATTTTACCCATATGCATAGTGTGTGTGTGTGTGTGTGTGTGTGTGTGTGTGTGTGTGTGTGTGTGTGTGTGTGTGTGTGTGTGTGTATGTGTGTGTGTGTGTATGTGTGTGTGTATGGAAAGAGAGAGAGAGAGAGAGAGAGAGAGAGAGAGAGAGAGAGAGACAGACAGACAGACAGACAGACAGACAGACAGACAGACAGACAGACAGACAGAGAGAGAGCTACATGTACATATATGAATCATATAAGCCAGAGGATAAATCCAACAATGCACTCAGATACAAATAAAAAAGAAAGAACTACATGGACGAAAAAATGTTTACATTCCACAAAATCAAAGAAAAATGGGAGCTTTTTTCCAAGGGGGGGGGGGATATACTTTACTACCTCATTTTCTGTGATATACTCACAAAAAAGCAGAAAGTACTAAAAATCAACACATTAAAATGATAAAAAATATTCTTAAAAAGGGAGAGAAATAGTGAGTCACAAGCAGAGTCTAGTCTACAATGGTTTATTTGATCAGACACTAAGTCCATCCCAGAGTTCTTCCACATGCAGCCAACATGAATCTGGGTAAGTTCTGTACAACTGCTTTTTCCCTTCATTACAGTAGTTCAGCAATAAGCCATTATAGCTTTTATCCGGTTTTCCTGCTGTGGTAACCTTTTCATTTCATTCCTTCATTAATTCAGACTGGCTGAAACTGGGCAAAGGATCTAAACTAGGGTTTAATGCTTTTAGTGTGTGTGTGTGTGTGTGTGTGTGTGTGTGTGTGTGTGTGTGTGTGTGTGTGTGTGTGTGTGTGTGTGGTGTGTGGTGGTGGTGTGTGTGTGTGTGTGTGTGTGTGTGTGTGTGTGTGTGTGTGTGTGTGTGTACGTGCACATGTGTGCACACATGTGAGTGCATGTATATGTGTGCATGCATGAGTGCATACATATGTGTACACATACATACGCACTTTGACATATACAGTTGCTTATGTACCCAGTCTCAAACAGTAATAAACAAAAATGTATATGCTGAAATCGTAAAGTAGTGTTCATGTTTGTTAGAGCATTTCAGTTTAAAAGCATCTCTCAAGAAAAAAAACAACAACAAATGTTTAAGTTCAGACATAAACCAATTGCACTGATAAATATATATGGCACAATTCACAGCAGATAATTTTGACTCCACAATATCAGTGAGCTTCATCTGAGTTAGTAGATGGCATACACTGCAGACATAAAAGCGAGGTGAGTTGTGAAGGCAAATTTTACCGGTGGCTTCTCCCCCCTCTGCTTCTGCTGGCTTCTCCTCACTCTGTCCCTCCCCCTCTGCCTGGCCTGCACATAAAGTCCACCCTCACTCATTTCTCTTCTCACGTCATGAAACATGCATGCATTCATTGCAAACACAGAAACACCAGTGGACACCACATGTTTAGCGATGTTTTCTTTTGCTCAGAATTTTCCTTTAGTTCCTGACACACATGACACAGCATTTGTTCACTCTTCTGAAACCTAGTCCTGTGAAATTGAAAACATCACATCATCCACATTTCAAATGAGCATTAAAAATGTCACATATAATACACCTTGCTACAGTGTGCTAGGTATAGACTTGGCAGCTTATAATCATTTTTCTGTTTGAATATTAAAATACAGGTGTAATTGTTTAATCATGATTATGAAGAACATCATGACATAATATGTGAATATTTTAATGTAATTTCTAACATATAACTCTAGCAATTATGCGATGGTAAACTTAAAGATTAAGTCAACTGTTTTCATTGAGTAAACTGTTGTTATATTCTGATACTACAAGACTGAATCAAAAGCAGTAAACTTTTTTCACACTATTAACTCGATCTAAGAGATTGTGATGCAACAAAGTGCAATATTAAACCATCCTCATACAACTGTACAGTCAGAATACATTCAACTCCAGAAAATACCTAGCTTCCAATCATTTTCATAACTCAAGCAAATATCATACAAAAAAGCTATTTGTTTCAGTAAATCGACATACAATACAGCTGTATTACCAGCAATATTGGTTTGATAATGCATATTTATACATGGTATGAACAGCAGACACCCAATATTATTAGAGTCAATGTTTTCAGAGCATTTAGATACACACCACCACCAGCAAAGAGACAGATTTGGGTAAAACTATAGCTAATGGCAAGGAGGGTTTATAATATATGTTCAAAGACATGCCAATATCTGCTTTTATGGAGAAAAGGCACACACAATGAAGACTGGATGACTGTCACACATGCCTAAAGTTGTGGAAAATACTGAAAAGCAAAGATCCCATTTGCAAAGCAGTTTGGAAAAAAAATATTTGAAGAAGAGCAGAAAAGTTTGGGTAAATATGGAGACACCACAAGTCAAGGGAGACACCACAACACTGAGAAGTGAAGTGCAGGCAGTTAATTCCTTTACAGTAGGTTGTTTGCATCAATGTCTACCATGAACACTAACACAAATATTTACAGTGCACATAATCATAGCAGTGTGGATTTGGCGGTGCAAACATTAAACAATGCTTAGAGACAGTATAGCCGCATACATATTAAACATAAATTGACAATTAAGAATTCTGACAGTTATCATGATAGACTCTGCAGAAAACTCTTTGTCTCTTTAAAAAAAGAAAAAGAAAAAAGAAACAAAAGAAACAGACTTTTGCTTTACAGTGCAAAACCATCTTGTGCTTAAATACACATAGCGACATTGCAAGCAGTCCCTACATGGCTTATAAGAAAGTGACAAATAATCAGCTGCTGAAATGACAACCACCTCTCTCCTCTCCACCCCAAACTACAAAAAAATTATAACTTAATATATCTTCACCTGTGTGTGTGTGTGTGTGTGTGTGTGTGTGTGTGTGTGTGTGTGTGTGTGTGTGTGTGTGTGTGTGTGTGTGTGTATGTGTGTGTGTGTATGTGTGTGTGTGTGATGTGAGTGTGTGCGTGTGCATGTGTGTGTGTGTGAGAGAGAGAGAGAGAGAGAGAGAGAGAGAGAGAGAGAGAGAGAGAGAGAGAGAGAGAGAGAGAGAGAGAGAGAGAGAGAGAGAGAGATTTTCTAGACATGTCTTGATATGCTTTGATTCACCCTCAAGTTTGCAAACCATATCTTTTCCTTTTTTTTTTAAAAAAGGGGGCATTGCCATTTCAGCATTTTGGCAAAGCACACAGACACACATAAAGTTAATTTGTGCAGGCAGCAAAAGGAACAAGTGCAAAATAAAAGTAAAACACCAGAGTAAAATGTAGGATATGCACATTGTTTTGATGTTCTCGTCTAAAAAAAACAAAACAAAAAAACATTAACTGATGGTCAACCAAGGGACTGCAGTCAGTTAAAACAGTGTAAAATAAATGGATTCTACTGCATATTGTTCATTACATTCAGTACATGATATCAATAAACCATCTTTCTTTTACCACAGAGCTCTTTCAAAAATATCAAATACAACAGCCGTAATATTTATGGCATAAAAATGTATTGCTATCAGTATTATTACTGCATCCTTTTACCATATGATTCCTTATAGTGTGGTTAGTAATTTACACAAATCACTCATTATGTGCAGAAGGATCAAACACATAACCAAAACAAAGCTACAGCTTGCAGGGAAAAGAAAATGAGGAACAGCCTGTGATACAACAGTTATGGTCAAACACGGAGCACAAGCATGCCTGGGTAACTCTTGATGCATCCTGTGAAAAGGCTAGCTGATGGGATTTTTATGTGCAGGTTAGTTCATTTCAGCATAAAAAGGGGATGCAGATTAAAGGAGCAGCACTCAGGTTTGGCCCCTTTACGGAGGCCCTTAGCTACCTTCAGCCTCTGCAGGCTGTTCTGCTTGCTGCTCTTCTTGTTCCTGGGGCTTTGCTTCTGTCTCTTGTTCAGCCTCTTGCCCTTGGGCGGCTGCTTCTTGTTGCTGTTCTTCCTGCTGCTGTTGCTCAGCTAAACATACAGGAACAAGGACGACTGATTGCCATTTTGCTTCCACTCTGGTACTTGATTTGTTTCCTGACTGAGGGGTTTTTTTCTAATGAAAATCTTACATGAATTTTGAAGGCAGGAACCTCTCTTCAACATGATCATACTCATCCTTACACCTAATGCTTTAAACATACTCTGTCTACAGCAACTTCTCTCTGGACCTGTGAGCTTCAAGTTTATGTCTCTTCCAAACACAGAGTACACCCTGTCCCGCAGACCATTTAGGTTTTTCAAATTAACTTTCATTAAATAATCTTTCAAAATTGTTGTTTTACTGTAAGTGAACTACTGGCCAGAGAAGGTGTAACCATTGTCTCCCAAGACAGAAGGAGCCAACAGCTACTGTCGTTATAGCAACAAATTCCAAAGGTTAAAAAGAGGTTCAGAAAAATTCCTTTACAGACTACTTACAGACTGTCAGCTATTTAACAACAATGGGAAAATCTGTTAACTATTGGCATGGTTGCAGGTGGCTGTCATGCCATGTTCCTGGTTGTTTCATTTCATTAACGCTTCAAGTGCACAGTGTCTTAAAACTAGAAATAACATACTACTTTTGCAAGCTCGTGGAAAAATTTGCTGTCAATAAAAACAGGCCTACCCATAGACTGTTTCTTCCCAGGCCCCATAATAATCTCTATAAATCAAGCCTTGCATATTCAGGAAGAACATTGTGGAATAAATTGCCTCCCTTTCTAAAATCAGTTTCTTCAAAACAAATGTTTAAGAAACTTTTGAAGAAACATCTGATGGACAAATCATAAGTCCGCCCTTATGTTCGACACATTTGGCTGCTTTGTTGTTATTCATACCCATGTTATTTTTGTATTTCCATTATTTTGTTTGTATGTGTGTCATGAATTGAATTCTTGTACTGTTTTATGGTAATAAGACACTGCTGTAATCACCAAAATGGCGTCTGTGAGTATGTGAGATTGTCTCTTCTATATCCTCCAAATATACAGCTATAATTAAGCCATCGTAACCGTTACATGGTGTCAGAAGTCTTCTAACAACTTCTTCTAACAAGTTATCAATATATTTTGACGGACATGGCAAAATTTAGCCCACCAGAGAATTTTGATTTCTCCAGACCAACCATGTGGCCAGAGTGGAGAGAACGTTTTTTAAGGTACCGTACTGCCACCAAGCTGAAAGCAGAGGCGGGCGATGTACAAGTCAGCTGTCTTATTTATGCTATGGGCAGGGAGGCTGACAAGATATTTTCTTCATTTACGTTCCAGCCACATGGTGATGATGAGCCGGACCCAAGAGAAAATTTTGATATTGTTTTGGGGAAATTTGACGCACATTTTATCCCCAAACGCAATGTCATCCATGAGAGGGCCAAATTTTATAGTCGGCAGCAGCAGCCTGGGGAATCTGTGGAGCAGTTCCTCAGAGTATTGCATGATCTGGCTGCGACATGCAATTTTGGCACCAGAGAAGAGGAAGACATCAGAGACAGACTTGTCATTGGCCTGCTTGACACTGAAGTCTCACAGAAGCTCCAGCTGGAAGCAGACCTGACCCTACAAACAGCAGTTGACACAGCCCGACATTATGAGCTGGTAAAGGCCCAACTGCAAGACCAGCGCAGCAAAGCAGTGGAAGCAGTGAGGGGGCATCCATTCCCACGGCACTCCCGCGGACAAGGAGCACGTGATGTTGGACAGAAAGACAGCCACCACACAAAGAGACATCAACAGTGTGGAAAATGCGGACACCAACATGACCGGGACAGATGTCCTGCGAAGGGCAAACGATGTAGAAAATGCCAAAAATTAAATCATTTCTCATCAGTTTGCAGATCCAGAGACGTCCACGGCATCAGCAACAGTGCAGGAACTGACATGAGTCAAGAAACATATAGCTTAGGATCTATTCAGCAGATTGGCGAAACATCATCCTCAGAGGGTCCCTGGAGAGTGACACTGGACTTATGTGGCCAAGCTGCCACTTTCAAGATCGACACAGGAGCAGATGTCTCTGTCATCTCCAAGGCCACCTACAACTCCCTGAGCCCAAAGCCCAAACTGAAGAAATCTACGACCATTCTTCGTGGCCCAGGGGGAATCATTACGAATGAAGGAGAGTTTTCAGCCACTATTCAACGGCGCAGCAAATCCTACAACATGAGATGCTTTGTCGTCAACATGAACACCGACAACTTACTCAGTAGAGAGGCTGCTACACATCTGGAACTGGTCCAGCGTTTGGACTCCATCGATCCAGAAGACCCCCTGTATGCACAGCTGAACAAAAAACCAGTTCAATGCAACCCTGTGCACATCACGATGAAGGAGGGACACAGACCGTACGCCATCACTGCTGCCAGACGTGTGCCTATTCCTCTCATGCAGAAGGTAAAAGAGGAGCTGCAGAGAATGGAAGATGCTGGAATCATTCAGAGCATCCAGGAACCAACAGACTGGTGTGCAGGGATGGTTCCTGTACTGAAAAAGGATGGGTCTGTCAGAATCTGTACAGACTTCAAGCAGCTAAACAAAGCTGTCAAGAGGGAGAGATATGTCCTACCTACAATAGAGGATATCCTCCACAAGCTGAAAAATGCCACAGTCTTCAGCAAGTTGGATGCAACATCAGGGTTCTTTCAACTACCCTTGGACGAGGAATCCAGGAAACTGACCGCCTTCATTACGCCATTCGGGAGGTACATCTACAATCGTCTGCCTCAGGGAATCACATCAGCCCCAGAAATCTTCCAACGCACAGTAGAGCAACTCTTGAATGACCAGCCAAACACAGTGTGTTTTTTCGATGACATCCTCGTCTTCAGTGAAGACAGAGAGAGCCACAGCAGTCACTTGGAATCTGCAGAGAGGAAACTGAGAAGCGTTGGACTGAAATTGAACCGCCAAAAATGTGAGTTCATCAAAGAGGAGATAGAGTTCCTGGGTTACCTCATCAGTGGAGATGGAATCCGCATAGACCCTTCTAAAACGGACGCTGTTGTTGGAATGCCAGACCCAACAAATGTCACGGAGCTGAGGCGATTCATGGGGATGGTCAATTTCCTAGGACGTCACCTCCCCAATCTGTCCACAACAATGCATCCTCTGACGCAACTTCTGGAAAAGGACAAAGCTTGGGTGTGGGGCCCACCACAAGCTGATGCGCTTAAACGGATCAAAGACCTGATAACGACTGCGCCAACCCTTGCGTTTTATGATCCGTCAAAGCCAACAACTGTCAGTTCTGATGCCAGCAGCTACGGCATGGGAGGAGTGCTCCTCCAGGACCAGGGAGATGGCACCCAGCGACCGGTGGCCTACTGTTCAAGAACGCTGACAGCAACAGAAAAGAAGTATGCCCAGATAGAGAAAGAATGCCTGGCTGCAGTATGGTCATGTGAGAGATTTGACCGGTATCTGGTTGGATTGCCAACATTTGCATTAGAAACTGACCACAAGCCTCTAGTTCCCCTGGTGAACACAAAGGATTTATCGGACACTCCTCTCCGATGCCAACGCATGCTGATGCGCCTTGCTCGCTTCAACGTTGTTGCCCACTACACGCAGAGCAAGAACATGTTTGTGGCCGACACCTTATTAAGGAGTCCACTCAGTTCACAGGGAGAAGGAGCCATGCTGAATGAAATAGCAGAGCATGTGGACACCCTCACAGCGGCATGGCCAGCTTCTGATGCCTACCTAGAGAAGGTGCGGAAGGAAACAGAGAAGGATACCAGTTTACAAATAGCACTGGAGTACACCCAAACCGGCTGGCCTCGATACAAGGAGGATGTCAAACTCGGAGCTCGACACCTTTTTGCAATACGAGGACAACTTAGTGTCTGGCAGGGAATCCTCATCAATGGAGACAGGATTGTCATTCCCCTCTCGTTGCAGCAAGGCGTGCTGGAAAGGATCCATGAGGGCCACATGGGGATCCACAAGTGCAGAGAACGAGCACAACACTCCGTTTGGTGGCCCCACATAAGCCAGGACATAAAAGACCATGTTACACGTTGTCGGTTCTGCCAGGAGAAGCAACCCTCTCAGAGAAAAGAACCGCTTCTTGCTTCTCATCTTCCAGACAGACCATTTCAACGGATTGGTGTCGACATCTGTGAGACCAAGAACACCCACTTCTTGGTTGCGGTCGACTACTATTCCAGATACCTCGACATTGCCCACCTTCCGAACATCTCATCAAAGACAGTCGTATCCAAAATGAAGAATTGGTTCTCCCATCATGGTGTTCCAGAAACAGTGATTTCTGACAATGGGACCCAGTTCACAGCATCTGAATTTAAAGCATTTGCTGCTGACTGGAATTTTCACCATGTCACAACAAGCCCTCACTACCCACAGGCTAATGGTGCTGCTGAGAAAGCAGTTCAGACAGCCAAGAAGCTCCTGAAACAGGACGACGTCTTCAGAGCTCTGCTGGCGTACAGAGCTACCCCTATTCCTGAGCTGGGATACAGCCCAGCTGAGCTGGCATTAGGAAGAAGACTGCGCACAACTCTACCAGTGCACCCCCACACATTGTCTCCCCGGGTGGTTCCCCGCAGAACACTGCAGAGGAGAGACACTGCTTACAAAAACCAGCAGAAAGTGAACTTTGACCGTCGTCATGGTGTCCAGCCACTCTCTGCTCTCCTCCCTGGTGATCCAGTCATCATGAAATTGGACGGAGAAAAAGGGTGGAAACAACCGGCAGTGGTGGTGGAGCCATGTGCTCAACGTTCCTATCTTCTCAAGACACCGGAAGGAAGTGAGCTGCGACGAAATCGTCGCCACATCAGGCTGCAGAAAGAGCCTGTTGAAGCCTCCAGCACAAGTCCACCTCAGGGTACGGCTGTAGGGGCTACACCTTCACCTCCCCCTTCAGTCAGTGCAGCACCTGGAAGGTCTCCACTGTCATCTCAGTCCCCAACGGTTGAGCAGCAGCCTTGCGAAGACAACTCATCCACATCAAGGCAGTCTTTACCACCTCAACCTCCAGGGCAAATCTTCACCCGCAGTGGCAGACAAGTCAAGCGACCAACAAGATTTCAGGATTAGTACCTGTTGTTGTGCATGGCCTGTCTCCAAAAGGCAACGTGTAGCTAGGTTGCTCTTTTGGTTGAGTTAGCTGCCTCTAAGCAACAGTGTAGTTTGGTTGTTTATTTGGCAGAATGATTGTGTTCTAGTCATGTAGAGAGCAGCAGACTGCTCTGTAGGAAACATGAATGAAAATGACCCATGGCCTGTACAAGTGAGCAGTTGTGTAGTTAGGCTGTATCACTTGTTCATTAAGTAACCGTGTAGTTTGGTTACCATTTTAGGACGTGAGTAGGATATTTCAAGGATGGTTTTCTTTCAATATATTTTCATATGTATTATTACTATAAATATGTATTTGTCAATTTTAACAAGAACGCTTTGCTGAAAGAATCATTGGTTATTGCAAACCGAGAGTTTGACATAGACGCTTTGCTGGAAATTCATTGTTTCATGTTTTTATTATCATTGATCAAAAGAAGAAAAAATAGCATGTTTAAATGCAAGTCATTTCTTTAACTTTAGAGGGGAGATGTGTCATGAATTGAATTCTTGTACTGTTTTATGGTAATAAGACACTGCTGTAATCACCAAAATGGCGTCTGTGAGTATGTGAGATTGTCTCTTCTATATCCTCCAAATATACAGCTATAATTAAGCCATCGTAACCGTTACAGTATGACTTGAGTTTATGTTACTGTCTTCAGTGTTATGTTGTAAGATTCTGTTTGGATGAAAATCCTCATTTATTTTAGTTTTCAACCACGGTTGATATTTGTCTTTGATTGTTTTAGAAGTCAATTTTCTTGATTTTTTTGTGAGGGCAGGATGAAAAAAAGTTGTGTAAACTTAATCTTTTACCCTCAATAAAGATCATTTTGACTTGACTTGACTTGACTTGAGCTCCAGCAGCAAAAATTGTGTAAGTGCTTTTGCAAAACCTTGATTGGGGAGGGGGTGGGGAGAAACAGGTGAACCCTAAAATCTGTGAATAAGCTGCATTTGGTCTGAAAGCTGTCCAATTGCAAGCTTGGATTCTAATTAAAAATGATGGACATCACAGCTTGTTTGAAATCAGTCAGACAAACACAAATGAAAGTACAAACTGATGATACTGATTTGGTTGTTGCAGCCAATTGCCAAATGCCTATCACAGTAAAACCATTCTATTTTCTACCCACACAGACATTTTTACAGAAACCCAAACTTTGCAGCATCTTTAACAGATGCACAATGAAAGTCATCAGCTATGACCCATATCAAAGCTGAAAATAGACTTAAATAAGTAAAGTCAGCAAAAGTCTCTGTTAAACTGCCTCTGATTCAAAAGATAAGCGAGATGGAGCAGCACAAAAAGATAGCAGCAAAGAACCTGGAAAATACAGTACTTTTCAAGCAAAGAACCTGGAAAATACAGTACTTTTCAATCTAATATTTATTGAAAAGAACAACAGCAGTTATCTTATCATGTAAAGATCACATGAAATCATACTCAAGATGTATCTTTTTAATTTCAAGTTATCCATTTTGAAAATATTTCCAAGAAGTCATGATTCAGTCAAGTTTATGTAGAATTTTCATTAATCAATTAATCACAGATTTACAAGAGTGAGGTTTTGATTTGTAACTATTTTAGTTATATGGATCTTTACTCATTATTTTTCTGTCAGTGACATACACACAAAATAACTTGTAGTTGTAAATGCACCCACTGAAGCTACATTTTCCTTTTATATGACAGTGTACATAGCAACAACAAATTTCATACCTATTTCATTTCTTGATACACCATAGACATTTTATCTCTGTCTAAATGTGTGAAAGTTCATCAAATAATGAAGAAGACAAACATTGAGATGGCAAAATGTTTATCAAAGCTGTGCGGTTATAGATTAGAGGTACACATGAAGAATTATTCATCAAACCTTGTTGCCGATATTCAGGGGCTACATCAGATACTTGAGGAACAGGGGAGCCCGAAACAGCTGCATCAGGGCAGAACAAAAGCAATGGATTTAATGCTGGCTACTGTTGTTCCAAACATGAACATGAAAGCGTGCTACTGATGCTGATTCATACTGTTCTTCCTTATACACAAAGTTTCATACAGAAAGATGATTCACTTCACAACTCTATATGTGATCAGAAATGACTGCAAATGGTATGTGTATGACTCTTTAATCATGTGTGTATGTTTGCACAAACACAATATAATTCACATATGAACATACTTGTGTGAAAAGGACCATCTCTGGTTTGTGCTTAAAAAGCATAATTTTTCTTACCCCCGCCTCAAAAAGTCTGGTTTTTTCTCAGTAGAAGGCATCCATCAGTCTTGGAAGACTATGGAGTTGCACTCTAGTCTTTAGAACACAAAGCCTGGATAAGCAAGTATGGAGGGCAAACTGTTACCCATGCAGCAGACCCCCCCTCTCCACGCCACTGGAATGGTCCATTAAAAAGGCAATGACTGATATGAATGGTTCCAGTGCCGTCGCAGGAGCCACCAGAACGTTGCCATATACATCCCCAAGCCACCCTAGCTGGGGACTCCAACTCCCTGATTTTTCCTCAAGGATGGTGTCTAAACACGACACTTGTGTACATGCTGGGTTTTTAAAAAAGAATTTTGTCATCCGCTCCTACCGGCCTGTGATGGCCTGCTCTTCCAAAAGGTGGAACAGGGTTTTAACATGTGCACAAGATGTTCTACGTGCGTTCATACACAGGGCCTTGGTTTATAGTTTCATCTGAATGACTTTGACATTCAGTTCGATTTTTTTTGTCAAACTGGGAAGAAAGGGCGAGGCAAGGCTGGGAATCAAACCCAGAACCTCACGATTTACTTGTTTGCAATCAAACATTTTAACCATCCTGCCACTTTCCTTCTTTCTGACTTACTAAAGAAGTAATCAATCATAACAAAATTTTAAAAACCTGCTTCTCTTCTACATGTTTGTTTTCACATGTGAAGATATAACAGATGCAAGTGAATTGAAAGATAATTTTGCAGAGCAAAGAAAGACAAGAGAAATTTTCTCTGAACTAGTACACCATAACAGTGACTCTAGTCAGTGTTAACTATGTTTTAACTTAGCATTCTTTTTCTTTGCAAACAGCAATGTGATGTAAGGAGAGAACATTTCATTGACAGTTACACAGACAACTCATTAGATCTAACATATGGAATACAACTAAACAGAGCTAAAGCTCAGCCAAGACAGTATTTCTTTCTCACACTACCAATTTTACATTTAGTGTCACTTTTTTCAGTTTCTTACCCCTTTACAAACATTTAATCTGGCCCTAATTTCTCTGTTCCAGTATCATTTCTGTCTCCATTGCTGTGGCTGTTCTAGTCGTATTAGTATGATTTGGGCTATCAGTGATCATTCCTCCCTTTAAATCCTCCAATGATTCTTAAATGTGGCGCTCCACCACGAAATGAGTCACTTAGCACATAACCCACTTTTCCGCTAGGAGCCATTAAAGGCAGGTAGGGTCAAGTTGGCAATTTTGATATTTTGATTGATTATTAAAGTATAGCCATTATTCTACCTTATAGAGAAATATCAAATCATAATTTTGTGTCCTTTTGCCTTTAAACGTGTTTTAAAAATATACAAGCCCTCATTCTGACCACCTATTAGGATGCTAAACTTGTCAATTTCTCATTTTGTCATTTCCTGCAGTCTAGCATTTCAACGTGCAATAACTTTTCCTAGAATTGTCTGATTTTCAATCTGTTTTTTGTATTGTATAGCTATTTAATTGCAATGTGATAACATATCAACAACTAAAAATTGACCTCTGGTGCAATGCGTCTCATTATGTGGTGGAGCGTCACAAATGGTAAGTAACACTGTTCTCATAAATGATTTATTTGCAGACTGTTGATAGCAATAGTGTGCGTGTGTGTGTTTGTGTGTGTGAGTGAGTGAGTGAGTGTGTGTGTGTGTGTGTGTGTGTGTGTGTGTGTGTGTGTGTTGTGTGTGTGTGTGTGTGTGTGTGTGTGTGGTGTAGTGTGGTGTGGTGTGGTGTGGTGTGGTGGGGTCTGGTGTGGAGGGGTGTGGTGGGGTGGGGTGGGGTGGGGTGGGGTGTGTGTGGTGTGGTGTGGTATGGTGTGGTGTGGTGTGATGTGGTGTGGTGTGGTGTGGTGTGATGTGGTGTGGTGTAGTGTGGTGTGTTTAAAAAACAGATCGCAAACAAAACAGCAGATTCTAAAAACAGAAAACAAAACAAACACTCACCTTGCTCTTCACCTTCCTCTGGTGGTCCACCTAAAGGGGAAACAAATAAAAAACAACAACATTATAATCTGTGATTTAAAGACTTATTTCACACACACACACACACACACACACACACACACACACACACACACACACACACACACACACACACACACACACATACACAAACACAGACATCTATTTCGTGACATTAAATCAAACTATTCACATCAATCCTCAACTTTAATAATAGTCACTTTCATTATCTAAAAACATACAGGGTTAAGAATGCAATATGCTTCAGAAACTTACATTTACAGAGTGCCCATTTGAATGTGTGTGTGTGTGTGTGTGTGTGTGTGTGTGTGTGTGTGTGTGTGTGTGTGTGTGTGTGTGTGTGTGTGTGTGTGTGTTGTGAGGAGAACATTTTTGTTTGGAGAATGGGGTTCTTGTTCTGAATAGTTGTGCAAGCGTACTCTTTGACAATGCCTTTTTGAAGGGGTGGAAGGAGGGAGATGAAAGTAGTGGTAGCTTCATTCTAAATACCAGGTGTTGCTGCAGTTGCTTTATTTACCCATACATTACTTCCTCCTTTTCACAATGGCAGATAGCTGTCATTGTTCAGGACTGTCAATGCTTCTCATCTCTGTACAAACATGAGTCTCTCCTGGATAATCATCATAAACATCCCAACACTTAGAAGATGAATGCTATGGCTGAGAGCTTCTACAGACACAAGCATTGCTCAATTCACAAACAGCAGTGCAAGTACTACTCCTATAACTACAGTGCTTAACACATGAATGTTAAAAGTTATCCATAAAATCTGACAACATTCACAAATATAAAGCTTAATGTATTGCCTTTAGAATTAATGTCATTTCATTAGCAAATACAAGAATGTTAATCAAATGGAAAACATAAATAGCATAAAATATTTGACATGCATACACACATTATCACAATAAACCACAGTGCAAAGCTGACCCTTGGTACAGAGGCAAGAAATCAAATGTTCACTAGACTGGCTGATATCTGTGAGTCTGCAATTCCATTTTCCACACACTGAGATAGAAACAGATTTCTTGTTTTAGATAAATAAAATCCAGAACCATAGGAAACAAAAGGAACCAAACATTAGGCTCAGAAAAAGTAACTGAGCATCCTCAATTAACAGGCCTATTAATTCCTTCCCCACTGTACCAAGTGTCTGCAGCCCTCCACAATGTCCACCTAGGAATATGTTTGTAATATGTCCACACCAAAAACAAAACCAAACAACACAAGCACAAACAAAATGGCAGCCACACCCACAAACAGCACAAAATCTGACTCATTTACTTCCTCAAACAGGCAATGTCCATATTTTTCCCCCATGAACAGAGAAACTGACCACTACTTCAATAAAAATGCAGTGTTCATGTAGCTAAGCTTCTTCTGAGGACAGGGGGAAAATGTGGACACTGCCCTCAACCACAGATCTGGCTGACATGGTTGACTGTCACCCTCTATGTGGTAAGAAAAGGCCCAGATGTTGTGCTGTCAGGGGGACACAGAAAACACTCAGCACATCACTGCCACTGGATGAAGATCTGTGCCCAGCTGGGAAGGGATATTCCTTCCTCAAACACTCCCCACTTTAAGCATCAACAGCAAAGACACACAGCAACCATAAGCTGCCAGCAAAAATTCCATTGGGAAGGCTTAGTATAAACTAGTTTTCAAAAGGTAGGTAAACAAACACAAGATGAGTTTTATTCCACTGCAATTTTGTTTGTTTCCTTGTTTTTAAACTTTAATCAGCTCAAAGAATGAAAAGTAACAAAAAGAAGTAAAACCTGGACAATTACCAGACATATTACAATTTATGCAGACTTTGGTTTTGAGAGTTCTCCCTCTAGGAAACATTTGTATCAGATAAAAGTTTTATATACCTTTTGACCTCTAAAATGAGATACAACTGAGGAAAATTCTTTTTCACTTGATACAAACACAACAAGAGATTCTAACATTTTTTCTTGACCAAATGAATACAAGACAAAGACAAAAGCAAAGCAGCAATTTGACTGTTTGAAAATTTCATAACAGCATGTGTTATTCTGTATGCCTCTACTTTACATCTGTGTTTTACACACACACACACACACACACACACACACACACACACACACACACACACACACACACACACACACACTCTCTCTCTCTCTCTCTCTCTCTCTCTCTCTCTCTCTCTCTCTCTCTCTCCTGGAGTTAACATCAGTGCTGACTCCACTCTCCCCAAAAGTCCTTCGGATGAGACTTTAAACCAAGGCCCCGTGTGCAAACGCACACAGAACATCTTGCGCATGTGTTAAATCCTGTTCCGCTTTTCGTAAGAGTAGGCCATCGTGTGCCGGTGGGAACAGATGACATTTACAAAACTGCATACACACGGGGACTGGATGTAAAAAAGCACAAGAGTGCTTATTCCATTATCCTCGATATAAAAGAATAAACCAATCAATCAATCAATCAATCAATCAATCTCTCTCTCTCTCTCTATCTGTGTGTGTGTGTGTGTGTGTGTGTGTGTGTGTGTGTGTGTGTGTGTGTGTGTGTGTGTGTGTGTGTGTGTGTGTGTGTGCATATGTGCATGTGCTCAGAGGTACATATGTATTATACTCTAAATGGATAGATCAATGGGTAGAAGCATGGATCAAGCAGGGATGACAGATTAAGTACTTCTACAATTCTAATGATGAATTGTCATTCACTAATAGGTATATGAAGTTCAGATTAAAAAAATTATGATGATGAGTTCCTTCACATTTTTGTTCATAACTGAAATACCTCTACGAAAAAAAGACATTTTTTAGATGAAAAAACAGTACTATAAAAAACAAAGTCAAATGTGCAAAAATTTTAGACAAATTCCATAATATATATATATATATATATATATATATATATATATATATATATATATATATATATATATATATATATATATAAAACAAGCAATACCAGGAAGTATAGATATCTGTCACTGAATCACAGGCTCAAATGTGGAAGTAGCATATTGCATTACTGATATGGTCTTGACTATGGAGTGTATTCCATTTCATCATGAACAAACTATTAGAACAAATAAACAAACTAAAACAAATGAACAAAAAACAACAACAGAAGAACCAAAAAGTAATGAACAAACTGTTAGAACTAAATGTTATGTCAAATGGATAAAAGAAATCAGTTTGAACATGCTCTTGACAAACAATATGAGTGGGATGAATATTAACAGCCTTCTTGTTAACTGTAAATCAAAAACTGTTGAATACACAATAAATTACAATGACTCTCTGTTCAAAAGTATAAAAACAAAACGTTAAACATAATTTTTTAAAAAAGAAGAAAAGAAACAGGTCTTATGTTATTGTTTGGAGAATTTAACTGAGGCTTATAGTATATGAAACTAATGCTAACCTTATCAAACCTTAGACATAATGTTTAATTTTCACCTGAGTTGGATGCATTATCAGTGTACTGCTAAAAAGATGAAAGACAGTGAATGTGCATAAAATGCATAAAAAATGGGGGATGGCAGGAGAAAAACTCATGCAAGCCAACAGCAGAGCAAAATTATATTTGAAGCATTCTGAAGCGCATCTGAAGCGCAGCTTTTCTTTATCAAAAGACCTTGTCTCTTGAACATAACCCATTTGATCAACAAGCAAACCCATGAAAGCCTCCTTTCCCATAACAGCACAAGGTGGTAATTTTGGTTGACACACAGATCCTCATTCCGGCAGGATTATCATCTACCTTTTACTGTACCATCTTCGTTGAATTCAAGAGATCCAAACACAGCTTCTATCTTTCGATGAGCTTCTTCCATAGAAGAGGCGCCATGGACCGCATTTTTCAAGATGTCGGTACCAAACTGAGCACGGAGTCTGGAGAAAGGAAAAGAAGTAAAGTGTCAATCATTTGGGCAACTATCTCCACATTCATGCTTTTTTTATGTGGGGATTTCTTTTGTGAATAAGGACTTTAACTAAAGTCTGTGTTACTGTTTTCAGCTATTGTAATCATGTTGTGTCACTTTGCAGTCTCAGATCTAGTGGGATTACAAGAACATGATTAACATGATCGATGGTTTTACTATAAAAAAAAAATAAAAAAAAAAAAAAGGAAACAAAAAACTGTCCACAACATGGTCATGTCTTAGCGAACTAAACCTTAGCTTTACTCTCTGTTTCATTTTCATACCTGTAGTAGATAATTGTCAAAATCATGAACCTGTGCTTTCACTGAGGTCTGTCTTTGGGGGGAGAGGTTTATGACAACCAATCCAGAATGGATACTGATCTCAATCCAGCTTCAGGACTGACATAATTATAATTATCAGTAATTGTTAAGATACCACAGAAGACTGGTGCCCCAACAGTCAACAACACTTGGGACATGTGAAGGTAAAATGCTAAGGGCTTTGTAGATATCAGAATATAAATACAGATTTAACTAAAGCAAAAAGTTTTCTTCACCTAACTTTGCAGATGTTTTACACCTTTGGTTGTTTTTTGTGTGATTTGTTGTTGTTGTTTTTTAAAGATGACAACATATGAGGAACAAGTTCTAAGGAATATGGCAGGATTGTATAAACATTCACCTGCCTAATAAGTAAACCATTA
>CM060316.1:27165289-27177789 GCA_030674155.1 Stramonita haemastoma | reverse complement strand
GTTACACAAACACAAACATACCCAGTATACATTCATAAAGTGGGAGCGAAGTTACCTTTATGATGGGCAAAAACTGTTGCATATGCAAAATCTTACCATTGTTGAACCTTGGAGCTCTAGCTAAGGGAAAAAAAGAAGAAGGACAAAATAAACAGAAAAAGTTATTCATCTTTTTTCACTTCTTTTTCAAGAAAAGGTTGGAGGATATGGCTTGATTTGAGCTTGTTTCTGTGACAATTTACCAAAAGCATTCAAATTAAGTTTTGCATGTAAACAAAAAAGTATGGCTATGAACTTCTGATTGATCTATCAATTCATAATCATGTACATGTTCACTGGAAGTATCACTGAAAATGAAAGCACAAAGTTGTTACCTGTCCGGTGCTTCGGTTTTTGCCTCTTCCAAAATGGTGGGTCCCAGCATTCCTCGCCAGTTCTCCACAGCATCTTCCCGAGCCAGACCCAGCGCCAGCAGAGGACCACTGTGCACACCACCATGGCATGGGATTGCATGGCAAACAGAAGACTGCTACAAAATGCTACAATTAGTTTTTGTTACTCATCATATAGAGTATCTTTAGGATAGTGTATACAAAACTACAATAATGTTAGTACATTGTGTTAAAGATCTCATAATTCTCATAATGTTTTAAGTAAAACAAAGAAAGAAAAAGATACAAACAAACAAGACATCAAAAACAAAACAAACAAAAAGACTTAACCCAGCCATTAAGCATTTTTTCTGAACATCATTAAAAAAAAAAATCCTGAGGTAAATTTTATCATCATAGGTATGGTGAGAGAATAGCTCATTATCATAAGCTTGCAACACAAGTTACACACATACATTCATACAAATATCAGCACCACCACAAAAAAGGATTTCAATGCCCACTTGTTGGTCCCTGATTCATAAACTTACCTGAGCATACTGCATGTTCTTCTTCACTGGGACAGACGCATGGTTGTAGATAAGCCCAAACCCAAAAGACAATATTTCTACCCTCCAGTTTTGCTTTGGCAAATACCCTCCTCCAAGGAAAGAGTACTCTTGCAAGCAAAGTTTATAGCACTGACTTTCCACCTCTTTCTTGGAGGGCTAAGAAGCTTGACTCCTGCTGTCTGACTGAAAATACTTTTTTTTTTAAATGTTCACAGCATAGCCATTCTCTTTGTTTTCTGTTTCTTAGAGTTACGATATAATTCACAGATTTTGTTTGTATCTTAAACTCTTACAGTTGTGAGTTATGTCTCCTTTGTTCAAGTTGTTGTCTACACTGATGTCTGCTGCTACCTTGATACATTACCCTATGTTGGGCTTTTCCTCCTGAAATAACCATGAGAACCTACCAAGAAAGACATGGGCCTGTGCTGAGGAAATCACCCAAAAGAAAACACTTCTTTTATTGCCAGATTTCTTGGTTTTTGTGTTATTGTTGTCAATGCCTTTTTTCATTTCTTTTTTCCTTTCAAAAAGTAACTGAATTGACCATGCTCAGTCTGTGCTAATTCATCAACTTTAATCTCTGATTCTTTATACCGGCAACTGCTGAGGGAAAGGCAGCACCCCCCCCCCCCCCACAAACTTGACTCTAAAAACAGAACATCAGCATAACATTCAACATAACTTTGTACTTGTGCCAAAAACTTAGTGTGATCACTATGTGGGCAAATTTACCTTGACATGCGATCTATGATTTCCTCAAAGTAAGGTTGACCGGCATGTTCATTGTAGAATTCAGCAGCCTGTTCTTTGGTCAGTGACACCTCCTTGTGGAGAGCAATCTGGAACCCTGCTTCCTTTATCCTTTCCAAGATGGCGTCTAGAAAAAAAGATGCCACAATCATGTTAGTTGTCTCATATCCTTACACGATTATTGAGAATGATGGCATGAGCAGATAGTTTCTGAGAAATATTTCAAGGAGATTTAAAAAAAAAAAAAAATTTCAAGGATATATTGCTGCATGCAGAAAGCTGTTCTGTAGCTGCTGTAATGTGAATAAAATGAAAATGGTGAAAAAAAACAAAACAAAAAAACCAAAACCAAAATAAAAATGGTGATTTCCTAGACTACAAAAAGGATTAGTGTTTCTGAAGAATGTCTATAATGGATAGAAATTGTCTCCAAAATACCAAAAACACACAATAAATGTCAAAATGCATATATCTATAGAATGTGTTTCCTAATCTGGTGAAAAAAATCTCAGCTTTATTTGTCTTTTTTTTTTTTTAAGCTTCATGTCTAAATATTTCTCTCATAATACAAGCAACATGAAATATGGAAAATTAATGTAAGAATATTTCTTCCATGGCATACACTATAAAATGTTAAAACATTTCTTCTAAGGTATAGAGTATAGAAAACATGGAAAATAAATGTAAGAATGTGCACAAGGACATATGAAACATCCCCCGACAAATAAAGATAGATCTTATTCTCTTTCTTTCTCTCTCTCCTGCCCCCCGTCCCCCCTTTCCTCTTTGCAATGGCTGAAGCTTTACATATGAAGCCATCTGAAGTCTTCTAGATCAGCTAAATGACCGTGCATCTGTTTAGAACAATGACATAAGGAGTGCTTGATGTACTCCTTTTATGTGTTGGTGCTACACTGATATGAACAACAACATTTTGTTTTAAACCAACAATGATATGGAATCCATGTCATGATTACAATTTTGGCTATCATTAATCATGTTTTTCACTTATTACATGTTCTGTGCCCAGTACCAATCTCATTGTCCCCTTATGAATGGGCTTTAATGCTTACTACAATAACTCTCTCTCTCTCTCTCTCTCTCTCTCTCTCTCTCTCTCTCTCTCTCTCTCTCTTTCTCTCTCTCACACACAGACTGCTTGTCTGTCTCTGTTTATGTCTGTCTGTCTGTCTCTCTCACACAGTCTGTATTGATGCCTCTGTCTCTGCTTCCCTCTCTCCATCTTTTTTGTTGTTTGTAGAAGGTCTGACTGATGATAGAATTACAAACTATTGTGGAAGGACAATGAAAAGGCAGTTATTCATTATCTTTTGAAGCTATTTTCACCACCAAAGCTGTTCATACCGCGATGCATGGCGAAGGCGTCTGGTCTGATGAGGGCCAGTGTTCTCTGCACCTCCTTCTTCTTCTTCTGCATTGTGGGAACATTCATTTGTGGGAAGAAGAAAGCCAGCTCTCTGCACAAATGAAAATCATAGCCAGTGAATTCAAACTAGAGGGAAAAACGCGCTGCATATATAAAAGTACGCAATGAGAAACTGACTGACTGACTGACTGACTGATTACTCTCATACCAAAAGTATGCAATGAGAAACTGACTGACTGACTGACTGATCACTCTCATACCAAAAGTATGCAATGAGAAACTGACTGACTGACTGACTGATCACTCTCATACCAAAAGTATGCAATGAGAAACTGACTGACTGACTGACTGATCACTCTCATACCAAAAGTATGCAATGAGAAACTGACGGACTTCTTTCTAAGCCCCTTGAGAAGCTGTTCATTAAGCATCTGCATGGCAGTGTTCAGGCAGTGTGTTTTCAGCAAGATGAACCTGGAGGAAGCCAGTCAATCCCTCTCCAGGTTGCATGCTGGGTGCATGCTGAGTTTGTTTACATATCCATGTCACCAGCCTACTCTTGACTGAAAAAAGGAAGGATTTTTAATATGTGTGTAAGATGTCATGAGTATATTTGCTCATGGGATCTCAGTTCAAAGTCTTCTAAAAAACCGGCAGGGGAATGGAATCATAACCAATGCTAACTACAGGAGAAAAATCCCCTCAAACAGACACCTCAGATCCACATCCTTGGTTAACCTCACATGAAAAAATAGATGCTCTCACTGCTATGCTATTCCACTGCTGAGAAGCATCGGTACTGTGGGAAACATCAATACACAAACCACTTTATTTGCATGCTTACCTGGCAGCTGTTTCCTTGGAATCTGATCCATGAAGAGCATTCATCAGTCCGGCCTGACCGTATCTGGCACGCAGACTGAAACACAAGGGACAGTTTATGTTATCCCTGAGATAAAAGCTCTCCCTCCATTAAAAACATATCAATCTATCATTCTGTTTTTGACACTGTTCATGTTTGACCAGTGGCTCTCTTTTCTTTAAAAAAAAAAATTTGCTTGTTCATCTGGGGCCTTTTTTTTGTGCATAATTCCGTGTTAAGTAAGTGTGAGGTTTTTTTTTGTTACATTGCTGTCCACAAGGGCATTTCTTTACCGTTTGTTTTTTTTTTTTTAAATTATGTTTCATCTGTAATGTCCCACTGTTTCAAATCCCAAGCATGTCATCACTGCTCCAACATACCCAGACACACCTTACCTCATTTCATGCCCTCCAAAACCTAGCCGGTGATAAAGAGCTGTCAATGTCAGACCAGTTGCCTCTTGTTCTAATCTCAGACTTGGAAGACACAACCAAGTGAGGCACCTTATCTGCTCTGACTGCAGAGTCAGAGTATATAGGATGTCCATGTTGACACAGCAACCACCCCACTCATCCCCATGTTTTACACAACCCCCACCCATCCACATGTTTCTACAACAACCACCCCACCCATCCACATGTTCTAACAACAACCACCCCACCCATCCACATGTTTCTAACAACCACCCCACCCATCCACATGTTTCTAACAACCACCCCACCCATCCACATGTATCTAACAACAACCACCCCACCCATCCACATGTTTCTAACAACAACCACCCCACCCATCCACATGTTTCTAACAACAACCACCCCACCCATCCACATGTTTCTAACAACAACCACCCCACCCATCCACATGTTTCTAACAACAACCCCACCCATCCACATGTTTCTAACAACAACCACCACACCCATCCACATGTTTCTAACAACACCAACACCCATCCACATGTTTCTACAACAACCACCCCACCCATCCACATGTTTCTAACAACAACCACCCCACCCATCCACATGTTTCTAACAACAACCACCAGCCATCCACAGGTTTCTACAACACTACCATCACAGTTTCTACAAAACCACCATCCCATGTCTAACCAACATCATGTTCTCTCTACAATTCAAATGGATCCATCAGGCATGTTGTCTGCAACATCAACTTGCAACCCAAATGTTGTTGGGCACTCCCCAGCTTAACACTCCAAGAGTCACCCATACCGTGCACTGTGTCTCCTCACTCATAACAACTAAGCATCACTGTGAGACAGTTAAGAACACACTGGATGAGAAATTTACCTGTATGGCTGTTTTCAAAGCACCTTGCCGTATAGGCAGCCATTATCCAGCATGAAAAGATTTTTCTCTTAACATGGAGACAGCAGGTTGTTATGCTGGGAGACTATTGCAGATGAAAACAATCTCAACACAATGGAAATTTGCTTGCATTAATAACTAAAACAAATTTGGCCTGGGCTAACATGACCCAATATGCCGATGAAGCTTCCAATGCATTCTGGATGTGTTCTTATTTCCACAGTCCAAATGCTGACTGATCTTTACCATGCACAGCATTTACAGGTCTGCATATAGGGTGATCTGCAAGACTTTAAAAATCCTCACCCTCAATCCAACTGGCTACCAGGACTCAAACCTGTGAGTTGATAACTTCAATTTGCAAAGCGACACAGTAAGGGTTAGATTCACGGTGTGGGTAACTAGATTTGAGGCTGTTAGCAAGTTGCTTATATAAGACTTTATCATCATCACCTGTTGCACTGTTCTAAAAGGGCTGAATCATACACTACCTCTCAGGAGCGCTTTCTTTGGCATCTTCAACAGTGGGTGGCCCCAGCATGTCCCTCCAGTCTTTGATGATGGAGTCGTCCTCCTGACCCTTGGTCAGCACCAGAACATGACTGGGCCCACTGATCATGAAGCTCACCAGGTCCTCAAAGTACTCCTGCACAGCCAGCGTCTAGTCAAACATCTAAATATGAACGCAAAATGATCATTTCCACAAGGGTAACTTACTGTGGATCAACAACGACAGAAAGAACCTTTCCAAACCAAAACTAGTTCAAAGAATGAGAATATGGATAATCGGGAATAATTTTTATATGGCTTTAGACGAATGGTCAAGCCAAGCGGTTAAATCTGTTTGACTTCAATCCCATGCATCCATGAAGTCGTGGGTTTGAATCTCTTTCTTTTTTAAAAACTTTTTAAAATTGCTTTTGTTGTTACAAAACATAAATGCATGACAAGCATTATCATTAAAAATAAGTGATAACCATTTGCAGTTGTATGTACATAAATACATGTGGATTTGCATCTCAGCAGTGTCTGGTGAATTAAGGGTGGGGATTTTTATGAACTCCAAGATCACCTTTAAGTGCAAATCTGCCAGTGTCTTAATTGTCTTCATGTATATACGCCGCTGTAATCTAGTGGTTAGGGCGTTGGACTCGTAATCTAAAGGTTGCGGGTTCGATCCCAGCTTTCGGCTATGGCGTTGTGCCCTTGGAAAAGGCACTTTACGGCTATTTTCTCACCCCCCAGGTGTAAAAGGGGTACCAACCTTGTGTTGGGGGTTAACCCTGCGATAGACTGGCATCCTATCCAGGGGGGAGTCTATGACTCTCAGTCGCTTAACGCCACAGAAACTGGGATAAGCACCGGTCTGATGAGCCTTAGGCTCGGGACAGACTTTAACTAATATCCATATGCAGGCAATCAAATGTGCAAGTTTAAGATCCTGTAACCCATAACAAGTAAACGATGAGGTTCTGGGTTCACTTCCAGCCTTGCCCTTTCTTCTCAGTTTGACCAAAAAAGAATGGAACTGAATGTTAAAGCCCTTCAGATGAGACTACAAACTGAGGTCCTCTGTAGAATGCATGCAGAACATCATGCGCAGACATTAAAAACCTGCTCTGCCATTAGGAAGAGTAGGCCATTTCATGCCTATAAGAACACATAACAAAATTTCCACACACTTAAAAAAAAAAAAAAGCATGCCCACAGGTAATGCGTTTAGACGCCATCCCTGAAGTTGGAGTGCAGCTACCTAAATGGTCGAGGGAAAAGGAAAAATGAGGTGCAAATGCAAAAATCTCACCACGGATGAACCTTGGAGTTCTAGCCGAGGAACAAAAAAGAAAGCAAAAAAAGGCTATGCGTAGAAAAAAAAATGCAATACAATGCTGAGAAAAGCATCTCAAGTCCTCTTCCCTCCAATGGAACAAAACCTATGGAAGTGACAACTTTCTCAATTAAATCACGGTCAACAAAACCTATGGCAGTGACAGCTTTCTCAATTCAATCACAGTCAACAAAACCTATGGCAGTGACAACTTCCTTACCTCATCTTTGAGATGTGAGTAGAATTCCCGGGCTTCCTCCTCTGTGAGCTGGCGTTGCTCCTGGGCGATCACATCGATTCCACGTGCTGTCATCTGAAACATCATCATGGCATTTTTCAGTCTTAAGCATAATAAGCTATAATCTGCAGCACAGTTTAAAACACTGGAATGTATACACTTTATTTTGCCCATACCCATGTACGATTTCATTCTACAGCATCATAAGAAACTGTCATAGGAGGACAAAAAAGCCAAGGTCAATCGGTGGTCAAGAGGTAAACCCTTTTTCCTTGTAAGTGACAAGTGAGGGTTTGAACCTCATTTGAGCCTGAACTCCCCCCCCCCCTTATTGAACTATAACTCAGGTGGTGGTCATCTGGGTGCTAGTCTTTCAACTGAAACAATGGAAAAAGGTCCCCTATAAAACATGCATTCAGCACATGAAAAAGAATCCAATGCAACCAGAAAAGTTATTCCTGGAAAAATTTTGTAGAAAAAAGCCACTCTGATAGGGAAGCAAAGCACAAAGAGGGAAATCTTTTTTTAACAGTGCTGCTCTTGAGCAATATACCGCCCCCAGGGACAGCAACCCAGGTTTTATGCATAGAAATCTGTTGTGACTGAAAGAGGTATTCAAAACAATACAATATCATGCTTAGTGTGGTCACTCAGACCCAATCCAGCAAAATTTCCTTGCAGACCTGCTACCAAGCAGTCAAGGATGTAGACCTAAATATATGTACACTAATACCTGAACATCTTGCGCACACGTTAAATCCTGTTCCGCTTTTTGTAAGAGTAGGCCATCATGTGCCGGTGGGAACAGATGACAATATTTACAAAACTGTATACACACGGGGACCAGATGAAAAAAAGCACATGATTGCTTATTCTGTTATCCTCAATATAAAAGAATATTAAAAAATTTTTTTAAAAGATGGCCATATCACCCAGTTTTCCCCAAAGAAGGAGAAACCTCCAGGTAACTGCACTGATTGCTTTAAATTCATAATGGAACAAAATGTAAACCTCCCAGCTATAAGGTAAATCATATTTTGAAATGATGCTCGGATGCCAAACAAATGTAGTGCAATAGACGGTAGAAAGAGTGGCAAGTCAGTAAACACACAGCTTCCCTAATCTCTTACCTCAGCCAGAATGTCATCCACCTTGCCGTCTGCCACAACATTGGGTTTGATGATGGCGACTGTGTAGCCTTGCTCCACTGAAAAAACAAACAATTCAAATGTCAGCTGCCTTCTAACTCAGACTATGCAGGTCCTTG
This sequence comes from Stramonita haemastoma, assembly GCA_030674155.1. Classification (NCBI taxonomy): domain Eukaryota; kingdom Metazoa; phylum Mollusca; class Gastropoda; order Neogastropoda; family Muricidae; genus Stramonita; species Stramonita haemastoma. Next base: position 27,169,189 of record CM060316.1, on the reverse strand, counting down.
TTGACAAACAGAGTAGCTATAAAGAGGAGGTGGACTTAATTATCACCTGAAACCAGTTTTCCCCCATCAGTCCATAATCAACACTGATACATTGTTAACAACAATCAGGTTTGTAATTAATAGATCATGAGTGCCACTTTTACATCTAACATAAAAATCTGAATGGAAATTTTATTCTGGGTCTTTTGCTGCTTGAAATTAAAACCTAAGGCAAATTTTCCCTTTATTTGGACCCTTTGAAAAGAACATTTAAATATAAAGCATATTATATCTTTTTTCTATCTCTCTAGTACTTGAAAACAATGCAAATAATTTAATAAAACTACATAATCAAAGCAAAAATATACATCACAACTCATTTCACAAACTATTCAGTTTGTCAAAACTGAATACGTAAGATTAAACTTATTCATACACACACACACACACACACACACACACACACACACACACACACACACACACACACACACACACACACACACACAACACACACACACAACACACACACACACACACACACACACACCACACACACACACACATATATATACAGGGGACAGGAGAGCCTAGTGGTCAGAACATTGTGCTCACAATTTGACAACCCGAGTTTGATTCCCATTCGAGGGGATTTTTCCCCTGGAGTTAACTTCAGTGCTGACTCCACTCCCCCCCAAAGTCTTTCGGATGAGACTGTAAACTGAGGCCCCATTTGTAAACGCACACAGAACATCTTGTGCACATGTTAAATCCTGTTCTGCTTTTCATAAGAGTAGGCCATTGTGTGCTAATGGGAACAGATGACAATATTTACAAAAGTTCATACACATGGGGACTGGATGAAAAAAAGCACACAAGTACTTATTCCATTATCCTCGATATAAAAGAATAAAATAAATAAAAAATAAATAAACACACACACACACACACACACACACACACACACACACACACACACACACACACACACAGAGCAGTGTAACAATGAAGCAGTGTTTCTCAAAGTTCAACATAGTGAGAGATTAAACATATCACACACACACACAACACACACACACACACACACACACACACACACACACACACACACACACACACACACACAACACACACACACACACCCACACACACACACACATACACACACACAAACACACACACACACACATGCACGAGCATATGCACACGCGCATACACACACACACACCACCATCACACACACACACACACACACACACACACACACACACACACACACACACACACACACACTGTAACACTCTGCAGTGACGCAATGTAGCAGCGTTGTGATATTTTCAAAAATAAGCAAAGCATTTTGAGATTCTCTTCACAATGATACAGTAAAAAAAATCAATAAAACTCAAAACCAAATATGGGAGTGTTTAAAAGAAGAGCAAAACAGAAAAAGAAGCAAAATAAAACTATTTTGAATCATTACTATGTCTAAAGGGGGCGGGATAGCTAAGTGGTCAGAGCACTCGCTTTCCCCAAGTCAAAGTTAAGCAGTATCAAGCATGGTTACCAGTTGGATGGGTGACCGTTTGCAAGCGTTGGCTTCAGTACAGTGCCCCCAGTTCACTTAGCTGTAAATGGGTACCTGCCCTCTTAGGGGTCAAGGAAGGTAAAGCAGCGAGGTAGAGGAGATGGGCGCTGCCCTCAATATGCTGACCCCTAAAGAAGCTGAGGTCTCTTATGCCTTGCTCCCCTACAACCACATAGGTTATGGGACACCTGTACCTTATACCTTTACTATATCTAAGACAGAATGTCTAGAAAATTAGACATTTAGTGCCATACCAACAGTTCTCAATCTTCCTGGGGTACCAAACATTCACAGGTATATCTGAAGGTCTTCAATTCAACCAAGCAGATGTCATGTCACACTGCTTTTGTCTTTACATTTTGAAATAGAGAAATCTTGAACTTAAAAAAAAAGAAGAAAGTTTTAAGTGCTTTAAATTTTTTCTTTACAAACAACAAGAAAATAAGGAAAGATATTCAGGCAGAAATAGAAATGAACAGTCACATTACTAAAGAATTTTCTTTTTTGTTTATCAGTATCATTATTATTACAACGTCTAAGACAGAATGTCTAGAAATTAAAAGTTTATTGCCTACCAACATTCTTAAACTTTCCAGGGTATCAAACATTTACAGGTACATCTTATAATCTTCACTTAAAACCACAGTAAATGCTATACCATACTGCTTTTTATATTTCCACACTCCTTTGCATTGTAATGATTCACGCTACTTTTATTTTGCTTCTAATATATGTGTGTGTGTGTGTGTGTGTGTGTGTGTGTGTGTGTGTGTGTGTGTGTGTGTGTGTGTGAGTGTGAGTGTGTGTGTGTGTGTGTGTGTGTGTGTATGTACATGCATACATGTGTGTGCATGTGTATATGTGTGTGTGTGCATGTGTGTGTGTATGTGCGTGTGTGTGTATGTGACAGATGTCTGCTTCATTCACAACTAGAGCTAAAGGGGGTTTAACTTAAAAACAAGAGCATACCTTATCACAGCTACTGTTTGCATTGGTTACAGGCAATAGTTCAAATCTCTTCTCTCAAAGATTTACTACAATTCTAAGTACCAGATATTAAATCATTTCAAAATCCAGCAAACACTAATTTAAAGAATTAAAAGTTAAAGTCTGTCCCAGCCTAAGGCTCATCAGGCCGGTGCTTATCCCGGTTTCTGTGGCGTTAAGGACTGAGACTCATAGACTCCCCCCTGGATAGGACGCCAGTCTATTGCAGGGTTAACCCCCAACACAAGGTTGGTACCCCTTTTACACTTGGGTGGGGTGAGAAAATAGCCGTAAAGTGCCTTTTCCAAGGGCACAACGCCATAGTCGAAAGCTGGGATTGAACCCGCAACCTTTAGATTATGAGTCCAACGCCCTGACCACTAGACTACCGCGGCGGCTGAATTTAAAGAATGGCACATTAAAAATCAGTATAGGAATGGAAATGTATGCATTCTATGCATATTTTGAGATAACTTTTCTTTAAAAAAAACCCCAACTATCTTCATTTAAGGTATTACACAAATGCGTATACTACTGCTAATATATTTTTAAAAAATTGGTCAACTAGTATTGACAGTTACATTAGGTGAACCATAGACAAAGATTTAGTGACTGGTCTGCACTATAGACTGACATGCAGTGACAATAACTGACAAACAGTCCACAAGTTTATATAATACTCATCAACGCTGCAAGGAGTACCTACATAACTGAGAACCAGTGGAAGGGAAAACAAACAGCCAGCACCTTTATAAACAAGCAGATTAGACGCAAACAAATACTGAAAGAGGCATGAAATAATAATAGCATGAAATTGGGTAACAGGGACAGATAACAAAGGGGAAAACCAACATAGACATTTTTTTTTAAATGATCAGAAACATGGTTAGAATACCAGAGAAAGGCTACACTCCGTGATAACAGTAGGCAGGAAAAGCCAATCCAGAAATGGCAGGCACATTTGGCTATCTGGCTACAGTACCACAAAAAAGTTACATACAGCGATAATAAAAAAAACAGTGGGGGAAAAGCCAACACAAAAATGGCTGGTACATTTGGAAATCTGGTTAGAATACCAGAAACAAGGATCAAAATGTGAGGAGAAGCACAAAGGTATGAATTGTCACAGCTGTGATATCAAGACATCTACAGGAGTGTCATAAAGTGACAGGTCTAACATGAAGGATGGTAAACAAAAGCCCTACTTGATTGTGACACATAAAGATACTGTGGGTGGTTTGAGCATCATGCTTTGAACAAGCAGAGGAAAGTAATATGGCTGCATGGAGCAAAGGTCAAGGTTAATTTGTCTACGATATGCCAGTTTGGCAAGTCCAACCTTCCTGAAA
>CM060316.1:27160289-27162789 GCA_030674155.1 Stramonita haemastoma | reverse complement strand
GCATGGATATTACAGCCTTAAGAATTAGGATTAAAAAAAAAAAAAAAAAAAAAAAAAAAAAATATATATATATATATATATATATATATATATATATATATATATATATATACATAGAAGGTATAACTGACTTTTCCATTGAAAAAAGATTATAGTAACTGATTCTATAAAAAAAGGGGGACTTTATATCATGTCTTCATTTGACATAAATAAGAAAAACATGCTATCTCCCGCCCCCACCCCCACCCCCCTTTCCTACCTCTATTCCTTGGCTAGAAAAAACATGCTACCCATCGAACCAGATCTACTAACGTGTAGTGTGAAAATGACAAAATGCTCATAAAAGATAGCCCCAGTTTCTTTCAATGTTTATTCTTCTACATACACTGAATGAAATAATGTTTGGATTTTTAGTGTCAGGACTTTTGTGTTTAGTAGCAAAGTGAAATGTACGGTGTGTGTGTGTGTGTGTGTGTGTGTGTGTGTGTGTGTGTGTGTGTGTGTGTGTGTGTGTGTGTGTGTGTGTGAGTGTGTGTGTGTGTAAAACTAGATGACTTATCATGCAGGAAAAGGAACAAATAAACAACCATTCCAACAAATATAAGCACAGAAGAACACTAATAATATAAATTAACAAGGTCAAAAGAGAACAATGACGATTCTGTCCATGTTCTCAATACAAACACAATTACCTGTGGTCATTTTTCCTGTTGGATATTTTCAGAATATAATTCATACTGAAGATAATCTTTCACACTTAATCTGACATGCAAAGATTACTTTTTTCATGGGTCATTACACAAAAACTGACAAATATCAATATGTTGCATGACAACTACTTTTGTCAGCAACTATATGGGGGGAAATTAATGGTTTTCCGATTTCTTAAGAATTTCTGTTCCCAAAATCTAGTTGATACCATCATACTAACATTTTGAATTATCCAATAGTGATGTGAAAATAGTCTTTGTTGTGACTGGAAACATCTGCTTATGGTCAACTATATGCTCAAACAAGTTTACAGTCTCTATGTGTTATAAATACAGATATTTTTTGTCATTGACTTTTGTTGGTAAGTTCAGTTCTGTTCAGTGTTAACCGTGTTTTGCTGATTTGATTCCCACATAAGAGATGCAATGGATGACAGTCTTGCAAATATGCAGTATACTTTGTTCTCTTGATTTCACTGTATATATGTTCTCTCATTGTTAGTTTGTGGGCTATTTCCTCTATTTTAGAAATACGCATCTTGTCTGTTTGTATCTCTGTTTATGACCAAATTAGAGCATTACATTTAATGATTTCTTGCCTGCTTTAAACTAAGATAAAACATGATAGTTTATGCTTTTTTTCAGAACAGGTGTTGGTTTGCCATTTTTCTGTACAATTTTCTAACTTTTTTTTCTCTTGGTTGACTTTTATGTTCATGTAAACACGTAAAGTAAATTTATCCTTCAGCTCTTTTTTCTTCTTCTTGTTTTTTAAAAAAATGTTTTAAACCAAACAGTAATTCTAAATGCAGTCTGAAATATTGTTCTTTCATGATTAGATCTTGAAGTAAGAGAGGGTCTCAAGTCATGAAACCTTTTTTTGTTGTTTTTTTGTTTTTGGTCGTAAAATACCCCCAACCCCACCCCATTATCTTTAAGTTCTGTCATCGATTTAACATCAAAATAGCAAAACCAATATAACCAAATGTCTATGACTGTTACCTGTTGAGTAACTTTAAAAACTTTATATAAATTTATTGAAAATTAGATGTCTTCAGTTGAACATCATCAATATGATTGCTTTTACATCAAACAATATTTTCAGTTGCATTTCACAACAGACATTTGCAACAATATTCAGTCTGTCATTCATGAAGCTACTTATTCTTATCTGAGGAAAATGTGACAAACTTTAGCAGTACATTGAAATGCATTAAAGCTGAACAAAAAAAAAAATTCTTTTTTTAAGCTGAAAAACTCATTAACACGCCATAATTGATGGACCACCTGCTGCTCTGTAGCATTAAACTACATCTCTAACTTTTTTAATATCACTTTTTAAAATTCATTCAGCCATGAGCCTGAGTACTGCTTAGGTGAGGCAGAGTAGTCCTGTCAGCCTGAGTCTGAGCAGGTCTTGGGATAGGTAACCATTGTATTGTTGTTGCTGTTGCAATTATAGTTGATGTTGCAACAACAATGACAACAACAACACAGCAGGAGCCCAGCCCAAGAGCTGCCCAGGCTCAAGCCAGCAATGCTACCCAGTCTCGCCAGAGTAGTGCTGGGGCTCAAGGCTGAATCAGCTAAAACAGCACATAGGCTGTGTTGTTGAATTAAACTCTATAGTAGCATCTGTCAAAGCAGAACTAGGTTGGTCACAAGTACTTGCTGGCTTATGCTCACTGGATTTGTCAATCACCATTTTCTCTTACTTTTCCTGAGTGGATGGATGATTTTTCATTCACATTTTGGCACTTGTCAAGATTTTTAGTATATTCAGAAAATTG
>CM060316.1:27095289-27157789 GCA_030674155.1 Stramonita haemastoma | reverse complement strand
ATCTTTTTTTTTATATTCTTTTATATCGAGGGTAATGGAATAAGCACTCATGTACTTTTTTTTATATCCAGTCCCCGTGTGTATGCAGTTTTGTCAATCTTGTGATCTGTTCCCACCAGCACACAATGGCCTACTCTTTCAAAAAGCAGAACAGGATTTACTGTGTACGCAAGATGTTCTGCGTGCATTCGCACATGGGGCCTTGGTTTCTAGTCTCTTCCAAAGGACTTTTGGGGAGAGTGGATTCAGCACTGATGTTAACTCCAGGGGAAAAATACCCTCAAATTCCCCTCCATGACTCTGTGTGTATGTTTGAGTGAGTGAGTGAGTGTGTGTGTGTGTGTGTGTGTGTGTGTGTGTGTGTGTGTGCGTGCGTGCGTGCGTGCGTGCGTGCGTGCGTGCGTGCGTGCGTGCGTGCGTGCGTGCGTGTGTATGCATGTGTCTGTATGTGTGCATGCATATATGTGGATGCAAGAGTATGTCTGTTACTTAGTGGTAAATAACCTTGTGAAAACAGCCACTGTCACAGATAAACAAACAATACATGCTAAAAATGCAAATAACTGTTTCTGATGAATGGCTCTGCTCTTGTGTCAATGGGAAGAGTAGCCCAAATTTCAAGCAGAGAAATCTTTTAGTAACTTAAGATAATATACAATCCAGTCTACTCCAGTCTGCACACATGTGCATGGGTCTGTGTATGTATACGTGTGTAAACATAAGTACATGTCAGTTACTTTTAACACTTTGTACCCCAAAAGTGCAGCTGCTTTGCAGTCTCTGTAGACCAGCCTTACAGCAGCTGAGTGCAGTGTGCACTGGGTCATCATAGTCAAATCATCATAACTTTTTTGCTTGAAGCCTATTTCTTATAAAACTATGGCATTGTGTGGGTGAATAACTGCCTTTCGTATGTGTGCATTTAAGTCTATACTGCATACATTTTTTTGTTTTAATTATGATGTGAATATGCATAATTGCTCTGATTTTTTAAGTAGTGACTGGACTGCTGCACGTATGATTCTTACACAATGCATGCAAAAATACAACAACAAAAACAACAACAACAAATTAAAAAACCAAACACAATAACAAAACAATTCATGCAAGAATCACAAATAAACAGAGACAAACATAGGTACTAGACAAGTTTTATTCCAGCATAGCATCCCATGTCATGTCATGTCATGTCTGCCTGTGGTCCCTTCTGGGGCATAGGCCGCCAACTAGCTGTCTCCAGGCATCTCGGCTCTGGGCTAGGCGTTCCAGTTGTCCCCACGTCTTGCCCATCTTTTTTGCATCTGCATCCAGGTCTCGGCGCCAGGTATTTCTAGGCCGCCCTCTCTTTCTTTTCCCTTGTGGATTCCAGGTGAGAGCTTGTCTTGTGATGCTGGATACAGGTTTCCGTAGGGTGTGTCCTATCCATCGCCAACGTCTCTGTAGGATTTCTTTCTCAACAGGCTGTTGTCTGGTTCTTTGCCATAATTCTTCATTACTGATCTTGTCTGGCCAGCGTATCTTGAGGATCTTCCTGAGGCAGGTGTTGATGAAGACCTGGATTTTCTTCATGGTGGTGACAGTGTTTCTCCAGGTCTCTGCTCCATACATTAGTATTGGCTTGATGATGGTGTTGAAGAGCCTGGTCTTGGTGGCGATGCTGATGTCGCTTGATCCCCAGACGTTTCTGAGCTGCTTGAAGACTGCCCTTGCTTTACCGATGCGGGTTCTGACGTCTGTGTCTGTTCCTCCCTGTGTGTCCACGATGCTGCCGAGGTATGTGAAGCTTTCCACCTCTTCCAGCGCTTCTCCTTTGACTGTGATGGGTGTCGCATTGGCTGCATTTGTCTTCAGTACCTTGCTCTTTCCTCTGTTGATGTTGAGGCCCAGTTTAGCTGAGTTCTCCACAACGATGTTGGTCTTTTCCTGCATCTGTTGCTGGGAGTGGGAGAGAAGGGCCAGGTCATCTGCAAAGTCAAGGTCGTCTAGCTGTTTCCAAGGTGTCCATTGGATGCCATTACGTTTCTGGTCCGTTGAGGTTTTCATGACCCAGTCGATGGCCAGCAGGAACAGGAAAGGAGATAGTAAGCATCCTTGCCTTACTCCGGTATCTACTTCAAAGGCGTCGGTGAGCTGTCTGCCATGAACTATTCTGCAGGTCATTCCTTCATATGATTTTCTGATGATGTTGGTGATTTTCTCTGGCACTCCGTAGTGTCTCAGTAGTCTCCAGAGGGTCTGTCTGTCGACGCTGTCAAAAGCCTTCTCATAGTCTATGAAGTTGATGTATAGTGGCGAATTCCATTCCAGGGACTGTTCCAGGATGATGCGCAGTGTTGCAATCTGATCCGTGCATGATCTTTCCTTTCGGAAGCCAGCTTGTTGGTCACGGAGATGCGGGTCTACTGCGTCCTTCATCCGGTTCAGCAGGATGCGGTTAAACACCTTTCCTGGGATGGACAGCAGCGTTATCCCTCTGTAGTTGGAGCAGGAACTGAGGTCGCCTTTCTTGGGGAGTTTGATGAGGTAACCCTCTTTCCATTCTGTTGGTATTTCTTCTTCCTCCCAGATCTTGCCGAAGAGCGGGTAGAGGAGCTCCACACTGGTCTCGACGTCGGCCTTCAGGGCTTCTGCTGGGATGCTGTCAGGTCCTGCAGACTTACCGTTCCTCAATTGCTTGATGGCGCTGCGGATCTCTTCCTTTGTGGGAGCACTACATTTGATCGGCAGGTCGCTTGCGGCTGTTGGTATCTCTGGTGGGTTTGTAGGTGCTGGTCTGTTGAGTAACTCCTGGAAGTGCTCAATCCACCTGTTTTTCTGTCCTTCGTCATCTGCTATTACTGCTCCGTTCTTGTCTTTTACTGGTCTCTCTGGCTTGGCAAACTTCCCTGATAACTTCTTGATGATGAAGTACAGGTCCTTGGTGCTGTTCTGGTGAGCTGCATCTTCTGCTTCTTTTGCCAATGTCTCCAAGTAGTTTTGCTTATCTGCTTTAATGTTTCGCTTTACAACCCTATTTGCTTCTGTGTATTCCTCTTGGGCTTTTGTTTTTGCTGATCGTGTCCTGCTGCTGTTGACGGCTAATTTCTTTTCTCTTCTTTCTTCTATTTTCTCTAGCGTAGCTGCTGAAATCCATTCCTTGTGTGTGAATGATTTGGGGCCCAGTACTTCCTGACATGTTGAGGTCACTGTCTCTTTCACTCTCTGCCACCTCTCTTCTATCGTCTCCTCTTCAAGCAGCTCTCCTAGGACTTGGAACTTGTTGGATAGAGTGACCTTGAACTCTTCTTGCTTCCTGTTGTCCTTCAGCGCCGTGGTGTTGTAACGCTGGCGTTGACTGGATCCCCCCGTCCAATTTCTCTTCAGCTTCTGCTTCAATCGGGCAACAAGTAGATGGTGATCCGAAGCAACGTCTGCTCCTCGCTTGACGCGTACATCCTGTAGGGAGCGGCGAAACTTCTTCACGATGCAGATGTGGTCGATCTGGTTCTCCGTTGACAGGTCTGGCGACACCCAAGTTGCCTTGTGTATCCTTCTGTGCGGGAAAACACTTCCTCCGATGACCAGGTTGCTTGTGGCACACAGGTCTGCGAACCTCTCCCCGTTGTCGTTCATCTCGCCTAGCCCATGCCGCCCCATGATCTCCTCGTATCCCTGGTTGTCACTACCTATCTTGGCATTGAAGTCGCCCATTACGATGATGATGTTTCTCTTCGGTCTGTCTTGTATGATGGTCTGCAATCTGTTATAAAAGTCGTCCTTCTCCTCCTCCTCGCTGTCGTTCGTTGGGGCGTAGCACTGGATAATGTCCATGTTGATCCTCTTCTTCTTTGTACGGAAAGAGGCTGTCATGATCCTTGGTCCGTGTGCCTCCCACCCGATGAGCGCTCCCTGTGCTGGCTTGGAAAGCATCAGGGCGACTCCCTGGGTGTGTGCAGCATCTTCCTGCTCGTGCCCCGAGAACAGCAGCAGCTCCCCGGAAGTCAGTCGCTTCTGCCCGGAACCAGTCCATCTTGCTTCGCTGATTCCTAGGATGGTGAGGTTGAATTTCCTCATCTCTGCGGCTACTTGCGCTGTCTTCCCCGTCTCGTACATGGTCCTGACGTTCCATGTACCGATGGATGTGGTGGTCCTGGTGGAGATGATGGTCTTCGGTCTGACGGCTTCCAGATGACTCTGGCTTTCACCGCCCGACTTCATACACCTTCCAGCTGGAGGTCCATCCCTCCCCAAGTCCGCGATGTCTGTTAAATTGCTATTTGGCGTTTCTGTAGCTAGAGTTTTTTTCACAGGGTGGGGTAGCTAACCCTACGCCAAACCCTCCTCCTTTTTCAGCCGGCTTGGGACCGTCCTAGGCAGAGTTAGCATCCCATGTAATACAATCTAAATGAACCACTGAACTGTACACATGACACAGTGATGTGTCACAATTATGGTCAGGGAATATATACAGATAACATTTCTTTCCTTAACCAAATAAGTTCCTGAACTATCCTACACTGCTTTATACATATGTACAGAATGTTGGCACTTCACCCCATAGCTTGTGGTTCATTTCCATGTAAACAGTTGGTGTTTATCATAGCAGTACTCACAGTTCTATGGCCACACCCCTTCCCTGTTGCATTCCCACTTCCCATCCCTTGCAGCTTTTTGACCTCTTTCTTCAAGTGGCACACAGTTTGTATCGCGAGGATCAAAGTTCTCATGATTGCTATTGAAAACACGATCTTCATTGGCAATGTCATAACTGGTTAAAAAGTTATGTTGCTTACTCAGGAGTGAAAGTCTGATGTACCAGAACCATACTACAATCATGCGACACACAGAACAACAACAAACACACCCAAAACACACTCAATATATGCAAATTAGATGTAAATGATGTATGGCCAACACAGCAGCATATGATTTCAGAACACATTTGCATTGTTCACACATATGGAACGGACGGACGTACATACAGAAGGACAGACGCACAGACGCACACAGAGACAGACAGACAGACAGACAGACAGACCGACAGACCGACACACACACACACACACACACACACACACACACACACACACACACACACACACACACACACACCCTGAACAAGCATTTCTGACTGACTATCTGAAGAGGAGAGATGAAACAAAAGTTTGAATAAGGTTTGTTTTGGTTTTCTGTTTAGATTGAAATATTTGAGATAAAAACCTGGAAACTGAACTGACCATGGCAAAGTGGAGGAGATCATCGCCAAGCTCATTCTTTATGCGTCGAAAGTTGCTGACCATGGCATCACACGGACCACTCCATTCTTGGTAGACATCAACCACTGCAGACACATAGTAAGGCAAAGAACAGAAATCATCAGCATCTGTTTGGAAACCCTGAGTTCTTCATGTAGTCTCAAGTGTATTTAATTCCTTGCACAAATTTTGCAAGAACACAATTCTAATTAGTTGTGAGGTTCAAAATAAGTTATTTGGTAATGCAGACTTAATCTGTTGTTGTGTTTTTGTTTGTTTGGGGTTCTTGGTTAATTTTTTTGGTATATTATTTTTGTTTGCAGAAAAAAGATGATTGAAAATAAAATTTCAGGATAACTTGGGCACTGCAATGTTGACACATTCAATGCATGTTATTATAGGCGCACTCACTTATTTCCCTTTTGCACACTAAAAATGATCCAGTCTTGCGTCTTTTTAAACAATATTTTATACAGGCCACTTGCAAATTGCATCATAAAATAGATCTCATATTAGTATTGCCAATTTGAACTTGGAAGATCTTGCTCAATCACTCTATCTTTATGTTTACAGCCCCATCAGCTATATCAGGGTAGTTAACTCATTGACTTCTAGATCCAGATCAAGTCCGCCAAACTAGCGACAAAAGACAGGACATATATAAACCCTCTAAACACGGGAAGAGGATGTACAAAATCACTTGAAAGTGCCAGGATCAAAATCATCATTCTAAACAAGGTCAGTACATTTTCCATAAAGAAGTCATCAACATTTCTATGAAGTTTTCCAGTCTGTGTGAACTTTCCTTGCATCAGTTGTAATCACTGGCACATAGGATAGATGTATTGGATATCTAATTTTATTTAATCCTGTAAACTGTAAGTCGAAACACCTAAGAGCTTCTTGTGTGTGTGTGTGTGTGTGTGTGTGTGTGTGTGTGTGTGTGTGTGTGTGTGTGTGTGTGTGTATGTGTGTGTGTGTGTGTGTGTGTGTGTGTGTGTGTGTGTGTGTGCGTGTATGTATGTGTGTGTGTGCGTGTGTGTGTGCGTGCATGTGTATGTGTATGTGTGTGCATGCGTGTGTGCGTGCATGCATGCATGCATGTATGTGTGTGGGTAAACATGCACACATTCATATTCTGTATTTGTGAATGTATGGTGGTCTAAGTGTTTAAGGGTATATCATGCGCAAATGTCTTTACATTCATTTGTCTGTGAACATCCTACAAGACTGTATATGCACATGAGTGCACGTGTCTGTACATATATGTTTGAGGATATCTATGACTGAACCTAGACATGTGCACTTGTGTGTCTGTATTTTTGTCTGGTTGGTGATCAGAAGACTTACCCCAAAGGCCTTCCTTTCCCATGACATCCTCCCATTCTTCCTGGATTCAATTTCCCGCATCAACGCTATTTCTTGCTTCTTTTTTGCCATGCTGCCTGTTGTAACTTTTCCTTACCTATGAAGAAAACAGAAATTTCATATTTACAAAATTCATCCACACAGACATTGCATACAAACGTCATGGAAAGATTTAAATAGATAAATATGATGAAACCAGTCAGTTATGCCACAGTGTAGTCTGATGATCACTTGTAGTCTTAATGAAGTATCAATCATTTTATCCTTATTAAAAGTTTCAACATTTTGGCTCTCATCAAACGATCATGAGTTCAAGTCTCTCACATTAAAAGGTTTGTAGACTTGCTTATACAGAACTCTTTTTAAATACATGAATTAGAAAACATTGACGAGTATCATATAACAATCGTTCTTTATGTTTTCAAAATTCAGCTGGTCATAAAAAAACAAATCTTGTCACCCGGCATGTCCGGATAAGATGTGATGCTCCACTATCAATCAGATGTTGATGGAGTAAAAGACATCATTTGCGACCTTAAAAAGTTGGAAGGGGTAGAGAAAGAGAGAAGAAGAAATACTGGGATCGTAACTGCTTTGGCACTCCATCAAATTTTTTTTTGGGGGGTGGGGAGGGGGGGGGACAAATAGTTTTGTGTTACAGCTATTCTGAAAACTTCTACTGAACTGTAAAAAAAAGTTTTAAAATATAGTTTAATGATACTTCCAATTAGAATTAAAGGCAACCTATAGGCCTACGACGCTCTTGCGATCCTTTAGGTCTCTGCTGTAAAGAAACTATGTGGACAACATCCACGAAAACAGAAGCATTGTTCACGCACTCAACCGCTTACAACTTGAAACAGCTAGTGCTCGGATAAAATCAATACATTCAACTTTTGTGCCTACGTTACTTACTTACTTCAACAATAAAATCATCAACATTCCACACAAACATGTCATTCTTACCGACTTGGCTACCCTGAACTGTCAGTGCTGAAAATCGTATCAACTGTTGTTCCTGCAACCGTCTTTTCCGCCAAGGGAGATCACGCAGGCGACGTGACTGGCCATGCGGATCGGGATCGATCACCTGAACAGTGTCAATTTTGTACCGTAGGACCTGAACTACAAAAGGACTCTGAAGACAAGAGTGCAAGGTTTGAAAACTGCTGAGTAATTTGTGGAATATTATCTGTTTTCATGAATAGAAGTTTAACAACATACAACACACTCATAATGCATGCACATTGAAAACAAAAAAAACCAACATACAACACACCTGGGATCATGTATGATTGCTGAGTTGAGAGGGGTATGTGTTTAAAAATAATCATGATATGATGTCCATATCATTCCTTTTTTCTACCACTAAAAAATGGCCCTTGCTTCCTTGTGGGGCAGCCTGGGTCTCTTTCAAGTATAAACAGCATACTGGAGATTCTGTAGGCCTAGAAATTTACTCTCTTTGTTCATGTCTTTTTTTTTTTTTTTTTTTAACCTTTCTACATCTCTCTTGCTTATTTTCTGCCCTCCCAGTCCATATGCCTACCTTTGTCCAAGCAAATCTGTCAAATATTTTTGTTTCCCCAAAATTGGAATGCAAAGGGCTACCTTAATGGTGGACTAAAACAGTTGCATACGCAAAATCTCACCATTGATCAGCCTTGGAGCTGTAACTGAAGACAAAAAATCAAGACCCTTAACAAGCAATTGGCAAGAGCAAACTGGCCTATCCTTCAGTTATGTTCATATTTGTACTGCAAAAAATCTGCATGATTTAACATAGCAGGCCATTGACAAGAACTACAAAGTTGATGACAAGCGAGCCTGTGGCTGTTCTGTAAGTCATTGACAGTTCAGCACCTCTTACCTGAAATCAAGCACCAGGTGAAAGCTGTTTCAAGAGCAACGCAATGACAGACCTATTTTTGAACCATTTCCTAAAGTACAGTGAAGAATTAGAACTGGTTGCATCAAAAGTTTAGTAGCCTAGAGGTAAAACACCCATTTGGAAAGCAATGTATGACTATGGTTCGAATGCCGTCTGAAGCTAGATGATTGTGCATGACTAAAATGACAGTGTGGTCATAGTCTTTAACACTGATCTCTCTATCCGCATGAAAGCAGGCAGAACCCCCCTCCCCATTCCTTAGCCCTGTGGGGCTTGAATCCACAACGTCTCAGCCTTTAACACTGTTTTACCCACTGTGCACAGGCAGCTAGCATTGCTACTATCTTTTTGACCAACAGATGAATCTTTCAGTTCATGACACATCAACCAATAAATTCTTAAATCTTTAACACATTGTATTGTTCTTGTTGCACATTCCCCAGCTTAACAACCTGGGGGTCACCCAGATTGTGCACTCTGGCTCTCTCAGATGACAAGATTTACAAAACTGCATACACACAGGGACTGGATGTAAAAATAAAGCACATGAGTGCTTATTCCATTATCCTTAATATAAAAGAATGTATAGATAAATAAATATAAATAAATCACATCCCACCTGGGAATCACTGTGGGATCGAAAGTGCACACTGAATGAAAAGCTTGCTTATATGACCTTGCCATATAGGCAACCCAACTCTGACTTCAGAGAATTTTTTCTTTTAAATAAGAGAATGCATGTTTGTTATGTTAAAAGCTTGTCATGGCTGAAGACAATCTCAATGTAACATTTCGAACCATAACAAGATTATTTAGTAGGCCTTTGCACTCTGCTTACATCAATAACTGACACAGCTTTTGGCCTGGGCCGATAAACTTGCATAATTTAGGCTGTGTCAACCAGGAAGCCTTTATCTTTGCTGGTGTCCATGGTGGTATATGAAAAGAATCATAGCGTGTGTGTGAGAAAGAGAGAGAGAGAGAGAGAGGAGGAGAGAGAGAGAGAGAGAGAGAGAGAGAGAGAGAGAGAGAGAGAGAGAGAGAATGGCTTATTGTGATGGCCTTGGCTGAAAGAGGACATCAGCTCAATGAAGTTTATATTAGATAGTGATTTCTTCCCCAGTAATTCTTTCAGTAGGATGTAGCTGGCCAAGAGACCAACAGAGTGTGTGTGTGTGTGTGTGTGTGTGTGTGTGAGTGCGAGTGTGTGTGTGTGTGTGTGTGTGTGTGTGTGTTTTATTCTTTTATTTCAATAACAATAGACTAAGCACTCATGTGCTTTTTCACATCCAGTCCCTGTGCATATGCAGTTTAAAAAAAAAAAAAAAAAAGTTAATCCGTTCAGACCGGCATCTATCAGCCTACTATTCCAAACAGTGGAACAGGCTTTAATATGTGTGCAAAATATCCTGTGTATGTTTGCATACAGGACTTTGTGAAAGCTCGCATTGCAACAGCAACATCTGCTCTAGTCAGACTCCAGAGGATCATCAGAAGCAACAACATCAGCTTCTGCACCAAATACCACCTCTACAAATCCCTCGTAATATCTATCCTCCTATATGGCTGTGAATCATGGACTCTGACAGCAGAGTTAGAGAGAAGAATCCAAGCATTCGAGAACAAGTGCCACAGAAGACTCCTCAAAATATCATACAAAGAACACAAGACCAATAACTATGTGAAAGAGGAAATCAAAAAGCGTGTGGGCCCCCAAGAGCCTTTGCTCTCCACCATAAAGAGGAGAAAGCTGATGTGGTTTGGTCACACCACAAGACACAACACCCTAGCAAAAACCATCTTGCAAGGAACAGTCGAGGGCAAAAGAAGAAGAGGCCGCCAAAAGAAATCATGGGTTGACAACATCAAAGACTGGACTGCCCAACCCCTGCAACGCCTCCTACTAGCCACACAGGATCGTGAAGCATGGAAAAAGATCTCCGTTGCGTCTTCTCTCATGTCCCCCCTACGTCCTTTGGGACATGGGACTGAGTGAGTGAGTGAGTGAGTGAAGAACTTGGGGGGGGGGGGGGGGGGGCAGTGGAGTTGGCACTGATGTTAACTCCAGGGGGAAAATCTTGAACAAGTTTCTTCAAACCCATGCAGCAGATCACAAGCGCAATGCGTAGAGCTCTAACCATCTCGCCTCCTATCTGTGTGTGAGTGTGTGTGTGTGTGTGTGTGTGTTCGCGCGCGCACATGCATCTGTATTAAAGTGTCCGCATATTTTTACAATGAATTCAGAGTATTTCTATTACCATTCAAATATGCATGTTCACACACACACACACATACACACGCATGTGAGACTACATTCACATTTACAAAAAAAAATCACATTTACAAAAAAACGCACATTCACACATATTTCAACACAGTAAGTCACCTGTTAATGTTTATAGCATCACCTCCAAATAAGATTATAAAATGCAAACAATACAATAATACAGCACTTCAATCTTTTAGCTAATAAACTATCAGCTAAGCAGAAGTCTTAAAATACTGTTGTAGCAATTCATTCATCATAATTAACTGTTATACAACTACTCAAAACAAAAAAGAAAACCATGTGGTTTTGGGGGAAGATTGCTTAATCATCCCTCTTCTAACAATACATTCAACTGATGTAAACAGAGAATAGGAAAGCTCAATAAAAAATGTTTTTAAGGTAAACAGGATTCATAAATGAAAAGGCAAACCATCATCACACAAACACTACAAAGAAATGGATGAACACATAGACCAGATGCTTTTACTGTTTTTATTTCTGATCTTTACCCAAGTTTTAACACAGCATAATACTGCTAACACAAATGAATTTGATCTGTACAACTTCATAATAAGTACATTCTGTCGGTATGATCTTTGGAAAAAAAAATCTTTTTATTTTCAATCATTATCGTCTTTTCCTAAAATCTTGACAAAATTGCATTCTGTGTATGTCATCTAAAACAACTTCCAACCACAAACCTGAAAAATGGTCTGATCTATAGAATCTATGCAATGATCACCACATGGATCTCTTGCAGAACATACTATAAACCTTTCTTTTGCTTTTAAATTGATTGAGTTAAAGTTAAAGTCTGTCCCAAGCCTAAGGCTCATCAGGCCGGTGCTTATCCCGGTTTCTGTGGCGTTAACGACTGAGAGTCATAGACTCCCTCCTGGATAGGACGCCAGTCTATCGCAGGGTTAACCCCCAACACAAGGTTGGTACCCCTTTTACACCTGGGTGGGGTGAGAAAATAGCCGTAAAGTGCCTTTTCCAAGGGCACAACGCCATAGCCGAAAGCTGGGATCGAACCCACAACCTTTAGATTATGAGTCCAACGCCCTAACCACTAGACTACAGCGGCAGCATTTTAAATTGATTACAAAACAAATATTCTTCCAAATAATATAGACAATATTTAAATAAGAGAATGTAATTGCACATCAAGTCCCCTTTAGCGTAATATATCAAAGTCAATTTTGCATAACTTTTACACAAGCAAAGTCATATCAAGCGAAGAGGATGAAAAGGAAGACGTCAATGAACAAATGATTTGCTTTCTGGAAAATAAATGATACACTCAGATTCCTTAGTTTTAGGACAATAAAACAATGTTTTGCTTCTTCTTATCATGTATCATTCTCCACTTCTCCTGATATATATATATATATATATATATATATATATATATATATATATATATATATATATATAAATATATATATTATAAATATATATTATTAATATATATATATAAAAGAGTTACAGATCTGAGTAGTAAAACTTTAAGAAAAATAGGAGTCTACTGGCTATAGTTTTTTAGCAAATAAAAAATAACTCAAAATGTTCTATAGATTCCCAAGAAAGTAGCATCAACAAACAAATGAACACGAACAATAGCTAAAGTGACCTAAACAAAGGAAAAAGATCACACTGGAATAAACCAGAAAACAAGAGATGAGAATTTCACATTCTCTTTAAAGTGAAAGGCACATGACTCTGGGGTTTATGATTTAAATTTGTAAAATTATGTTAATGTAAAAAACACAATGACTCAATTTGTTATTGTCCCCCCTCTCATACAAATTACTTACTACAAGTATAAGCTTAACCACTCCCTCCCATCATTTCAATTGCTCTTCCAAAATCAAAGTCAGGCTAGTTGTTTCAATGTTCTTTTCTTTCACCCTAACTCTCAGTACATGTGCTTCTGTGAGACAGAGACAGAGACACAGAGACACAGAGAGAGAGAGAGAGAGAGAGGAGAGAGGAGAGAGAGAGAGAGAGAGAGAGAGAGAGAGAGAGAGACTAAGCTCTGAAAATAGTCATTACTGATAGAAACCTTTTGACAAGGTGGGTAACAATTATGGCAGTACAAAAGCAAACCCACACACATTCTACCAGCCATTCACTGTTTAGATAAAGAGAGAAAGATACAGAAAGAGGCAGAGAGAGAGACAGAAAGAAGCAGACAGACAGACAGACAGACAGACAGCAGCAGACAGACAGGCAGGCAGACAGGCAGGCAGGCAGGCAGGCAGGCAGGCCAGGGCAGGCAGCAGACACACACACACACACAACACACACACAACAAAACCACACACACACACACACACAGAAAGAGTGTGTAAAGGAAAAGATGGGATGGTGATCAATCAGACATAGCTTTAAAGAACAGCAGCATACCTGCACACAAAGTTTCAGCGCATTTCTAGTTTCGCATAACAAACTTTTCAACCCACTGACACAGGTAGGAAGACACTGAAACTACAAAGAAACAACACCAACAACAAACCAAACAAGCCCCCAGATCTATTCAGACACTTATTGTTCAAACCGGTCAGATGAAACTGGCAAACGCTTTTTGGTGGGGTGTGTTGAATAACTCTGACTTGAAAAATGTTGTATATACAAAATCAAAAGTCAACCTAAATATAATGATATACATAAAAAACATACAATAGATGAATACACAAAAATATGGTGATTTTAACAAGAATCAAAATGTGTACATGTCCAAATTTTTGGCCCTCTGCAGTATAGATAGCATACTTGAACAAAACAAAATAAACTCAAATAATGGAATTGGAATACAATATGGAGATGGAATAAACGGAATGCCTGATAGGTCATTTCACCATATAATTCATGTACTTATGCATGTGTACAGAAAACAAATCTAAGAAACAATAAACCTCAAAACCCCTTCTATGTCACTTTTCCTACAAATCAAATTAACAAACATAAGAAAGTTTTGTTGATTTTAACATGAGACAGCTTAACATTAATAAATAAAGCATATAATACATTGTTAAAAATGTAAAAACAATTTTTAGAGATAAGACTGTAGCACAACCGCAATAACCCACTCAAATATAGAAAAAAGTGGAAATGTTTGACCAAAGAAAATATAATGGGAATGTACAATGCAAGAATCTGTGAAAGATATTACGATTACACCAAACTGAACATAAAGATGCCAGCCCAACATTTTAATTTCTTATTCTTAAACATGTTTTTGAAATGATCAGCCCTTTTCTCAATATTCAAATTCTTCTTTACCCTTCTTTATAAACACCTGTTTTGGGTTTGTTTTTGTTTTGTTTTGTTTTTTTAACAATATGGCTTTGAAATGTTAATAAATATGCATTTTACATACTAAATAATAGTTCATATTTTGCAGCTTTTATCAGATTGCTAACATTATTTGAGCTATCACCACAACCAAAAATAAATACCTTCAACAATGGAAAAAAAATTGTGTACTGTAAGACTTTAACTCCAGAGAGGAAAAAAAGGGAGCAAAAAAGTAAACCTGACAGCAAAAGCTAGACTGTTTCTTTTATATTGCACAATTTTCTTTCTTTTTTTTTCTTTTTTTTAACACATTATACCCTCATCAGCAAAGCCAAAGCAGACAATGAAAGAAATGAGACAAGAATAACCACACAGTGTTGAAAGTATTGCACAAGCAGGCAGAATAATTTGTATGATAACATACAGCCTAGTTAAGATAGGACACAACAAAGCAAAGGAAGCCACGTTACATCTTTTAAGTAATGTAATGAGATGATGAGTTAGCAAGGTTTGCCCACACACACACTCACTGCCTGTACTCCATAACCTGTCTTTATGGTTATGTCATCAGGTGTTGCTAGAATATCTTGGCACAAATCAGCCTTTCTGCCTATGTCTTCTTCAATTGCTGATAAAAGATGTATCACAAATAAAAGATTATAACAAATAGTGCTTAGGTTGTTCACATTATTTCACTACAGGCATATCAGCAGGGTATGAACTGTATGTCGTCATCTTCAGTCAGACTTTTTCTCAGCAACATCTGCACACTTTCTCATCTAATACTTTCTGACTGTTAAAAATGGTGTCTTTCCAATGCCTGCTCTGACTAGAATGTCATATTGCTGTATTCCGTTATAAAACCTTTACTTGAGAAGTCACTGGGGATCACACAGTTATTTCATTTAAAAAGTTAGGGATTGTTGACCTGCTTTCAAAAGATGTTCAGCCCTATGTAGATGGCCATTTTGAAAACTGAACTAACCTTCTTAAGTCTTCCAATAATGAATGGTTAACACGCTTTATGATGAATGTTTCGGTGTTCTGATAAATAGATTTTCCCCCTGATTATATGGCTTGTCAATGCTGCACATGTTCACAATGCTCAGTTTACAGTCACATAGCTTTAACTAGTGGAGAAAGACCATCTTAAAGTAATCCCGCTTATCTTTCACACACACAGGACAGTAAAAGGATATTGCATGGTAAATTCTGATTATGATGATTACTGTTATGCACAAAATCAAGGAAAACCTTTTTAATTTACTTTATATACATCATTCAAAATGCACCATTCTGAGCTAGTATTTAAATCATTAAAAAAGTGAATAAACCAAACAAGGTCTACAGCCCTCGATAATCTGGTCCATCCAAATCAAAAATGGTATCATTCTGATCACCACACAGAATAAACAATGCACAAAAATGAAAACAAACAACAAAAAAGAACGATACAGACTTCTTCTTCTTCTTCACTGAATGCTCAGACAACTACTATTGCTGTCTGTCATATGAGCAAAAATGCGTTGCGCTGCTGTTAAGCACCTAACAAGTCAAGCCCAGCACATCCGACTTTGGCGTGAAATATATAGACAAAAACCAAAACCATTATAAAGCCCTTAAAAAAAAGTGTGTATCTGCTGTGTGTATACACTCCCCTCCTCCCCCTTCCTTCCCAATAGTTTTATCAGATTAACACACACTATAAAACAAACTGTCAAAGGCACACATTCAGATCTCTGCTCTAGAGTTGATTCACAGTATATAATTTAATTTATACATACAGTAATATTATAAGGAAAAGTGTGTATCATTTTGTCACATACACCATTGCACAAATTCAAAGCATGTCAAATTTCATCACATATTCATAAACAATAAGAAAAGAGGTACACATCACGGTCATCATCACAAACTGTATAAATAAGGACAGCAGTTACATGGCCCCTTGGTCAAACCCTTCTGACAACTCCACAAAGCTGAATACATATACTTATATGAACCAGACTTGTTGATTTAAATATCTTTAAAAAGCATTCATAAATCTTAACATTTGTATATTCCTAACTTACATAAACTACAAACAAACAGCAAACATAAAAAAAATCATCTTCCTTTGCAATAAGTCTTTAGTTTTGTGTTTTAAGGGAACAGACATAGCTTCACAAAATAATTTCCTATCTGTACAATCTGACAACAGTATTAATAAATAAGCATCAGATCAGTGCAGTTTACATACACCTTTCCCTTTCAATTTTTGTAACTTTACTGACTAGAAGAAGAAATGAGAGTGGTTTTTGAAATACAAAAAGATAAGACTGTAAAAGGAGATACAAAAACAACAAAAAACCACCAAAAACAAGCACACATTCTTTCCACATTTGTTAAAGTGGTGTTATGCCATTCAAAAAAAAGTGGTCTGAATGGCAAACCAGGACAACAGACAAAACAAAAATTCAAGCTAAAAAACAAAAGAAATAGGCACATGAAAATCCATCTGAGGTGACACATACATAAAAGGCATGTAAAAGACACATACATAGCAGTCAGTGTGAAAGACAAGTCTATCAAACTGGGTTTGGATTATTCTTACATGGAATGTGTCTGAATGAATGGCTTATATGATCATCAGAGTGAAAAAATTACTGTAACATGAAATTGTCTTCTAGCTCTGGATTTAAAAACAAACTGCGATCATGCCTGAAGGCGTGGACGTTTTTATGATCTCTGTAAGTCACACATTCATTTATTTATACAAGTTCATTCTTCTGGGTTCTAGCATACATCCTCAGTAACACAGTTTGAGGTTAAACAAACATATCTAGATATAAACATGCAAAAATGAAACAATGTCAAACTGAGAAAAGTGCTTAGAGTTTTAAAATGGAAAGATTTTTAACATTCACAATGTCCTGTTTGTCCTTCCCCACTACACTATATCTGCCTGTGGCACATATCGGTGGTGTGTGTGTGTGTGTGTGTGTGTGTGTGTGTGTGTGTTGTGTGTGTGTGGGTGTGAAGTGTGTGTGTGTGTGTGTGTGTAAGAGACAGAGACGTGTGTGTGTGTGTGTGTGTGTGTGTGTGTGTGTGCCGCGCGCATGAGTGAATCCATGTAACAATGACAGAATCTCTCTATCTGGCACAGACCATGTGCACTTGCTGATCTTGCTATTGTTTGGGTACAGAACCAGACGTGTAGCTAAAGGTGAAAAGTTCCAGTTTTCTATCCACAGCTTCATGTTTAGAGAGATAAAAGCACTATTAAGCAAGAATCTGTTTTATAATCTGATAACCAGCCCGTGGTTGAGACAGTAAGTCCATCTCCTAATTTTTTTTTCTTTACATGACCAGCACTACAAAAAGAAAATTGATAGCCTCATGCCCAACAGACCCTCGAGCATTAAATTTTAAATAAACAATATAGAGAAACATCACATGTTCTCAAGCAGCACAACCAAACATTGTAAACAAGGCTGCAGCAAATCAATCAGTATCTTTTAAAGCAAGTAAGTCAATCAAAGCAAAGCTATAAACATACAGCCATATACAAAAATGACTTTGTATTTGTTTTAAACAGGGTTAGGAACAGATGACAAGATTTAGAAAACTGCATACACATGGAGACTGGATGTAAAAAAGCACATGAGAGCTCATTCCATTATCCTCGATATAAAAGAATAAATTAAAAATAAATAAATAAAGATGACAAGTAACAATGACTGAAAATCATGTTTGTTTCTCTATGTGAGCTGCATTTTTCTGTGATACAGTTTCAAGAGTACCATTCCTTTCTGTGTGTCAAACACACTCCTCTGAGCACCAGGGGACATGCGCTCCAGTCACAAAGGTACGTCTTTACAAGCATACCTATGAATTTGGTATGTGCTGAGTGCATGCGTGATGAATATAAACAAACCAGATTCCAACTGCTGTATGCCCTCAGTGCAAAATACATATTCATTACAATAAATAAAACAAAACCTCACAACTTTTTAAAAATCAACACACAATTAAAAGAAGAACAATGTGTGACTTTAGGAAATCTCTACAAGCAATCAGAAGGTAAACAAAATACAGAATAAAAAACCCAACTGCTGTAGCCAATCTACAGCAGTATGATCGCAAACAAATCAAGAAAATCATTTACTGGAAGATAGTATAAATTGTCTTTGTTGATTGGCATATTTCCAAATCTTTTAAATTTGAAAAATTTCCTGTGGTGTGAAAAAAGGGAAACTGAGAGTGTGTGGATATTTGTGCGTGTGCATGTTTGAGTGTGATGTGTGTTGTGTTGTGTGTTGTGTTTTGGTGTGTTAGATATGTAC
Source organism: Stramonita haemastoma (assembly GCA_030674155.1). Taxonomy (NCBI): domain Eukaryota; kingdom Metazoa; phylum Mollusca; class Gastropoda; order Neogastropoda; family Muricidae; genus Stramonita; species Stramonita haemastoma. The sequence goes on along the minus strand of CM060316.1, from coordinate 27,139,402 downwards.
ATGCTTATATGAAGAATGTGTGTAGCTCTGATCACATGTTGGGGCTGGGTCTTCACACAAATCTAGAAATCTGAAGTTCCATATGAGAACATTCCCCAAAGTCAGAATGCAGCTACCTAAATAGTGTGTATGTGGAGGGGGGGATGGTTGAATACACAAAAATCTCACCATAGGTGAGCCTCAGAGCTCTAACTGTGGAACCCCCCCAAAAAACTCAACAGAACATGATTAAAGAATTCATTGTGAATCAGATTTATTCACACACACACACACACACTAACCACTAAACACACACACACACACACACACACACACACACACACACAACACACACTGTTTAACACATACACAAAACACACAGAGCACACATCACACCCATTAACAATCTCTAAACAGTTCAGTAAATGCATGAAGAAAAAGAGAAACATACTAAATGCCAGTCAGATTACTCCATCATGTCACCAAGACATTCATACGTGGATACTGGAGAGTGCAGCTAGCCTGATCGATCTATGTTTGCTTCATGGTTGTGTGGCCAGAGGCTGAGTGGAGTCTGAGCCCTCAGCATTGGAGTTGGCATTGGCTGCAGTTGTGCCTGCGCCCCCAGTAAACATCTGAAAGCAATGAAACATTTGAGGTAAGCAGCATTTCATTGAAAGTAGTTTTTATCTTTCATACTGATTATTTCAGAATGATGCTGCATGCCCCCCCCCCCCCCCCCCCCCCCTTTTTTTTCCCACTGATACATATCACTGTCATAAACAGGAAAAAGAGGGAAGCTACAATGTGTTTGTAACAGGAAGGATAACTGATAGGGAGCAGTGTGACTGAGAAGGAAATTCTTGTTCTAAAAATCATGCTTCATAAATATATTCATCTCCATTATTACATGGTGAACAGCCAGCCAGCCAGACCAATCAGTCCACCTTCTGTGCTGAGGCAGTCTGATGTTTGTTAAAGGTAGCCCAACACTTTTGACATGAAACTTGAGCCTACAGTCAACTGCTTCCACATACTGCTACAAAAAAATTCCAACAAAACGTCTGAGGGCGCAAAGCAGAACTCTAGCAAAACTCAAGTGCATTAATGTCAACTTGCTTTAAGATATTTTTCACTACCTGCTGGGTTAAATGACAATGGGCTCATCTCCTAATATGGCAAAATCTAATCCATACACTTAATATTCTAAAAGAAAACTAAACGTGCATCAACAATATAGTTTACCCTTACAGATTTCCTTACAGATTTTTCAGTCAGACATCTAACTACAATGATCAATAGGTTTTGGCTACTTACTGATTTGATAAATTGTGTGCTGATGACATTTCTGGCCACTGAAGTGAACTTTTGTCGGGTTCCATATTTACACCTGACATAGCCATAAAAGTTGGCTCCATTCATGAGAAACCCCACCACCACCACCATCTGCACATGGACAGAAAGACATATAGCTAACAACTGAAACAATCAGGGTCATCATCAATTCATTAACAACCATCAACATCACATCCAGTGTCACTATTATCACCACAGAAGTACTAACAACTAAAAAATAATGACAAGTTGTATCTGAAAGTGGGTTTGCCGACTGCAAATAAGAAGTAAAAAAATTACCATGGTTTAAATAAGACATACCAGAAAAAGCAATCTGGATGCTTTTCATTATGCTACAATGTCATTAGGAAAGATGGTTACTTGGGTTTTTTCCTTTATTTTCTTGTTATTGAACATGTTCTTAGGCTGGGGTTCAATCAAAAGTTGTTCAACAAACAAAACTAAAAAAAAACATTGAAAAACAGGTTTGGGTCCATCACAAACAACAAAAACCATGTCAACTGGCCACCCAAAAGTTTAAACTAAGATGAATCACTGGAGATTGATAATATAACATATCCACTTAGGAAGTCCATCCAATCAGAAAGTCTTCTGACACAAAATGGGATAACTGTTTTTTCAGATTATGGCTCAGTGTTTCTCCATGATGAATGGTGGGTTTTTTTTGGGTTTTTTCCACTGGATAAGAAAGTAAATGTTAAACTTTACAAAATGGCACAAAAACAGAAAATTCCAAAGCATGAGATCTCTTCAGAAAATCAAGGCCAAATGCAAGTAAAATCTTAGTCAACTTCGATTCTTCAAGTTCATCAGCTATTTTTTCATGACCACAGTCAAAAAATCTTACATTCACTGCTCTTTGAATTTTAAAAAGTCTGAATCAAAATATCTAATATACTGAAAGCAGACTTTCAGCAAATATCACTGGACACCAAACAAACCTCCTTTCCAAACATTCTTCAAATACTTACAAACCACTTGAAGTTGAGGCGGAAGAGGGAAGCAACAGAGAAGAAGACCCACAGTACTTGTGACACCACTATTGACAACCAGAATATACGTGACTCCATGGCAGAAATCTGCCTGCTGCCTTCTGTACCCTGAAAAACCAGCATCTCAAACATGAAGAATGACTAACCTACTGATAAAGGTCCTAACAAAACTATGTCACTATGACCATTTACAACAGACAAATATTAAAAAATAATGATACACATGAAAGAAACCACGCCACTGAGTAGCTGTTACAAATCAAACTCTGCAAAAATTTGAGTGGTTTATATCCAGAACTGCCACCTCCTGAACAAATCATCAGAATATCTACAAATACTATCAAGGCACAGCTCTCCATCAACTGAAAATCACTTTTTTTAAAATGCCACAAAACTTCTATACTTTCAGATAATTTCCTGTAGAAACACGGGAGAAGTGTACAGAAGACTGGCCTGTTACAGACATACCAAGTGACTTTCTGTTCATTAAAGATTTGATTTCGCCTATAAAAACACTAACTGAAGCTTTTCTGGTCACAAAGCAAAAAAACTCGGTAACTGTTCATTCCTCAGCATATTCCAGAAAATCAAACATTCAAAACAGGTCTATGTCTATCTTACAATGATTATAGTATGGTACAGTCTTTCTGAGTGGGGTGGAATACAGCTTGTGCCAATGTGGACAGGTAAGACAGTGAAGAGATGGCTTAACATGAGTGAAGAGTAGACTACATCAACTTCTGGTTTCTTATTTTTTCTTCTTTTTTTTGTGCATCACTCACACATTAAGGCGAAACTCAATTCATCCAAACTATAACAGCACATCCACTTACTTTCCGGGATTCATAAACCCAGTGGCTTTCTCCTTTGTCATCTACATAGTTCCACCATCTTAGACCCACCAGTAATCTTCCTAGAAAAAGAGGAAATAAAAAATAGGTCATTTTTCTGATACAACAAAATTCTGATGAAGCAAATATCAATTATTATGCCTGTAATTCCTAGCTGAATAAATGTGAACAACACTGATATCCTCCAGTCTGTCTTTGTTTTCCTAACAGAAGAGGATGCAGGAAAACACAATTTAAACTTTCCCTAGTATCTAGACTGCAACACTGCAAAAGGCAGTTTTTCTTGCTTAGGTTACAGTTGACAACATTCTTATTTTCCTGTTCTTCGCTAATTTCAGGCACATGCATCCAAGTATATGTGGACACAAGCATTTATGTACATGTGAACACACACACACACACACACACACACACACACACACACACACACACACACACACACACACACACACACAGATATGTGCATGCACTTGAACACAGAGACAGAGAAACATACACGCTCAATCACTCATCTCACATCCTTATCCATATCAGGAAAGTCAAATCTTCACATGCTGAAAAACTTAATCAAACTCCATTCTACTTCTAGTCCTTCACAGTTAATTGTAATGAATATCATCCAAATCAACCTGACCAATTTCCTACTTTTCCACAGAATGAAAATAGGCACCCACAAACATCTTCAAAATACCCTGAACAGCTAAATTTTGAAATGAACTAAAAACCAGACCTGTGACATTTTTGGTGGTCCAGAAGTCCATGCATAGCAGCAAATGATGACAATGAAGTTGCTGATGAAACTGGAACTGAACAACTCGCACATCATGTACGTCAAGATAGCTGCCGCTCGAAAGAAAATGTGGAAAAACACAGCCACCCTGTGCCTGAAAGTGAAACAGATTTAAATAATGACAATACAAAAAGCTAACATCTAAAAATATGTCAACTGCACAAAAGATGCCTTTAGTTTTACATTATCATTGCCATAATATTTCTTGTGCTCATACAAAATAGCAAATGACAAAAAACTTTCTTGAGGAGGGTCTAGACCAAGTAACAATCAATCATCAGTATTCTTATCATACCACCAAACTGAATAACAATTAATTGACAAAAAGGCTTTATAGGTAATAGCAATAAGACTTTTATTTGTCAAACCATGAAAAATTTGTTTGCTCTCAAACATGAACAAGATATCTACATACAAAGAGGGGTTTTTTGTTCAAAGTTTCATATAAAGTGGTCATCTTTAATGATATGTTTGTGAAGAAAACACACTAAGCAGATGTAAACACCAACTCTTTGACTTAATACAGTGGTGAAGCTCTCACTGCTCTCTGGGTATTTTTATGCTTCCACAATCTATTGAACATATATATACATAATTTATTGAAACAAGCATAACTGAACTTCAGTTCTGTATACATCCTCATAGAAGATGGAAAGAGCAGGAAGTATGAAACTGAAACGTCAAATTTCACAGCATACAAACAACAATAATCCTAATAGTCATAACTCATAATCATAAAGAGGACATTTGTAGAGTGTGTCTCTCCTGGCTCTATGTACATAACAGAAGAACCAAATCTTCCAAATGGACATCAAGATACTATTACAATTAAATCATACTCAGATCTGAGCACGGCAAAATAGCTCAGCATTCTGTTCCGTCTTCCACAAGTAAAGCAAACATTTGAGTTAAATCCGAATGATTTGGTGAATGCAAACATGGGTCAGTATCCATGCAGTCTCTGCCCACAGTAAACTAAACTTCAGTTGCACCTTGCGATGACTACTAATATTATCATTGATCCTTTACAGGTACACAGCTGCTCTCCTCCCCCCCCCCCCCCCCCAACCCCCTTCCTAGCTAATTAATTAATGACATCCAGCTGTTGACAGACCACAATAACCAGCCCACGAGAACCATGTCCGTACTTTATTAGAATACTTATCATGATAACTAGTGTACCCTATTGATTGATAGCTACACAAATGAACTTTGATCCCCTCCATTCCATTCAACACGTGTGTCAAATATTTCATTTATTTCACAAGTCATTCATTGCTGGAGACGTTCTCAAGACACTTATCTTTCTTTGGCTTGACCTTCAGAGGCAGATATATTTATTCATCACATTTGTGCTGAATGCAATGCTTTTGTTTTCAACCAGCTAGCTGCTAGAATAAATCTGATTTAAGTTTCTTCCTAGCACCAGAGATTTTTACAGTTTAAAAACATTCTGGCATGAAAACTTTTTAAGATGAAAAAACAAATACAAGTTTTTGTTCTTGTAGTAGATGGGTTGTTTTTGCTTTTTTAAAGCGAGAATGAATGAGGAATTAAAATCTCTAATCAGATCTGAAAATGTTTATTACTTAAATACATTACATAACATGTCTAATTAGAAATAATTTCTGCACATTTTTAACTGTCACTGAAGCGAATTTCTTGACCAAAACATACAAGGCAAACCACAAAAAAGTGATATCCCTTTGGGGATCACCTTTACCAATTTGATAAAATCAATATGCACAAATTTAAATATAATGCATAAATTCAACTTTTCAGGCTCTGCAGATTTGACCACACCCCCTCTCTGGTCACCCTCCTTCCTTTTCTCCACCACCCCTTTCCCACTATCCACACCATGTACACCACCCCACCCCTCCTCCTCTTTCCAACTGCCTCAGGCCTTGACTGACTTTAGCTACTGCTAGAAGTGTGAGTGGACTTGCTGTCACTATTATGAGTACACTCCGCTGCTGAAAAGTTCTAACCGCTATGTAGCATCCAGCAAGAGTTGCACATTGCTATCACTGTCATAATCATTGTCAGTGTCAAGTAAACCATCAGATAAAAGATCATTGCCTTATCATTATTTTGATCAGAAGTCATCTGCAGAGCTTGCAAAGTAGTGTATGTTTTTCTTGGAGTGGACAGCTGTTGAGCCCAAAGGTTGAGAATTTATCTTGCCACATGGTGCTTGGCTTACAAGTGTGAACTTGGCCACTCAGGGACTAACTAGCACTATGGAATAAACGATACTCACTGTGACTAAAGGGATGCCATTCCTGATTTAAAACAGTTAATACCTTATTCTAACCATGTGAGAGAACATTTTCACTTTTTGACCAGAAAAGAACTTGTGAATAATCAAAATACAACAAGGACATCAGCTGACATCCTATAGGCACTAGAGATGCACTTTGCCTAGGATATCAGCTGACATCCCATATGCAGCAAACTGGTCAGATGAAAGTACCTGTCATTACATAAAATAAAGTTCTGGCAAAGTCTGTCATAACAATAGTAAAACTTGTTTTATTATTGAATACACTGACTTCAGCTTGCCTTATGTTCAATCAATGAGTGACAGAATGTTGTATCTGTCAGGGACTAGAAAATATATGTTTCAAGCACAATTTTGTATTAATCTATCATGGTCTTATCTATCCAAAAATATATCACTGAGAAGTTAATGAATCTGCCAACAATGCAAAAGTTCCTCAGATATATATATATAGCTAGCCATTTGTTGTCCTTTCCAAACATGTGATATAGGTAAACTAAGAAGTTCCACTGTAGTGTTTGTATCTTCACTAAAACTTACTTGACTGGCTTCTGATGATCCACTTCATCTTCTTCACCAAAGTTTAAAGCAACTTCATCGGATTCTTGCATAATACTCTGCAAATATGGGGAAAAAAGACACATTTTACATTGCAATTCCTAATTAAACAATACATAATTTTTATTCAAAGTTTCTTTTGCAAACTTAGACATATATAGAAATGGAGACAGTAGATGATGCATGATCAAACGTATCAAAACTACACTACAGCCTGAAAATGTGTCAGGCCCTCTAGACCTGTGGTTGTAGGGCTTATTTTAATAAGCACAGACACTGTGGGTGAAAAATTACCCAGACTCTCAGTTAAATGATCATAACTTTGTCAGTTTTGATTTCATCAAGCTCAAATTTTATGACTTTGTTTATTATATATTTGTGCATAATTCCACTGAATATGAAGATTTTATGTTTGTAAATAAAGGAGTAATTAGACCATAAAAACGTTGTATAACCCTCGCCAGATACCGTGGGTGGCTGGTCACCCATACTTTTTATATAGACCACAGCTCTTTTCCACACACGCCAGGGCTCATGGGTGGCTGGTCACCCATACCTTTTATAGACTGCAACCCTTTCCTACACACGCCAGGGCTCGTGGGTGGCTGGTCACCCATACCTTTTATAGACTGCAACCCTTTCCTACACACGCTAGGGCTCATCTGTGGCTGGTCACCCATACATGTTATTGTGCTTGAGGAAGCACTTTCCTTGGGTGGCCAGTAGACCTATCTCCTTGGGACCAAACAAACTTGAGTAGTCAACTCAGAGACATGTAGGCTTCTTGACCTACTTTATCCCCTGGGCTGGTGGCTGGGCTTTTGTCTTCTATTGCCTTTGTCAACCAGGTCTGCAGTAAGGATCTTTTGTGTGGTCCTTGTAGACCTAGTAGGATAGCTGGAGGGTTAGCAAGTGTGCCTTGCTCACTTGAGACAGTCATGTGATTCACACCTGAGAGAGCTTGCTCAGGTTTAGTCTTCTATTCAACCAAACTTGTAGTATGGCATGTCCTTTGATGAATCCTTTCTTCTAAATATTTCTAGTTTAGTTGATTGGTCTGAATCAGCAAGTATTTTTCTGGACATTTCTATTTTGAGTTGATTGGTTTAGGCCCGAGTCAGCAAGAATTTTTCTGGACATTTCTATTTTGAGTTGATTGGTTTAGGCCCGAGTCAGCAAGAATAGGTAATGGTACAAATAAGGAAAGCTGACAGTCACTCATCCTTTCCTGCAACAGCATTCTAGAAGGCCTGAGCAACTGTGTGAGCAGTAAGTGAAACATTTTTCTGTTTGATAGTAGTTGTTAATTTTAGTAAGGTTGTTTTACACATGGAGGTTGGCTAAAATCATAAGACTTTTACTACGTTCTGCAGCAACTGCGAAGAAGTCCTCTGTATCTGCTGCAAGAAAGTTCACCATCAGCCAAAGTTCAAAGAAACAAAAGAAGGCACAAGGCCGCTGTGGCTTCTGCCACTGGAAGGCTGATCGCAAAACAACAGGTTCCTGCATTAACTGCCAAAACTGGATATGTCGAAATCACGTTATGCAAATCTGCCCAGACTGCAGTCTGATGCTGGAGACAGAGGTTACTATCATCCAAGCACCTGGTGGTGAAGAACTGTCAAGAGCAACACCTCCCACTCCCAGCAATCATTGAGCCCAGGGGCAACAAATACAAGAACAAAATCAGTTTTAGCAGCTCCCTATTGATGCTGGTAAATGTTTGTCTCAGCTCTAAACTGGTACTGATGTCCTTCAAAAGAATGAAAATATTTTCTACTCTTTTTGTTTGATTTTGTTTGTTTGTTTGATTTGTTGTTATCCAAGACATTCAGTAATGAAATGTAGGATACTATCCGTACAGACAGTTCAGGTTTGAATTTCTTCTTAGTATTTTGTGCATTCTAACAGTTCAGAATCATATTTCTAGTATTTTGCAAGTGTGTGTGTGTGTGTGTGTGTGTGTGTGTGTGTGTGTGTGTGTGTGTGTGTGTGTGTGTGTGTGTGTGTGTGCGTGCGTGCGTGTGTACGCGTGCAAATGTGCACTGATTCGTATGGTTTGTTCTGTTCTTAAATGTACATGATTTCTTTCCTTACCTATGATTGATATCAACAGGTACAATTGTTATTTTGCTTTTTGGCTTTTGCACATGTTGAACGTTTTGGGGGGCTTCTGTTATGAACACACCAGTTTGAGTCTGACTGAAAATTTCATGGAGAAATTGATAAAGATATTAAAGAATTTATGATCTTGATGATCTGTGTTTTAATTTTTTCCTCAGAAAGTTGCTATCTGATGCCATTTACCGCATATTTATGAAATATATATTTTGTTTAGAATGCTAAAAACATACTGTGTTAATGCTAAAAACATATAGTGTATTTGTTATAGCTCTGTGTGTGTGTGTGTGTGTGTGTGTGTGTGTGTGTGTGTGTGTGTGTGTGTGTGTGTGTGTGTGTGTGTGTGTGTGTGTGAGTTTCTTTGTCAGTCTATTTCAGTTTACATGGGTGCTAGTAAACCTTTCACTTTCAAATCAAATGAATGAGCTCTTATTTCCCACATCATAATCAACGCAACACACATTGATTCTAAGACATCACCTTTTCAGATTCAGCTTTATTGTCTCAAAAATTACATGATGCTTAGCTGTCTGATCTATTTGAAAACCATGGGTGACTGGTCACCCACGAAATCTGGCGAGGCGTAGTAAGGGAAATGTCTATGTAAAAACCATGGGTGACTGGTCACCCACGAAATCTGGCGAGGCGTAGTAAGGGAAATGTCTATGTAAAAACCATGGGTGACTGGTCACCCAGGAACTCTTCCGTGTGAGTTTAAAAACGAGGTCTGGCGAAGGTTAATAAGCACAGACACACAATCTGATTTTTTTTTTTTTTTTTTTACTTCACTTTGAAAACAAAATAGGGAATAAGGTAACAACAACATGATCCTAGTCAAACAAGGGAAAAGAGAGAGAGAGAGAGAGAGAGAGAGAGAGAGAGAGAGAGAGAGAGAGAGAGAGAGAGAGAGAGAGAGAGAGAGAGAGAGAGAGAGAAACTGAGAAAGAGAGAGAGAGAGACAGACAGACGGACACAGAAAAAAAAAACACCAAATAAACACTAATTCAGTCATTGACTAAACCATTCATTCATCTGTGCAAATTGGGAAAAAACCCACAAGACTAAGAATCCCTGAAGTTTGTCCACGCTTTTGAGCCCCAACATAAATTTTTTTAAATATCAACACTTACTCAAAATGAAAATTGTTTCTTTTTAATAACCATCAATTGCAGTTTAACCCAGTGACTGTTTATCACCAATTGATTTGCATAATTCATTTACCAGTGTGTGTGTGTGTGGTGTGTGTGTGTGTGTGTGTGTGTGTGTGTGTGTGTGTGTGTGTATTTATTCTTTTATATTGAGGATAATGAAATAAGCATTCATGTGCTTTTTTACATCCAGTCCCCGTGTGTATGCAGTTTTTGTAAATCATGTCATCTGTTCCCACCGGCACACGATGGCCTACTTTTATGAAAAGCGGAACAGGATTTAACATGTGTGAAAGATGTTCTGCGTGCATTCGCACATGGGGCCTCATGGTTTATAGTCTCATCCATGTGTGTGTGTGTGTGTGTGTGTGTTGTGTGTGTGTGTGTGTGTGTGTGTGTGTGTGTGTGTGTGTGTACTCTGTGTGTGTGTGACTCTGTGTGTGTGTGTGTGTGTGACACTGACACAGTGTGTGTGTGACTGTATCATCAGTGTGTGCAAGTATTTGTATGTGTGTTGTTGTGTGTGTGTGTGTGTGTGTGTGTGTGTGTGTGTGTGTGGTGTGTTGTGTGTGTGTGGTGTGTGTGTGTGACTTGTATAATTTTACATAACATTGTGTATTTGCATGAGTTTGATCAAATTAGCTCTTCTTTCTTTCATCATTACTTGGCTTAGTGGACAGAAAATTAAAAAATCAACATGGTTTTTTTCTTCGGTTGCAAATATATGTAAACTCTAATGATTTTTTTAAAACTATAATTTATAAAGCAGTTTATTGTTTTTAAAAAACAACTTTACATTCTCACAGTGGCAATGCTGACAAGGTACACAAAAGTCTTGAAAAAAACAAAAACAGATCATAGAATGGGCCAGAGATAAAGGGATTGATTTCTACCTTTTTTTTTTCTTGAGCATGCGATAACAAACATTAAATTATTTCTGTGACCTGCAACGCAAATCTCTGGTCTAGCAAACTGTCTGATATCTTTATCTTACCAGTAACTAAGGCCTAGGTAACACGCAGCTGTTGCAGCATTTTCATAGCCGTTTCAGAATGAGCTATACAGCAAACTTAACTTGTAACATACTTGAACAATAGTAAGTTCAATGCTAAGGTCTGTGAAACAAGCAATCAGGTTAAAGTTACCATAAAATTCTAAAGAATAGACTTAGACAACACATTACTGGGGAAAGGCCAACTCACACTGCTGCTTTCTGCCATGTTGGTTCGAAAACGTGGACTAGGCCTATGTTGTGCATCTATAGACATGTAAGCTGTGCCTAAATTTTATATAACAGCAAATTAAATACACGATTAACTCTCTCGGCATGACCTATACAACTTCTGGAAAAAGAAACTAAACATGGAACTAGAAACCATCCACTGGACCTGTACATTCGACTGCACCAAAGCAACACGGTTAAGAGTATCACAATATGTAAAATTATATATATATATATATATATATATATATATATATAATATATATATATATATATATATATATTATATATATATATATATATATATATATATATATATATATCACAAACTATCTCTTAAACAAAAGAGAATTGTTGTTACAACTTCGATTAAATGTCATATATGTGACAAAGAAGAAATCGACTGTATAGAACACTTCTCTTTTTTCTTGTCCTCTGTTATAAGGTAGATTCAGAGATTAACACACGAATAGGACAACTTATTGCAATTCCAAAAACCACAGCACTTCTATGTTATCACAATAACTTTACACCCCAAGAAAATGGAAAGTAGTAAACCACTCCACAATCCTGGCAAAAATGTGCAGAAGCAAATATAGAATATAGATATGGTGAGAAGGCCAACTTCACCGTCATTTTTTTTAGAAATAACTTAAGTCGAGAAGTAGGCCTAAATCACTTGAAACGCAATAGCAAATTTTCATCAGGAACAAAAATCCTACTTAAGTAGAAATCAGCTGACCATGTAACAGCCCCCCCCCCCCCCCCTCTCCAGATCTAAGAGAGAGAGAGAGAGAGAGAGAGAGAGAGAGAGAGAGAGAGAGAGAGAGAGAGAGAGAGAGAGAGAGAGAGAGAGCATAGGATTGATGCAAGATGAAAATAAACAAGGAATATTTTTATACCACTTTATGTCATTATATAAAGAAATAGGAGGGTAGATTATGAGAAGAGAATCTTAGTGTGGTTATGAAATTTAAAATGTATTGCTAGTTTAGTTAAAAGAATGAAAGAGTGAGTGAGTGCTTGCAGCCCAGTAGAGCACAGTCTGGAGGCAAAGGAGAGCTCCGTGGAATTGGGAGGGGGAAAGGCGCTGGCCGCTACAATTGCCTTTCAGCAGATAAGCAGCGCCTGGGCTTTATCACAGTTCTTGATTAAACCATTGACGCTGGGGGCAACAGCAAAGTGACAGGGTGTATGATCAGTGGCTTTCCCACAAATGGAATTCCCCTTTACAGCTTAGTCTTTAATGATCGACAATGACTCTCTGACTAGGAGGCTTGACTTACACAGTCCTTATGTGCTGCAGCCCTGGGGGATAGTTGGCCTTTGGAGAACATCTCCAACGCTGACTGTCCGTATGCCCACTTGGCCGAGAGAGTGGGGATGTACTGTAGGCAAGGCATCTCCACTATAATCAAATTTCTGCCCAGTGTCCGAAACAGCAGCTGCCTCCTCTGCATACCAGAAAGCAGACAAGGATACGGGAGGGGTCAAGTGCTGCCAGCATACCATCTTGGCTACAGGCTTAGCCTACAGCAAATGTCGAACGGAAAGCGATGAAGGTGGAACACGAAGAACCAACTCAAGAATAACATAAAATTTCAGGAAAAAGGGAACAACAAGGAAGAGACAGAAGACTATCCAACAAGAGAGAGAGAGAGAGAGAGAAGATTTATTATTATTATTTTTTTAAATATTATTTATTCTTTTATATCGAGGATAATGGAATAAGCACTCTTGTGCTTTTTGACGTCCAGTCCTCGTGTGTATGCAGTTTGTAAATGTCATCTGTTCCCACCGGCACACGATGGCCTACTCTTACGAAAAGTGGAGCAGGATTTAACGGGTGCGCAAGATGTTCTGCGTGCGTTCGCACACGGGGCCTCGGTTTAAAGTCTCATCCAGGAGAGAGAGAGAGAGAGAGGAGAGAGGAGAGAGAGGGAGAGAGAGAGAGTAATGCATGGTCAACTCATGTCCATCACAATAACAATAGGAAAGCAATGATTCCCACTTTAGCACTCCTTAGTCTATGGATGAGATTTTTTTCACATAGTAGTTGCACAATTGAAAAATTGAAAATCTGATCTTTTGAAAAAAAAAAAAAGGTAGAACCCATCCACCTCCCAAAACAAAACAAAAAAAAAAACCCTCCGGCGTGAAGAACACATGTCCATATCATTGTTCACTGCTTCAGGTTTCATAAAAGGTAAAGGTAAAAAAGTAATGTGGTTTCATAGAGAAGAAGAAACTTTCTTTATATAGGTTCTGATCTGCTTTCATCCTGGCCATTATTTCCATACAGCTTTCTCAGAGTGTGTGCTCCTTACCGTTAGCATAGAATTGACCTAAACTAAGTTGACCTAAAATGGCAGATATTGTTTTTCTTTTCTTCAAAAATGCCTTTGATATTGTTGGTCACTGCGTTTTACTGCCAAAATATCACTCCATTCAAATAACTATTCTTCAATTCGATTCTTCTCTTTTACTTGAAAAGATGATTATATGTACTTTACTATAAGAAAAAAATATTGTGTGTTAAAATCTACCTACGTTAGTTCCTTATTTTTGGTAAATCCACAAACCTGCCAGAAAATTTTGTTCAACTACCCACACATCGATCTATATGAACCCAGTTTAGCTTTAATAGGCCCATATGAATTATATAAGCACTTGAACAGTTGTAAGAATCACACATCGATCTATATGAACCCAGTTTAGCTGTAATAGGCCCATATGAATTATATAAGCACTTGAACAGTTGTAAGAAGTCACACATCGATCTATATGAACCCAGTTTAGCTGTAATAGGCCCATATAGAAAAAAGAAAAGAATGGATAAACAAATGCCACTGAATGTACATCGTGCAGACAGCAACACAGTTTAAGATGTGTATGTGCTGTGCATGTACTATTCATATATTCAGACTTATTTTCTGTTCGTTGTACATCCGGTAGAAGATCTTCCTTGAAACTAGAAAAGTTTACATGGGATACTCGTACTTGGTTGCAGTAATCTTCCTTTAATTAAATACTACGTAGTAGCTGTTTGTCATCAGTCGCATTTATGGGGCCTATGCTAAAAGGGTCGCTTTGGACACTTGGAGTGATGATTCTGTCAGAAGTAGCGTACAGATTTTATAAGTACTTGCGACAGGGGAGCAAAACTGAAAGTGAAAGTAAACTCGAAGATCAATCTGATATTATGGAAGTGTTTTTCTTTCCTGACAAAGAAGTTGCATGTAGAACACATTTTCTCGGAGAAACACGATGTTTCAAAACGAACTGTCAATATTCTCACGGCAAGACGTCTCTTAGTGAATTGTATAAGCACTTGAACAGTTGTAAGAAGTCGATGGATGTGTGCGTTTTTGTGATAACCTGTATCGAACTTAGCGGTATTATTCTTACTATGCATCGACGTGGTGTAAGAGTTCGTGTGATCACAGACGATGACCAAGAAAAAATCGACGGATCACAGATTTGGTCCCTTCGAAAGGCTGGTATGTAAAAATGTCATCTTATTTTATCCCACATAATTTCGTTGAACTTGAAACCCCAACTACTTTGGATTTAAATACCAAACGTGTTGTTTTTTTTCCAATGGTAGAAGAGAAGCAGAAAACAGAGCATTTGGCACTGAAAGAGACAATGAAATATCAAGTTAAAAAAACAACAACAAACAAACCACACAATCAGAATAGCACAGTGACACACACCACACACACACACACACACACACACACACAACACACACACACACACACACAGACACCACACACACACACACACACACACACACACACACACACAGTACAACACACACACACACACACACACACACACACACACACACACACACACACACACACACACAGGGATTGATGTTTAAAAAAATTAAAGCTCACTAGTGCTTATTCCATTATCCTCAAAGTAAAAAAAAAAAAGCCAAACAAACAAAAGAATAAATAAGTGTGGCACAGCAATACGCACGCACGCACACGATCACACACACACACACACACACAACACACAACACACACATTTCTCTCTCTCTCTCTCTCTCTCTCTCTCTCTCTCTCTCTCTCTCTCCTCTCTCTCTCTCTCTCTTATATATATATATATATATATATATATATATATCCTCGAATAAAAGAATTTGCCTTGCTTTGCTTGCTTGCTGCCTTGCTTGCCCTTTCCTCCTCTCTCTCTTCTCTCTCTCTCTCTCTCTCTCTCTTCTCTCTCTCTCTCTCTCTCTCTCTCTCTCTCTCTCTCTCTCTCTCTCTCTCTCTCTAGTCTCTTTAAAAAAATCAACAACTCGTAGTCTCCAGAAGAATTGCTGATTAGCAGTTATCTGTCTGTACTAATCTGTCTTCTAATCTATCTTCTTGTTTGAGTCCTGGGCCTTTCCTCATTTCCATCAATCCATGTCATATTGGTACAGTATACTCACTATATGCCCCTGTCATCCAATGATCCATAGGACCATACTCTTGGGCATAACTTACCCCCTCTTCTGCAATAGGTTGATGGTTTTTGATTTAACATGAGCTAAGAGAATTTCATGGAAGTGGAGTCAGGACTGTAATGTTCACTTATGAACTAAAATGGACCTCCTTATGAAATGAGTGGCATTGCACATGATCCACTTTTCCACCAGGAGCCATTTGACTGTTTTTAGGAAATGGAGTCTCTCAGTCTCAGTCAGGCTGTTGATTCTGAGATTTTGATTAATTTATACAACCATAAACTTTCTTTTACAGTGTACGGAAGTTAGTATTGATCAGCGTGTAAGTTTGTTTCCTTTTGCTCTAAAAATTGCCCTTCTCCTGACCTTAATGCATTTGGATTCTCTTTTGTCATTCCTGGATCTACAATACATTTCAATTTAATTTTTTTATTGCCAATTTCTATGTGTTTGTTGGGGAGATTTAATTTTACGATTATGATACATGTTGCATAATGAGGTACTATATTTTCTTGGTCGCACGGGCAGAGTTCTGTGAGAGGTCTCAGCCAGAAGATCCAGTATTCTCGAGTTCTCGTGAATGTGCAGTTTGTAATGTCATTCCATATGCCAGCATTCGCTCCATAGAGTGAAAGTAGTTGACAGTCTAGTTTGTTTGTGCTGTATTGATGATCCACAATTGTTGTTTCTGTAAGAGCTCTTGCTTTGTGATGCGTTTTTGATGTCATGCTTGCTCGATATGTGACATACTCAGGTGTGACTTTTCAGTTGTTGTCAGATCTTTCGATCCTGTGAAAAGGGATCTGAACGTTACATCATCACTTCTTCGGCTGATTTCAGCTACTCTGTGCGTGTTGGACGGATGTCATTCTGGATATGTGGTGGGTGTGTAGAGGTTCAGTGTCAGCTCTAGGTCTTCAGTGTTGTGAAGGGTCTCTGATGCCCCGGTGCAGCTGTTGTCGTTCATCCATGATACCACATTATGCAAAGAGATGAGATGGATAGACAAATCAGCCGACGTACAATGGAACATCGGACGCCTCATGGAGCACAGACGGAAACGCAGCGAGGCCCGATGGTGTGACAATAGAACAGAGTGAAGACCCACACTCTGGGACCATTTCAGAACTGCTAGACAGCAGAGTGGGACTTTTTTTGCGCCTAATCAAGAAGGAAAAGGCTTTGGATTTGATGAATAACATATTACAAACTATCTTTGATCTCTGGTGTAATGTGACTCATTATGTGCGGAGGGTCACACACAGATCTCCCCAGACACACACCTTGAGCAGCAAACTTGACAGGTCTGCAGCCTTGTTCAGCATCAGAGAATGAATTTGACTCTTTAACCATTCGGCTATCCTCTAATGTATGTTACTCTATATCTTTCAGATATAACAGAAAATATAAATTGTGAAACCCTTATGCTTGTTCCACTGTGCCCAACATCAGACACTGAAATCAACAGTGCAATGTTAACTTGTACTTTGTTGAGCTGTAGCCTACTTGTTTGTTTGCATAATGGATGTTTTTGTTCTTTCTTTCTTTTTTGTATCTACAGGCATCGCAGTGCGCACTGATCGCTCATCCTCCTTCATGCATCACAAGTTTGTCGTGGTGGACGGGCAGCTGCTGATCAACGGTTCCTTTAACTGGACGAGGAGCGCCATCACAGGGAACCAGGAGAATGTGTTTGTCACCAACAACTGCAGGCTGGCTCGGGCCTACCAGGAAGAGTTTGAGAAACTCTGGGAACAGTTCCACCCCGAGAACGCCTTTACCCACTCAGAATTCAGCAAGCTGAAGAATCTGCAGTGAAAGTTCTGGGGTTTTGGATCGCTGGGTGTTGGGGTTTAAACCTGTGAGATTATGGACAGGAGGGTTTGGATGTACACAGAAATGTATTCTCGTGCTGTGTGTGTGTGTGTGTGTGTGTGTGTGTGTGTGTGGTGTGTGTGTGTGTGTGTGTGTGTGTGTGTGACTTTGTGTGTGTATGTCATGAATGAGCGTGCTTATGTACAAGGCATGTGTGTGCATTTGTGTGCCTGAGACATGAATTATGTTGCCTTATTTAGTATACCAGCATCATACTTTGTACTTACTTTTTATTGGAAACTATTAAGCAAGTGCTGAGAAACTAAGCGCTGAGAAACTATGAAGTACTAAGGGAAAGAGAGATCTGTACACAGTTTAGATGTTACTTGTACTTTTGTTTGTGTTCTATCATTTTTTAATCTGCATACCATGTGTTTGATTAAATATGTGATTTTTGTTTTCTGTTGAACACTTGTGATTGATGAGAGTGAAAATTGCTCAGGAAGCTTGTTCAATACTTTGTGTGTACAGAGAGTGTGTGTGCATGGTGTGTGTGTGTGTGTTGTGTGTGTGTGTGTGTGTGTGTGTGTGTGTGTGTGTGTGTGTGTGTGATGCGGAACAGCTGATTCTTCTTCTTCTTCTTCATCTAACACTCAGGCAGCAACTACTGTTGTCTATCATAAGAGCGAAAATGCATTTTCAGGCGCAGTGCATCCAACTTTGGCATGGGAGGAATTATCTTTTAAACCTTCCTGGAAAAAAGGCAGGAGAATGGACCAAGAAGGCAGATAATAGACAAGAAGGAGGTGACAGGAAGAAAAGGAAAAGGAACGAGAAGAGACAAAGAGAGTAAGAGAAAAGAAGAAATTCCCTGCACAGAATTTCTAGAAGATGGGGATGCTATTTATACTGACAGACCCCTGGCATCCCTGTTGGGTAGTGCTGACTCTAATTATCTGAAAAAGCAGTAGATTTAAACGAAAAATATGTTAATGTGGGTATACCATTCAGCAGCTTATAGGTTGGCAAAAACATTCCCATATTTAGAAATGTGACAGCTACTCAAAAGTAAGATGGAACTCAATTGATCTCTCACCTTGCAATATATAAAAATCACTTCATTCTCTTGCAGAGTATAATTCATCATGACTTGTCGTTAAAAGAATCTAATATTGTTTTTTAAAATCCCAGTGTTTGACAGCAAGACCTGAGGAAACAGTGGAATTAAGTTTGAGCAATTTCTGGAGTAAAGCTTGAGAATGGTAGTTGTTTTCAGTTCTCAATTTAAAAAAAATTCTTGGCCATTGTCTTGTATGAGGCTGCGAGAGTAGTTATGAATTAAATACCTAATCTTGAGCTCAAGATTTTTCTTTTGATATGGCACTTTCGATGTTTTTGCCTTTTTACAACTATCTGCTTTATGGCAGAAAATGATTGGTGGTTTTTGCTGAAATATTCTGCTTAATATAAGATGGTGTTTGCTGAAATATTCTGCTAATCATTGATATTGCATTATTAGTTTTTTTTAAGCAACTGAGATGAAAGTGTGTTCAGTGTTATTGCAGGAGTAACAGGAGTTTTAGAAGATTTTTAGTGCATCAGTGTTTTAGATTTATCCAGGTTCAATTTTAGAATCTTTCAGCATGCATGTCAGCCACCATGGTGAAGTGATTAGCACATTGTACCGTAGGTTGGAATGTCACAGGTTTGAATTCTACCAGAGGCAGGATTTTAGGGTCCCTTTGTGATGGGTTAACCCTCTAGCATTCGGATTCTCTAAACACAAATTGCCGCTAGATTTCGCCTTCCATCACAAAATCGAAATCGGGTCAGGCACACATGCTTGAAGGCCTTTTCCTCCTTCTAAGTACATACCAGCAGATATAATTACTTCCAGACACTCAGCAGGGTTTCTCCTTCTAGCCTGATAGAGGTTTAACATTTGGTAGCAATTAGTGATGGTCACAGTGTGATGGAAATCTACTGTGTGTAAATCGGACTAATGGGGGGTAATTATTCAATCCTGGCAAATCCTGGATCAGATTGGGACTAAGAGAGTTAATGGAAAAGCTGGTTCCACATACCACAGTTGAGCATACTCCACTCTACATATATCCAGTTTTGAGAATGTTGCCCAGATTACTTGGCCAACATTGCAAGTGCTTGTGTCACTCAGGTCTTGTTGATGCCCAAGGTGGAAAAGAAATGATAGGAAGCAGAGAGTATAACCCTGTGAGTAATCTCAATTTCAGACTCCCATGGTGTGTATCAATCCTTTTCCTCCTCACTAATCATTAGACTGTATAAGAAAACTCTGTTTGATATAGGCCTATATCTAGTCTCAGTTGCCTTGGTCTCGTTGTGACCTTAGTTTCAGTTTCTTCTCCACATGATTTGTGGTCGAGTCATTTTGAAACATTGGGAACCTGGATACTTATTGCAGCCTCTTATTGGAGGGACTTTATGGATGCAGACTACTGACCCAAGTGTTTTAATGACTGAAGCATGTAAACAGCTTGACCTTAACATGGCATGGCTACTGAAACTGAAAGGTTTCCAAGCACTGCACACACAGGGGATACCTTGGTCTTGGGAGACTCAACCAGAGACTCATCTCAGTTGTTGTAGGAAAAAAACCACCACAGATGGCAATGAAAACAATAATGATGAGAGTAACATTAACATTGAATAACAGTTGTGAAATCTGAATGAAAATGAAAACAAAAGTTATTTTTTGTTTATGGATTTGTGTTCTCCCCTTTTTTTTTGGTTGGTTTTGGTTCTTTCCATTTCGTTGGTTGGTTGATTCTTGTTCTTTTTGTTGGTTGATTGATTAGTTTACCTTGAGGGAGGGGTGGGGGTGTTATTTAAACAGTTTGTTATTTAATGTTACCACCATAGACATTTTTATATCATAACATGGCATCATTTAGACATAGAATTTATAAATGCCTCATTTGTCTACTCTATGTGTGTAGTTCTCAGCATTTTCATAAGAAATGATGCACTGTCAAACTTCATTACTGATTTAGATCTAAATCATGAAGGGAAATGAATGTGCTTAATCTTCACCCTCTTCATTATTTGCTTGCTTATTTTTGAAAGTCTGTCAAACCTTTGGTCAACAGTTTAATTAACATAAAGGTATTGACAAAAGTGGTAATATAACAAAAATGAAGTGATATGACTTGTTATTCAAGATAGGTCTAACTATTAGTGCTTTTAACTTGAAAGGAATGTTCCTGAATATTAGACATGCAAGACTAACAATGACTGCCTAAAGTTTTGTTCTTCACAAGATGTGGTTTTGTATTTTATGCTTTTTAATGAGAAAAATGGATGTAAGACCCACAAATTATGGTAAAGATTCAAGTCAAAAGGAAGCTGTTACTGACCAATCAAATCTTTATTTCAAACAACACAAATTTAGTTACAATCTTTCTAGAACATTTGTTTTATGCAGTAAATTTTCAAAGAATGAAAGTATGTTGTCTTGATCTTTTTGTTTTTGATGGCAGATTTAGTTTCCTTTAGTTTTGTTTAGTCATCCATGATTTGCTCTTTTCCCCAATCTTCCTCTACGTGTGTGTTGTGTGTGTGTTGTAGTTATGTGCAAGACTGCATTTCCACATATGTAAGACTGCTGATAATCTATCGATGCATATGAGAAATGGTGTGCTCAATGCGCATATATATATAGATATATATATATATATAGAGAGAGAGAGATAGAGAGAGAGAGAGAGAGAGAGAGAACTCGAACTCGAAATTTTAATGAGGTAATTGGGTAAGCCAGAGGCTTCTTTACACCAGCCCTCATGGGACAAAATGAAAAAAAAAGAAAAAAAAAAAAGAGAGAGAGAGAGAGACAGACACACACATACACACACACAGAGGCACAAACACACAGAGAGAGGAAATACACACAAGCATGTATTTATTTGATTCATTCATACAACTGTTTAAGTCCTATAAATTTGTGTGCATGTAAACATGTTGCTTTGACCTGCTTCTACCACCATTTTATCTCATGCAGTATGTTTATTAACAGACAGCGATGTTGCTCAGTTTTCACACACACACACACACACACACTCTCTCTCTCTCTCTCACACACACCCACACACACTCTCTCTCTCTCTCTCACACACACCCACACACACTCTCACACACACACACACACACACACACACACACTGTCACTCTCTTAAAATGCACATTATTCATTTTAAAAAATGATTCCTGAAATAGTTTTTTGTAGCTCTACAGGAGCATGCCTATCCCCCTTCCCCACACCTGTCTGTCTGTCTGTCTTAAAATGCACACCCAAAGTAATTTGATATGTCTGCGAGTGCATGTGACTGCTTGTTTTTAATCTTAAGATGTTTGCTGTGTGAGTACAAACATGCAGTTGAATGCAGAAATGACAGCTGCTACAGCCGAGTGGTAAATACTGCTCAACTTCAATCTCATGGGTCCATGAAATTGTGGGTTCAAATATTGGCGGCGTGTGGCAAGTTAAGGGTGGGGATTTTTACACCTCAAGGTCTACTTTGAGTACAGACCTGCCAGTGCCTTAATTCCCTTAGTGTATATACACATGCAGAAGAAGAAATATGCATGTTAAAGATCCTGTATTTGATGTCAGTGTTCAATGGTTTACAGAAACATAAACATACCCAATATACATCCCTGAAAGGGGAATGCATCTACCTTCATGGTGGGCAAATACAGTAGCATATGTTTACAAAATCACACCAGTGGTGAAGCTTGGAGCTCTGGTAAAGGAATAAACAAAGAAAAAAAATGCAGAAATTAAGAAAGTCAATTCAAAAGAACTAAAAAGGAAAAAAAAACTTTATTGAGAAAAATACTTTACATTCCACATTTTCACATTTGGACAATATTGTATCATATTATCAGATATCCACAGCTATTTCTGGCATACATATGTACACTCATATACTTCTTCCAGGAGCATAAACACACACACACACACACACACACACACACACACACACACACACACACTACCCTTTACAGTGAACTTTGTTCTTTGAAAGTACTTCTGTTTCTTTCACCAAAAAATGTACAAAGGCAAAAAACAGCTGACAGAAGCATACATTCCATCTTAACACATTGGTGTACCCTTGTCTCCCTTATAAAGATGGTATGTGTAAGCACCAGCTGGTGAAACCATTTGCAAAGTGAGATTTCACCAGGTTATATATAGCTTTATGTACATAGCACATTTGATAAGCCAGATTACATTATTTCTGCATAATAAGCACAGAAAAAAATCTTTTACTCAGAATCACACTTAAATACACATAGCCACATACAGTGATATGTACGTATGCATTTACACATTATCACACACACAGACACTTTGTCACACACATGCATTTGTGTCAGTCAATACATGCATAGTCTATTAATTAAAGCTGTGTACAACATTTGTGAAAGAAAAAATACATTCAACTTGCAACAAACCCTGTGGTGTTTGGTGTTTTTTTTTAAACAGATACAAAACATTCTTTACAGCAAGCCATCAAGGGTGAACACAATGACCATAATTATCAACAATTACTGCACATATTGCATAGAGTTCTGGAGAGTTAGACAACATGCTACAAACACAAAAACAGAATAAACAAACTATGACAAAAAAACCCAACATATAATACAAAGCACATTTGCATAAATAAAAAAACGAATTGAAAAACATGTATAAAAACAAATCAGCTGAACTGTCTTTTTCAAATCAGTTTGTTTGCAGCTATGTAGTAAGTGATACTTTGTTGATACACAGCAGATGTGTTCAATAAATATGTAACAAACAATTAGTTAAGTACCCCAAGCAAGCTGTGAATAAAAACACAAAAATAAAGAAGCGTAGATGAAAAAATATTGCTGTTTATTAAATCAATGCAATGGCACAATTTTGACAGAATTCAATGATAACAAAGTAAAGCATTGTAATGATTAAACATGTGCAATAAATAAAATCCTGAGCAATTCCTTTTTTTCCTTTTAGCTTTTATCTTCGACATCTACCTTTCAAAGTGTAAGCCTGTGGTGTGTGTGTGCGTGTGTGTGCGCTTGCGTGTGTGTGCGCTTGTGTGTGTGAGTACGTTCGAATTTGCAAGGACCATAGATTGTTATTGATTGCTTGTGTGACGTACAGGTCGAATGCAAGCGCTTTGATTTGTTTTTACAAGATATAGCGCTATATAAGTTCCATGTATTATTATTATTGTTATCTCTTTGTCATTACTATGAGAAATATGGACAAAATTGTATCTATACTTAGCGTAGCGCACTGGACTGATTTGTAGCAGCTTCACAAAAAGTTGATTCCAAGATAACAACTTGATCATAACTTGGCCAAATTAACCAGCCTTTTTGAGGCTGCAGTTTCCTCTGTATTTTCTTTACAGTCTTAACATCATGCTTATTCTTTGCACCCCCACTCCTTTCCCCTTGGAGATTCCATCTATGTTTTGTGATACAAACATCTGCCCATCTAACTCACATAAACCAGGTAGCTTTAACTTGGGACACACTGGGAATACATTGCCATGGTCGCAACTTCATTTGGGGCTTTTTTGCTTGTTCTTTCAGTGGCATGTTTCTAGAACAGACAACCAGGGTTGGTTCCTGTAGACAAGAAATCACCTTCACTGGGTTGAAGTGAACACTGTCAAAAGGACTGCTAACTCTTGAAAATGGTTTACAGTAATTTCAGCAGCTTTTAAACTTTCTGACTGTCATGTCTGACCTGGTGAAAAGTTATCCAGATGAGACGCTGATCTGATATATGAATATTCCTATCATGTTCACAAGCTGTTGCTTCAGTGTCCAACATTTGGTGAATTCCTGCAAAATTGATATTTAAAAAATAACTACCTGAAGTAAGAATGCAGCTACCTTATAGGAGGGTTTAAAAAAAAAACCAGTTGTGTACTCAAAATTTCGCCATCTGTGAACTTAGGAGCTCCAGCTGAGTGTGTGTGTGTGTGTGTGGGGGGGGGGGGGCGCATCAAGAAGATGCCAAGAATAAACAAATTCATTATCAATTCTGAAAGAACTTAGCGTTGTCTATAAGTACTTCAACTGTAAGCTGCTTTGTTTGGCCTGCTGAATATAAAGACAAATTACTAGTAATACAAATGTAAAATAACTATAATATATTTAAAAAAATCCCCAAAATTCTGAGCTGAAAAATGCCCATCATACAAAAAAAAGTCATCTAAAAGTTAACACAGTCATATAGACCTGACCTCACCAGATAATAGAGAACCTCAAAACCCTGTACAACACAGTAAACATACACAATTTTCACAGTATGAAAAATAACATCTCATGATAATAAAAAAATGAAGTTACTTGAACAATGGCTAGAATTTGCATAAATTTTATTTCATCACAGGGAAAAAGACACTGTTACTTGCAGTGTCAAAGAATTCTTAAATGGCCCATATAATTAATACCTATATTGCCATGAACATGTAAACTAAATAGCATACTCAAATGTTCTAAACAAACCATTGAATCAGGAAGTATTAATATTTATATTTCTATATCACATTTTCATTGTGGAATGATTTTTAAAACAACTTTAAAACAAATGAAAACATCTGTTGACAGGAACTGCCCCCCCTCCAAAGTACATATTAAAAAAAAAAAAGTGTCCCCCCTCCACGCACACACATCTCTTGTGTCTCAACAAGTTTCCACAAAATGCTTTGTAGCAGTTTGAGTTTTTTAAAAAGATATTCCTAGGGCAACTTTGGATGCAGAGACAAGAGAACGCAAGACATAACGAAAAAACAACCAAAATGTGAAAATAAACAGGGTGTAAAAAAAAACCCTGATTACTGATGTAAAAGCACAATGTCCTTGGCACTGTGGACAGTCACTGGTAAGAAGGGATGGAGGTGGGTGGACAGCAGAGAGTACCATAATCACAGGAACTTGGCACACCTGTGACTCCAGGCAGCAGTTACCGGATGAAGCTGACGAAGGTTTCCTTTGGTTCAGTAACGGACTGCCTAGCAGGTAGAGTAGGTGTTTCGCTCAGGTCTTCGTTTTTTGCCCTTTGGACGCGCACTGAAACGCGCCTTTGCTGAAAACAAAAACAAACAGAATAATACATTTTGTGAAGTCACGACAACAAATTGCATACATCAAATAGTTTCTACTTTCATTATTGATTTTTTCCACTTATGAAAGTGTTTCTTTGGACATTGTAATATTCAGGCAGAGGTAAACAAAATACTGAGAGTCTTAAAAAAGAAAAGAAAAACAAAATGCAGCAAACTGATTAATTGCATTTATATCCTTATGAAAATTGTGCATGTTGTTTTGTGACATTCAGAAACAATCATGAGCAACTTCTACATTTTTTATCAATTTCACCAGCCATCTGTTTTTGTATTATTTCTTGGTATTTTGGTGTGGTTCAGTATTTGCCATATAAGTCTGAACTCTGTGTGATTAGTAGATACATATGAATAAACATAAAGCTTTTGTATTTATGGCAGTCATCATTCCCTACATTGTTCAAGATCTGAGCATTTATTTTCAAGACCATAAATTTTGGTGTACGTTTAACTGAATATGAATTCTTTAAGTAACATAAAGACCAAGGTGGTAATAGCATAAAGACATGGGTGGGGTATTCTGATGTTTGGAATGTAAAACTTGTGATCTGACAGTAAATGAGAGCGTGGGTTTGAGTTTTTACTCCACTCCATTTTCCACTTCCCTGAAATTCCTTGGGACGAGATAATCAACCGAGGTCCCATGTGCAAACACATGCTTGACATTTTATGCACACACATTACAACCCAATCCCCCTTTCACAAAAAACAAGGCCAGCCATGGTTGGAGGGACGTACAGCACAAAATACCTATCTGGCACCCCGCTACCTGGAGAAGGATGAGCTCTGACAGGTAACATTGAAAAAAATCAGAAGTGTCCCAACAACTCGAGGAGTTAAGGGAAAGTCAAGTCTACATATAGACAGTGTTATTTTCATTTATTTATCCTTTTTTAATTTTTTTTTTATAGTATACAGGATATTACTTGTAGTGAAGACAGCATACTGGATGGACGGTATATATTCTCAAGGATACACCATACAAACTGATTTTGCCAGAGTTCAAATAGGTCATGGGGAGAATATCTGACGTGGCAAATGTTTGTTAACTTTACTGTCTCTTAAAGTAAATGGAACTGTTTCTCAAAGCACATACAATGCATATAACATTAGCTCAAAGTTGTGCTTCTGTCACCTTTAAGCTCTTACTTATTTGTTAATTTAACAGCATATGAAGATAACTACAGCATTCATAACTAGTATGTACTCTTTTTATAATTTTTGACAATTCTACATTATAATTGTTTTTAGTATAAATTTCCTAAGATTACAGATAACAATAACAAACAAAAGATGCCATGACAATGAACGATCTTTACTTACATGAAGTGACTGAAAAGTTGGACAGGCTGTTGTTGCAAACCACATGCATGTGTAAGTGTTTGAGTGACTATTTCATATTTACACACTTCAGTGTCTGTCAATACAGATATATATATATATATATATATATATATATATATATATATTATATATATATATATATATATATATGATGTGTGTGTGTGTGTGTGTGTGTGGTGTGTGTGTGTGTGTGTGTGTGTGTGTGTGTGTGTGATAAAAACATCTTCCTTTACAGAAAAAAAGGAAAGGATCTGAGTTACAGTGCCCACACTCCTAACATAGTCTACAATTTCATGACACAACTGGCACAAGACATTTTAAATACTAAGTGGAGATAAAACAGTTTTACTTTGCGTAAACAAGAGTAAAACTGACTTTTAGTTAAGCAACCGTCAATATAAAACATGTCATAGTTTTTTCCCCATTTATCTGTTAATCTAGATCCAGGAACACATTAAACTATAACTGGTTATGAAATTTCATGAAAGTGTTTGGGTTTTAGGGAAAAAAAAATTTTTAAACAGAAAATAAAGGAAGCAACCGCTTTTTATTCATTTATAATTTTTGTGGGGGGGTTTTGTGTTTTTTATTTTTTTAATATTCAGAATTAAAAAAATTTTTTTATTCTTTTTTTATTTTTTAGGAAACAACCTATACAGGCATATGTTATTGTTTCTACTGAAAGTCTAGGTCAGCCAACGGTGAAGAAAAAAGTAAGAAATACAATTTTGAAGAGACTGTCATGATTGCCATGCTGCCATGCATTAGCATGACATCCCCAGCACCGTCTGTCTCTCCTCTTCCACTCTCAGACAAACTACCACTGAGCATTCAACTCAAGCTTGGGGGATATTTGTTCATTGGGGAATCACCAAATGACCATGTGTTTATACCTTACAATTTCAAACACATGCATGTTCACGGATGAGGAGATGCAAAGTCATCTGATGCTACTAAAACTGTCAGTCAACACAAAAAGTCGTCACACAAAATCCAGAGGCATTTTTAGGCATTAAGTCATCAACTAGTCAAAAAAAGATGGTCATTCTCCACGTTTTCAAACACTTCCACGCCTGTATTCTTATCACCATAAAATATATTTACCGAGATTGAAAAAACAAAACAACAACAAAAAAACCACCCTCACTAAAACCATCCTTCAATCTGTAGTAGTGCAAAGACTTTTCAAACTAGTATGTTGCACTATGCCCATGAGATTATGATTCAGAACTAAGCTTGGTTTTTTCCAAACATCATCCATGAGAATCTTCAAAGACGGTGCTGTTCTAATGGTCCTTAGATCAAATGATTGAACTGATACTTCCACTTGAATACCAACATGTGGACACTGAAGTGCACTATTTTGTGATAACTTTCTTTGCAGTGTTTACATTCCCCAATGTTTTCTCCTCATGTCCCCTTCAAAAAAGTCTCAATATATATATATGATGCAAGGCTACTGACTCTGAGGCATTCACCCTGTCCTCTGATTAAAAATCAAACAAAACACCCAAACAATAAACAGTGAACTAGTGATTTATTGTCTTCTTCTTCTTCTGATTTATTGTATGAAATATTTACACATGTATTTACATGAAAATGCGTTTGCTGGGGTGTAGCAGTTGCACACAGATTAGAAAATATATTCCCTAGAGGCATAATGTAATGTTAAGTCAGGAATACAGATATTGTTGTCAAAAATGCAAAATGGCAATGAAAGGATCAGTTGTATAGGAATTCAAACAAAAACAAAAAGAAGAAAGAATATGTGCACAGATAAAAAATCAAAAAGCGGAAGGGACAGGTAGAACATGCATACCATGGCAACACCATTCCTTTTACCAGAGTTTCGTGATGAGGAGCCTTCACCTTTGATACGCATTGTTACCTGCTGGAAAAAAATGCCAGCGGTCATTTACATACCGACCTACTTTGTCCATGGATTTTATACAGGAGTTAGATAAGCCAGCTGAATCTAAAACGCCTAAACAGGAAATTAAGGTGCAGTGTACAGTTTCTGTGTAGTAGGTAATGCTAGTGTGTTGACGTATCTTTTGCATAGGCATCTCTGTATGTATGCATAATTGTATTCTTCTGAATTAAGAATAAAAAGATGCATCTATACAGCTGTTGTCGCGCACTTTCTTCAAAGACTTTTCTTTATCTTTCTCTCTCTCTCTCACTCTCTCTCTCTGTCATTTGAAATAGTTATAAGAAAAGGGAAAATGGAAGAGAAGAGGGGGAGGGGGTGAAAAGTGATGAACCCTGGTATGCCGTTAACAAGTTGAAAAGTAAAGGATAGGATGTGAATGTAATTCAATAATGCATAATTTCACCTTACTTAAGTTTAAACACAAATAAGAAATACCAAACTACAAAGCAGCAACTGGAAATCTAATCCGACTGTTCACTCAGGTCATTGTTAATGAAACTTGATAACAGGTGAAACCAACTACCATTGCCACTATATAAGCATCATTTCAGTATGAATTATAACAAATTCACTCTTTTCTCTCCTTCAGAATATTATTTTGGATTATATCCTGAATCTATCATAAAAGTACCCAGAAAACTCTTTTCTGTCCTTCAGAATATTAACTATTTTGGATTCATAAATCTATAATATAAGTACCCAGAAAATTTGCTGATTCGATTTAAATGAGGTGATATAATGGTCTTTTGCAGAAAAAGTTTTGTTATGTCATCAATGTATATAATCTGCTTTTTGTCTCCCCTGAATACATACTGGTACATACAAAATCATTCTGGTTTAAGACAGCATGCAATGCATGTCTTGCTTTGCTTCCTTATCTAATTATTAAAAAAAAATGTTTGCTTCCTGTTTGAAAGTCTTTTCTTTATCTCTCCATCAAATATTTCCTTATGCGTCTTTGATTTGTCAAGTTTTCCTTTCTCCCGATTTTGTCAGTTTTTATCCTTCATTTTCTTTCTTTTTGTAGGTCTCAAGTTTCATGCAAATCATGGAGTGCCATTTGTTTTCTTTCTGGTATCTGTTTAAAAAATTATATATGTCAATCAAGTAATCAAATAAGAGTAGGTATTATGAACAATGAATCATTCATGAACAACAGTGATTTTCTCCAAAGACACAACATATTATCCTATAAAAGCTTTGTTAAGAGCTTATTTGACACAACCCACAACAGACACCTGGATTAAGGCAAGACTTTAGAGAAGTAAAACAGATGCTTAAAAGATTTAATGAACACCAAGAGGGGCTGCACAGGCATATTGTAAAGATAAAAAGTGATGAAAAAAGGTGTTCTCATTCTAAAAAGCATGCGGGATGCAAGTTTTTAAGGTAGGTTGTATAATGTGCACATCAGGTAAAGTCTACAAACTTTCAAATACAATAGTGAGAGAGTAGGTGATTGGCATTGCAAGCAGTTTGGCACGATGTCTACAGACAATCAGAGGTGATGCATGCTTCAGACTTACCAGAGTGCTTTTTTCATCACAGACTGCGCCACTGTCACGCTCACTCTCCCCACCTTTGGATTCTGAAAAAATTCAGTCACTATATGCAATTAATTCTGAATAATAGGATAATTTCTTTTTCAGTGCAAAAATGTATGTGTCTGTGTCTATGTGTATGCATGCAGGTGCATGTACATGCATGCACTGGGTGTGTTTGTGTGCATGTGTGTTAGATCACTTTGAACAAAAAATTTTACAAGAAAAATAATAAAATCATAAACTTGCTTCAAATCTAGTTCATTCTTTGTTACAATGAAACAGCATACCTAACGTTCCCTGCTATGACTCAGTGCTTCACTTCTTTATTCGCTGTTGGGTTATTTGTTGTTAAAAATCATTAAATATATAGTGGTATAACTTCCAAGCACAGGAATGATGATGATGATAATATTGATCATGATGGTAAGATGAATTGTAGAACAATGACATTACAAAAGACCTATACACTTACTTCAAAATTAAAATTTGTTGAACTCAACTAAAAATGAATATGTACATCTGTGCATGCACACAAACACAGGAACATGTGCCACTATATGATCTAGTTACTGAACATTTTGCTCAATACCTTTTGCACACTTACTCAGAGTGGAGGACGCATAACTCAAAGGATCACTGCTGACTGAGGCTGCAGACTGTCTGGAGTAGACTATTGGCTTCTGCAACACAAAGCAGGAATCCAAACATATTGTAAACATGTCTTTCCTTGCTCCTGGGCCAGATGTTTACCATTGGTAAGAAAAGATTCAGATTTTTTCCATAAGTGATCATTTTCCAACCCGAAGAAAAACGACATTCCATCTTCAAGGATGATGTCTAAACACCACTGGTGTGTAATCTATGTACTTTTATTTCATCATGTACACAATGGCAGTTAGAGTTATGATTTTGTGTCTGAAGTTTGATAAAAATTTATTGACAGCAGGTAGGTGTATATGCAGTGTGTGTTTTTCTTTGTGTGTGTGTGTGTGTGTGTGTGTGTGTGTGTGTGTGTTGTGTGTGTGTGTGTGTGTGTGTGTGCGTGCATGCGCGCGTGTGAGTGTGTGCTTACATGCGTGTATACTTGTGAGTGTGCTTGAGTCAAAAGCACCCTTGGCTGACCACAAACTCAAGCAACTGACCTTAGGACCTTTGGCGGGGAGATCACTCTCACTGGAGGATTGGAGTCGTCGTGCAGGTTTCATTTTCCTGAAGAAGTGAGAGATCTTGTCCTGCATGGATTTGCTGCGCTTGGTGTTCTTGTTCCGCAGCACAGGGGACTCCTGCAGCACCATTTTCATGATGACATCAGTTACAATGTGATTCACTTCCAAACTACACATACATGCTGATTCTTGCATCAAGTATGCTCATTATTTCTACGTCTGTCTGTCTGTCAGTCTCTGTGCACCTCTCTCTCTCTCTCTCAACATATGCATACATTCTCACCCACCCTTCCCTCTCTCTTATGCACTTGCATACACATCACACAAACAAGTAATGATTGCCATACCTACATATACACAACCTACAATTAATTGTATGAATATAAAATCAATGAAGAATTCTTTTACTTGCCATTTTTAGATACTAAACTGGAATTTTCTTTACAAGAACCGCTGTGCTGAGTCTTACAGCTTACTACTTGCATACCATTGTGTTTTAAAAGCACACTCTAGAAGATACATGAATGAAGGATGAAAAATTACTGCTTCTTGATCCAGGCATAAATCTTTGCAGAAAAGTACATTTTCTAACACCTACTTTGGAGCAGAGTCTGGTCAAAGTGCAATTCAATTTGGAAGGGAAAATGGTTTTGTTTTTTTTTTAATTTTAATAAAAGTTGATGATAGCTGTCTTTGGTTCTGTGCTTTTGTTTTATTTGTTAGTGCTTTTGTTCTGCTTTTCTTTCACGTTTGGTGCTTAACTGTAAACTTTCAACATGCATGATGAGAGCTCCATGAACAGGCTAAGAAGCAAAAATTATCTGCCAGATACGATATTCACATGTCACAAAGTTTGTTTTTTATATTTAAATATCAACTCACATCATGATCAGCTTCAGGATGTGCCATGGGTACCTCATAATCGGACTGTGAAGAGGCATTCGACCACTGGGATGCTGGTCGTTCCACTGTAGAGCAAACCTGTGAGGGCTCCCTCCCTGCTCTCTCTTCTCCCTTTCCTTGCAACCTCGTCACGGTTCCACACTCTGAGTTTGTCAGAGTTTCTGTGGATGACTTGCTACTGATTTCTTCATGTCTGTTGACTTCTCCAGACTCTGAGGATTCTGAGCTGCTGGAATCTGGCCTTTTATTAGAACCAAAGAGATGGTTCTGGGAGACGAAATTACAAGCTGAAGAGTGTGCACGTCCCATTTTGGGTTTGAGTGGAGGAGGAGTATTTTCCTGGCTGTCTTCTTCAGCTATTCTGGCTTCTGTGGACAAGAAATCACTTTTCTTTATGAATGAGGAAAACAGTATGAGGTATAAGCAATCAGCCAAAATAATTTTCGACAAAGAAAATATGACATCCCTCTCCCCCTACAAACAGTTCACACAAATGATTTAAAAACATGAAACCATGAGATTTCATGGAGGACTAATCTTATGAAAAAAAAATCAAACCACAGTAACACTTATGACTCAATACACATTTGTTGTTTTTGCAATAAATAAAAATTGTGCAACCTGAATTTTTTTTTTTTTTTTTTTTTTTAGAGTATAGACATAACTATATGTTATGGGGCTTTTTTTTGGGGGGGGAGAGTGGGGATTGACACGACCATGCAGGAGTTGCTTCTCTTGTTAAAAACAAAAACAGATCATTATAAGAACAACTACCAAAGAGAATGCATTTATAGAAAGAGGGCACACAACTTCTGCATGGTTTACATAAACACACACACACTGGTTCCTTGGCATTTGCATACTGTAAGATCTGTCTTTCTATTAGCATCAACATTTTTCACTCTTTCTTATCTTTCTCTTTTTTTAAAAAATTGTTTTTCTGTGTTTGAGTTTGCTTTCCTTTGTTCCTTTCAAGCTCCTTTCTTCTTTCTTTTTTATTCTCTCTATATCTTTATTATCTTTGTTATTTCTTCAATTCTCTGTTTTTCTTTTCGAATTTTTTTTTCTCACTTTTTTCTATCAAATTAGTCTGAAGTCAAGGCCTTTTCATACAAACAGCAAGGAGTTGTGGTGACTGAATTACCCTTTCATATCAATAAGCCCCGATTGTACCTCATGATAGTTTTTTTTGTTTGTATTTTTGTTCTTCTGTCATAACAAGCCAAACTAAAGAAAATATCTCATGGGAATAAGAATCATATGAAAAGAAACAAAAATAAAAAAGGAACATTTCTCAAAAACTTTCAATAAATTTTATTCACCAGGCTTCTACTCACCTGATGGTGCTTTGGCATATGGAGTCTTTACACAACCCTCAGAAAATGATCTGGGCTTTGCGTAACCATCTGAAACAAGTGAAAATATATAAAGTCTTGTGAAGAGTATGTTATGGTCATTTTCATTAGATAAAACAACTAAAAAAAACATTTGACAAAACCCAAACTACCCCCCCACCAAAAAAAGGAATACTTGAAAGATCAAAACTTTTATTTATTGTCATTTACACAAGTATGCATGCACATTACCAGAAAACAAATATAATCATATTGAACAAACATGCACACACACTTTCAAAACACAACCTCAAGAAAATATTACACATCTGTGTATGAGTGTACAAACACTTTTTTCAGTCAAATAGGGACTACCATTCAGAGCCACAAAGTCAGTAAAGTCCAATTATGATACAGACGATCAGTTAAAGGAGTGCATACATGTATCTATAGCACCATTGCCGCACACAAGCTTCAAGCCTTCAGCATTCTACCAGCAGCTTACCAGTCACTTTCCTTGAGCACGGGACAGGAGCAGCAAATGTCTGTCGTCTCTTCTCCTGCCTATCCACCACCTCCCAACACGTGGACAGTGTTCCAGAGAAAGCTGACAAAGCAACACACACTATGCTACACTCATTGCCAAGCAGCTACTTCTGTGCCACACACACTTTCAAACTGAAAGCAAAAAGCAGCAACGACACAGAAAAAGTAATAAGTATTTAAACAAAAGCACCAATGAGATAAAGACTAAAGTTGCAAATGCAATATTGAGCGCACAAAAAATATGACTAAATCACTAAACATGCAGTACAAGCGTGCAAAAGGCCAGTGGTTCAAATCCTAAATTGGTCCAGGCCAAAAGCTTTGCCAGATTTTGACATAAGAGAAGTGGCAATGCTACATAAAATGGTTTTTGCTTTGAAATGTTATTTGTCTACGACAGGCTCAAAGTGGAACAACCTGCATGCTCCAATAGAGGAGAATAAAATCTGAAGAAGTTAACAGTATGACTGTCTGTGTAGTGAGGTATTTGAAAACAGGCCCCCCCCCCCCCCCCATTTTTCGTCCAATGTGTACTATTGATCTCACAGCGATTCCCAGGTGTGATGAGTGAGACATAGTGAATATCCTGGGTGACCCTCAGAGTTAAGCTAGAAAATGTGTGATTGCAATAACTACCAAGTCTTCAATGTGTTTAAGTAAAGATGGCTCAAAATTCACAGGTCAATATCTATAAGCCATATTTTGACAGGAAACTGAAACGGCATGTCTTAATGAACACAGCAATCTATAACAGAAAAAAATCACTGAAGCTTATATGAAGCCATTTTTTCCTATCCACGCTATCAATAAGAAATTTGATACAGATTAAAAAAAAAAAAAATTTAAGCCAAAATGGACCACACTGCCAATTAAGTTACTGATGATAGAAGTAAGATCAGCATAAAAAAAACTGATCCACAAAACCCCAAAACAAAAACTCAAGCCACGATCAAATGAAAAAGCGGATAAAATGTGCAGCATCACATCAATTCAAATAAACAAGATGTCTTACGGAAATTGACACCAGACATGTCGACATAATCTTCAGAGATATCTTCTGTTGCTCCTTGCATTTCTGATGATGGTGGCCGTTCATTGAGGTACAGATGACCTTGAGAGCTGTGTGGAGACGGTGCTGAACTATTCTCTGACATTGATATCCCACTGTCTGCAGCGCTTCGTCGCAACCCTGTATACAAGGAAAATGTTACAGTGTCAGTTTGATTCAGATGTTCTCATTTTTTAAAGAGTGTGTGGTGTATGAGCATGTATTAATACATGTGTCTGTTGGCGTACATCTCTTTGTGTTACAAGTGTTATTACAAGTATCTTACTATCTGTTAGTTTTGAATGAAAATCTGTTTGTATTCATCTGTATTACTTAACTCAATGAGAGAAAGAGAGACACAGGACTTTAATTGTAAGCAAGGGCGTACACGATGCAAGAAACTGAAAACATAGCAATACAGTAAACATAAGTAAACCTGGCATTATTCAGAGTGATCTTTCTATTAAAAAAAGAGTAATCTTTCTCAGCAGCATAAAGCACCTCAATCTTCTTTTACACCAACATATCGGACAACCTTACTGAATTAACTGAGTTCTCAGGCTTTCAAAGGGTAAAATATGTATATTTCAAAATGACTTGTTAGGCAAACATTTTTACTTTATAACACACTTTGAAGGGGCTTCTCATTTGTACTTGCATAGGACTTTTCAAACATGATAGCAGAAAAACATTTTTCAGGCTTTAAAAGTGATTTACATGGTCAATATGTTTCAAATCTTTCACTTTCAATAAGTTTTCATCTCATCTTGTAAACAATCTCATCACATTTCTCTTCTCTCTCTCTCTCTCTCTCTCTCTCTCTCTCTCTCTCCTCTCTCTCCCCTCTCTCTCTCTCTCTCTCTCTCTCTCTCTCTCTCTCCTCTCTCGCACCATTTATCCATGCTTCAGAAAAAACACAGAAATCAATACATCTTTAAACACAAAATGTTCAATTTTTTTACAAATTTGAATCTCCTACAATGAGTCCTGGAATCTTGTTTAAAGTCATTAGATAAACCAGTTCTGGAAATTTGCACAGAAGCATATTCTGAAGTTTAAATCAGTTTGTTACAGACCTTATGGTGCTGTTAATATACAAAGAATACAAAGTGTGTGTGTGTGTGTGTGTTTGTGTGTGTGTGTGTGTGGGGGGGGTGTTTAAAGACTAGCACATGCACATATTGTGTGCACGTAGGCGTAAGAGATTTTCTTATAGATGTGCTCATGTAGATGATGCATTAAGATGTACTGAGGCAATTCAAACAATTCTGAAAAAAATCATTACAATCATGAATACAATATAAACAAAACAGGACAGACAAGAAAGAAACAATAGGATGTGCCAACGCACACTTTTCCGTTACAACTCAGTCAAAAGGCTTTTCATTTCCTTGTTAAGATGACCAACTACTCCTACTGACATCTGCCTACTTTCCGTTTCATCCACTGTGTAGGCATTGTCTTTTCCATACTTAATATATATATTTTTTTTAATTCTAAACAGCGGATATTATTATAACATAAAATAAGGAAATACAATGCTGGTTTTTTTGTTTAGTTTATATTCCAGTTGATTATTTAATAGGCTTACAAAAACATAAGCAACAGCAAAAGTGAGGACAGGGCATTACATCTATTTATACTTTTAAATTGTTGTTGCCAGGTTCAAGATCAGGCTAAGACTAAAATCGCAGCAACATATTCTTGCAAGAAAAACAAGTATTGTAGACATAGTGGGGATCTTTAAAAAAATGATGATACAATTTTAACAGAACTTTTGCATCATTTTGCCATAAACATTTCCATGTGTCATGGTGTTGATCCTGAAAGAAGTGTGACAGCTTAATCAAATAACCTCGTAGAAATCCAAAAACATTTTAGGAGTAGTTTAGTGAAAAAGGCGCAATTTTAGATATTTTTGGTAACCAATTGTCCATTTCTCTTATGGTCTTGGTGATAACAGCAAACATTCTGTTATGCTGCAGCCTTTCCGAGGACTCTCCTCAAAGTTCATCTTCAGGGCTAGGTCATAGTCCGACCCTGGATCATATGAGTGTAAATTTCATTCTCTTTTTTTGAGTGTAAAATATTTGACAGATACACACAATGGACATTTTTTTTTTTTTTTTTTTTTTTTTTTTTTTGCTGCCTCGTCTTCTGTGACGTGTATGGCTTTGGCTCTTTTCATCTCACACCATACCAATTCGTTTTCTAGTTCAGCACAGGAGCATATTTTTAGACCGCACAACAAGGGACCTGCACAATGCTGGTATTTTGTTAGTTATGTCCGTTGATTAGCTAAATACGCGTACACAACCATAAGCCCCTACTAGCAAAAGCTAGTGCGGGCCATTACTGATAGTCACCACCCAATGTGTGACCCCAACGTCTCCAACGACCGCCTCCACGAAACTCCAAACCAGCGAACAATTCTCAAGCACAAAACGTATGGAAACCGATTGGGTCATATTAACAAAAGAGCCATCGAATCAAGCAATTTTCATATTTGCATGATGTCACATGTGTAGGGATGATTGAAAGAATGTGCAGTGAGTCAAATCCTCGCTTGAACCAAACTTGACAGGGTTGTTCTACGCTTACTGTCATAATATATCCCTGGTCAACCAGGCCAGAGATACAGACACCTGCATGTTGGTCGTATTTGAGCAACACTCCAAATTCGCATCCATAAAGTTGAAGCTCGACGTGTGGTCCCAGTCTCCCCACTGACT
This sequence comes from Stramonita haemastoma, assembly GCA_030674155.1. Lineage (NCBI taxonomy): Eukaryota > Metazoa > Mollusca > Gastropoda > Neogastropoda > Muricidae > Stramonita > Stramonita haemastoma. The sequence continues at coordinate 27,101,106 of CM060316.1, read as the reverse complement.
CCCAAGACACTCACTCTGGGTAGGAGCCGGCCGAGCCGAAAAAATCCCATATGACTTAAGGATTCAACCCGCGACCTTCAGTCCGTTCCAGGCGCTAAACCATGCGCCATGGCGGCTGGTGCACACAATGGACATTTATGAGAAGGATTTTTTTTCTACACCTAAGTCGACTTTTTTGTCAGAATGCTACACATGCATGAACACTTTCTGTCTACTTAGGATTTCACTATACAAGTGAGCTTTGCCCCCCCCCCCCCCCCCCCCACCATTCCAATCTCAACAGTAATGTTCTCAGTCTTTTAGGAATGTAGATAGATAAAAACAAGGAAATATCACCATTCAGCTGAACTATAAAGAAAATATTTATATTATCTTTGCACCTTTTAATTTCAAACACTACCAAACCCATAACAGATCAAAATCAAAAATACTCCTTACAAAATATTGATAAAGTGCATGATGCAGAGTCCATCCAACAAACATTTAGACTACATAAACAGCATTTATTTACTGGTCTGCAGCTTTAGTTTTTTTTTATTTATTTTATTTTTTTAGTTCATACTTAGCTATAATTCATTTTGCAACAGGCTGTGACCCCCTAGTGAAAAATGAAAAATTTATGATTTTCAATATGCACTTACTCATGTCCTCCACAAACTGCACAAGGCGTTTTTGCAGAGGCGTAAAGCCATTCTTCTCCGCCAGCTGACATGGGAAGAAGCCATCACAGTTCTCTGTGCAGGCAGCGTAGATCATGCCTGGAAAGCGCAGGAGTTCCTCGCACACCTTGGTCAGATTGTACTCTGCAGCGAAATGGAGGAGTGACGGCCACCTACTGGTCCCCTGGTCTGCACAAAAAAGAAACAAAATCATGTTGTCCATCAATGTGTTTTGTCATCACAAAGTATAAAGTATAGAAGTATGAAGGTTCAATATATTTTGTGTGTGTGTGTGTGTGTGTGTGTGTGTGTGTGTGTGTGTGTGTGTGTGTGTGTGTGGTGGTGTGTGTGTGTGTGTGTGTGTGTGTGGTGTGACTGTGTGGTGTGTGTGTGTGTGTGTGGTGTGTGTGTGGTGTGACTCTGTGTTTGTGTGTGTGTGTGTGTGGTGTGTAACTCTGTGTGTGTGTGTGTGTGTGTGTGTGTAACCTGTGTGTGTGTGTGTGTGTGTTGTGTGTGTGTGTGTGTGTGTGTGTGTGTGGTGTGTGTGTGTGTGGTGTGTGTGTGTGGTGTGTGAATGAGGATTTTGTGAGCACCAAAGCTTTTGCACTCATTTGCGTGCATTTACAAGGGTATCAACTGTTGACATGTGATTATACGGGTGTATGCATGCTAGAGTTTTCTTTTGTTGATGTCCTTATTCAACATGATATCTGTATGGTGAAGCAAATAAAAATCATATAACAAACATTGAGTTGATGTCTGTGAGTGTATATATATATGTATATATATTGTATATATATATATATATATATATATATATATATATATATATATATATATATTATATATATTTATTTTTTTTATATTTTTTTAATAATATCCTCAAGCTGTCCTTTATTTGCTTTTCTTCATATTGACAACTGACAAAACTGACATTTTTGTTATATAACAATCTACTATTGTAAGTCATTCATTAATCAAGCAACCGACCAGCAATGAAAACGAAAACAAACAGCAACAAACTGAAACAATCACCTCCTGTAGCCTGATCGTCGGAGTACAAAATTTTGGCCAAAGCAGTGGGAAACTGACAAAAAGCCAGACGCTTGGCTAGCATGGAATCAAACTCCTCAGTCTCTGGGGACGCAGTGGCTCCAGTCACCCCCAGTGCTCTACACAACACGGTCATAGGACTGGTCTCCTTCTCCAGTAAGTGGTGAAGCTGGTCCATAGAGGACCGCACCTGCACTGTGACTTTGCCCAGGTTGTGCTCATCCTCCGACAGAATCATGATGTCCACCTTTCCCATGAAGTCATCTGGAAAAAAAAAGGAGTAAGATATTCTAAAAAAAAAAAAAAAAATGCAATCACTGACACATAGTACAATGATACAGACAAAAAATTTTCTTATTGATCAGTAAAATGTGAATGGTGTACATATATACATTTTAAAAGGTAACAGGGAGAGATCAGACTAATGGTCATAGGTGACATAGTAAGTAAAAGCCTTGAATGAACTATGCACTAACTTTCTTCAGCAACAGAAAAAAAAATTATCTAAAATAAATCAAATGCTAATGGGATCTATTTCACTCCCTTTCCATCTCTCTGAATGATTTATCATTTCAACCCAGCTTTATAAATCCTTCGCATAAGACATATAAAGAAAGGACCCATGTACAAATGCAAGCAGAGCACCTTATGCACACATTAAAACCTGTTGCCTTTTGGAAGAGTAGGCCATTGCATACCAATAAGAACATGTGACAATTTTTCCTAAAAAAAAGAAAAGAATGCACACTGATGTCATGTTTAGACATAAACGTTAAAGTGAAAATGTGGCTGCCTTAGTGGTAGGAAAAAAGGGTAGATGCAAAAATGTCACTGCTAGTGAACCTCCGAGTTCTAGCCAAAGAAAGAAAAAAAAGTTTCATAAAAAAACAGCCTGAAAATTTGAAGGGATAATTGCAAACAAATATGAAATAGATAAATATGTACTGTTCCTATAACTGTAATGCACGCATCAGGCTTTAAAAAAAAAAATTCAATCTAACACAAACGTTCACAGGCAAAAGATTCAATCAGATTGAAAAGTCATGCCCCATAACCAATGAAAAAAAAAAAGAAGAGATCCCCCCCCCCCCCCCAAAAAAAAAATCAACCTACAAAGTAAATTAGGTCTACCTAAATGAACACATTTTAGATTGTAATAACCCAGAGCAAAAATAAGCCTCCTAAATGAACAAATTTTAAAGACAACACACCAGTAACACTGACCTGGAAGTGTAGCTATGTAAGCTGAAGATGCTACATGCTTCAAGACAATGTGTTGTGGGGGGCCAAAGCAGCATTCGGCTACCATGATAAGAGTTCCGTCGGCTTCTCTCTCCATCACAACCAACACCTCACGACTGTCCTTCTGCACACAGTTTGCCCATAGTTTACTGGTACATTACTGCACAGTCTTTAAGACACTTTCTGACACTAGGAGGAAGAAGGAGAGAGAGAGAGAGAGAGAGAGAGAGAGAGAGAGAGAGAGAGAGAGAGAGAGAGAGAGAGAGAAGAGAGAGAGAGAGAGAGAAGAGAGAGAGAGAGAGAGACAAGGCAAGGCAAGGCAAGGCAAGGCAAATTCTTTTATTCGAGGATAATAGATAAGCACTCATGTGCTTTTTTACATCCAGTCCCCGCCCTTTTCAGGGATAACATCAAGATAAAAAGATACTAAACAGTAAAACTATACGCAGTACCAAACAACATAAAAGAATAAGGACACTATAAATAAAAAGGTAATAAAAATGCACTTATTCATAAGACGAAAATCAGAAGTCACAATAAAATCATTTGGATTATTGAAGAAAAAGAAAAGCGTTAATAGATAATGAGCAAACAAGAGAACACAATGAAATAAACAACTGAACAACCAAGAAAAATCCACCCAAAAATATTAAGCTACAACATTGTTACAACTGATAACAACAAACTGAACTCAAAAGGAACTAAAGATAATACAATGATTATAATAATAACAATAAGAATACTATCAACAATAGTGATAATAGTATGATAACAATACACTGTAAAACTCACTCCTTCACGTAGGCTACACAGAGAGAGAGAGAGAGAGAGAGAGAGAGAGAGAGAGAGAGAGAGAGAGAGAGAGAGAGAGAGAGAGAGAGAGAGAGAGAGAGAGAGAGAGAGGAGAGAGAGAGAGAGGCAAGGCAAGGCAAGGCAAGGCAAGGCAAAAATTCTTTTATTCGAGGATAATAGATAAGCACTCGTGTGCTTTTTTACATCCAGTCCCTGCCCTTTTCAGGGATAACATCAAGATAAAAAGATAGCCTCAACTAAACAACAATTATAATGATTCAAATACCAAGAGCAAGAAACCATACCAAGTATCAAACAACAGGTAAGAAATAAGACAGAGATACAATATTAAGGTAATGTTATAAAAAGGCACTCATTCAGAAACGAGAATAAGAAATAAGAATCTATGATGACTCTGATTTGAATTTTTTTATTAAAAATTAGAAAAAACAAACAAACAAACAAACAAACACAACAACAACAGCAAAAAAGGCACTATAATTACAGATCAAACATGAGAATATGATGGCGTTAAATGACTGAAAACATCAATCCACCACCATCTATCATCAAAATAAGTCCCATAAAACATAAGATTTTGATAAATGGGGAGAAAGAACAACAACAGGTAAGAAATAAGACAGAGATACAATATTAAGGTAATGTTATAAAAAGGCACTCATTCAGAAACGAAAGAGAGGAGAGAGAGAGAGAGAGAGAGAGAGAGAGAGAGAGAGAGAGAGAAGAGAGAGAGAGAGAGAGAGAGAGAGAGAGGGAGATAAATGATGGGGTGGGTGTGTGTGTGTGTGTGTGTGTGTGTGTGTGTGTGTGTGTGTGTGTGTGTGTGTGTGTGTGTGTGTGTGTGTGTGTGTGTTGGAATCAATCTTCTGCCAGGTCTTTGAGTGTGTTCATGCCATCCTCAAGGTGTAATTATGCCTCCTGTACCACTTGCTATAGCTGCCTCTCAAGCTACTTTTCTATGAAAGGTGTTGGTTTTCAGTATTGTGGATGATGCTATTCTGCTCACATATGACAGCAGACATATATCATGAATACACAGAAAATATAGACAATGAACACAAATACATCAAATAATCTGATAAGATACATAAGATCCAGTGCTACATAAAGTCCATTTATTATCATTTAAATTATTATTTTATCTGTCTGAGCAAAAATGTTTCAACTTATTTAAAATGCACAGAACATATATCATTTTGTGTATACTGTACACTCACATGCACAGAACATACATCTTGCAACACACACACACACACACACACACACACACACACACACACACACTTGACCGCAACTTTGTTTTCAGACAACTGTTGCTTTACCTACACGTTTCTTAAAAGTAAGTTATGAAAAGATCAGTGTTAAAACACAAATTACTACTATCTTATCTATCATAAGCAACGAGAATATAAAAACATTACAAACCTCATATAGCACTTCTGGCATCAGTCTGAGGAGGACATTCTGCTGGCGGGGATGGGGAGGACACTGATAGATGTCCTCCGCGTTTTCTTCTTCATCACTCCCATCATCATCTTTGGGCACACTGCACGGACTAGAAAGTTCTGAAGACTCAAAAACCTCAATCAGTTTGACCAGTGCATTACTGACAGCTCCTTGGGTACTATCCACATCCAAACAGTGATGAGAAGAAATGAGGTCACTCACTGTTGGTCCCAAGGCTGATCTCAGGTCTTCCTGGTCAACACCAAGGAAGAGAAGCACAGTGCTGCAATTAAAATGTTCAGGACATTTGGACCAAAACGCCGAATGTTGAGGCTCTAACAACAAGGGTGTTATTAGCACACCACAAGTCCGAACGCTGGAGAACAATTCCTGAACATGATTTTGATTGGGGTCACAATGGAGGTGTGACTGAATTCTGTAATGGTCGCCGCCTAGCTTGTTCTGCAGAAAGTTGGCCCAGGCTGTAGCATCAGCAGCATGGATGAATGCCATGGCATCCCAATCTCCTTTGCTCCGTCCACCCATTCTGCTATGGCTTTGTAAATTTATATGCTGTAAAGAGATTTTAAAATAATATAATCAG
>CM060316.1:27087789-27090289 GCA_030674155.1 Stramonita haemastoma | reverse complement strand
CAATCAATCATCCACATAAATGATAACTCATAGTAGTGAGAAAATAATGCATGCTCAACCATTCATGTCCATCACAATAGGAGTGGGAAAACAAAGATTCCCTATTCAGTACTCCCGAAGCTAAGTGGCCTACATATGTGATTCTATCACATCGTAGTTGATGATGGGAAATTCTGAAAATCTGATCTATAAATAAATAAATAAATGAATAAATAAATAAATAAATAAATAAATAAATAAATACAAAACTCATGGTAGTGCAACAAGACAAAAGCGCCAAAACTCCCAAACCCGAACTAAATGGAATAAAGATGTACGATAAAGTACTAGAAGAAGTCAGTTCATATAAACTACTTGGCCTACATATTCATCATAACTTGTCATACTCAGATCATGCCTCTTGTATTTCCAAAACAAAATATCTAAGAAGCTATTCCAACTGAAAAGAATAAAACATTTTCTTGATCAACATACTCTAATACATCAAGTATTTTTCTACGCTGATATAAAACCAGATATTGACTATACATCTACACATGTTTGGATTTAGCAAGTAAAAAATGTACACGCCGGCAATTTGAGACAATATATATAAACATTCTCACAAGTTAATTCTTCTGAGAACTACTTCCTTGGATACCAAGAGTTGAACATTCTTCCTTTTAATCAACATTGTCTCTTTTAATAAAGATGCATTTATGTATAAGATTATGAATAAACTGCCTCCACATTATCTTTGCCAGAGATTCCCTGTTAACACGAGTCATAGCAAAAGTAAAACAACAACAACAACAACAACAACAACAAAATCATATCTAAAGTGGCGTTGTTACTCCTCGTCCAAGAACCTATCTTTTTATGTCATCACTTGTTTATTATGCCAGCAAACTGTGGAACGAAATCCCAGTCTTTATCAAAGAGAAAAGTAGCATATCATCTTTCAAAAAAGCGTACCACATACACTTGTTCAATAACTTGTAATAGAAATTCTGTGAGCGTGCTTGTCGAGCTTAGTGGGTGTGTCTGTGTGTTGATTTTTTTTTTTTTTGGTCGATGAACATGTACTTCACTGAATATTTATTTTGTTTTTAAGGAAGCATGAGAGGGCGTGTGCGAGGACACGCCAGTGTTGTGTGTGTGTGTGTGTGTGTGTGTGTGTGTGTGTGTGTGTGTGTGTGTGTGTGTGTGTGTGTGTGTGCGCGCCGCGCGCGCGCGCGCGCGCGTGCGTTCACTTTGATTTCTGATATCATTGATGTTACTTGCGTTTTGTTTTGTTTTTAAATTATCATTTATTTACTGTCTATTCAATGAAATATGCGAGAAATACATTTTGTCCTGTTAGTTAAGAAATGATGGGATTGGTAAATTTGAATATCGAGTTGTATTATCGGTTTTCTTTGTGAGCACTGATATCAATGTGTGTGTGTGTGTGTGTGTGTGTGTGTGTGTGTGTGTGTGTGTGTGTGTGTGTGTGTGTTGTGTGTGTGTGTTAAGAATTGATTGGACAACTCGAGTGGTTGATGCAAAAATGATTACGTGATTGATTTTGTTATTATGTCATCAATTAATTTATTAACTTACTGAATCAACTACGTTTATTTGGCTTCTTTGCTTTTTTTTTTTCTGAAGACCTGGTGTAAAGAAGCATCTGGCTTACCCATTTACCCTCAATAGAATAATCGAGTTCGAAATATTCGAGAGTTCTCTCTCTCCTCTCTCTCTCTCTCTCTCTCTCCTCTCTCTCTCTCTCTCTCTCTTCTCTCTCTCTCTCTCTCCTCTCTCTCTCTCCTCTCTCTCTCTCTCTCTCTCTCTCTCTCTCTCTCTCTCTCTCCTCTCTCTCTCTCTCTCTCTCTCTCTCTCTCTCTCTCTCTCTCTCTCTCTCTCTCTCCTCTCTCTCTCATCTTTTACTTTTACTCATTAAAGTACTCATTTTGTTTGTTAGCTGATGTTGTTCAAATCCTAATTTTGGAAGAAATATTTCATATTTGATCTGGATGAAGGAGTTTTCTTATTTCTTTAACTTTTTCATTTCTTTATTTTTATATATATATATATATATATATATATATATATATATATATATATATATATATATATATATATATATATATATATATATATAGGCCTACTTCTGTTGATTCTTTTGTCTACTTCTGTTAAAAATTATGATTTCATGTTTATGAGTGACATTGTGTGTGTGTGTGTGTGTGTGTGTGTGTGTGTGTGTGTGTGTGTGTGTGTGTGTGTGTGTGTGTGTGTGTAAGGCATGAAGAGAATAATAGCTGGTTATATCCAGACGATATGGTTTGACCCTCCCCCCCCCAAAAAAAAAAAAAAAAAAATCCCCATCTGATGGCCGGTGTAAAATGCTCTAATCAAAAGGCTTCGACAAATTAACAACTGCCCTGCATTGTCGCGCTGAAACATCATGGACAAAAAAGAAGAAGAAAAAAGACCGGAGCATGAACATGCATGGACGATTTTCTATCATAAGGATCTA
>CM060316.1:27062789-27077789 GCA_030674155.1 Stramonita haemastoma | reverse complement strand
GTGTGTGTGTGTGTGTGTGTGTGTGTGTGTGTGTGTGTGTGTGTGTGTGTGTGTGTGTGTGTGTGTGTGTGAGACAGACAGACAGACAGACAGACAGACAGACAGACAGACAGACAGACAGACAGAGGCAGGGGTTAACAGGGGGACACAGAAAGAAGAGGAAGAAAGAAATTTCGTACCACGGTATATGAGACTAAACTGCACTCGTGCTGGGATCCGCCCCCCCTCGAAACCCCCCCCCCCCCCCCCCCCCCCCCCCCCCCCCCCCAACCAAAAACCCCAACAAAACAACAACAACAAATTCAGGAAGAGAGAAATTTTATACCCGAGTCTAATAAGTGTCTAATAAGACACAACAATAGCCGTTTTGCCGATCAATACTGAAGAAAAAATACAAAATGACAGGAACGTAGACATCTCATAGCACAGGATATCTGACACTAGGAAGTGCACACTTACGTGCTTACTTACTGCACACACGGGAAGATTGCGAATTGAAATGAAATTTCAGAATTTCATAATGATGAATTGTTCAAGACATGCTTATCAAATCAGTTTCATATAAAATTTTGTAAACAAATACTGGGAGTTCATAAAAAAGCATTGGTACTACCCACTCTGGGTGAATTAGGAAGATTTCCACTGACCCTTAAAATCATATGCCAGATAATATCCTTTGGGATTCATTTAACAGAATCAAAACCAAACTCTTATATTAGAATAGTATATGATTATTTGTATCAGACGAATACATGTGATAAATGGATCAATACAGTAAAAAATCTCCTTTACATAATTGGGTTTAAACATGTGTGGAAAAACCAGAGTACTTTTGATGTTCATCGGTTAAGTTATGCTGTTCAAAGAAAGCTTCAGACCATGTATAAAACATTCTGGAACTACCAGAAAAAACAGTTTGCAAAACTAAAATTTTATGATTTTGTAACCAAGGAATACAGACTGGAACCATATCTTATTAACTATGAAAACAAAACTCATAAAAATACTTTTTGTAAATTTCGCTTAAGCTGTCACGATTTAATGATAGAGAAAGGGAGACACCAAAATATGCCCAGAGAGGACAGAAAATGTAAATACTGTAACAAAATAGAAGATGAATTTCATGTATTCGATGAATGTGTGTTATATGATGAACTCAGAAACAATTTGTTATTCAAAGTTAAAACCAAAGACAAAGAACGTAAAAAACATATAGATAAGGTAAGCGACATAATCGCAGTTGATATATATATCAAGCAGTTATCATGAGATAGGTGAATGAATGTTTTGAGAAAAGAGAAGAAGAATGCAACATGTTTTTAGTGGACATCATTTTGGGCAGAAAGATAATTAAACCTGATGTTTGTTTTGTTGTGTCAAATAAGTCTGCATGACTTAAATGGCAATAAAATATTTTGAATCTTGAATCTTGAATCTTGAATCACGGGACAGGATAGCCTAGTGGTCAGAACATTGCGCTCGCAATTTGACGACCCGTTGATTCCCGTTCGAGAGGATTTTTCGCGTGGAGTTAACATCAGTGCTAACTCCACTCTCCACAAAAGTCTTTCGGATGAGACTATAAACCGAGGCCCCCGTGTGCGAACGCACGCAGAACATCTTGTGCACACGTTAAATTAAATCCTGTTCCGCTTTTCGTAAGAGTAGTCCATTGTGTGCCGGTGGGAACAGATGACAAGATTTTAAAAGCTGCACACACACGGGGACTGGATGTAAAAAAAACCACATGAGTGCTTATCCCATTATCCTCGATCTAAAAAGAATAAATAAATAAAATTAAAAAAAAACACTCGCCCAGAAATTAACAACATAAACTATAGAACATTTCAGGAAGATAGACGTCTTATACAACTGGAATATTAAACCTAGAAAGTACATACTTGTCTGTGAAATCTACAACATGGAATACCAAATTTCCCACAGATCTATTTTTTGATGCATCGTTCAAGCTACTGCCTGTAGTGTAGCCTGTTCCTTTACGTAAGCGTTGAAATTATCGTAGACTCTGATCGTTGGGAAAATTTCTGACGTCTCAGGGAAACTACCTGATATTCCTTGGGTAAGTGTGTCTATATCCTGGAGGCAAGCCAACCAGTCAAGCCCATACATACCAATACAAATAATTATTTGGGTATGTCTTTTGAAATTCACGAGCGTTCAAGCGTGTCTATGGAGCATGGTGTATGTGTTTACGTGTGTTTCAGATGTTGTGCACTCAATGTTGTGTGTGTGTGTGTGTGTGTGTGTGTGTGTGTGTGTGTGTGTGTGTGTGTGTGTGTGTGTGTGTGTGTGTGTGTGTGTGTGTGTTGTTGTTGTTGTTGTTGTTGTTGTTGTTGTTGTACAGTGTGTGTGTTTGTGGTGTGTGTGTGTGTGTGTGTGTGTGTGTGTGTGTGTGTGTGTGTGTGTGTGTGTGGTTGTTGTACAGTGTGTGTGTGTGTGTGTGTGCGCGCGTGTGCGCGCGTTGTGTGTGTGTGTGTGTGTGTGTGTGTGTGTGTGTGTGTGTGTGTGTGTGTGTGAGAGAGAGAGAGAGAGAGAGAGAGAGAGACAGACAGACAGACAGACAGACAGACAGACAGACAGACAGACAGACAGACAGACAGACAGACATTGTTATGCTGTGTGTGTATGTGTGTGTGTGTGCGTGTGCGCGCGTGCAAGCCGTGTGTATGTATGTATGTATGTATGTATGTATGTATGTATGTATGTATGTATGTGTGTGCATGCGCGCACGCGCGCGCGCGCGCGTGTGTGTGAGAGAGTTGTACAGTGTGTATATGTTGTGTGTGCGTGCATATGGGCGTGCGTGCTTGCGCGCGCGTGTACATATACACACACATAACTATAATTATATACATATATATATATACATATATATATATATATACATATTATATATATATATATCTGGGGGGGGGGTATGTGTGTGTATGGGTGTTTGCGTGTATGTACGCGCGCGCGCGCGCGCGCGCGCGTGTGTGTGTGTGTGTGTGTGTGTGTGAGAGAGAGAGAGAGAGAGAGAGAGAGAGAGAGAGAGAGAGAGAGAGAGAGAGAGAGAGAGAGAGAGAGAGAGAGTTATACAGTGTGTGTATGCTGTGTGTACGTGCACGTGTGCGTGCTTACAATCAATCAATCAATCAATCAATCAATCAAATTTTTATTTCCAGATGGTACATTGAGTAAGCATGTGTGTGTGTGTGTGTGTGTGTGTGTGTGTGTGTGTGTGTGTGTGTGTGTGTGTGTGTGTTTAAATTTTCAAGTTTAATTGACATTCTTCTATGTCGAGGATAATGTGGGGGGGAGGGGGGAAGAAGGAGATCAGGTTTATGTCAAGGTCTATCAGGCACTAGGACAGCATACCCCTGGTCACACTGCATCCGACTGAAAACATTTCATGTTGGCAGGCCTACAGAGCTCCCTGTTTACGTAAGCTGTGAATTTAACCGCAGTATTTTTTCCCCAATGATATTGAATTGAGCACAAAACCAAGAACTGGTGGTTGTGTGTGTGTGTGGAAAAGGGAAGTGGGGGAAGGGGAGAATGACGTATTAAGAGACGCGACTTCCATCAGTTGTTCTGTGTAAGAGAAATCTGCATACGCTTGACAGTTGAGAAATCAGTTACGTATGGCTAGTTCTGGGTACGTCTTTCGATCGTTGCAAGCAATCAGGCGTGTACATATTTCCCCTCTTATAATGATTGATTGTGCGTGTAGGCTAGGTGTGTCAGTAAAGTGACGCGAGTAAGTGTGTGTGTGTGTGTGTGTGTGTGTGTGTGTGTGTGTGTGTGTGTGTGTGTGTGTGTGTGTGTGTGTGTTTGCATGTGTTAGTGTTCATGTGTACGTTTGCACGTGTGTGATTGTATGTGTGTGTGTGCGTGCATGCGTGCAAGCGCGTCTGTGTATGTAAACGCGCGCGCGCATGTGTGGTGTGTGTGTGTGTGTGTGTGTGTGTGTGTGTGTTCGCGTGGGGTGTATGTGCGTGTGCTTGCCAGCACAAGTGCGCAATCATTTGTCTTCATGACCACTGACTGACTCTCTCTCTCTCTCTCTCTCTCTCTCTCTCTCTCTCTCTCTCTCTCTCTCTCTCTCTCTCTCTCTCTGTGAGTCTCTCTCTGTCTGTCTGTCTGTCTGTCTGTCTGTCTGTCTGTCTGTCTGTCTGTCTGTCTGTCTCTCTCTCTCTCTCTCTCTCTCTCTCTCTCTCTCTCTCTCTCTCTCTCTCTCTCTCTCTCTCTCTCTCTCTATGTATAAATATTTAGGGATGATATTTTCAACAAGGCTAAGTCTAAATTTTGCATGGGAAGAATCTTGTAGGAAGGGGAAAAAAGGTGTAATAGAAATTTTAAAAACATTACGAAAGCTTAATACGATAGACTGTTCCCTTTTCTGGAAATTGTTTGACACACAAATAGAACCTTTGCTTACATATGCTGCAGAAATGTGGGGATTTAAGGTAAATACACAAATGGAAAAAGTTCACACATATGCCATGAAACGTTTTTTAAATGTACCAATACATTCATCTAACACTGTACTTTATGGAGAGACAGGAAGATATCCTTTATATATAAGAACTTTTGTGAAAGGTATTAAATATTGGTTAAAACTGTTGACACTACCACAAACACGTTTATGCAGACAGTCATATGAAATGTTGATCATACAGATGGAACTGGGTAAAGAGAACTGGGCTTATCAAGTTAAAAGAGTTTTGTCGGAACATGGCTTTGGGATTGTGTGGATGTCTCAGGAAGTAGGTAATGAGCGTCAGTTTCTTTCGGAATTTAAAGATAGGCTTATTTGCTCTTTTAAACAAAACTGGCACTCAGATATGGAAAGTAAAAATAAATACAGCTGGTTCTTTTCTTTCAAATCCGTCTTTCAGACGGAAAAATATCTAAAAGTGATAAATGATAAATGGCACAGGATTAATTATGCTCGATTCAGGTTAAGAACTTTGGGTTTTAATGCTAACAAAAGATGGTTCCAGACTGAGACATCCATACAGTTACCATGTCCATTATGTGGTCATAATGTTGATGATGAAGTTCATTTTCTGTTCCAATGTAAAGCATATGAAACTATACGTTCTAAACATACTTTTCTAAGTCTACAATCTGCAGAAATTCAAGATATTGTTTCTATTTTGTCATCTGAAAATGAACATGTGATTAAATCTGTTGCTAAGTTTATAGCAGAAGCACAAAAATTAAGACAAAGCCAAGTCACCACCAATTGTATTAATATGAATTGATATAGTACTAGTAGCAATGTATTATCGAGTAAGTAGATTTCAAAAAGGTTGTTATCTATCATATGTAATTTGAATGGATGGTCGATCCGAAAATGGTCGTTTGTTATTGCATTTCAGTTTACTTTTTCTTTTTTCTCTTCTTTGTATGTACAGGGTGATTTGTAACTGTATAGACGTCAGTATTATAATTAGGTTGTTACAAGTGGATGGTCATTTCTTTTTGCCAAATTCAGTTGTATTGATCACGTATTATACTTTCTATTTACTGTTTCGAAAAAAAAATGTGTTACCTCCCTTGTCAAAAGGCCTAGTTAGGCAATGACAATAAAATTGTTAAAGCGTTAAAGCGTTAAAGCGTCTCTCTATGTATATATATATATATATATATATATATATATATATATATATATATATATATATATATATATATATATATAAAGTCGCCATAGTGGGCTCAAAGGAGACCTCTGTTTTCAGCTATGACTTAATTCTGCACATGTTCACAGCTTTATGTGGGGGCTGTATAGCCTAGTAGCCTAGTGGTTAGTGTGTTGTGCTTGTGATATGAGGGTGGGGAGGGAGGCGCCCGTTTAGGGAATTTTGCCCTTGAGTTAGCATCAGTAGCCTACTGACCCCACTCCCCCCAAAAGTCCTTTGGATGAGACTATAGGCCTACACCTGTACATGTGAGTGAACACACGCAGAATATCTTGCACACACGTTAAAAACCTGGTTTGGTTTTCAGAAGAGTAGACCATTTTCATACCTGAGGAACGGATGACAAAATAAAGAAGAAAAAACCGCTTGCACACAGGTGTCATGTTTAGACACCATCCCCGAAGTCGGAATGCGGCTTCCTTAATGATGGGTCAAAACGGTCGTATACGCAAATCTTCACTTTTGGTGAACCTCGTAGCTCTAGCGGAAGATCAACAATAACTAACAAACATAAAAAACAACAACAAAACAAACCACCAAAAAACCCACTGACGAGAGAGAGTGATAGAAAAGATGGCCACAGACGAAGTGAGGAGGAAGGGAGGGGCTCAGAGAGATCGAAGGATAATGGGTGCATGTGAAAATTGTCGTCCACTCAGTGTTTTCAAACATTCCAGATGTATGACCCATTACTGTTGGTTGATGTTCTTCAATGTTTGAAGTTTTGGTTTTCTAAGTATAATTCACAACACAAGATCACATATTTATCTGATATGATTATTAACACCGTAAAAAGCACACGAGCCTGTGATATCAGTCTTCGTTGAACTTCAGTCTTAGCATGGTCAAGGCAGGTGGGAATTTGCATGGGCCTCTGTGGGATTTTTCCATTTTAACTTGTTTTTGCTGTGCTGCCGCTCCCTTTCAGTCTGTCAAACTGCAGGCATAGAATGTTGTGCAGCTACTGTCTACATAGGGTGCCGTGACGAACAGGTGACAAGATTTACAAAACTGCATACACACAGGGACTGGATGTAAAAAAAAAAGCACATAAGTGCTTATTCCATTATTTTCGATATAAAAGAATAAAAATAAAATAAATAAAAAGAAATAAATAGGGTTGGTTTCATTCAAACCAGAACCACCAGACCTCAAAACTGATCGGCTTGAGCATTGTTGTAGGGCATTGTAAGTACAGTGCGGATTGCGGGGTGGGGAGGGGGGCATGAGATTACTTAAGTCCGCATAAATTGGTTGTGGTGGGATTTTGCGGCTGACGTAAGATGATATTATATACATAAGGGCACACAAACACGCGCGCGCGTACACACACACACACACACACACACACACACACACACACACACACACACACACACACACACACACACACACACACCACACACACACACACACACACACACACACACACACACACACACACACACACACACACCACACTATAAACCGAGGCCCCGTGTGCGAACGCACGGAGAACATCTTGCGCACACGTTAAAATCCTGTTCCGCGTAGGCCATCGTGTGCCGGTGGGAACAGATGACAAGACTGACACAACTGCATACATACAGGGACTGGATATTTTTTTTAAACGCACATGGAATGCTTAATCCTTTATCCTCGATATAAAAGAATAGATAATAAATAAATAAATAAATAGAGAGAGAGAGAGAGAGAGAAGAGAGAGGAGAGAGAGAGAGAGAGAGAGAGAGAGAGAGAGAGAGAGAGAGAGAGAGAGAGAGAGAGAGAGAGAGAGAGCCTTTCAGTTTCAGATCATGTTACATACACCGCAGACTGTAAACGTGTATTGGGTTATGTTTTTTTGTTTTTTTTAAATATACCCCCAAAAAATTAAATGATAAAGCAAGAAGAAAAAGGCCAGCTTCAAGGTTGGAAGGGGTTGGGGAGGACAGGGAAGCGTATTGCGAAGTATATTCCATAACCTATAGAACTGCCAGCCAGCCTTTGAATTGAATATAACAGGCTTTTGTCACGACAAGGGACGCACCCAGCGTTAAATGCTGCATGTGTGTACTCAAGCTTTTATATCTGTCTTCGTTCAAGTATGAGGAAATTAAAATGAAGGAGAATGAAGTGATAGAAAATGAAGTGAAAAAAAAAACTGGAAAGCCTCCCAGTGGCTTTCTTAGTTCATATGTGTGTTTACAGGTATTAAAAGGTGTGTCAGATTGGCTTCGTGCAGTTTTTTGTGGTACAGGTGTGTTCAGTGAAGAAATTCTGTTTTAATATTTGCCCCCCCCCCTCTGCCCCCAAACACACACACACACACACACACACACACACACACACACACACACACACACACACACGCGCGCGCGCGCGCGCGCGCGCGCGCACGAGCAGTGGTCAGAACATTGCGCTCGCAATTTGACCACCCCGGTTCGATCCCCGTTCGAGGGGATTTTTCCCCTGGAGTTAACATCAGTACTGACTCCACTCTCCCCAAAAGTCTTTCGGATGAGACCGAGGCCCCGTGTGCAAACGCACGCAGAACATCTTGCGCACACGTTAAATCTTGTTCCGCTTTTCGTAAGAGTAGGCCATTGTGTGCGGGTAACAGATGACAAGATTTACAAAACTGCATACACACGGGGACTGGATGTAAAAAGCACATGAGAGCTTATTCCACTATCCTGGATATAAAAGAATAAAATAAAACACACACACACACACACACACACACACACACACACACACACACACACACGCACGCACACACACACACACACACACACACACACACACACACACACACACACACACACACACACACACACTCCCCTGGATTGGAAAAAAAGCCTGCTTAAAAATTGAAAAGGGAAGTTAAGGTTTCAGGCTACGTATAAAACTGGACAAGGACCTGCTGTGCTGTGAAACACAAACACACAAACAAACACATGAACGTCAATACAGACCCTCCCAAAAAACACACACACAAAAACCACACAAAACAAATATCCCCCCTCCCGGATAGAAAAGTTCGCTAAAACCCTCTGTCTGTCTCTCTCTGTCTCTGTCTGTCTGTCTGTCTGTCTCTGTCTCTCTGTCTCTGTCTCTCTCTCTCTCTCTCTCTCTCTCTCTCTCTCTCTCTCTCTCTCTCTCTCTCTCTCCTCTCTCTCTCTCTCTCTCAGATATTACCTGCTATGATTATCATAAACAATGTTTTAGGATTGTTTAGATTTAAATAACAAAAAAAAGCAAGTGGCTGTCAAGATTTTTTTTTTTTTGCTGCAGCACACAAAAGCACCTTTTTCTACTGGATAAGTAATGGCAGATTTGGTCAGGTCACAACAGAGGTGCCAAGATACAGTGACTCTTGTCTTCATTGCATTAAGCTACTCCTGTTATTCTAAGTAGAATATTGTCAAGCTTTTTTTTTTTCTTCCAGCCCAGGCTAAATTCTAACTTGACTTGTCCCCCCCCCCCCCCCCCCCCCCCCCCCCTCTGGGGATGGCGTCAGCTCTCAGTATAAATAGCATACCCACATTCTCGAAATTCTGTGCTAGAAAATTTCCCTGTTCTACCCCTCTCTTTGTTTCTGTCTTTATCTTCCTATCATCATTCTCGCTTATTTTCTACATTCCTAGTTTGTTTGCCTGCCCCTTTTCCAAGCAAACTGATAATTCTTCTATTTTTATTCATTATAAATTATGGCCCTTTTCCCCTGTTATTTTGTTCTGGGGACCAGGTAGTGATATTGTCAACACTGGGATGGGCACAGGATTTTTATTCTCTATTGGTGTTTGCCCAAAGGACATTTTCTTTTGTGTTGTTTTTGTCCTTTGAAGAAAAACATAATGCTTGGCAAAGACAAGTCACCAAAACATTAAAGCACAGTTCCCACCAGCACTATAACGAAATTCGTAGACTGGTCTTTTACTGACTTGGTGACCAGTGCATTGGTCTTATTACTGACTTGGTGACCAGTACAGTGGTCTTTTTACTGACATGGTTACAAGTGCAGTGGTCTTTTTACTGACTTGGTGACCAGTACAGTGGTCTTTTTACTGACTTGGTGACCAGTACAGTGGTCTTTTTACTGACTTGGTTACAAGTGCAGTGGTCTTTTTACTGACTTGGTGACCAGTACAGTGGTCTTTTTACTGACTTGGTTACAAGTGCAGTGGTCTTATTACTGACTTGGTGACCAGTACAGTGGTCTTTTTACTGACTTGGTTACAAGTGCAGTGGTCTTTTTACTGACTTGGTGACCAGTACAGTGGTCTTATTACTGACTTGGTGACCAGTACAGTGGTCTTTTTACTGACTTGGTTACAAGTGCAGTGGTCTTTTTACTGACTTGGTGACCAGTACAGTGGTCTTTTTACTGACTGGGTAACCAGTACAGTGGTCTTTTTACTGACTTGGTGACAAGCGCAGTGGTCTTTTTTCTGACTAGGTGACAAATGCAGTGATTTTTTTTCGTGACATGGTGACAAGTGCAGTGATTTTTTTTTTTACTGACATGGTGACAAGTGCAGTGATTTTTTTTCTGACATTGTGACAAGTGCAGTAGTCTTTCTTTTTTTCTGACATGGTGACAAGTGCAGTGATCTTTTTTATTTAAAAAATTTTTTTTTTACTGACTTGGTGACAAGTGCAGTAGTCTTTTTACTGACTTGGTGCAGTGGTCTTTTTTTTATATTATTATTACTAATTTGGTTTCAAGGGCAGGTGACCTTACCTACTGTAGGGGGGGGGGGGGGGGGGTTGGTCTCCTGTTTCTATGACAGATCAAATGTGTATACAGTGGGCCAGTGTACATTTAGTTCTCCCTGTTTTTACAGTCCCTTCAGTCTCAGGCACTAGGTGGTAATGTGCCTTACCTAGAAAGCAAAAAGTCTGGGTCGAGTGTGTGGTTTGTACCCGTTTGGGCCCAAAACTTTCCCTCCATCCATTAGACCCTGAGTGGTGGTCTGGGCGCTAGGATCAGACGATAAACCGAGGTCCTGTGTGTTACACATCACTATTTAGCACATGTAAAAGAACCCACGGCAACAAGGGGTTGACCCTGGCAAAATTCTGTAGAAAAAAAGCCACTCTGATAGGGAAACAAATACAGTTGCATGCAGGAAAAAGGAAAAAAATGGGTAGGTGATGCACTTGTGGCAACCGTGCTCTGGCTCTCTCCAGGGAGAGCAGCTCGAATTTCACGAATTTCACGCAGAGAAATCTGCTGTGACATAAAGTGGTACAAAATACAAATGCAGTCCTAGTGAGGTTTTTAACAGAAAGTTCTCAAATTAAACTCTCTCTCTCTCTCTCTCTCTCTCTCTCTCTCTCTCTCTCTCTCTCTCTCTCTCTCTCTCTCTCTCTCTCTCTCTCACAGGTTAACTGGTTGGTTGATGAGCTATTGTGTTTCACCAGTTGGTGGGAGGCTTGATTTCCTGGTCAGGTGACTAGCCTGGTTGGCTGGTTCACTCATTCAGTCAGTCAGTCAACCAGTCAGTGACTCAATGATTAGTCACTTTAGTCATCAGCCAGTGAGTCAAGTTGGTCAATGGCCTGGTTGGTTAGTCCTTTGACAGATAACAGAACTGTGCTATAGCCAGGAATCATAGACCAGAAACATTCCTGTCACTCAGTCTCCAATATATTGAGGTCTCAAAACAGCAGCAGCATGCTCACTCACTATATTACTGAACATTAAAATTATTTTTATACAGTTCAAGGGCTGCCATCATCGAGTCTGATTCAATCTGTGTCCCTGCAGTGGTTTTACAGCTTATGTCCTGGTATTACAACAAAGCAACAACAGCAATAGGTACAAAAGCAAAAAACAAACTCAAAAACAAAAAAAACGAAGGAAAACTTGATTGTATTAGCAGAGCGCTGTGTGCATTGGGAGAAGACTGGCTGCAGAATAATGAGCTATGTCTTCTGTGTTCAACTTGCACTGGGCAAACAGAGAAGTCTTTCCCCTGTTGATTTTAATCAGTCGTAAACCTTGTATTGTTGATTTAGTGTTAAGGCATAGACAAGGGATCTGTTCATGTAGGACACAGGCCTACTTAAATATGCAAATAGAAGGGTAAGGATAAGTGGGGGCAGGGGGGTCCTCGCAGTAGGGGTTGCCAGCTGTGACCAGGAAGTTTTCTTATTTCAGCCTTGACAGTGAGACTTTACTTCCGGTAGACATCTTGCCTGGCTGGACCATTAGCATAATCACTCCAAGCTCTTCACGAGCTTATAAGTGTTGATTTCAGTATAACTAGATAGGACACCCCATCACCTCTGCCCCCGTGTCTCTCTCCTTTATTTTTTCCCTCCTGGCTTGATATTTTTCCTTGTCTCGCCCACCCTTCCTTCACTATTAAAGAGATTGTCTTAGTGCGATGAATCTTAATCGTGAAGTTCGTTTCCGTCCGCCTCAGGCACGAACAATCATTGTACGCGCGCGCGCGCGCGCGTGTGTGTGTATGTGTGTGTGTGTGTGGGTGGGTGGGTGGGTGTGTGCGCGCGCACGCGCGTGAGCGCGAGCGTTTTATGTGTAGGCCTACTATAGTATGTGTACGTAATCTTTTTTTTCAATTCATTTTCATCCTTGTTTGCCGCGCTTACGAGGTTTCAATGCTTAGCAATGATAAGCCTTGTCACTATTATATCAGTCTGTCGTTTTCTCTTATATTGCAGCGAAAATTTTGCCTGTCAAACCTAGCAGACGCCTGCAGACTGTTGTTTGTTCAGCCATGCCTCTGACTGTTAGGCACAGCCATGCCCACATGTGGAGCTTCATAAACAGGATATCACATGTGATACGGACAAACTAGGTTGTCGGCGGACTAAAAAACAACAACAACAAAAAACCCAACCCTCAACAGCACCCCCCCCCCCCCTTCCTCCCTCCAATAACAAACGACAAAAAATCCCAACCAAACTAACAAAAACAGAAATCAAAACAAGCAAATGTGACGTAAGTGGCATATACGGTTGAACAAGATATTGTTTCCATTCACACAACTTTATCTTCAGAAAAGAAAAAGAAGTGAGCATTCAGAGCTAGTTCTATCTTTTTTTCCCTGTGTGTGTGTGGTGTGTGTGTGTGTGTGTGTGTGTGTGTGTGTGTGTGGGGAGAGAGAGAGAGAGAGAGAGAGAGAGAGAGAGAGAGAGAGAGAGAGAGAGAGAGAGAGAGAGAGAGAGAGAGAGAAACAGACAGACAGACAGACAGACAGACAGACTACTGACAGATGGATGGACCAACAGATTGACCCCCCTGGCTGATCTTTACGTTAAGAAACAACAACCCTGATTATCTCGGTAGCCGATCAGTTGTTCCAATGATAAATAACTGGATAATAAATAAACGAACGAATAAATAAATAAAGACAGGAATAAATGAATAAATAAATGAAATAACAAATCAATCAATCACGAGAAAATGTAAATAACTTCTTCTTTTTTTTTAAACGCAATAAAAAAAAACAAAAAAAAACAACCAGACATTAGACGTTAAACCTTTAGACGTGAATCCGACCTTTCAACTTCCTGGATTCGACAACTATTCACCTCCTGCTTACTGGAAAGGATTTGTCTCTGCAGGCCTAGTCACCTGTGTACAAAGGTAACCTGAATCACTATTGTGTCTCTTTCTCGCCTACGTGTCTTCCTTCACATTGACACCTTCTGTGTCACCTTGAATAAACAAACGAATAAGTAAACCGAAAAATAAATAAATAATAAACCCAGCTTGATCTGTGCTTGTGCTGTGCTGTGCTGCAGAACAACAACCCCGCTGTATTTGTCTTTCCTTCTCTCTGCGCCCCCCCCCCCCCCCCCCCCAACTTCCTTTAAATGGAATACCTCTAAATCGCACGGGGTAGGGGGGGGGGGGGGTTGTAAACACCACACACACACACACACACACACACACACACACAACACACACCACGACAGACAGACAGACAGAGAGAGAGAGAAGAGACAGAGAAGAGACAGAGATTTTCATTTCGAGGATAATGAATAAGCACGTGTTCTTTTTTTTTTGTATACCAGTCCCACAGTTCAAGGCCATCGTGACTGAAAAATAAAGCCAAACCTGCCACTCAACAGAGAATGAAATGACAGAAAATAACAAAATTGCACAGAGAGAGAGAGAGAGATTGATTGATTGATATGATGATTTATCTTTATATCGAGGATAATGGATGCTTTGTGCTTTTTTTACATCCAGTCCCCATGTGTATGCAGTTTTTAATGTATCTGTCCCCGGCACACGATGGCTACTCTCGAAAAGCGACAGGATTAAGTGTCGCAAGATGTTCTGGTGCGTTCGCACAGGCCTCGTTTAAAGTCTCATCCGAGGACTTGTGGAGAGTGAGTAGCACTGATGTAACTCAGGAGAAAAATCTTCGACCAATCGAACGTCTTCAATTGCAGCGCATGTTCGACCACTAGGCTATCCGTACCGAGAGAGAGAGAGAGAGAGAGAGAGAGAGAGAGAGAGAGAGAGAGAGAGAGAGAGAGAGAGAGAGAGAGAGAATCGTGTCGGCTCCTCATTTTGAGTTAGAGAAGTTGCACGACTGATTTTGATTATTTAGCCTCATGGTTATCAATATTAGGCCAGCGACATGTTTGAAATCTCTCTCGGATCTTGGATGCTGTTGGAAGGAAGTAGTAGGAAAGGTCTAAAGCGTGACGTCACTGGCACAGTTACCCCAAAATAAAAATCAAAGAGAAACCCTTGGTTACCTATGAATTTACCGATATGAACGCTGGTTACAAAAAAAAAAATACATTCCTCAGTAGAAGTATGTTGGTGACTGAAATATTATCTACCCCCCCCCCCCCCCCCCAAAAAAAAAAAAAAAAAAGCACAAAAAGCTGGATAACCTGAAATACTGAAGACAAAGTTCTTTTATACATTATATTTAGGATACTCAGCTAAAACGCTTTGATCGTGTGTGTTTAGACTATCCTAGATTTCTCATGATTTTCGTTGCTGCGTGTATTGACAGAGTATAATGTAAACGTTTGTTTTGACTCTGAATCAGTAAGCGCTGCACTTGTGGCGACACGCTCTCCCCGGGGAGAGCAGCCCGAATTTCACGCAGAGAAATCTGCTGTGACATAATGTGGTATAAATAAAATAAAAATGTCTATTATCTATCTATCTATCTATCTATCTATCTATCTATCTTATCTATCTATCTATCTATCTATCTATCTATCTATCTATCTATCTATCTAAATCTATCTATCTATCTATCTATCTATTATCTATCTGTCCCATAGTCTGGCGACTGTGGGGGCACCC
>CM060316.1:27027789-27057789 GCA_030674155.1 Stramonita haemastoma | reverse complement strand
AACAAAAATCCCAACCAATCAACCAACCAAACAACAACAAAAAATATCATTCACTTGATGTCTCACCAACAAAGTACCACACCCCGGTAAACAAGTTAAGTACAAACACAAAATTAATAAACAAACAAAACATAGAAACTGTTTTTCTTCGCTATGTGTCTCTAACGGTTACATTAAAATGTTACTTAAACGTTGAAAAATTCTTCCTTGTTATGAATTCCAGTTATATGAACAGACTTATTCACATGAAGTCTGGTTTACATTTAGTGTCTGGCTTTTTGAAAATCAAGAATCTGACTCTTTTGTTTGGTATTAGTGTAGGCCTATATTGTTGACTGGTAGTCCAAGGCTACCAGTATCTAATATGAAACTAGGCATTGGGCTTTCACTTGACATGACACTTTGGCCAACGCTGCATTCTTGAAGAAAAACTTGGCGTCCTACCAACATGTACAGACATTAACAACAACAATAACAACAACAATAACAAATAATATATTATTGAATGAAACTGTGCTCTTGAAAGAAATTGTTCTGAGGTTATTTTATCTTGTTGTTGTTTGATGTTGTTGTTGTTGTTCGGGTTATTTTTTTAACCACAAACCCTTAATACGAGTAATTCTTTTCAG
Source organism: Stramonita haemastoma (assembly GCA_030674155.1). NCBI lineage: Eukaryota > Metazoa > Mollusca > Gastropoda > Neogastropoda > Muricidae > Stramonita > Stramonita haemastoma. Next base: position 27,057,160 of record CM060316.1, on the reverse strand, counting down.
TGTATGGTGAGACAGCTACTTTTCCAAAATCCTTGCATTCTGGCATTAAATGCATTCGGCGCTGAGTCAAAATTGCATTGTACTATGAAAAAGCTGTTGTCCGAATTGTTAACTTCTTCCTCTTTCCTTAGTTTGCTGATTGTATTAGGCCTATATATAGTCCCAGTGAGTGACCCATCTAGGGGCTGTTGAGATTCGAAAGGCAGCCAACCAGTCCTATTAATTTTACTCACTCGACCAGGTGGCCAAGCGAAGCGCTGACGGCCCTTGGACCACGTTGTTCCTCTTATCTGTCCGTAAGGTTGATGATCAGGCCTGGTATGCCCGGGTTCTCTCTCTCTCTCTCTCTCTCTCTCTCTCTCTCTCTCTCTCTCTCTCTCTCTCTCTCTCTCTCCTCTCTCTCTCTCTACCTCTCTCACCACACACACACACACACACACACACACACACACACACACACACACACACACACACACACACACACACACACCACACATCAACACGGAACAAGATAAGTATGAAACAATTCATATTCATCATTTGTCCTCCGCCCCTACTTGACAAACTTTTGTGTCATGACAACCTCTCTCTCTCTCTCTCTCTCTCTCTCTCTCTCTCTCTCTCTCTCTCTCTCTCTCTCTCTCTCTCTCTCTCTCTCTCTCTCTCTCTCTCTCTCTTCTCTTCTTCTGTCTGTCTGTCTGTCTGTCTGTCTGTCTCTTCAGTCATAAATTTCTCTCTCTCGGTGTTTAAAAACAAAACAAAGAAGGGTTTTGTCAAAGGCAGCACACGCACTTATGGAGTAAGATAGAGAATTCCCGACAAAACACGGACACAATATTGACATTGGCAACAAGGTCGTTCCGTGGCGCTTAGCCACTTGTGCTGTCACTTGACAAATGCAGGTCTTTAAAAAAAAAAAAAAAAAATTAAAAAAAAGGGAGGGAGGGGGTGGGGCACACGAGAGAGAGAGAGAGAGAGAGAGAGAGAGAGAGAGAGAGAGAGAGAGAGAGAGAGAGAGAGAGAGAGAGAGACTGCGTGGTTTGTTTATATTGAGGTCTACCATATTTTCCTTCCGCTTTCACAGACAACACTGTATTATTTGTTGATCTGAAACATGGGCCTAACCAGGTGTCCTACATAATTTTCATGGTCGTGATATGCAACAACGATGGAACAATGGCTAAAAGAAAGCGGAACCTTTTTAAAATTCATTTTACTTTCCTTGTTGCGCAATCTAATTCTCATTATTAGTGTGGTTGTTTTAGTTTCTTAAAATATGTTGATTTAAATTTAGTTTCAACCAAAACAAGCCCTCTTTCTCTGTTTTGTCTTGTCTTGTCTTGTCTTGTCTGTCTGTCTGTCTATCTGTCTGTCTCTGTCTGTCTGTCTGTCTGTCTGTCTGTCTCTGTCTCTGTCTCTGTCTGTCTGTCTGTCTGTCTGTCTGTCTGTCTGTCTGTCTGTCTGTCTGTCTCTCTCTCTCTCTCTCTCTCTCTCTCTCTCTCTCTCTCTCTCTCTCTCTTCTCTCTCTCTCTCTCTCTCTTGGCTTGATGAAAAAAAAGCAAATTTATTGCTTACTCAATGTACCATCTGGAAATAAAATTTTGATTTGATTTGATTTGATTTAATTTGATTTGATTTGATTTGATTTGATCTCTCTCTCTCTCTCTCTCTCTCTCTCTCTCTCTCTCTCTCTCTCTCTCTCTCTCCTCTCTCTCTCTCTCTCTCTCTCTCTCTCTCTCTCTCATTGTATTTCTTAAGTTTCTTTTGAGTCTATTTTTTCGTTAAAAATTGTAACAATGTAACTACATAGTTTTGGGGCGGGGTTTTCTTGGTTAACTTGCTTGTTTGCTCACTGCTTCATTTCTGTTAGTCTGTTTTTTGTTTAAGTGGATTTTAGTTTGTTTTTGGTTTTGGTGGGGTATTTTTTGTTTTTTTCTGTGATTTTTTCTTGTGTGCACGCAGGTCTTTATATATATATATATATATATATATATATATATATATATATATATATATATGTATATAGATAGATAGATAGATAGATAGATAGATAGATAGATAGATAGATAGATAGATAGATAGATAGATAGATAGATAGATGGCTTGATAAAAAAAAAGCAAATTTATTGCTTACTCGATGTACCATCTGGAAATAAAATTTTGATTTGATTTGATTTGATCTCTCTCTCTCTCTCTCTCTCTCTCTCTCTCTCTCTCTCTCTCTCTCTCTCTCTCTCTCTCTCTCTCTCTCTCCTCTCTCTCTCTCTCTCTCTCCCAGTATAACTGTGTGTACGCATTGCATTGCAGTATAGTTGTATGAACGTTTGTGTACTTGTGTATAACGTTCTTATAATTATGTGTCTTTTGTAAACCCCTTCAAATGGGGCTATGGCCTTTCTTGAATAAATATCGTTATGTTATCGTTCTCTCTCTCTCTCTCTCTCTCTCTCTCTCTCTCTCTCTCTCTCTCTTCTCTCTCTCTCTCTCTCTCTCTCTCTCTCTCTCTCTCTCTCTCTCTCTCTCTCCCCCTTCACGCACAACCTCACATCATCTCACCCTTATCTTTTATCTCCCTGTTTTCTTCCGAAGGACAAGTCACAAGGAGGCATAATCAATGAGACTGCTTGCAGTCTGTCTCCGGTCTTTGTCGTTTCGTAGTGTTGTTGTTGCTGATTATGTTACTGTAATGTACCTTAGTCATTTTTTGTAAAAACTGAAGCTGTTGCACTCAAGTGTAAGCCGAGCTACACTCACATACACACGCTCTGGTTGGTTTTTAGTCATTACAGGGGTTGCTGTTTCTTGACAGTTAACATCGTTATATATGTCGACGACTGACAGACTGCACAACACTGGTATAATGGAACGAAATGGAAAGAAAAAAGTGCTTCATGGACGTCAGATTGTTATAGGCCTAGTTCACATAAAGATGACATATACAGGGCATATGCAGTTCACATAAAGATGGCATTCACAGGGCATATATAATTCACATAAAGATGGCATATACAGTTCACATAAAGATGGCATATACAGGGCATATATACAGTTCACATAAAGATGGCATATACAGGGCATATACAGTTTACATAAAGATGGCATATACAGGGCATATATACAGTTCACATAAAGATGGCATTTACAGGGCATATATACAGTTCACATAAAGATGGCATTTACAGGGCATATATATAGTTCACATAAAGATGGCATATACAGGGCATGTATAGTGCACATAAAGATGCCATATACAGGGCATGTATAGTGCACATAAAGATGGCATATACAGAGCATGCATGGTGCACATAAAGATGGCATATACAGAGCATGCATGGTGCACATAAAGATGGCATATACAGGGCATATATATAGTTCACATAAAGATGGCATGTACAGCGCATATATAGTTCACATAAAGATGAAGTATGAAAGGCGTAGACAGTTCACATAAAGATGGAATACACAGGGCATAAACAGTTCACAAGTTATAAAGCTACACACTCACTGTGTATGTGAACATTGAACGTTGACATTCAGGAATTTAGCAAGTATATTTTTTAGTATAAAAAAGAATAACAAGTCTCATTTTGATCTAAATGATTATCTGTCATTTTTATATTCATCAATGGGTTTCAAGTAACTGTGTAAATCTTTGAAATAAGATGTTTCCTAAGTATATAAGTTACACAGTGCAACTGCTTTCTTCATCTTCACAAATTAGTTTTCCGATTGTTTTGTCGATTAAAATTTCAATTTCTGCTTATGATGATTTTCAGAACTCATGCAATACGTCGAATTAGAATGTTTGGTCCTGAGAGAGAGAGAGAGAGAGAGAGAGAGAGAGAGAGAGAGAGAGGAGGCTCAACTCATGTCCATCAATAAATAGCAATAGAAAAGCAAATATTCCCTCTTCATTTCTCCTTGGCCTACGGTTGTGACTTTATCACTCCCTAGTTGTACAATGGAAAAAACCTGACAATCTGCTCTCTCTCTCTCTCTCTCTCTCTCTCTCTCTCTCTCTCTCTCTCTCTCTCTCTCTCTCTCTCTCTCTTCTTCTCTTCTCTCTATATAATATACCGTAAAATCCCTAGCATACCCTGTGCACTGATTTAGGGCAAAATTGGGGGGTGGGCGTTTGCTAGGGATAGACCCCTTTGCACAAAGTAATTTTTGTGCTAAACCATGTAATTGAGTGAATACAAACCCCGAAAGCAAAGGAAAATAGAAAAAAAGGGACTTTGAGGCAAAGAAGGCCAACGAGTTCCATCGCTTTCCGTTGTAGGTCCTTGTTTCGCAATACCCTTCCTTCAGATCTTTCATCCAGATAATGCAGCACACTTTGGTCGACATGTTCAGATCTAACTGTTGGTTCTTTTGATAGTTTCCATTTTTCTTTTTCCTTTCGGTACTGCTGTTCAAGTCTATCTCTGTTTTCACTCCATTCCCTGATCCTCTTCCTATCTACAGAAAATTCACGGGCACACTCCGAAACATTCCCACCTGCTTCGTTATCCAGATACTGGAGGGCATCCAATTTGAAAAATACAGTGTAAGACTGTCGCTTCGGCATTTTCCAAAAAAGGGTACAGAGAGATTCAAGAACCAACTTCCGGCCATCAGGAAGCGTTGTCAAAGTACCAGTACATCACTGACAGACAAAAGACGTCAGTGGAAAAAGCATGACATAATTTTAATTCTGGGGATGGGTGGGAGTGAGGAGAGGGGACAGAGAATAAGAAAAAAGGAAAGAAACAGAAAAGGTAAAGGAGGGGAAAAGATGACTTATAGAACAGTCTGCACAAATCCTAGTGAAAGTGAGCATAGTCTCTTTGAAAAAAGCAGGGTGGGCGTTTGCTAGGTAGTTACCCCTGTGCACAACTTTTGGCCCAAAGTGGGGGGTGGGCGTTTGCTAGATGGTAATATTAATAATAATACATGGAATTTGTATAGCGCTATATCTTGCAAAAACAAATCAAAGCGCTTGCATTCAACCTACACGACACACAATCAGCAACTATTTACAGTTTTGACAAATTCGAATGTACACACACACCACACACACACACACACACACACACACACACACACACACACACACACACCACACACACGCACGCACGCAGCACGCGCGCGCACGCACACACACCTACAAACGTTATGCACTTTGGCAGGTGGATGTTGAAGGCAGGGACAGGTAAGAGATGGAAGCGGAAGGAGAAAAACTTAGGTTTGAAATAAGTGTGTCTTGAGGTTGGATTTAAAAGTGTCATAAGTAGGCTTTTGGCGGAGGGAGAGAGGAAGGTCGTTCCACATCGATGGACCGGAAACAGAGAAAGAGCGGCGGCCAACGGTAGATAGGTTGAATCTGGGTGTTCTTAGGGACAAAGTATCTGCCGACGAGCGGAGGGAGCGAGAAGGTGTGTACAAGTGAAGACATTCACAGAGGTAGGAGGGTGCAGTATTGTGGAGACATTTGTAACAGAGGGTATTGATCTTGTAGTTTACTCTCTGTGGTACGGGCAGCCAATGAAGAGATTGCAAGAGAGGGGTAATGTGCTCAGATTTTTTCTTTCTGAGGACCAGACGAGCTGCGGAGTTTTGTATGCGTTGAAGGGAGTGGATGGATGATGCTGGCAGACCAGCCAAAAGAGAATTGCAATAGTCCAGACGTGAGAGAATAAAAGAAGTGACAAGTTTGGAAGTTGCATCAGTGGACAGGTACTTTCGAATTGCGCTAATACGCCGTAGTTGATAGTAGCATGACTGACAGGTTTGGGTAATGAATTTTTGCATGGAGAGCGTGTTATCGACAACGACTCCTAGATACTTCACAGAAGTGGATAGCGGAACTGACGTATTGCCGAATTCTATTGAAGTTATTGGAATGGAGGAGAGTTTGTGTTTGGTGCCTACAAGCATGGCTTCGGTGGGCTGATGGTGGGCTTATGCTAGGGATTTTACGGTATATATATATATATAAGAATGTTTGGCTCTTTTCCAAAATGCAAAACTAGAAGAAAAAAAAAAAACCGGGGAGGGACGGGGACTCATTTCGATCACTGAAAACAGGCCAATGTCACAGTAACATTTTCATTTTCAGTTCACACGTGACCAAAGAGCTAAGTGTTATCTAATTTCACCACCCTTCATACTTTGACCTGTCGCTTTCAGCAAGTGCAGATAAATAAGATATGGTTCCTGTATTAAAAAGCAGTGCAGCTGTAGGCCTTTGTCAACAAAAATGATTTATTTTCTTTTTTACCCCCACGAAGCATGCCCAATTTCCCACCCTGTTATCACTTACACAAGCAAGCACAATCGCTCTGTACACACACACACACACACACACACACACACACACACACACACACACACACACACACACACACACACACACATGCGCGCACGCACGCACACACACACACACACGTATATATTTTTATTCCACGTCATAGATATTGAAAAGAACTTCCGTGATCAATCCAAAGTACGCCCACTCTAAAAAGCAAAGGCTGTAACAGTGTAAGGCTGTTCTGCATTACTCTCTCTGTCTAACTCTCTCTCTATCTCTGCTTCTCTCTATTTCTCTCTCTTTCTCCGCAAGCACGCTCGCATGCACTCACACACACACACACACACACACACACACACACACACACACACACACACACACACACACACAACTATTATATATATATATATATATATATATATATATATATATATATATATATATATATATATATATATATATATATATATATATTATATATATAATGTATGAGAGAGAGTTGGGTTGTTGTTTTTTAACCAGCTGCACTTTCCCTCTTACAATTACAAATTGCTCAATTACACTGCAGCAGTTAATGTTTACACTTAAGTTCCCTTCCCCCTGCTCATCCCCCCCCTCTCCCAGAGAGAGACAGAGAGAGAGATGGAGACAGAGAGAGAGAGAGAGACGGAGACAGAGAGATAGAGCAAACTTACTAATGTATGTGTGCTTGGATGGATAGATGGATGTAAAGATGGATGGATGGACGCTTGGATTGATGTAAGAATATAATCTAGCAAGCTAGTTTCATTAATTGATTGATTGATTGACTGATTGATTGATTTTGAATCTCCTAGAAGCAGTTTTCCAGTATGGCAGGCCTGCTGTTTGGGGAGGTCGGAGATTTGTTCCTTCTCCTTCTTTCCCCGGGGAAAGACTCGGTGCTGATCCAGAGAGAAGGGGCAAGAAAAACACACACAAAAAAACAAAGAACAAAAAGACACAGAAACAAAAAAAACAAAGCAAACAAAGCCCGATGGTGGATCGATTCATAGATGGATAGAAAGGTAGGTAAGCAAACAGACATGTAGATTGAAATGTATATTTTAAAAAATGCAAAGAAAATTGGAATAGTCCACAACTTTATTGGTGTTTTGTTCAGACCTTCACCGAAAGTGTCATCCATTCTTTCCTAAGTGGATAAGTTTGTAGAGCAGAAATCAAAGCCGGTAAATCATTGGGGGAACAAGTCAGTAAATCATTCAGCTAAGCAAGCTGATTGGCGGATTTGCATCAACATTGGTTTTGGCTCCACTCACCTACAAGTCATTCAAATAAAGACTATGAGTTGGGGGTCCCATACTCGAATATATGCCTATCAACCACTACAGATCTTGTGCACGCCCACCTTGCAGCTAAACATTATAGCCAGAAAAGTCAGCCAGGTATGGTGTGGATGGTGTGGATGACACGAACAAACCCAGCATGCAGTCTGTGTGCCAGTTGAGGAATACATGAAGACATATGAACACTTGGGCAGAAGTAGGTGATGCTTGCTTGAGGGTAAAGTCCCTAAATCGGACAGATCCGCTGGGATTTCAACGTAATCAAACGAAACCAAAACCAAACCAAGCCGGAACAGTAGGCATACAGTAACTAGCCTACAAGTTGCTGACCTGCTCAGTGTGCGAATTTGGAGGACGGGACTGCCTGCGTGGTTAGAGCATTGCGCTCACATCCTGATGGCCGGGGTTCGAGCCCTGGTTCAAACCACTAGGCTCTATCAAGACGTCTGTTCAAGGGGGGTTTTCCCCTGGAGTCAATATCAGTGCCAACTCCATTACCCCTAAAGTCCTTCGGATGACACTTCAAACAAAAGTCCTGACTGCAAACGCACACGCACGCAGAACATCTTGTGAACACGTTAAAACCTATTCCGCCTTTCAGAACAGAAGGCCATTTGTGCCGGTGGGAACGGATTGCAAAATTTACAACCCCTTATGTACACGGTGATTGATGCATAAAAAAATACGCACATGAGTATCTATTTCAAAAGTCTCGAAATAAAAATATAAATAGATCAAACTATACAGGCTGCGTCTGAACATTTATAGCTACTTATGATAAACACGCTCCATTTATTAAGAAAAGAATAAAACATTTCATGAAACCTCCATGGTTAACAAAAGAAATCGAAAACGAAATGAATCTAAGAGACTATTTGCTAAAATCAAAACAAAAAGATGAATATAAAAAGCAAAGGAACAAAGTCAATTCAATGAAATGCAAAGCCAAAACAAAATACTTTCAAGACTTGCTGTCTTCAGCTCAGAATCCAAAAGCGATTTGGAAAGCCATTAATACCTTAACTAATAAATCAAGACATAGCACCCAAAAAGTCATAAAAGAAATATCAGCAGAAAACCTGAATTCTCACTTTGCAAACATTACTGACTCTATAATATCTAATGATAAAACAAAAAAAAACGAGCTGAAAGAATTAAAACAATATTGTTCATCAAAGAGCATCTCATCTGATTTTATTATACCCCCAATAACAGTAACAGATGTGCTTAATAGCTTACTCAAATTGAAACAGTCAGGATCAAAAGACCTTGACAAAATCGATAGTAAATTATTAAAAATCAGTGCATATGCTATAACCGATACCCTAACATACATATTTAACTTGTGTATTGACAAAAATTATTTCCCATTGAAATTTAAACAAGCAAAAGTAATACCCTTACACAAATCAGGAGACCCTACCAATCCCTCGAACTATAGACCAATATCCATACTGTCAGTCCTATCTAAACCATTAGAAAAACATATACATTTCCACTTACATTCTCATTTTAAAATATACGATCTCATTAATGAAAACCAGTCAGGCTTTCGTGAAAACCACTCTTGTCATACAGCCTTAATACAACTAATTGAGCATTGTCTTTTGAATATCAATAATAATGAAATTACAGGAGTTCTTTTTCTAGACTTTGCTAAAGCCTTTGATGTTATTAGCCACTCTCTCCTCATCAAAAAATTAAAATGCTATAAAATCTCCAACCAAGCATTATCATTTTTAGACTCATTTCTCACTAATCGCCATCAGCTTGTTGAAATCGGTCCTAGGAGATCAACCTTATTACCCGTGAAATATGGAATACCACAGGGATCAATACTAGGGCCACTTCTTTTCTCTATTTATATTAACGACCTACCTCTGCATATCCATTGTTCATGTTAAATGTTTGCTGATGATACATCAATTCATTGTAACAACGATGATCCAAACCAGCTTGTGAATGACATGCAGGCAGATATCAACAAACTTATCGAATGGACAGAACTCAATCATATGTCTCTTAATTCTAATAAGACAAAATGTATGTTTATAACCACTTGGCAAAAAAGACAGAAATTGCGTTCTCCATTCGTGCCAATATATATCCATGGACAACAAATTGAAGAAGTTGTCTCACACAAAGTACTAGGTGCAGTGATTGACAACGACTTGTCTTGGTCAGATCACATAGCCACATTAGGAAAACGAATCTCAGTAAGATTATATCAACTTAGAAAAATCAAGAATTTCCTAAACCTACAGTCACGAAAACTATTCTTTCACGCCCATATTCTATCTCTTATAAATTATGTCTCTACCTTATGGGATAGTGCAAGTGAAACAAACCTAAAGCATATAAACCGCCTGCACAAAAGAGCTGTGAAACTTATCCGTTTGAATCCTAATACACTGACCACCACCAACTACAAAGAACTAGATATTCTTCCACTCAAAGACAGACTGCAGTTCAACAAATATATATGTATGTACAATATATTAAATGGGAAAGCCCCAAAGAAAATCGTGGAAAAATTTGCTGTCAATAAAAACAGGCCTACCCATAGACTGTTTCTTCCCAGGCCCCATAATAATCTCTATAAATCAACCTTGCATATTCAGGAAGAACACTGTGGAATAAATTGCCTCCCTTTCTAAAATCAGTTCCTTCAAAACAAATGTTTAAGAAACTTTTGAAGAAACATCTGATGGACAAATTATAAGTCCGCCCTTATGTTCGACACATTTGGCTGCTTTGTTGTTATTCATACCCATGTTATTTTTGTATTTCCATTACTTTGTCTGTATGACTTGAGTTTATGTTACTGTCTTCAGTGTTATCTTGTAAGATTCTGTTTGGATGAAAATCCTCATTTATTTTAGTTTTCAACCACGGTTGATATTTGTCTTTGATTGTTTTAGAAGTCAATTTTCTTGATTTTTTTGTGAGGGCAGGATGAAAAAAAGTTGTGTAAACTTAATCTTTTACCCTCAATAAAGATCATTTTGACTTGACTTGACTTGAACAGATTCTCAGACCTCGAACATGTTTCTGGCTGACTGCAACGTACATCATATCCTTTAAGATTGCTGTTTGAACAAACTAACAAAATAGATTTTTTTTTGGGGGGGGGGGGGATCAATTTCAGACGGCACATCTACTTGCAAAAATATGAACATTAGATCAACGCCATAGTATACTAAAACAACTTTCGATTTCTTACATTTCAATTAAAGGGAGACAATACTTACAAAATGCGACAACGGCAAAATGTTACCATTTACATAAGACACAGTTTTGATTTTGCAAGCAAACTTGACATTGCAAAAATGTACAATGCAGACTTTGTATTTCATTATTTTATTTGTATTTCGCTTATGGCAAACAAATGTTTAACAGCAACCAAAATTCGTTGACTGCTGAACTGTGGGATTGTAACCTTGATACAACATGGCGGCTCTCCTGAGGAACGCGAGGTCAGTCGGCAACTTTGTTGCCTCAGTACGCACTTCACTTCCTCGGCTAGGCACAGCTGCTTTTCTGCATTACAGTGGGAATGTGCAGCACATTCATGTGCAGAAGCCACCCTCGCAACAGTCTCTTGTGAAGGTACGATCGAGTGCGTAAAACCTATCGTCGACAATTATTATGTATTGAGACATGACAATGACATTGAGCGGTGATATAATATGTCATGTATCGTGTATGGAACGATTACTTCAACTTCAGGCTTTCTACTTCGGCTTGGCAATTAGTAGGCCTACACACACGCGCGCGCGCGCGCGATGTGTGTGTGTGTTGTGTGTGTGTGTGTGTGTGTGGGGTCACAGTGTCACAACGTGTGTCGTAGTGTGTGTGTGTGTGTGTGTGAGTGTATGTGTGTGAGTGCGCGCGCCCGCTCGTGCGTGCCTACGTTCGTGCTTGCATGTACACCCGTGTGTACATGCATGCAGAATGTGTTTGTGTCATTGTGTGTTTTGTGTGTTTGCATCTGTGTGCGTGAGTGTGTGTGTGTGTGGCACTGCTGTGCCCCATATTTTTTACAAGATGTTTGCTGGTTTTTGTGTGAGTGTGCATGTGTACATGATATAAAAAAAAGTATTCATAATTTGCATTGAGATCAATAGGCCTACCCTTTCCCTGCCCTTTCAAGACCAACCTCTTGCTAAAAAGTTCTGTCGTCTCTGTCTGTGATCATAAATCATGATCACAGAAGAGATCACAGACCTTATTTTATAAAACATTTGCAAGAGGAGAATTTTTGTGCCAAATGAATGCATTTTTCTTATTTCTATTCAAAACTAGTGGAATAAGCACTCATCATCTTACTATGATGATATATCCTGTCCTTATGTGCATGATGTTTTGTAAACTTTTAATTTCGTCATCTGTTCCCACTAGCACAATGGCCTACTGTTCCTAAATAGGCTAAAGTGTGAAAGGCAGAACAGGTTTTACAGAGGTGCAAGATATTCTGTGTGCATTTATTCAAAGGGGCTTTGTTACTACTTCTTCGCTGAATGCTCAGACAGCAACTATTGTCTGCCATGAACGAAAATTCATTGCACTGCCATTTTGCGCCTGACAATTCAGGCCTGGCACATCCACAGTGCATAAATCCAGCATCTTTCAGTCCAGAATGCTAAATTCAGTGTGCCCCTTCCTTACACCTAGTTCAAGTGTGGTCAGTCCCTGCTATAAATAGCACCAGCTGGCCCCATCTGGGCTGGGGTGGAATGGGTTAATTAGCAGCCAAGAGGAGCTAAAAGTGGGGAAAACTGACAGCTGTGCATCTCATCATGATCTCATCTGACTTCAAGCATGGGAGAGAATAGAACAATCTTTTAAAGTCTTTCGGGTGAAAAAAGCAGGAGAGTGGACTGAGAAAGCAGGAAATAGACAAGAAGGAGGTGACAGGAAGAAAAGGAACAAGGCAAAACCAAAGAAATCAGTAATAAAAAAAATAATTTAATTTAAAAAGCATAGAAGAATATGCAACCAGTTTTTTCCCCACCATTATAAGGTAGTGACCTTTTGACCTCGGGGATACAGTTAGGAATTAAACCTGCCAATTTTGCCAGGACAGTTGGGAAATACCACCAGTCTCTTTTTGATTTTCAGCTGTCATGGGTTCTTTTGACATGTATAAGTCCATAACTAAGCACACAGGTCTGACTGGTTTAAAGTCTCCTCTGAAAGACATGTTCATTCATTTCAGTTTTCCTGTCAAAGTGGGAAGAAAGGGCAAGGCTAGAAAACAAACCCAGAATCTCACAGTTTGCTTGTTAGGCAGGTAGATGTCTAAACCATCCTGCCACAATAGTTTTTTTAAAACTGTCTTTCATTCATTTTTAATTTATTTACTCTTAATTCAATAATTGGTGACTTTTTTCATTTTACAGGTCAATCTCAAGCAGCCATCGCGGTTTTACAGTGAAAAACCACCTCTGACCATTGATATGCTAAAACAAAGAGTTATGCTTGTACTACGGCTGTATGATAAAATTGATCCAGAAAAGGTAAGCTTTCTAGTTCTACCTGTAGTAGTTAACTCCTCCTGTCCCATTCATTCTGCTGTTTGGGTTTTGGTTTTTTTATGTATTATCTGTGATTCCATTTCAAATCCATAAGTTTGGGGGAGGGGGGGATGTGGATAGCCTAACGGTTAGCATGTTGCTCTTGTGAGCTGACAGCCCAGGATCAAGCCACCACCGAGGCACCTGTTAAGGATTTTTTCTCCCAGGAGTTAACATCAGTACCGACTCCATTTCCCCAAAAGTCCTTTGGATAAGACTATTTAACCAAGAATTTAAGTGCATGCAGAAAACCTTACACACATCTTAAAAACTTGCTCCACCCATCAGAAGAGTAGGCCATTTTGTGCCTGTAGGAACAGATGGCAAAATGGAAAAACAGCATGCACATATGTATATAGGTGGAGTGTTTAGACACCATCCCCGAAGTTGGAATGTGGCTACCTTAACTGGCTTATGGGTGGGTAAAAATAGTTGCATAGCATGGTATTCTGCAAATCTTACTTTTGGTGAATCTCAGAGCTTCAGCTGAGAAACAAAGAAAAAAAATCAGTAACTGGTTATTTCTGGTAAGGAATGAAGTAGCACATCATGTCAGAGGTAGGGCTAAGGTTAAAGGGACCTAAAAAAATTACTTGAAGGTTTCCAGGCTTTCTCAGATATTTGGAGGAGTCCCCAGGACACTTTAAGTGGGAAGCCCCAGGAAGATTCTCCTCAGCTCTGTGAAAAATAGTGCAGGTATAATGCCAGTTGATCAAAGATGCTATGCAGTAGTTCTAAAGGTACTGCTAAAAATAAATAGTTTGAGAAAGAGGGGATAAATTTACAGTTTAGGGCAACCTTCAGCTTAGTGCCACAAAAGTTATTTTACCTATGTGGGAATTGGAAAGGGTTTAAACATGGAATAGTTTGTCAACCAGTTTCGCCATGTTAACATTTACTTTGGGAGTTGTTTTGGATTTTCTTTAGAGGAGGATGAGGGAGTGGGATTTCTGAACCCACAGTTTTTGTTTTTTGTTGGGTTGTTTTTTTTTTGGGGGGGGGTTGCTTTTTTGTCTTTGTGATAATTGTTCGTTTATCTTTTGCGCATCTTTTCTCTCTGCACCCCCCTCCTCCATCCCCCCCCCTCCCCCAACTAGCTTTTTTCTGTTTGATTCCCCTGCTGATTTGAATTCCACACCTGCCAAGATCATAAATGAATAGAGATGAAATCAAAGGATACAGATGATGCAAACACATGCATGTGCGCACCCACATACATTCACACACTGACACACACTTTATACATGTATACATACACACACACTCATAAACACTTTACATACTCGGCGTGCACACACACACACACAACACAAAACACAACACAACACAACACAACACAAAACACAACACAACACAACACAACACAACACACACACACACACACACACACACACACACACACACACACACACACACACACACACACACTTACACAGTGACACACACGCACAGTCACACACACACACACACACACACACACACACACACACACACACACACAACACACACACACACCTCCCCAAAAGTCCTTGGGATGAGACTTTAAACCGAGGCCCCGTGTCCGAGGCCGTGGCGAACGCACGCAGAATATCTTGCGCACACGTTAAATCATGTTCCGCTTTTCATAAGAGTAGGCCATCATGTACCAGTGAGAACAGATGACATTTACAAAACTGCATACACACGGGGACTGGATGAAAAAAAGCACAAGAGTGCTTATTCCATTATCCTCAATATAAAAGAATATAAAAGAATGAAAAGAATATAAACACACACACCCCACACACACACACACACACACACACTACGCACACTACGCACACAACACACACGCAGATGAGAAAGATTTAAAAAAAAATTTATTTAATGACGAAAAACATTTCATTTCTTCCAGTGTTTTTGTTTTTTTTATTCTTGTATTTTTTTTTTTCCTTTTCTTTAAAAATTTTTTTTTTTTTTTATAGTGTTTTTTAATACTTGTCACTTGATTTTGATTTCATGATTTTTTAAATTTCTTTTCTGTTCTAAGCTGACTCTAGATTCCCACTTCATGAATGACCTGGGCCTTGACAGTCTGGATCAAGTGGAAATTGTGATGGCAATGGAAGACGAGTTTGGTAAGTTCTACGTTATTTGGGGAACCTTCTTTGGCAGTCCTTTTTATATCTTCTCTTGAAAGACAATCTAATACTGATTGCTGTATTTTATGTATGAAGGCTTACTGTGATGGTTGTGGTTTATAAATCATTGCCTGTTTTTAAGAATTGCCCAGATCCAATGGAATCATGAAAGTCATTCTTATTTCAGAAAAAAAATTTTTTTGTAGAATATGTATAATTGCTGAGAATTGAATTGGTCATTTACCTAGGTATATTGTATTGAGACACGAGTTTGCAAGTATGAACCAGGGTCCCTGTGTGTATGTGTGTTTATGCATACATATAATACTTGTGTATGTTTGTGCACACACACTATATGTTAGCATTGATATGATAATTGCTGCTCTTTACTGCTTTAACCTTTCGTATAATACCTGGTGTGAAATCACCCACAGTCCAGGATTTCACTCTGTAACACAAGAAATTTTAATGCCGCTTTCCTGAAATTTGGTGACTTTGTCAGTAAACCACTGTCCTACACACAGGTTAAAAGAAAAGGTAAAGGTGTCCCATAACTTATGTGGTTGTAGGGGAGCGAGGCATCACAGACCTCAACTTCTTTAGGGGCCAGCATGTTGAGGGCGGCACCCATTGCCTATCCCTCGCTGCTTTACCTTCCCTGACCCGAAAGGGCAGGTACCATTTACAGTTGGGTGAACTGGGGGACTGTACTGAACCAAGGTGCACTAACAGTTACTCATCCACTTGATAACCATGCTCGATGCTGCTTAGCCTTAGCTGTGGGAAAGTAAGCGTTCTGACCACTGAGCAATCCTGTCCTACACATCTACAGAAAATTGTTTGCTTGTGTTTAGAAATGAAGAACTAAATAAACAAAAAGTGTTCACTATTTTGTGGGTATGAGCATGCCCATAGTCCATTAAAAAGACAGGGCTGTCCTGTGGACATGCTCTGCACTGTGTGGTTGCTAGGACATCCAGCCTTGTAATGAGATTCTGTGCTCTCTACAGAGTCATGGTGGTTATATCTATGATAGTACTTTTCACAGGGAGATCTCTAGGCAAAGAGATACAGTGGAGCATGCACTGCGTACATGTATGCAAAGCATAATAAGAGTCCATGATTTTTTTCTTATATTTGTTAAGTATTGTTTTTGTTACAGAATCTTTGAAAGACAAGGCTTCAAAACATTCATCTTTTTCTTTTTGTCTGTCAGTCTGTTATAATCTGTTGTTTTTTTCTGCTCAGGTTTTGAGATTCCTGATGCTGATTCAGAGCGATTGATGCGGCCACTGGATATTGTACAATATGTTGCTGACAAGGAAGATGTATTTGATTGAGTCCTGGCTGACACTAGAAAACAATTCTTGGTAAGTGCTCTCTTATGTCAAAACAAATCCATAACTTAATTACTAATGCTGCTTTGTGTTGATGTGTATCTTACATTAGTATAATTAGCAGATAAAATTAAAAGCTCCCTAGCTCTGCCAGACTGGGGGGTGGAATGGCCTAGAGGTTAGAGCATTGTGCTTGTGATTTGATGCCTCGAGTTCAGGACGCACTTCACGCCTGTTCCAGGGGATTTTTCCCTTGGAGTTAACATCAGCACTGACTCCACTCCCCTGAAAAAGCTTCAGATGAGACTACAAGCTCCTGCTTTGTGAACACAGAGAGATTATCTTGTGAACACATTAAAATCTGTTCTGCCTCTTGGAAGCACATGACAAATCAAAACAAAAAACAAACAAAGAAATCCATGCTCACTGATGCCATGTTTAAAAAACTCTTATAATTGCAGTTTTAGATTGTCAGTGACATGATGTGGTCAGCAGGGCTGTAGCCAACATGACAGATTGTTTGAAGAGTTCCATATCTGTTATTGTTGCAGAGTGCTGTAGATAGGGAGCATCAGGGGCTGACTGAAGGCTTGCTGCTGTCAGAAAAAATCAGCGATATTTGCTGGTTCATGGACAGCTCTGTCAACCCAGGCCTGACAACAAGCCAGCTACCTGTGAAAAGACTTTTACAGCTCGTGTGTGCGTCATCATGAAAGAAATCAAGTCATTTGCTTGTGTATATGTTAATAAAGTATGTTGTGTGTAGATTTTATTTATTGAGGAGTTGCGAGTTCTATCTATGTCATTTGTGTGTATGTGTATGTGTGTGTGAGTGAGAGAGAGAGATGGTTTTGTTTTTTTCCCATCATGTGCAAATAGTGACTGTATTAGCACACTTTCTAGAATTCACACACACACTCACACATACATGTGTGCGCACACTCACACACACACACTCATCCACCCTACCACCCACCCACCCTCCACACACACACACACACACACACACACACACACACACACACACTGCTTAGAAGTCCTTTAGATGAGACTATAAACCAAGGTCCTGTGTGCGAATGCACGCAGCACATCTTGTGCACACGTTAAATCCTGTGCCGCTTTTCGTAAGAGTAGGCCATTGTGTGCTGGTGGGAACAGATGACAAGATTTACAAAACTGCATACACACGGGGACTGTATGTAAAAAAGCACACAAGAGCTTAATCGATTATCCTCGATATAAAAGAATACATAAATGATTGAATAGCAAGTACAAAAGTGAAGATCAGGGCTGAAGACAGATTCATAAAGACAAGTTCAAATTTGTTTTTTATATTTGCAGGTTTGTTTTTTTATGTATGCAGGAAGGATAATTTTTGTTCATGCAGTATAGACACCCACATAACTTCAAGCCAACAATGCTTTTTTTCCCACCAATTAGTTTCTAGATGCACAACAGGTAAGGGAGACAAATGTGAAATGTCCACAGTACCTCTACCTTATCCATTATCCATGTGCTGAGGAGTTGATAAGATAACTCTAAACAGCTGAATTTTTCACTTTTGTCAGAAAAGAATAACCATGCAGCAATATGAAAATGCTTAGAAAATGTGCTGTTACACACTAAAGTCCATGTATAACTGGGTACACTTGGTCAGTGTGTTTAGAAAAAAAGCCCCCCCCCCCTTTTTTTTTTTATATAAAAATAGTACTTATTAAATACTTGTGGAATATAAATCTGTCACACACTCAAGTCCATGTATATCTGGGTATACTTGGTCAGTGTGTTTAGAAAAAAGTGCTATCTTTTCGAGAAGTAGTACTTATTAAATACTTGTGGAGCATATTATTTTCTGAAAGCATCTTTGTGTCACCTGTGTGAAATCAAAGGAAATCACTTCCAGGAGAAAGCATCATTGGCTTGAAAGTATATGACCATATTTTAGGAGGAATGAAAGTTGGCTTGTTTTAATCATTTTTAATTAATGATAAACAATTGGAGTAAGGTAGAAAAAAAAAAGCATTCACATTTCCTGCCTGTATTGCTAACAAACAGAAATTCACATGATCACTGTAAGGATGCTGAAATTACAGAAGTGCATCAGCTGTTCCCTGTCCATCAGATAGAGGAGAGTAATGCATCTCTCTAGCAGTCTAGGCAGATTTCTCTGCAATAAATTCGGGCTGCTTTCCCCAGGGAGAGCGTATCACTATTAGAACAGCGATTTCCATTATCATTTTCTTTACCTGTCTGCATGTGTATTTGTTTTCCCTATCAAAGGCGGCTTTTTTCAACAGAATTTTGCCAGTGACACGTTTCTTGTTGCCATGGGTTCTTTTATGAGCACTAAACACATGTTGCTTATGGGAGCTTGATTTATCATCTCATACAAAAGACTAGCACTCAGACCACCATTCAGTCTTTTGGGTGGGGAAAAAGTTGCAGGCACAAATGGAGCTCAAACCACCACACACTTCAAACCCAGACTTTTCATTTTCTAGGTAGGTGCATCATCCACCTCGGTTACTAGCTAAAGGCATTACCTTCGTCTCCTGATCAAGAAGTCTTAGTTTTAACCATAGAGCAAGTTTTAGATACTCAATGTTGCAGATAATTTATATTTATTGATATCTCAAAGGTTGTAGGTCTTAAACACGTAGAAAAAAAATCTCTCCATTGAGAAACTTAAGCGAATCTTCTGAAAATGTATTCTTCATGTGGTAATGTAAAAAGAAAAAAATTCTGCGGAAAATGTTTTTAAAATTCTATGGAAAATAATACAAGTGTCTTATTCACTTAAGAAACAGATTTTCTGGGAAATTGTCAAAAAAATTCCTCTATAAAAAACTTGAAAGGAATTCTTTGTAAGATATTGTCATTTGTGGTCTCAGAGGCCATAAAGTAGGTAATGAAATATAAAAACAAAAACCATCAACATACACTTTTTAAAGATAGGGTTCATCTCTGTAAGCCTCCCAGGCAGTGTATTTCTCCAGCACATTTGCAGAGCTTACATACAGCTCCTGTACTCTTTCCTTTTTTCTCTATTCCTCTAGACAACTCATTTATCCGTTACAGCAATCACAATGGAATTCATATAGCACTGTATCTTCAACACTTCAATCACAGGCAAAGACATTATTGTAAAACATACGAAATTAGTATCATATTTCAAGGTATCAAATAGGTACTGACAAAAAAATTAATATGTAAGGGGTGTCTGGTCAGATGTGGCCAGTCATACCATTAACAAAATGATTCATAAATTGATTGTTTCTTCTTCATCCATGTTCCCAAATTGTTTGTTCATTTAAGGCATTGGGAGTCAGCTGAGCAATTAACAAAAATTAGGAATAAATGAAATGCTTGCTCTTTAAAATCAAATGATTGTCAAAAGTAGTGTACAAAGTACAGCAAACATAAAATGTCCGGTATCACTTTATGTGGAAGGACGTAAAATTGAAGACATAAAATGCCCTGATGATAATGGATGACAGCAAATCAAATGACGAATTCTGAATCTTAGAGATTGTTTTAAAAAGCAATTTTCTGGAGCATCCATAGTATCAGTTGATGACATAAAAAATTATTTCCTTAGATGACACTGAAGTGTAATGATCAAAATGGCGGAGTTTTTGATTTAGTACAGGTTTTGTTGGGGGTTTTTTGTGTTAAAGTTTGGTTGGGTTTTTTTTTATGTTTGTGTTTTTCTTTTCTTCTTTTTTTTTTTGTCATTGAAATTTGGTTGACGAAACTTAAAGTAGACTGACATGAATCGAAATGTTAGGACCACTTAGTTTCTGTATGCACCTATTGCTGTTGTATCTGTACAAAAGAAAACTCTCCCGCTATACTGACATTGTCATTCCATATTTTACATAAATCTGGAAAATTTATAGCAAGATGATGTGATGATGCTTTCTTAGAGGAAACAGACTGACTGCATTGTAATGCTGGAGAAATAGGAGTGTACAAAGACTCTGTGTGTGACTGTGTAGCTGACTTGGCCCCCTGCTGGGTCCTCTGGTGTCAAGTCAAGTCAAGTCAAGTCAAAATGATCTTTATTGAGGGTAAAAGATTAAGTTTACACAACTTTTTTTCATCCTGCCCTCACAAAAAAATTAAGAAAATTGACTTCTAAAACATTCAAAGATAAATATCAACTTTTGTTGAAAAAAACTAAAACAAATGAGGATTTTCTTCCAGACAGCCTCACGAGATAAAAACAAACCTAAGACAGTACAACATAAGCTCAAGTCATACAAACAAAAATTAATGATGAAAATAGAAAATAACATGGGTATGAATAACAACGCAATTTCTGTCTTTTTTGCCTGTGGTTATAAACATACATGTTGTTTTATTTTAATTAAGAGACATATCATTGAGTTCTGTCCATTCAATAAGTTTATCGATATCTGCCTGCACATCATTCACAAGATGGTTTGAATCATCGTTGTTACATTGAATTGATGTATCATCAGCAAACATTTGACATTAACAATGGATATGCAGAGGCAGGTCATTAATATAAATGGAGAAAAGAAGAGGTCCTAGAATTGATCCTTGTGATATTCCAT
The DNA here is from genome assembly GCA_030674155.1 of Stramonita haemastoma. Classification (NCBI taxonomy): domain Eukaryota; kingdom Metazoa; phylum Mollusca; class Gastropoda; order Neogastropoda; family Muricidae; genus Stramonita; species Stramonita haemastoma. The sequence continues at coordinate 27,035,930 of CM060316.1, read as the reverse complement.
ATTTCACAGGTAATAAGTTTGATCTCCTAGGCCTGATTTCAACAAGTTGATGACGATTACTGAGAAGTGAGTCTTAAAATGATAATGCTTGGTTAGAAATTTTAATTTTTTGATGAGGAACGAGTGGCTAAAAACGTCAGAGGCTTTAGCAAAGTCTAGAAAAAGGACTCCTGTAATTTCATTATTATTTATATTAAAAAGACAATGTTGAATTAGTTGTATTAAGGCTGTATGGCAAGAATGGTTTTCACGAAAGCCTGACTGGTTTTCATTAATTAGATCATACATTTTAAAATAAGAATATAGTGAAATTGGATGACGTTTTTCTAATGGTTTAGATAGGACTGACAGTATGGATTTTGGTCTATAGTTCAATGGATTGGTTGGGTCTCCTAATTTATGTAAAGGTATTACTTTTGCTTGTTTAAACTTCAATGGGAAATAATTCTTGACAATACACAAGTCAAATATGTACATTAGGGTATCAGTTACAGTGTATGCACTGATTTTTACTATCGATTTTGCCAGGGTCTTTTGATCCTAATTGTTTTAATTTGAGTCATATCAAATCAAATCAAATTTTTATTTCCAGACGGTACATTGAATAAGCATTGATTTGCTTTTTTTCATCAAGCCATTTATCAAAAGAAAAAAACAACAACAAAAAACAAAAGCAAAATAAACCCCTAAACAAACAAAAAAAAAACCCAAACAAACAAGAAAAAAAAATTCACCAACATTAATTAACTGACATGATTTCAATAGCCTTAAAAATAAAATATGCCTATAGTTAATACAAGCAACAACAATAACAACAGTAAGCTATTAAGCACTTCTGTTACTGTTAATGGGGTATAATAAATTCGGATGAGATGCTCTTTGATGGACAGTATTGTTTTAATTCTACCAGCTAGTTTGTTTTTGTTTTATCACTAATATTACAGAGCCAGCTATGTTTGCAAAGTGAGAAATCAGGTTTTCTCCTTATATTTCTTTTACGATTTTCTGGGTGTTATGTCTTGAATTATTAGTTAAGGTTTGGATGATCGTTTCACGGCTTTCTAAATTACATTTGGATTCTGGATTGAAGACAGCAAATCTTGAAAGTATTTTGTTTTGGCTTTGCATTTCATTGAATTGACTTTGTTTCTTTGCTTTTTATATTAGTCTTTTTGCTTCGATTTTAATAAATAGTCTCTCAGATTCATTTCGTTTTCAATTTTTTTTGGTAAACCATGGAGGTTTCATGAAATGTTTTATTCTTTTCTTAATAAATGGAGCGTGTTTATCATAAGTAGCTATAAATGTCCTATCCAATATTTTTTTTTTATTTGGTTTTTTGTATACAGTTTTTTTTTACTCTATCCAATAGTTAATAGCATCATCTGGATTTGTAATCTGATAAACATAGTCTAAGTTTGAATTAAGAATATCATTAATGAAGGATCTTAACAAAATGTTTAAAAGAGCGGTAGGATATTTCCTTATTCCTTTTTTCCGCTCTGTGTGTGTGTGTGTGTGTGTGGTGTGTGTCCCAAAAATCATGTTTCGAGTTACCTAGCCTGCCAAATTAATAATTATTAGAAAAGAAGCTTCTCACTCTCTTGGACGTAAATCAGTTCATAACCAATGTCCTGCCTGAAACTTCTTTTCTTGTTATGGGCATTGTTCATATTACTCCACGGGGATCCATGACCACCATCACTCAAAATCTTGGATCCTGTTTATGAAGCTGCAATAAACATCTCCACCACTTACAGACTGTTCAGTCTTCAGTTCTTGTCAAGATTTTTCTGAACTGGCCATGGACCAGATTTTCCCAGAGATTTTATTATCACCATATTACAGGCCTGAAATTGTCCGTTGGGCTGGCAAAAACGCCTGTGGTTTTGTTGTCACCATAATTGTCTTCCTGTCTGGTCATATGGAGAGTGTGGAATTGACCAGTCTGTCCAGGGCTCCATCAGCTGCACGCATGATGAAGGCGGTCCCAATGGCGCCCCCAAACATGAAAGGTATGGCAAGAAAACTCAGCCAGACCAACAGACTCACTCCTGATATCCCGTGACCACTGAAAAATTAACAATTATTTATGTCATGTATCTATAGAACAAGAGTCAAAAGTAACAATCGTAATGCTTTGGCTTTGTGGCTTATATTCCTTTTTTTTTTTTTAGCATACAATACTCTTCATATTAACAACACCACACACACACACACACACACACACACACACACACACACACACACACACACACACACACACACATTAGAATGATTACACAGAAAATTTGTGTAATGAGGGTCAGTGTCATGTTCGGGTTGTGCACGCGTACAGTTGTGCATGCATGCGCACACACACAATTACATACAAAGTGCCTTTTTTGTGACAAAATTGAAGCTGAAATCCAATTTATCTTTGAATGCACAAAATATACAGACTTTTGAGAAAAATACCTGTTAAAGTACTTCACAAGATTCAAATGAATAACCCCTTCAAAATATTTTATAAAGTGAAAATGTCTGCCAATACATTTGGGTATATATCTAATCATATTTTATGCTCTTAAAACCCGAGAGCTTTGTTAAGTATAATTGGTGGACAAAAAGTAAAAGTGGTTCATGTTCTTTTGACAATCACTCTTGATAATGTCAAATTTACTTATACCAGCTGTAACTGTTTGTTGCGGTTTCTTTTGTCAAAATGTTTACCCCCTTGTATAGGGTCAGTAGCCTTACATTAACAACCCCCCCCCCACACACCACACCAACCCCCTCTCTCTCTCTCTCTCTCTCTCTCTCTCTCTCTCTCTCTCTCTCTCTCCTCTCTCTCTCTTCATTGTAAACAAACAACTCTATCAATAAAGTGACTATGGGCTATCACACGTACCTGGTACACCCAGAGCCAGTCTGGACCCCAGTAGCATCAGCATTCCCCCGAAGAAAGCTCCAGAAGCCCCACACCTTGTGCCTTCCCCACACTATCAGATGCTGCAGCAGAAGCCAGTCCCCCCAGTACCGCTCCACTCACGTAGAAAACCTGTGAAATAAAAAAACAAAAAAACAGCCTGTGTTTCTCAGTTGTTCAACCAGTCTTTGATTTTCGGCGTTTGCTTTGATTCAAGATCTATGACTTTCTTCCTCCCATAACTCCATGTGGAGTCGTAGGGGCAAAGTGACGTGCTGTGCGCAAGTTAAGCCTGGCAGGCCCCATTCCTATCCTCTGATTGCAAAGTATGCAGGACAAAATTTAACAAAACACTACTAACCGTAATATCAGCTTGTTTTGGGGATCCAAGTGAATGAAATGCTTACTTTGAAATGGTGCCAGTCACTGGATTTGTCCTTACAGTTATGACTGTCCTTCACACGAATCATCAATGATGCCTTTGGCACCATCTGTCATCAGCTGGGACTTTTTTGCACTGATCTTCGTGCCATATGCTGAAGAGGGCTTATTAGGGTGATTTACCAAGTTGACTAGCTTTTGCTCTTTTCCAGCCAGGCTTTCAATGTGGTCGGCAAAACGTAAGTTTGTAATTGTCCTGGCTTCAATGCTGACTATTCGTTATGTGGTTTTAAAGTGTGTCAGACATTATCCTCTGAGAAAACGTTTAAGAGGGTTGGGGAGAACAGACATCCTTTGCGTACTCCACTGTGGTTCGGAACCATTTTTCTATGTTGCTGTTGTAGTTGACTGTGCTGGTTGCCTTGTCATAAAGGCACTCTATAATCCTGATCAGGTTGGCATTGGTGTTATATAGCCTCACGGTTGCCCAGAAAGCTGTTTGCCAAATTCGGTCGTAGCCTACGCCTTCTTTAAGTCCACAAAGAAGTGGTAGAGGTCTCGCTGGTGTTGCTGGTTCTTCTCAAAGATTTTTCTAAGGTTAAAATTTGTTCTTTTTCGCTCTGTCTTGTGAAACCTGCCTATTCTTCTTTGATGATCCCTAAGCTTGTTGGTTCAGTGTTTTGGCTTAGTTGTAACACACACACACACGCACGCGCGCCAAAACCACACACACACACACACACACACCACACACACATGCGCACGCGCACACGAATACACACACATACATACATGGCCTGGCTCTCTCTCTTGTGGATATGCTTACACACATGACTGGCTTGTGTGCGTGTGTACATACGTACTTGCGTGCATGTGTGTGTGTGGTGCGTGTGTGCGTGGTTGGTGTGTTGTGTGTGTGTGTGTGTGTGGTCGTGCGTGGGGGTGCTGTGTGTGTGTGTGTCGGTTGTGTGTGTGCATTCTTAATGTGTTCGTGCCTGCATATTCCTGTAGCCTACCTGCCACCAGTTTCCAACACCTGTTCTCTTACTGGCCAGGTAAGAGAACATCTTTTGAAGTTGTGGCGTCACTACCCAGACTGACACCACAGTGACGTAACTGGAACTCCCGCCCAGTGTGTCTTCCAGCAAAAGGACCAGGGGAATTTGTAACACGCCGACTATTATTCCTGGAATACATGTTCCCCCAACATTTTTTATTAAACAATATCAAGTAGCGTGATCAATTATACTTCTTTAAATCACGTAAAGCCATTCAAACTATATATAGGAATTACTAGAGCTGTGCTTTCAACTGCAACCCTTTTAACCATCGCACATAGAGAGAAAGGCGATGATTTCGAAAGTATTTTTTCTAGCTTTATATCTGCGCTATTTCGATGCTGAATAAGGCCCATTTTTGTTATGCTTTAAAATTAAACAACCAAGCAAACGAGGGAAATTAAAAGACATCCCCCCAGAAAAATAATTTTTAAAAAACCCACCACCACCACCAAACAAACAACAACAACAATCTAAAAAAAACAAAACAATATCGAACGCACAGTAAACTTCGGTTTGCCCTTGTTGTCAATCATTAAAAACCTTAATTTCGATAATCTGAAGAATCAAGACATTCAATCAATTATGTCTCTCCATACTGATGAAAGCACGACATATTGCTGTCTGAAGCTTTTAAAGTACAATCAAATCATGATTTCGCAACAGTTTGGCAGTTGGGCACTTACAATATCAAATCAAAGAAACAAATGACTGTTAATTTCAAAGCTAAATTAACACACACAAAAAGTTGCCTGACACATCTGAGCTGAATCTAGTAGACCTAGACAGCTAATAGTCTCAGGCAGTCACAATTTTTCCAAATTTACCAAGGTTCAAACTGTGCTGAGTATTACATGCATGTGTTATAGTAACGTTCAACACAGGGGAGAATCCAAAGAAAGGTGAGTGCCGTATTTAAATTAAAACGACCGACCGAAAGAGCAAGCAACAAAAATGTACTTAAAGCACATGCACCCAGCCTTTCCTGATGCCTGTTTCACTCCCTCTACGAAGCAAAAAACAAAGACCCTGAGATAGAGATAGTGAGATTCGATCTGCGTAATGGTTTTAGACCATAGCCATCTTTGTTTTCTACCTACCTCCAACATAAGGAGGCCAGGCTGTCGTTTGCAGAATATCAAAGCTGAGTTCTGCAGGATACTGAAACCACATTTAGTTCACATTAGAATGTTAGTTTTGATAACATGTCACTGGCACTCGGTATCACAAAATCGCCACTGCCAACATCTAAAGCCATGATAACAGTAAGAAGCAGTGCAATTTTACAGAAGAGCAATGATTTAGGCTACCCGGTATAGATCCTACGTTTTCATGGTATTATGATGCACTGTGAAAGTGAAGTTGCTGTTTGCATAGTTTAAGTTGAAATAAGACTCAAAACTGTACTTTTTCTCATTGCAGCCTGCACGTACAACTCAGTGTGTGTGTGCGTGGTGTGCTGCGTGCGTGGTGTGTGTGTGTGTAAAGATTTGGGCTGCATTTTTACCTCCTGAAGAAAAAAAAAAGATTCTAGGTCTTATGGCTAAAGCTAAAAAGTCACATCATAAGTGTGTTTCTGTTGTGCTTGTTTTGTGACTGTTGTCTGTTGCGTCAAGTCGGAGTTTGCTCCTGTAGTAGGCTACTGTCTTCTTTACTATTGCAGAAAGCGTCTTTCTGAGACTGCAGTTTTGTTGACTTGTTTCTGTTTGAGGCTGAACTTCAATCCCCTGAATCGATTCTTGAACTGAAATCGTCACTTTCTGAATCCAGTTACATAATTACCTTACCAGTACAATGAACATAAAATTCAGCATCGTCATGCTCCGTCTGTCTTCATCATTATCTGCAGCAGTTATCGTTGTTCCGTACTGCCCTCACCTCAAGCTCATCTTTGTAGTCAACGAAGACTTCCAACAGGACTGTCACGCCACCAACGCACAATGCCAAGGGTATGGCGAAGAGGGCGAACGGTTTGTTGAATTTGGTGTGTATCCTGTTTGTGATGGGGAAAAAACTGATAAAACGTGATAATGATGATGATGATAAATGATGATGATGATGATGATGATGATACGAAGAAGAAGAAAAGAAGAAGATGATGTGATGATAGCTCATAAATGATGGATGATAGTCGTGATGTATATGGGTGGTAGGCCTAGTGGAAGTGACAACAACAATAATGCTGATCGGTCAAGAAGACAAGTATAATGATGACGACACGCCAATGACAATGATATGATGATTTATCATCGTGATTTCATTCATTACCTACGATATTACCACAAATCATCAAGTTGTTGCTTACAGGCTTTGGCTGAGCTATCTCATGTGAGGTGTGACGTGACTAGCTCGCCAGTGACCGTTTTCCTGTCAGAACTGTGATCGTGTGTTCCTGTAACCTATGCTGTCGTTGGGGAGAGAGATGTCAGAGACCTCAGCTTCTCTAGGGGCCAGCATATTGAAGGCGGCATCCATCTCCTCTCCCTCGCTGCTTTACCCTGAAGAGGGTAAGTGCCCATTTTACAGATTGTGTGTAGGGGCGTTTAAGTTCTTTCAATTTTGTCTTCGTGCTTATCCTTGTTCCTTCTATTGCTCCATATCATCGTGGTTTCCTTCAGAGTCATTAATCCTATCAGGGTAATATAGGCCTCGTTCACAGGTTTGGGCTCCCTTTGTTGGTTTGTTCTTTCCTGACATCCTCAGTCTTTGTGTCCATACCACGCAGAGCATAGCCTACATAGCTTCCTCGTAAGTCATGTAAAGGTAATGAAGGTAACGGTGTCTCATAACCTACGTGATCGTAGTGGAGTGAAGCATCAGATACCTCAGCTTCTCCAGGGGCCAGCATTTTGAGGGCGGCGCCCATCTCTTCTCCCTCGCTGACCCTAAAGAGGGCAGGTACCCATTTACATATGGGTGAACTGGGGGGGGGGGGGGGGGACTGTACTGAAGTCAAGGAACACAAACAGTCACCCATCCAACTGGTAACCATGCCCGATTATCAGTCATGTAGGTCTCGTTTAACTTGTTGGACAGCTTGTAGGCCTACTTCTTATACCAACAAACTTTTAAAACTGTTCAAGTGAAGAGAGAGAGAGAGAGAGAGAGGAGAGAGAGAGAGAGAGAGAGAGAGAGAGAGAGAGAGAGATGGAGTGGTGTGTGTGTGTGTGTGTGTGTGTGTGTGTGTGTGTGTGTGTGTGTGTGTGTGTGTGTGTGTGTAAGCATGCACGTGTGCACAATGTGTGCAAATTTGCATGCACGAGCCAGAGTAAAATGAGTATGTCTGTCATAGTGCTCAGATGTGTAGCATGTGTAAGTGTGCATGGCGCCAAAGTCAATGCCATGTCAATCTTTTATTTTCAGATGGTACACTGAGTAAGCAAAACATTTATCTTTTTTCCGCCATCTTTCTAGAGAAAAAATAAAAAACAAACAAACAAAAATATCAAACCATGTAAAAAGGAAATTTCAATGACAAAGATGACGATGATGACAAGGACGACAGCAATAGCAATAATAATGGCTACTGCCAGTTATATCAATGATAATGATAATATCAATAATAATGATTATGATAATCTGATGTGTGTATATGTGTGTGTGGTGGTCTTCAATTTTACGTCTCTTCACAAAAAGTTATATTAGACAAGTGTGTGTGTGTGTGTGTGTGGTGTGTGTGTGTGTGTGTGTGTGTGTGTGTGTGTGTGTGTGTGTGTGTGTGTGCCTACGTGCGCACATGCCTGCGTGTGTGTGGGTTGTGCCTACGCAAGCTCGTTCACCGCCCGCATGTTATT